>CM038679.1:238467247-239667247 GCA_021605205.1 Aegilops longissima
GCTTATTAAAGGTGATCATATCCTTGGT
The DNA here is from genome assembly GCA_021605205.1 of Aegilops longissima. Lineage (NCBI taxonomy): Eukaryota > Viridiplantae > Streptophyta > Magnoliopsida > Poales > Poaceae > Aegilops > Aegilops longissima. The sequence goes on from CM038679.1 coordinate 238,467,276, forward strand.
GTTAAAGATGTCATATTTGACAAGGATAGACTTTGTAGTGCTTGTCAAGCAGGAAAACAAGTTGGAGGAAGTCATCCCATGAAGAACATCATGACTACGAGAAGACCGCTTGAGCTACTCCATATGGATCATTTCGGTCCAAACGCCTACAAGAGTCTAGGTGGTAACTCATTCGGTTTGGTCATTGTTGACGACTTTTCAAGATTTACGTGGGTGTTCTTTCTTGATGACAAATTGCAGGCCCAAAAGATCTTCAAGAACTTCACTAAGAAGGCCTGAAATCAATTTGAAGTGAAGATCAAGAAGGTTCAAAGTGACAATGGAACGGCGTTCAAGAACGCCAATGTGGATGCCTTTCTTGACGAGGAAGGGGTTTCATACGAGTTCTCGTCTACGTACACGCCTCAACAAAACGGACCTATTGAGAGGAAGAACCGAACACTTAAGAAGGCAAGTATGATGTTTGATGAATACTAGATGCCAAGACACTTTTGGGCGGAAGCGGTTCAGACAGCTTGTCATGGTACGAATCGACTATATCTTCACAAGCTTCTCGGCAAGACGGCATATGAGCTTCTCACCGGTAACAAACCCCAAGTTGGATACTTTTGAGTATTTGACTCAAAGTGTTACTTTCTTGACAAGCATCATCGCTCAAAATTTGCTCCTAAATCTGACGAAGGTTTCCTACTTGGTTATGGCTCAAACTCTCACACTTACCATGTCTACAACAATTTCACCCGAAAGGTTGAAGAGACGGTAGATGTGAAGTTTGATGAATCTAATGGCTCGCTAGAGCAATTGCCAATTAATGTAGGAGATAAAGATCCTTCGGAAGCAATCCAAGATTTGTCCATTGTCAAGATTCGACCAACGGAGGTGAAGGAGTGTACTTCGTCTATTCAAGTGGAAGCCTCAACTTCACATCAAGGTGAACCAAAAGTTTACTTGGAGGCATCCACAAGTGGAACATGTCAAGACGGAGGAAATGAGGAAGTGCAACAAGATGAACCACCTCAACCTCCCTCTCCACCTCCACAAGAGAACGACAACACCAACAACAATGAAGGAGAATAAGAAGACAATGAAGAGGATGTTCCACCCCAACCCAAACAAAAGCTCTCACAAGTTAGAGCAAGAGTCACAAGAGACCATCCCGTTGAACAAATCTTCAATGACATTCAAACCGGGAGAATCACTTTCTCTAAAACTCGTTTGGCTAACCTTTGTAAACACTACTCATTCATTTCTAGTGTTGAACCTATGACGGTAGAAGAAGCTCTTGAGGATCCGGATTGGGTAAATACTATGCACGAAGAGCTAGCCAACTTTGAGAGGAATCAAGTGTGGACATTGGTTGAAAATCCCAACGATGATCACGATGTCATTGGAACCAAATGGGTGTTTCAGAATAAGAAAGATGAAGATGCACAAGTTGTACGCAACAAGGCCTGTCTCGTTGCCCAAGGCTACACTCAAGCCGAAGGTATGGACTATGGTGAGACATATGCCCCTGTCGCTAGACTTGAGTCCATATGCATCTTACTTGCTTATGCCAATCATCATGATATCACCTTATACCAAATGGACATTAAAATTGCTTTTCTAAATGGAGAAATTGAGGAGGAAGTTTATGCTAAACAACTTCCCAGCTTTGTCAATCCCAAGAAACCTAATCATGTCTACAAACTTCATAAAGCTCTTTATGGTCTTAAACAAGCCCCTAGAGCATGGTATAAATTTTGACCAAGTTTCTTATTGAAAAAAGCTTTGAAAATGGGAAGATTGATTGTACAGTTTTTACTAAAAGGATTAACAGAGAATTATTTGTGTGCCACATTTATGTGGATGATATCATATTCGGTTCTACTAACCCCCGTTTTAGTGAAAAGTTTGGAAGGCTAATGTCGGAGAAGTTTGAGATGTCTATGATGAGTGAACTCAATTTTTTTCTTGGATTGCAAATCAAGGAAACTAAGGAAGGTACCTTTGTCTCACAAACAAAGTATACCAAGGATATTTTCAAGAAGTTCAACATGCAAGAAAGCAAAGGTATGAAAACACCCATGCCTACTAGTGGACATCTTGACTTGACTAAGGATGGCAACCCGGTTGACAAAAAGGTTTACCGTTCTATGATTGGTTCATTTTTATATCTATGTGCCTTCTATCCCGATATTATGCTAAGTGTGTGCATGTGTGCATGATATCAAGCGGCCCCTAAAAGAGTGTCATCTTAAGGGCGTGAAATGGATAATGAGATACTTAATTCATACACTAAACTTTGGCATTTGGTATCCTAAGAGGTTATCTTTTGATCTTGTTGGCTACTCCGATTCGGAGTATGACGCTGACAAGGTTGATAGAAAGTCCACTTAGGGTACTTGTCAATTTCTTGGTAGATCCCTTGTGTCTTGGTCCTCCAGGCAACAAAACTCGGTATCCTTATCCGGTGCCAAAGTAGAATACATTGCCGCATGATCATGTTGTGCTCTATTACTTTGGAGGACCCAAACTCTTAAGGATTATGCGATACATGTAAAACATGTTCCATTGCTTTGTGACAATGAAAGTTCTATTAAGATTGCTCTCAATCTCATGCAACATTCTCGAACTAAGCACATGGAAGTTTGCCAACATTTCATTCGGGATCATGTTGCTAAAGAAGACATCAATCTTAAGCATTTTCGAACTGATAAGCAATTGGCGGATATATTCACCAAACCGCTTGATGAGAAATTATTTTGTCGTTTGAGAGGTGAATTGAATATCATTGATGCCTCAAACTTGGAGTAGAAGCTCCATTTAGATACATGCAAGGCGTGAGCCTTTTGTGACTAATCCTTGATATTTCTCTTATGATAATGATCATATGTCTTGGATCTATACTTGTACCCTTGCATGTTATCTAACCCTTGTAGGTACTTGGATGAACTTCAATCTAGGAAATTGCAAGTCACTCAAATCCCAAGCAATTTCTACATCACAAAGTTCCTATAGTTTAGATGTTGATCTCAAGGAAGCATGGACTCACCATGTATCCTTTGACTACTTCCATATGCCAAATTTCATGTGTGTCAATTTGGATACATAAGTGCTCTTCCTTGCAAGACTAACCCATGTAGGAAGATGAACTCAAACTACAAGTGGTTCTCCCATCTCCCGATGGACAACATCAACCTTCGTCCAACACAAGTTCGACTACATGATCAAGATCAACACCACATCCAAGGTATGTCATTCCATCTTAGAGAAGCTTTACTCCAAGACATGAGATAAAGTAGCTCAACAAGATGTGAATACAAAAATGCTTAAACGAAAAATGGTAACCCCATTTTGAGCTTAAATAATGATTATGACCTACGATCAAGTGCTATCACTTGACTCCTCAGTCAATATACTCGAACATAGGTGACTTTGTCGCCGACCTTTTCTAGATGAAGTTCTCTAGTGTTCTTTTGCTTAGTTGATTTTTCCATTTGTATGTTTTTCTTGCCATTGTGTCTCCCTCTAAAATTAAACGAAAAAGCGTCATCTAGATTTCCTTTGAAATTTCTGTTTTTCATATATGACTCTGTCACAAATCTTTCAAAAATTCCTTGCAAATCCTTGTGAGATTTCACTTGCCAAGTTAGCCGAGTTGACAAAATCTTTACTCTGCGTTGAACTCGGTCCCTCCTATCCAAACCTATCGGCTCGATCGAATACAAGGTTTCCCTATATATAGTTCATCGGTACAACCAACACGGGCTATCTCGGTCTCACCGATAAGCACATTCCGTGACTATGTCATTTCGGAGTCACCGACGGAAAACGTATCGGCATCACCTATTTCAACTCTGAGAAAATGTTTTGCCATTTCTTTCTGCCTATTTTCTTCAGCTCCACTCAATGATTCTTTCCTCTATCAGCATCATAAGCTACATGCTGCTTTGTAGTGACTCTCGAGGACCACACCTACTTGGCTCATGCTCCAGAAGTTCCCTTCTTGGAAATTGATGTCAAAGGGGGAGAGAGGGAGCATGTCAAAGCTTATCAAATGAGCATATCTAAGCTCTTCTACAGATGCTTATTAACAAAGAGGAGAGAAGTCACATGTCTTTATGAGGGGAAGACGTGCTAATATGTTTGATCCTAGCTATTGTTGTTGAAAACTCTTTTTTCTCTCATTTTATTTGCTCTTACTCTATTTTGCTCTGATTCTATCTCACCCTACTCTCTCCCATTATCCAATGTCAGATTCAGGGGGATAAAGAGTCTAGGCCTAAGGGGAGAAAAATCCTTTGAACTTATTGCACAACTTTAAATCTTTGGGGACATGTCTATATCTAAATGAATTACTTACCTTGTAGTACTTACCCATCACATGTCATCCCAGTCTTGGTATTCTTGTGCTTCCCCAATACTGCCTTACTAGGAGTGTTCTTGTGTTATCTAACCCTGTTTTCTCAAGTTCACTCTCTCAAAAGTCAGCTCAGGACCACGAGGTAAGTATATGCATTACACTCATGTGCATGATGATCTCTTATTGTTGTACATAGTGTTTGCAAGAGTGATTCATAAACATGGAGGTACGTTTCTCAACCATATCTTTTGCTCTAATGCATATAGCCAAGGTACATGTAACTCTATGATTACTCTGTCATGTTATGCATTCACTTGCTAGTATATACTATCTTCACATGATTACGTACATGTGGGGGGAGCTTATGAATGTCACATGTTCCTCCAAAGCTTTACTTGCTACTCTTCATATCATCTACCTAAAGCTTTGATGTATGTCGTCATCAATTACAAAAAGGGGAGATTGTGTAGGATCGAAAGTAGGTCTAGAGGGTAGGGGTGATTAGACTACTTGACCAAATAAAAGTCTAACCTTTTCCCAAATTTAGTTGTCCGCAGATTTTAGCAATTAGCACAAGTCAAGCAATCAACCTGCACATGCAATTCTAAGAGTGTAGCAGTGGAAAGTAAAACATTGCATATGAAGGTAAAGGGAAGGGTTTGGAGAGTGCAAACGGAATGGAGAGACGGAGATTTTTGGTGTGGTTCCGATAGGTGGTGCTATCGTACATCGACGTTGATGAATACTTCAACCCACGAAGGGTAATGGTTGCGCGAGTCCACGGAGGGTTCCACCCACGAAGGGTCCACGAAGAAGAAACGTCTATCCCACCATGGCCATCACCCACGAAGGACTTGCCTCACTCGGATACATCTTCACGAAGTAGGCGATCTGCTTGCCCTTACAAACTTCTTGGTTCAACTCCACAATATTGTCGGGGACTCCCAAGCGACACCTAACCAATATAGGAGATACCACTCTCCAAAAGGTAATAGATGTTTTGTTGATGATGAACTCCTTGCTCTTGTGCTTCAAATGATAGTCTCCCCAACACTCAACTCTCTCTGACAGATTTGGGTATGGTGGAAAGATGATTTGAGTGGAAAGCTACTTGGGGAAGGCTAGAAATCAAGATTCTAGTGGTAGGATTGGTATATCTTGATCTCAACACATGACTAGGTGGTTGTCTCTCAGAAAATGTATGCTGGAAGTGTAGGCACGTTCTGATGGCTCTCTCACATATGGAAAGGGGGTGGAGGTGTATATATAGCCTCCACACAAAATCCAACCGTTACACACATTTGACCCAACTCGGTCAAACTGAATAGATGAACTCGGTGAGACCTATTTAGTTCAAAATGTGAACATTCACTACTAGGAAAACATTATACACAGAATCTTACCAGCAGCGCATTATAAAAACAGACGCTACTGCTACTTAGCAGTAGCTCGCTACAAAAGGGCACGCTACTAATACAGAGATAGCAGTAGCACACTAGGTGAAGAGATCGCTACTGCTACAATTGCCAGGGCATTGCCCCCAAACCATGTATAGTAGTAGCGGGCATCCAATAGAGGCGCTACTGCTAACGTACTTAGCAGTAGCGCGTTGCGCCTACAATCGCTACTGTTAAAGTCTCATCCCCCTCGCGCCAAAGTTTAGTCCCATACTGCTAAGCGAACAGGGTGTTTACCACCTTAAATACGTTACTTCTCAAATCATCACAAGCACTTGGTCTTCATTGAACTCTATGTGTAGGATCTGTGGCCGCAATAGGAATCTTCACCGGTTCTTAAAAACCGGGGAATATTTCTATTGACAATTTTGATTCTACACAAAAAGATCATTAATGACTAATGTATTTTTGATTCTTTTACATGCTTAGCCTTAGCAGTAGCGCGTCTGCGGTAGGCGCTACTGCTATGGATTTTAGCATTAGTGTGTTGTCCTACCCAGCGCTACTGCTAAGTTCAATGATACCTTCCCAACCGGCCGCCCCACTCTCCCTCTCCTCTCTCACTCCCCTGCACCCCCCGTCATCTGCCGCCGCCATTCCCCGACAACCGGCGTCGCCCGCCGCCGCCGCTGCTCCTGCTCCTCCTCCACTAAGGTAATTCCTCCTCCCTACTGCACCCCTCCCTCCACCTCCGGCCGCCCCCTCCTCCCTCCTCCCTCCTTCTTCAGCCGCCACCTCCCCCCTCCTCCTCCGCCGCCTCCTCCTCCTCCTCCTCCCCCCTCCACTCCTCCTCCGGTCGCCGCCTCGTCCCTCCTCCTCCGACCGCCCCCTCGTCCCTCCTCCTCCTCTCTACTACCTCCTCCTCCTCCTCCCTCCTCCCTCCTCCCCTCCTCCCCTCCTCCTCCTCCCTCCATCTCTCATAAACCCTAAACTTTTTTGTATTGTTCTTGTATAATGTAGTTTTTTACTGTTTTTAGTAAGAAAATTAATTATTTTTATTTATAGTAAGTGCTTAGTTGAACTAGTTGAATTAATAGAACTATTTTATTTTTAGTAAGAAAATTTAGGTATATGAGATTTGATGATCTAATTAAAGTTTTACTATAGAACTAGTTAATTTTTAATAAGAAAATTAATAGGACTAGTTTATTTTTAGTAAGTGCTTAGTTGAACTAGTTGAATTAATAGAACTAGTTGTATTTATGTCATTATCACTTTGTCATCAAAGAATGCTATATGAGATTTGATGATCTAATTAAAATTTACTTGGTGGAATATGCAGGCTTGGTACAGCCGTGTCTCCTTGGAGTGATCTTCATCCGAGCTACCTCTACTTCCTCTACACCCGAGTCGGTGAGCTAAAAGTCCACCTCCTCTTTATCCACTCCTCGGTGTGTTGAATAGAGTAGAACTAGGGCATTTAGTCAGTGAGCTCATGTGTGAATGCTTATGATAATTGATCCCGATGGAATTGCAAGTTTAAGCATGCATCATTGTATGTGTATGAACATCTTTGTATCACTGGGAAAATCCGAGTGGCCTATGTTTTGTTGGAGTGTTGATTCATTTCCGTTCCGACAAATTTCAGGCGCTCGATATGTCTTATTTTAGCAAAGGTCATGCCAGATTTTTTCGTGAATTTAAGCATGACTTGTGCTAGAATATGTAGGAAATATCGAGTGCCCCGGATTTGTGTGTTGAGTTTCCTGGTAGTTGCCTTCGATCGATTTCCAATTAATGTTTCAACTATGAACATAGGAAATGTCTGACGACGAAAAGGATTTCGGTATTTGCGAATACTACAAAGACGAGCGTGGCCTATGTGACAGAATATTCCTAGATGATGATAGGCGCTTTAGCATCAAGCTAGATGAGAACTTCAAAGTGGATACAGTAAGTCACAATGAAAAGTCTTTTTTCGTAATTAAGCATGATTTCTGCTTCATTTGCTTCAACTTATAACTTTTTTTACTATTCTACTAGCGTATCCCCTGCCATGCAAGAGTTTTTTTCTTGGATAAGATAGGTTCCAGTCCTATGAAAACTTTGGAGGTAAAGAGAGTTTACTTGAAGACAGAGCATGGTTATACTTTCCATGCAAAATTATACAATGCAGACACCCACACCTATTTTGAATGCAAAACTTGGCAAGCACTATGCAAGGCTTATGCATTTGAGCCTGATATGGTTATCACCTTTGATATTCGTCTGGAAGATGATATTGAAGGTAATAGAGACATCTGGGTCGATGTGTAGACGCCTCCAGTTCTACCATTCTGTGAGTTTCTCAACCATATTTATGTCTTCGATATTGTTAATTAAAAAATAGTTGACAACTAATTTCTATTGACAGCTTATTTCCATTCAAGCAAACATGTCCGATGCTTGGTAGACATGACCATCCAGTGTCCCGGGGCTGAACTAAATTGCGAGGAGATAAGTCATTATGTTTCATGGCTTCAGGATCTTGATGCTGTCAAGACAAATTATTTTCCTAGACTTAAAAATCTTAGTGTTTTATTGAATTCGGTCACATCTATTTAGGAAAGATGGTAAGGTTTTTACTATTAGTCTTCAGTGCATCTTTTTGCATACATTATTTTTAAGCTAAACTTCATTGCTAAGTATGTTACTATACGATGTTCTTCAACAGGGACTCCCGATGATAGTTGTGCCTCCGTGGATCGAGACTAAAGGTCGCATGTCAATGATTAGCTTACGGCCAAGACATCCTACATTGCACATGAGTGCATTCAGGTTTCTAAAACCGAGGAATGCTTAATAGTGAAAGACTGGAGCAGAATTTTTAATGATCGCAGAGAAGTACTAGGGGGCAGCAATCAGAAGCGCAACCCATGATTAGGAGACAGGTTCATCTGCATGCTCCAACATGTTGAAGCAGGAGTTCTACACCTGTTCTATGCTATTTTACCTGAGAGAGAGAGAGCATCATGAGTGATTAGCTAGCTAGAATAAGTTTGAAGATGATGATGTGCTACACTATGACTATGATGATTAAATAGCTAGTGTTGGTGGTAATGACTATGATGATTATTATGAGCTAGTGTTGGTGGTGATTAGATAGCTACACTATGACTATGATGATTAAATAGTGGTAATGACTATGATGATTATTATCTAGAGTGTTGTTGGTGATGATATGATGCAAGAGTTTTTATATTAATATGACGATGATGATTATCATGATGATTTGTTATTCTGATCATGATTAGTTATTATATCATTGGTGGAAGGAACACGGATTAGATTCATGTGGATGGATCAAAAGTGACCAAAAGTTGAATTAGTAGGATTGTCGTCCTAGTTCAACTTTTGATTCATCCAAATGAATCTAATCCATGTTTCTTCCTCACAATGATATATTAATTCATCATGGACATAATGATATAACAACTTCTTAATTGGTACTGTATCAAAATTTGTATAACGACGTATGAATACACTAAAAAAACATAATACTAGTAGCGCTGGACAGGAAACACGCTACTACTAGTTATATTAGCAGTAGCGCTAGAAACGACACACGCTATGGCTATATGTCTTAGCAGTAGCGTGTGTTACACGCGCTATTGCTAAGGAAAAGCTGTAGCGCTTTACTAGTAGCGCGGTGCCCCGCGCTACTAGTAGGCATTAAACCCGTGCTACTACTAGGGTTTTCCCTAGTAGTGATTACGAATCTCGATGGGGCCGACTGGAACAACTCGTGGGACCGATGTGCTAGGGCTTAGGGAAAACATAAACTCGGTGGCACCGATTGCATCAACCCGGTGAGATCGAAGTGAAGCAATAAGGCAATAGAGAAAATGTCAAGCCAACTCGGTGAGACCGATTGCTATTTTTCTGAGACCGAAATAATTGCAACAGGCAACGGAGAATTGGCAAGGCCATCTTAGTGAGACCGAGAACCGTATCGGTGTGACCAAACTATTAGTGTTTCTTGGTGTGGCTATGTCATATGAACTCGGTTGCTCCGGATAGGAAATATCGGTGGGGCTGAATTGGAGTTTAGGGTTTTGACATATTTGGAGTGAGAAAGTGGTTGAGGGATTTGGAGCAATGTCACTCAGCATTTGAGCAAGCAAGCCATTAAGCAACAACTCATCCCCTTTTAATAGTATTGGCTTTCCTATGGACTCAATGTGATCTTGGATCACTAAAAATGAAATGAAGAGTCTATAGCTTTTGCCAATATGTGTCCTTAGCATTTTGAGGGGTCCACATCTCTAGTCCATGCCATGCCATTCATTAAACTTTTTGAAATATCAAACTTGAATGGATATTACTTCAATGAGCTATATGTTCGTATAAATTACCAAAACCACCCGGGGATTAGTTACACTTTTAATCTCCTCCTTTTTGGTAATTGATGATAACATATAGATCAAATCTTTGACAAATGATTAAATGAATGAAATACATCGTTGCTTTGAGAAGTATGTGATAAGCTAGAGCTCCCCCTAAATTTGTGCATTATTTAAAATTTGCGTTTGAATGCAAATGCACAATCGATTAGGATCATGGGTCACTCTTCCATGTCACATACATCTTGGTTGAGCGCACAAAATGATAATAATTAAATAACATGCACTCATCACCAAAGATATAAGTGAAAGATCATACACAAACATTCATAGATATAATCATGCAAGCACACATTAAGCGTTATATGATCAAACACATGATCACACCAAGTATCTCATGAGCATAACACAAATGTAGCATAAGTAGCAACAACCAAACCAAAGTAGCAAGGCATATAAAACCAACAAAAGCAAAAGACACTCTCTCTAGAAGCCTATGATCTATACACTTTATCCCCCATTGGCAACAAGTTACCAAAAGCTTGAAAATGTATAGTGCTATACGACATTCTAGGCACGATCTTCGAGGGCTCCTGAAGGGGTTTTCTGGCTTGTAACTCCGGTGTGCGTAGACGGCGTTAAGAGGAGTCCATCTGCAAATGCTTCTGTTGAAGTCTGTGGAGCTAGTGGAGTAGATACTGGAGGAGCAACTGTGGCTGTGGTGGCAGGAGTAGAATGAGCAGGCCTGAAATCTGCAACTGGCTCAGTAGCAGACCTTTGTGCCGTTGACACTGACTGGAACCTGTTTATAGTGGGTCCGTCATCATTGTCCTCAGCATCATCCCTCAGCTTCTCCACTATGGTCTGAATCTCTATGGCGTTCACATCAAGGTCATGCATTTTTCTCTCAACAATCCTCTCTAAGCTTTCCTGATTCTGAGTCAAGGTGGCTGATACGTCTCCAACGTATCTATAATTTATGAAGTATTCATACCATGTTTACAACAATTTTATATGGTTTTAGTATGATTTGCATGGAACTAACCTGGACTGACGCCGTTTTCAGCAGAACTACTGTGGTGTTGTTTTTTGTGCAGGAAATGGAAGTTCTCCAAATGAGCTGAAACTTTTTGACGATTTTTAGTCGAACAAAAGAGACCCCCAAAGCTTTGTGGGAGGTCCATAAGAGCCACGAGTGAGGGAGTCCTGGATTAGGGGGTCCTCGGACTGCCGGACTATATACTTTGGCCAGACTGTTGGACTATGAAGATACAATATTGAAGACCTCGTCCCGTGTCCGGATGGGACTCTCCTTTGCGTGCAAGGCAAGCTTGGCAATTCGGATATGTAGATCTCCTCCCTTGTAACCGACTCTGTGTAACCCTAGCCCCCTCCGGTGTCTCTATAAACCGGAGGGTTTAGTCCGTAGGACAAGAACAACAATCATAATCATAGGCTAGCTTCTAGGGTTTAGCCTCTACGATCTCGTGGTAGATCAACTCTGTAATACTCATATCATCAAGATCAATCAAGCAGGAAGTAGGGTATTACCTCCATCGAGAGGTCCTAAATCTGGGTAAACATTGTGTCCCCCGCCTCCTGTTACCATCCGCCTTAGACACACAGTTCGGGACCCTCTACCCGAGATCCACCGGTTTTGACACCGACAACGAGGAGGGCACAACCCACCAGGGAGCGCCTGGAGCCCAACCTGAGACGTGGTGGATTGTGCTAACCTCAAGGACCATCTTCGCGTGAAGCCAACGCCAACAAATCCTATAAATATAGAAACCTCCAGAAATGACCCTAGATTAGAAGTTCCGCCATTGCAAGCCTCTGTAGCCATGAAAAACCAATCTAGACCTGTTCCGGCACCCTGTCGGAGGGGGAAATCATCACCGGTGGCCGTCTTTAACACCCCGGCGGCTACCATGATGAGGAGGGAGTAGTCCACCCTCGGGGCTGAGGCTTTGTACCAGTATCTATGTGTTTACTCTCTCTCTCTCTCTCTCTCTCTCTCTCTCTCTATCTTTCTCTCTCGTGTTCTTGAGATGTCACAATCTTGATGTATCGCGGGTGTCAGCATTCTGGGAACGGGGGTCCCTAGACATGTCTGCCTATGGCCCACAGCGTGGCTAAGCCAGCAGGCCGTAGGACCCATCTTCATCAACATGGCATCCAAGACCCTCGCGAGGCGGACGATGCAAGACCTCCTCTGGATTGGCCTAGCCAGGGAGGCTCAGGAGGAGCGGAGATATCAAGGCGGGGCAAACCTCACGAGGCTCTCGTGACGTGAGCCATGACGAATGACACCAGGCGGGCGCCAGGCGGGTGCCAGCGTGCGCAACATCCTTATTTCCTCTTTGGTGATAAGGAGGCCAGCACAGGTGAAGAGTGCCGAGGCATCAGGCAAAGGTTGCTATATTGGTGCAACGAGACCAAGACCAGGAGGACGGCAAGACGGAGGTCATCGTGGAGCCCAAGGCAACGTCACCACCAGAGCTTTTCGCAGGCGGAGACCGCTTTTGTCAGGATAGCTTGTACTAGCTGCCCCCCTTCAAATTTGCCCGCCATTGTTGGCTCCCTTCCTACTCTATATTTGGGAAGAGGACCGGGCCTATATAAGTAGAGCTAGCCACCAAGTAGAGGCATCTGATCTTAGCTTGATCCGACCCGATCGAGAGCCTACTCACAAGAAAACCTCAACCCTAGGAGGCTGTTCTTCCCTTGTACTATTCATCATCAGTCCAAGAGGCAATCCACCACCACCACACGGGAGTAGGGTATTACGCCACAACAGTTGGCCCGAACCAGTATAAACCTCCTGTCCCTCTGTGTTGCGAGTTCGTCGAGTTCGTCTGCGAGATCTTAGAGAGCTAGAGCGTAGATCGGTAGGAGGGAAAGACTTCGCATGCACCCAGTGTTCGAACCTTAAGGGTTTGCCGGAACCCCACATCCGACATTTGGCGCGCCAGGTAGGGGTGCGCCGGAGCTCCTCCTCCACCGGCCAGCTCGTCGACGCTCCCCAGCAACGATGTCCGGCGACTCAAGGGCTGGCTCCGACCGCTGGGCAGCCTGGCCAGCCCAGGCAGCACCGCCTGCCCATGAAGGTCTCGACCCTGCACTCCAGGCGGCACGGGCGCCGACAAACTCCGCCGGGCGCAGGCAGCGCGGCTAGGCGTCGTCCACCCTCACCCCACGACAGGTACGGGTCGCCACAAGAGCAGCGAGCCATGCTGCAGCAACGGCGCCGCACTCACGGCAGTAGCAAGCAAACATGCGGGCAGCGACCGTGGCAAGGGAGCTGCTGCGGTGCAGGGTGATGGAAAGCGGCCGGGACACACTGCTGGAGCGTGTTGCCGAGATGCTGGATGCAGCGGCGTCGGGAGCACCACCCTTCTGCTATCGACTTCCTCCCCAGTCCACTGCAAGGCCGCGCGGCGAACCTCACCACATCAGCGTGCCATCAACTACGCTCGGGGGCTTCATCAACATCAGCACTGCCAGCGGCGCAGGGGGCTCCGACTCCCCCATGTCGCCTGCGACGGGCACGGGCGCAAGCATCGCCCTCCACGTCACAGCCGGATACCGTGCTGTCATCCCCAGGACGCCACCATGGGCCGAGCAACATGGAGCGTGGGGCACCACGGCGAGGTGTTCGGGGTTACGGCCCCGGAAGCCTACGTGCCCCGCATGATGGACCAAGGGTACGCACCAGAGGACGACCCTGGCTCGTTCATTGGAGAAGATTGGGGAGAGTGGGCGCTAGGAGTCGAAGCCTTCCAAGAACCAACGGAGAACCACGACGGTCACTGAGGGAGTCCTGGACTAGGGGGTGTCCGGATAGCCGAACTATCATCATGGTCGGACTCCAAGACTATGAAGATACAAGATTGAAGACTTCGTCCCGTGTCCGGATGGGACTTTCCTTGGCGTGGAAGGAAAGCTTGGCGATAGGATATGTAGATCTCCTACCATTGTAACCGACTCTGTGTCACCCTAACCTATCCGGTGCCTATATAAACCGGAGGGTTTTAGTCCGTAGGACTAACAACAATCATACCATAGGCTAGCTTCTAGGTTTAGCCTCCTTGATCTCGTGGTAGATCTACTCTTGTACTACCCATATCATCAATATTAATCAAGCAGGAGTAGGGTATTACTCCATCGAGAGGGCCGAACCTGGGTAAAACATCGTGTCCCTTGTCTCCTGTTACCATCCGCCTAGACGCACAGTTCGAGACCCCTACCCGAGATCCGCCGGTTTTGACACCGATGTTGGTGCTTTCATTGAGCGTTCCTCGTGTCGCCACCTATAGGCCCGATGGCTCCTTCGATCATCAACAACGACGCGTCCAGTGGTGAGACTTTTCTCCCGGACAGATCTTCAGATTCGCGGCTTTGCACTCGCAGCCAATTCACTTGGCCATCCGAGCAGATCGAAGCTATGCCCCGCCATCAGTCAGATTTGAAGCCTGAATTATACGGCCGACATCCGCGGAGACTTGATCTTCGACGGATTCGAGCCACAGCCAAGCGCGCCGCACTATCTCGATAGGCATGATCTAACTCTGCCGCCGAACAGTGTCCTGCAGGCCGCACTAGTGTCCGCTCCGAACATTGATTCGGAGCCGATCTCGCCGATCGAGGACGGTTGGTTAGACACCACCTCGGAGGCCGAAATCTCTACGGTGATTGAGCCGAACACAATCCCTGTCCTTTGCGAAGACCGTGACCCCAAGGTGCCGGACTCCTCTCCGGACTCCGAACCCTCCGCGCCCCTGCCAATCGAATCTGATTGGGCGCCGGTCATGGAGTTCACTGCCAGGACATCTTTCAAGACTCGCCTTTGGCGACATCCTGAACTCACTAAAGTCTCTCTTTATCCGGAGAGCCCCGCCAGACTACGGACGGGAAGGTTGGGATACGGACGACGAAGAAATTCAACGCCCACCCACCACCCACTTTGTAGCCACTGCCGATGATTTAACCGACATGCTCGACTTCGACCAAGACATCGACGGTATGGACGACCATGCCGGAGAGCGACCAAGACCCAGCGCCTATAGGGCATCGAAGGCCACCTCGCCATACGACATATACATGGTGGACATCCCAAAACATGGGAACGGCGATGGAACAACGGAGAATGACCCTCCAAGAAGCAACAAGCGCCGACGCGGCCGGGCGCCGCCTAAATCCCGCCACAACAAAAACGGTGATTCCGCACGGAGATAATAACACCGGACAAGGTCAAGACAACCCCTCTAGCAGGACTCAGCGCAGGTGGAGGGAGAAGCAGGTCCGCATGACAGTGCGGCAGAAAGGGAGGTCGAGGACGATAACTATGCGCCTCCCTCCGAAGATGTGGCAAGCCTCGACGATGACGAATTTGTCATGCCTGAGGATCCCGCCGAACAGGAGCGTTTCAAACGCAGGCTTATAGCGACGGCAATCAGCCTCAAGAAAAAGCAGCAACAGCTTAGAGCTGACCAAGACCTGCTAGCTAACAGATGGACTGAAGTCCTTGCAGCCGAAGAGTATGAACTCGAACGCCCCTCCAAAAGCTACCCCAAACGTAGGCCATTGCCTCGATCAGAGGAGGAAGCACCCAAGTCACCAGCGCACGACATGGCAGACCGGCCACCCCGTGGCCGCGACAGAGAAGCCTCTCGGCCCTCCGCTCAATCCACACCCCGACGCCGCTCAAAAAGTACCAAGGCACGGGAAAACGCACCGGACTTGCGAGATATATTGGAGGATAAGGCAAAACATACAAGATCGATCTACGGATCGCGTGGGCGCCCAATGACTCGAGATGATTACCGTCGTGCCGGATACAGCAAACCCGGCCTCGTCGAACACAGTAGACAAAGCTCATATGAGCTACATCGTGCTATAGCCCAATACAGAGGCGCCGCACACCCACTATGCTTCACTGATGAAGTAATGGATCATCAAATCCCCGAGGGCTTCAAACCCGAACATCGAATCATACGATGGTACCACAGATCCCGCGGTCCGGATCGTGGACTATCTCCTCCATATCCACATGGCCCAAGGTGACGATCTACATGCCATCAAATACCTCCCACTCAAGCTTAAATGACCAGCTCGGCATTGGCTCAACAGCTTGCCGCCAGAATCAATTGGTTGTTGGGAGGACCCGGAAGCCGCATTCCTTGATAACTTCCAGGCACATATGTGCGACCACCGACGCCGATGACCTCAGCCATATAATTCAGCAGCCGTAAGAATCGCCGACAATTCGACACGGTTCCTAACAAAGAAAATCAAATCGTTGATCGTCCGGATGCAGAGGCCCTTGCAGCCTTCAAACATAACATCCGCGGCCAATGGCTTGCCCGCACCTAGGACAGAAAAGCCAAATCCATGGCAGCCCTCACAACACTCATGACCCGCTTTTGTGCGGGAGAGGACAGCTGGCTAGCTCAAGCAACAACCTGGCCAAACACCCCGATAGTTCGGATAACAAGGACAGCAATGGCAGGTCGCACACAACAAGAACAAGCGCCGATTAACGCATTTATAATGTTGAAGATACGCCGCCAATGCCGGATTCAGAGGCTCTAAGACAGGTCAACGGAAGAAGCCATTCAAAAGAAATACCCAGGCCCCGCCCAACTTGGACCGAATACTCGATCGCTTGCGATACATGGCACCCCGAAAACCAGCCAATCACACCAACAGGATTGTTGGGTGTTCAAGCAAGCAGGCAAGTTAAGCCGAACTCAACGACAAGGGCTGCATAGCGATGACGAGTAAGAGCCCCGGCCACCGAACAATAGAGGACAGAAGGGTTTTCCCACACAAGTGCGGACGGTGAACATGATATATGCAACCCATATACCCAAAAGGGAGCGGAAGCGTGCACTAAGGGACGTATATGTGATGGAGCCAGTCGCCCCAAAGTTCAACCCATGGTCTTCCTGCCCGATCACCTTCGATCGAAGGGACCACCCCACTAGCATTCGTCATGGCGATTTCGCCGCATTGGTTCTTGACCCAATTATTGACGGATTTCACCTCACCAGAGTCCTGATGGACGGCGGTAGCAGCCTGAATCTGCTTTATCAGGATATTGTGCGCAAAATGGGCATAGACCCCTCAAGGATTAAACCTACAAAGACGACCTTTAAAGGCGTCATACCGGTGTAGAGGCCAATTGTACAGGCTCGTTACACTCGGTGGTCTTGGATCCCGGATAACTTCCGGCGAAGAGTTAATCTTCGACATCGCCCGCTCGCAGCGGCTATCATGCATCGCTTCGGACGAACCGCATTTGTAAAGTTCAATGCGATGCCGCACCACGATACCTCAAGCTCAAGATGCCAGGCCTCGAGGAGTAATCACGGTCAATGGAAACACCGAACGCTCTCCGAACGGAGGAGCACACGGCGTTCCTCGCGCGGAGGTGCAAAGCAGCCTCTCACAGCAATTCTCCAGTCCGCCACTAAGCGTCCGGACATTGTCAAGCGCTACCGAGTAACCTACAACAAGACCGCCAGCACGATTCAAGCATCGCCAGAGTAATCCGCCCCAACCCCAGCCCTCGCGAAATTGCGAAAAGATTACGCTGACATAACTACGCCCGAGATACCATGGGCATAAGGGAGGGCACGACCACGGCACGCCCGAATGCGGCTCAACCGCACTGTGGGCCCCATTGTGTCATTCTTTTCTTTTTCTTTTTCTTCCTTCTTCTTACTTTCGGACTCCGTTTTCCGAAGTCCTGTCCGCACTAGAATCGCCGAACTCACGATGCAACAGCCAGGGAAGCAGAAAGCCACGTCGAGTTTTCAGGTGGTCTCTATTACGAGCATTATACCTGTTTTACATACCATCCTGCAGCTTACCCCTGGAGGGGAACATGTTAGATAGTCCCATCCCTTGCTTATCGCACTATTTGTATCGTTCTGCCTTCATTGCAGTCCCTTTTTGAATAAACAATACATAGCTTTTGCCTATTATTGCACTCCTTTCTTTATCTATATATATGTTCATTTCATGACATGTTGCACCCGTACACTTTGGTACGGCCAATACACCAGGGGCTTAAGTACCCAAAAATTATGGTGTGATAAGTCCGAACGCTTTCACAAGTGTGGCACCCCGAACTTATAGCATTATATGAATCGGCTCCGAATCATGTCTTGGGTCAATAGTTGGGTTTTCCCGGCTCCCGTGTTTTGGTACCTTACGCCCGCTATGTCGGCTAAGGTAGCACCGGAGAACCACCGCGATTGTGCCCTGTTGAGCTGGGTTGAGCACCTCAAAGGAGAAAGCTAAAACTGACCTCATGATAGGGCGAGAGCCGGTCGCTGTTCGAGAGGTTTTTCGGTCCCTAAAGACTTATGCCGCTTAGAGCGAGGAACCGGAATTGTCCGTCAAGGCGTGATAGCGCCTCAACTCGGTCTTCCGAATACTAGGGGCTTCACCAAATTTAAAATTGTAGAATTCTATGGCTAAGGAGAGTGTTCAAGCATTATAAGTCCGTTGCCTTGTTCGCTATGCTGAGCGCCTCCCTAGATGGACCCAAGAATGGGAACAAGAGTGCTTAAGTTTATCCCAACACCCCGGCACTGTGGCATGGGGGCTGAAGCCAACGACTTGCCATCTCTCAAATTTGATAAACGGCTACACGAAGGTAATATTTTAAATTAACAAGCGTTGCTTAGCGATATGTACAAGTTTTAGCGCACAGGATAACAAAGGCGTAGTCTATTCAAAAATTACATCTTTGGAGCACTCATCCGCTATTCGGTGGGCACCCTTCAGAGGCCCTCATAGTACATTTCGGCGCGATGCTCCTTGCCCTTCGGTGGCCCGTCCGTCACAAGATTCTCTGCATCCAGCTTGCCCGAGTGCACTTTAGCACGGGCAAGGGCCCGACGGACACCTTCAATACAGACGGAGCGCTTGATGACTTCAATCCGTGGACAAAGGCCCACCAGCCGCTGACTAGCCCAAAGTAGCTCCTGTGCATGGCTTCCAATGGCCACAAACCAACTATGAGGCCCTTCATGGCCTGTTCGGCGACCTTAGGAGCTCGACCAGCTGCTTCAGCTGGTCGCTTAGGGGCACCGGATGTCCGCCTCAAAGATATTGAGACCAGAACACCTTCTCCGCTGAGCTCCCTCCTTGGCGCGGTAGAATGCGGCAAGATCGCACACACTACGGGCAGATCTGCGAATGCTCCCGGAGAGCTCCGAATCCGGGTAAGTAATAGGTAATTCACTTTCACATGCTTGCTTTGCATAAAGAATGCCTTACCCGCCGCTATCTTCTTTAATGATTCAATTTCTTGAGGGATTTTTGGGCCTCGGCCTTAGCAGCTTTGTCACTCTCAAGAGCCGAGGCAAGCTCGACTCTCGGTTCGAGTCACGCCCAAACCTCGTGTTTTTCACGAGAGCAGGAGCTCTTGCCGCACCTCCGCCAGCTGCGCCCCCCTTCTCTCGCTCGGTGCGCTCATGGCCGCTTTGAGCTGCCACGGACACCGCTACCTTCGTGGTCGCCACCTCGCTCGTGGCCCCCGCAGCATCTATGTTATTCCTGTTATTTTTCGCAGAATCAAACCTTTCTATAAGGTATTTCTTTAACAAGGTATTACTTACCTTCCTTGTCCTCGAGCTGCTTCTTGGCAAGGCCGAGCTCGTCTCGGACCGCCGAGGCTCGCTTCAATGCATTGACCTCCAGAGTCAAGTCTGGCAGAGGTCAGCAACACACCTGCATTCCCATATTGACATACCTATGTTAGACTCCTGCAGATATCTTTTAGATCCTTAGTCCGCTTTTCTTTCCAACACCGAACTAAGCATCGAGGCTACCGTCTATGCGGTAATATTTTTACATATTCTAAACTTACCTCAAAGCCCGTTAGAAAGCTGGTACATGCCGTCAGCCCGCTCTTGGCGGATCGAATCTGTCCGGATCACCGCACTCATAACGGTGCGGTGCTCCTTCCTGATGGAGGCGCTGTTAAGCGCCCAAGAAGTTATCCGGTGCCTCCGGTTGGACGGAATACATTGGCGTCTTACCCTTCTTACGAAGGGGCCACTTGCCGGACTTCGGAGCCGCTGAAGGTTCCGTTATGGAGTCCGGACAAGGGTCGGGCTGAGAGCCCCTGGGGGTCTCGCCCCCCACGCGGCTGGAGTCCGGGAGGTCGCCTTGCGGCGCCTCCTGTGCCACCTCCTCTTGACCAGGCCCCCCTTGGGGCCCCACCTCGGCGTCGACCGCAACGTGAGGCGATGAGGCAGCCCGAAGTGAAGTACTCTTCATTTCTGACGAACTCAGGGACCCGCTCGACGAAGCGGCGAACTCGCCCTTGGGCGGGCTGCATGATTGTTCGGCATTAGAGAACACTATGCAATAAAAAAGCCATGGGTATCTAGACACTTACGATCTCGCCAGGGGCTTGGCCTCGTTAGCCACTCCTCCTCGCCATCGCCGACAAGCAGGAGAAGTCCGGAGGAAGGGTCCTTCCTTCTAGACCCTCCGCATCCCCGCTTGGGGCGACCTTCCTTTTCCTCTCCTCCTCGCTGGGAGAGGCTTTTTCCTCCTCCTCGCTCTCGGAGAAGATTCTGCTTCAGAATCGACAAGACCGCGCCGAGAGCTCCTTCGAGTTCCCGTGGCCTCCTTCCTGCCTTCTTCTCCGCACCACATGGGTACCGGAGCCAGCAGCCCGTCAATCGGGCGTCCGCTGGTCTTCGGCAAAGGAGCCGGACAGTTAATCTGTCCGACGCCTTCACCAGTCCTGCCAAAGATTAGGGAGTTTTCGATCCCGCATAGAGTCAAACTATGAAAAAGAGTCCCGTAAGGGTAAATAACTTACCTCGCCGGCTTGACGCTGCGAGCTGTATCCGCGATCTTTATTAGCGGATGCGGGGGCTTCAGCGCCGAACAAGACCTTCCGTGCATCTTCGCACGTAGTGTCAAGAGCCGCCTCAAGGTTCGTGTGCTGTGCCGGATCAATCTCCCACAAATTAAAGGCCCGCCTCGGCATGGGAGAATC
The DNA here is from genome assembly GCA_021605205.1 of Aegilops longissima. NCBI lineage: Eukaryota > Viridiplantae > Streptophyta > Magnoliopsida > Poales > Poaceae > Aegilops > Aegilops longissima. The sequence continues at coordinate 238,488,432 of CM038679.1, forward strand.
CGCGGATGAGCATGACTCGACTACGTGGACAAGCTTGAGCTTCTTGTCCACCGGTTTCGGACACAGGTTTGGAGTCCGTCAGCTCTTCCGAATCACCCCACTTCAGCCCATCTCTTTCCATGATGTGAGCCGTGTGGGGATCCAGATCTGAATTCGGGGTCGCCGCCAGTTGAGTCGCTGCTCGGTGATGTAGAACCACCCCGATTGCCACCCTTTATTGTCTCCACGAAGGATCCCTTGAGCTAAAGGACATTGGGCATCCTGCCCACCATAGCGCTTCCAGACTACCGTCGGCCGCCCACTATCTTGGCTTGACGCTAAAGGTCTTCAACCATAAGTCAAGTGGGGTTGGATGCAGAGGAAGGCCTCGCATACCCACGATAAACGCCGAGATATTGAGGATGAAGTTTGGGGCCGATCGTGGAAATCCAGGCCATAGTAGAACATGAGCCCCGGACAAATGGGTGAAGTGGAAAACCTAGTCCATGGAGGAAGTGGGTGAGGAACACCACCATCTCATGGGGACTGGACTGGGATGAGCTTCCCTCATCGGGTAGCTGACACGCTGATGTCGCGGACAAGTATCCGCCTCCCGCAGTCTCTTGGATGTGCCCTCCGTGACGGAGGAGGCCATCCACCGCCTCCCGCCTCCGACATGGTTGGAGAAGGTTGAGGTGGGATGTGTGGACTTGGGCGCTGGAGCTCGAGTGCGCGAAAGTGGATGAGCAAAGGTGGAAGAAGGCATAGGTGAAAAGGTGGATCCTTATCCCCTTATACGGACAGACGAAGCTATGCGTCCCCCACCAGCCTGGTAAAACTCGCTTATCTCCCAAGCCCGTATTGATGGGAATCCCAGAATAAGGGGGCACGATCTATGCTTTGATAAGACGTGCCAGGGAAACCGCCTCGCTAAACGCGCTGAGGTGGAACAGTAAAAAACGATTCATATAAAGGCCTGGCCGTGGTGTGATGTCTCGCCGCGAAATACGTCAGCAGATCTGTGCAAAACTTATTCTCTCTATGGTGGTATGTGGAACTTGTTTTGCAGAGCTGGACACTATCCTGGTGTTCAAAACCTTCTATGAAGTATTCGGAGGAGGAACCCGCCTTGCAATGTCGAAGACAATATGCGCATCGGACTCGTCGTCATTGAAGCCTAGTTCAGGGGCTACTGAGGGAGTCCTGGACTAGGGGGTGTCCGGATAGCCGAACTATCATTACCGCCGGACTCCAAGACTATGAAGATACAAGATTGAAGACTTCGTCCCGTGTCCGGATGGGACTTTCCTTTGCGTGGAAGGCAAGCTTGGCGATACGGATATGTAGATCTCCTACCATTGTAACCGACTCTGTGTAACCCTAACCTATCCGGTGTCTATATAAACCGGAGGGTTTTAGTCCATAGGACGAACAACAATCATACCATAGGCTAGCTTCTAGGGTTTAGCCTCCCTGATCTCGTGGTAGATCTACTCTTGTACTACCCATATCATCAATATTAATCAAGCAGGAGTAGGGTATTACCTCCATCGAGAGGGCCCGAACCTGGGTAAAAACATCGTGTCCCTTGTCTCCTGTTACCATCCGCCTAGACGCACAGTTCGGGACCCCCTACCCGAGATCTGCTGGTTTTGACACCGACAGTCACGCCGGCAACGGCAACTACAGGGTACCGCTAATCTCTCAGGAACAGGCTTATGCTAACCATGGGCTGCAGATGACTCAGGTTGCAGCGTCGATCGACGACCCTGAAGGAAATATGCCCTAGAGGCAATAATAAAGTTATTATTTATTTCCTTATATCATGATAAATGTTTATTATTCATGCTAGAATTGTATTAACCGGAAACATAATACATGTGTGAATACATAGACAAACAGATAGTCACTAGTATGCCTCTACTAGACCAGCTCATTAATCGAAGATGGTTATGTTTCCTAACCATAGACATGTGTTGTCATTTGATTAATGGGATCACATCATTAGGAGAATGATGTGATTGACATGACCCATTTCGTTAGCTTAGCACTTGATCGCTTTAGTATGTTGCTTATGCTTTCTTCATGACTTATACAAAGTTCCTGCAACTATGAGATTATGCAACTCCGTTTACGGAGGAACACTTTGTGTGCTACCAAGCGTCACAACGTAAATGGGTGATTATAAAGGTACTCTACAGGTGTCTCCAAAAGTATATGTTGAGTTGGCATGAATCGAGATTAGGTTTTGTCACTCCGATTGTCGGAGAGGTATCTCTGGGCCTTCTCGGTAATACACATCACATAAGCCTTGCAAGCACTGCAACTAATGAGTTAGTTGTGAGATGATGTATTACGGAACGAGTAAAGAGACTTACCGGTAACGAGATTGAACTAGGTATTGGATACCGACGATCGAATCTCGGGTAAGTAACATACCGATGACAAAGGAACAACGATGTTGTTATGCGGTTTGACCGATAAAGATCTTCGAGAATATGTAGGAACCAATATGGGCATCCAGGTTCCGCTATTGGTTATTGACCGAGAATGGTTCTAGGTCATGTCTACATAGTTCTCGAACCCGTAGGGTCCGCACGCTTAAAGTTTCGATGACAGTTCATTATGAGTTTATAAGTATTTATGTACCGAAGGTAGTTCGGAGTCCCGGATGTGATCACGGACATGACGAGGAGTCTCGAAATGGTCGAGACATAAAGATTGATATATTGAAGCCTACAATTGACACCGGAAAGGTTCCGAGTGAAATCGAATTTATCGAGTACCGGGGTTACTGAACCCCCGGAGGTCTATGGGCCTTAATGGGCCATAAGAGAGAAGAGGAAGGGGCCCGAGGCAGGGCGCGCCCCCTCCCCTAGTCCGAATAGGACAAGGAGGGGGCGGCGCTCTTCCCTCTTCCCTCCTCCAATCCTAATCCAACTAGGAGGGGGAGTCCTACTCCCGGTGGGAGTAGGACTCCTCCAGCGCCGCCTCCCTGTGGCTGGCCGCACCCCCTTGGCTCCTTTATATACGGGGCAGGGGCACCCCATGGGAGACAAGTTGATCTACGGATCGTTCCTTAGCCGTGTGCGGTGCCCCTTCCACCATATTCCACTTCGTCATATCGTCCGGAGCTTAGGCGAAGCCCCGCGCCGGAGAAGTCATATCGTCGTGGAGCTTAGGCGAAGCCTGCGCCGGTGGAGCATCATCATCGCCACCACGCCGTCAGGTTGACGGAACTCATCCCCGACACTTTGCTGGATCAAGTCCGGGATCGCCATCGAGCTGAACATGTGCGAACTCGGAGGTGCCGTGACGCTCGGTGCTTGGATCGGTCGGATCGTGAAGACGCACGACTACATCAACCGCGTTGTTATAACGCTTCGCTTTCGGTCTCACGAGGGTACGTGGACGGACACTCTCCCTCTCGTTGCTATGCCATCACCATGGTCTTGCGTGATCGTAGGAAATTTTTGAAATTACTACGCTCCCCAACAATGGCATCCGAGCCTGGTTTTATGCGTTGATGTCATATGCACGAGTAGAACACAAGTGAGTTGTGGGCGATATAAGTCATACCGCTTACCAGCATGTCATACTTTGGTTCAGCGGTATTGTGAGATGAAGCGGCCTGGACCGACATTACGCAGACGCTTACGCGAGACTGGTTTCACCGCCCGAGCAATAGTTGCTTAAAGGTGACTGGCGGGTGTCTGCTCTTCTCACTTTAGTTGAACTGAGTGTGGCTACGCCCGGTCCTTGCGAAGGTTAAAACAGCACCAACTTGACAAACTATCGCTGTGGTTTTGATGCGAGGTAAGAACGGTTCTTGCTCAGCCCGTAGCAGCCACGTAAAACTTGCAACAACAAAGTAGAGGACGCCTAACTTGTTTTTGCAGGCATGTTGTGATGTGATGTGGTCAAGACGTGATGCTATATTTTATTGTATGAGATGATCATGTTTTGTAACCGAAGTTATCGGCAATGGCAGGAGCCATATGGTTGTCGCTTATTGTATGAATTGCAAAGCCATGTAATTGCTTTACTTTATCACTAAGCAAGAGCGATAGTCGAGAAGCAATAGTTGGCGAGACGACAACGATGCTACGATGGAGATCAAGGTGTCGCTACCGGTGATGATGGTGATCATGACGGTGCTTCGAGATGGAGATCACAAGCACAAGATGATGATGACCATATCATATCACTTATATTGATTGCATGTGATGTTTATCCTTTATGCATCTTATCTTGCTTTGTTTGACGGTAGCATTATAAGATGATCTCTCACTAAAATTATCAAGAAGTGTTCTCCCGAGTATGCACCGCTGCTAAAAGTTCAGAGTACCCGACACCACGTGATGATCGGGTGTGATAAGTTCTACGTCCATCTACAACGGGTGCAAGCCAGTTTTGCACACGCAGAATACTCAAAGTTAAACTTGACGAGCCTAGCATATGCAGATATGGCCTCGAACACGGAGACCGAAGGTCGAACGTGAATCATATAGTAGATATGATCAACATAGTGATGTTCACCATTGAAACTACTCCATCTCACGTGATGATCGGACATGGTTTAGTTGATTTGGATCACGTAAACACTTAGATGACTAGAGAGATGTCTGCCTAAGTGGGAGTATTTTAATATGATTAATTGAACTTAAATTTATCATGAACTTAGTACCGATAGTATTTTGCTAGTCTATGTTTATCTGTAGATAGATGGCTCGTGCTGTTGTTCCGTTGAATTTTAATGTGTTCCTTGAGAAAGCAAAGTTGAAAGATGATGGTAGCAATTACACGGACTGGGTCCGAATCTCGAGGATTATCCTCATTGCTGCATGTAAGAATTACGCCCCGAAGCACCGCTGGGTGCCGTGCTCGCTGCAGGAGCTGCACCGAAGTTGTGAACGTCCGCAAAGCAAAGCTGATGACTACTCTATAGTTCGGTGTGCCATGCTTTACGGCTTAGAACCGGTCTTCAACGACGTTTTGAACGTCATGGAGCATATGAGATGTTCCAGAGTTGAAGTTAATATTTCAAGCAAATGCCCGGATTGAGAGATATGAAGTCTCCAATAAGTTCTATAGCTGCAAGATGGAGGAGAATAGTTTCACAAGTGAGCACATACTCAAAATGTCCGGGTATAATAATCACTTAATTCAGCTGGGAGTTAATCTTCCGGATGATAGTGTCATTGATGAATTCTCCAATCACGCCACCAAGCTACAAGAGCTTCGTGATGAACTATAATATGCAAGGAATGACTAAGACAATTCTCGAGCTCTTCGCAATGCTAAAAGCATGGAGGTAGAAATCAAGAAAGAGCATCAAGTGTTGATGGTCAACAAGACCACTAGTTTCAAGAAAAGGGCAAAGGGAAGAAGAAGGAAACTTCAAAAGAACAGCAAGAAAGTTGCTGATCAAGAGAAGAAACCCAAGTCTGGACCTAAACCTGAAACTGAGTGTTTTACCGCAAGCGATCGACATTTGAAGCGGAACTGCCCCAAGTATTTGGCGGATAAGAAGGATGGCAAGGTGAACAAAGGTATATGTGATATACATGTTATTGATGTGTACCTTACTAGAGCTCGTAGTAGCACTGGTATTTGATAATCGGTTCTGCTAATATTTGCAACTCAAACAGGGACTACGGAATAGATGAGCACCGCAAAGGACGAGGTGACGATGCGCGTGGGAAATGGTTCCAAAGTCAATGTGATCGCGGTCGGCACGCTACCTCTACATCTACCTTCGGATTAGTTTTAGACCTAAATAATTGTTATTTGGTGCCGCGTTGAGCATGAACATTATATCTGGATCTTGTTTGATGCGAGACGGTTATTCATTTAAATCAGAGAATAATGGTTGTTCTATTTATATGAGTAATATCTTTTATGGTCATGCGCCCTTGAAGAATGGTCTATTCTTGTTGAATCTCGACAGTAGTGATACACATATTCATAATGTCGAAGCCAAAAGATGCAGAGTTGATAATGATAGTGCAACTTATTTGTGGCATCGCCGCTTAGGTCATATCGGTGTAAACGATGAAGAAACTCCATACAGATGGACTTTTGGAATCACTTGATTATGAATCACTTGGTACTTGCGAACCGTGCCTCATGGGCAAGATGACTAAAACACCGTTCTCCGGTTGTATGGAGAGAGCAACAGACTTGTTGGAAATCATACATACAGATGTATGTGGTCCGATGAAATGTTGAAGCTCGTGGCGGATATCGTTATTTTCTCACCTTCACAGATGATTTAAGCAGATATGGGTATATCTACTTGATGAAACATAAATCTGAAACATTTGAAAAGTTCAAAGAATTTCAGAGTGAAGTTGAAAATCATCGTAACAAGAAAATAAAGTTTCTACGATCTGATCGTGGAGGAGAATATTTGAGTTACGAGTTTGGTCTACATTTGAAGCAATGCGGAATAGTTTCGCAACTCACGCCACCGGGAACACCACAGCGTAATGGTGTGTCCGAACGTCGTAATCGTACTTTACTAGATATGGTGCGATCTATGATGTCTATTTCCGATTTACCGCTATCATTTTGGGGTATGCTTTAGAGACGGCGCATTCACGTTAAATAGGACACCGTCAAAACCGCTGAGACGACGCCTTATGAACTATGGTTTAGCAAGAAACCAAAGTTGTCGTTTCGAAAGTTTGGGGTTGCGATGCTTATGTGAAAAACTTCAACCTGATAAGCTTGAACCCAAATCGGAAAATGTGTCTTCATAGGATACCCAAAGGAGACAATTGGGTATACCTTCTATCACAGATCCGAAGGCAAGACATTCGTTGTTAAGAATGGATCCTTTCTAGAGAAGGAGTTTCTCTCAAAGAAGTGAGTGGGAGGAAAGTGGAACTTGATGAGGTAATAGTACCAGCTCCCTTATTGGAAAGTAGTTCATCACGTAAATCAGTTTCAGAATAACTACACCATTAGCGAGGAAGATAATGATAATGATCATGAAACTTCAGATCAAGTTGTCACTGAATCAGAGATCAACCAGAATAAAATCCGCACTGAGTGGTACGGTAATCCTATTCGAAGTCATGCTACTAGATCATGGTGAACCTACGAACTATGAGGAAGCGATGATGAGCCCAGATTCCGCGAAATGGCTTGAGGCCATGAAATCTGAGATGGGATCCATATATGAGAACAAAGTGTGGACTTTGATGGAGTTGCCCGATGATCGGCAAGCCATATTATATAAATGGATCTTCAAGAGGAAGACAGATGCTGATAATAGTATTACTATCTACAAAGCTCGACTTGTCGCAAAAAGGTTTTCGATAAGTTCAAGGTGTTGACTACAATGAGATTTTCTCAACTGTAGCGATGCTTAAGTCTGTCCGAATCATGTTAGCAACTACCACATTTTATGAAATCTGGCAAATGGATGTCAAAACAACATTCTTTAATGGATTTATTAAAGAAGAGTTGTATATGATGCAACCAGAAGGTTTTGTCAATCCTAAAGGAACTAACAAAATGTGCAAGCTCCAGCGATCCATCTATGGACTGGTGCAAGCATCTCAGAGTTGGAATAAACGCTTTGATAGTGTGATCAAAGCATATGGTTTTATACAGACTTTTGGAGAAGCCTGTATTTACAAGAAAGTGAGTGGGAGCACTACAGCCTTTCTGATAAGTATATGTGAATGACATATCGTTGATCAAAAATAATGTAGAATTATTCTGCAAAGCATAAAGGAGTGTTTGAAAGGAGTTTTTTCAAAGAAAGACCTCGTGAAGCTGTTACATATTGAGCATCAAGATCTATAGAGATAGATCAAGACGCTTGATAAGTTTTTCAATGAATACATACCTTGACAAGATTTTGAAGTAGTTCAAAATGGAACAGTCAAAGAAAGAGTTCTTGCACGTGTTACAAGGTGTGAGATTGAGTAAGACTCAAAAGCCGACCACGGCAGAAGATAGAAAGAGAATGAAAGTCATTCCCTATGCATCAGCCATAGGTTCTATAAAGTATGTCATGTCTGTGTACGGATCTATTGCATACCCTACCACTAAGCTTGGCAAGGAGTGCAACAGTGATCTAGGAGTAGATCAATGGACAGCGGTCAAAATTATCCTTAGTAGAATAAGGATATGTTTCTCGATTATGGAAGTGAAAAAGGTTCGTCAGAAGGGTTACATCGATGCAAGTTTTAACACTAATCTAGATGACTCGAGTCTCAATCTGGATACATATTGAAAGTGGGAGCAATTAGCTAGAGTAGCCCCGTGCAGAGCATTGTAGACATAGAATATTTGCAAAACATGATCACACCTTAGTACTCTTTGGGTGTTAATCACATGGCGATGTGAACTAGATTACTGACTCTAGTAAACCCTTTGGGTGTTGGTCACATGTCAATGTGAACTATGGGTGTTAACCACATATAGATGTGAACTATTGATGTTAAATCACATGGCGATGTGAACTAGATTATTGACTCTAGTGCAAGTGGGAGATCAAGGAAATATGCCCTAGAGGCAATAATAAAGTTATTATTTATTTCCTTATATCATGATAAATGTTTATTATTCATGCTAGAATTGTATTAACCGGAAACATAATACATGTGTGAATACATAGACAAACAGATAGTCACTAGTATGCCTCTACTAGACTAGCTCATTAATCGAAGATGGTTATGTTTCCTAACCATAGACATGTGTTGTCATTTGATTAATGGGATCACATCATTAGGAGAATGATGTGATTGACATGACCCATTTCGTTAGCTTAGCACTTGATCGTTTTAGTATGTTGCTTATGCTTTCTTCATGACTTATACAAAGTTCCTGCAACTATGAGATTATGCAACTCCCGTTTACCGGCGGAACACTTTGTGTGCTACCAAACATCACAACGTAAATGGGTGATTATAAAGGTACTCTACAGGTGTCTCCAAAAGTATATGTTGAGTTGGCATGAATCGAGATTAGGTTTTGTCACTCCGATTGTCGGAGAGGTATCTCTGGGCCTTCTCGGTAATACACATCACATAAGCCTTGCAAGCACTGCAACTAATGAGTTAGTTGTGAGATGATGTATTACGGAACGAGTAAAGAGACTTACCGGTAACGAGATTGAACTAGGTATTAGATACCGACGATCGAATCTCGGGTAAGTAACATACCGATGACAAAGGGAACAACGTATGTTGTTATGCGGTTTGGCCGATAAAGATCTTCGTAGAATATGTAGGAACCAATATGGGCATCCAGGTTCCGCTATTGGTTATTGACCGAGAATGGTTCTAGGTCATGTCTACATAGTTCTCGAACCCGTAGGGTCCGCACGCTTAACGCTTGATGACAGTTCATTATGAGTTTATAAGTATTGATGTACCAAGGTAGTTCGAGTCTCGGATGTGATCACGGACATGACGAGGAGTCTCGAAATGGTCGAGACATAAAGATTGATATATTGGAAGCCTACAATTGGACATCGGAAAGGTTCCGAGTGAAATCAGGAATTTACCGGAGTACCGGGGGGTTACCGGAACCCCCGGAGGTCTATGGGCCTTAATGGGCCATAAGAGAGAAGAGGAAGGGCCGCCAGGCAGGCGCGCCCCCTCCCCTAGTCTGAATAGGACAAGGAGGGGGGGGGCGCCTTCCCTCTTCCCCTCCTCCAATCCTAATCCAACTAGGAGAGGGGGGGGAGTCCTACTCCCGGTGGGAGTAGGACTCCTCCAGGCGCGCCTCCCCAGGGCTGGCCGCACCCCCCCTTGGCTCCTTTATATACGGGGGCAGGGGGCACCCCATGGGAGACAAGTTGATCTACGGATCGTTCCTTAGCCGTGTGCGGTGCCCCCTTCCACCATATTCCACTTCGGTCATATCGTCATGAGCTTAGGCGAAGCCCCTGCGCCGGAGAAGTCATATCGTCGCATGAGCTTAGGCGAAGCCCTGCGCCGGTGGAGCATCATCATCGCTACCACGCCGTCAGGTCTGACGGAACTCATCCCCGACACTTTGCCGGATCGGAGTCCGGGATCGCCATCGAGCTGAACGTGTGCAGAACTCGGAGGTGCCGACGCTCGGTGCTTGGATCGGTCGGATCGTGAAGACGCACGACTACATCAACCGCGTTGTTATAACGCTCCGCTTTCGGTCTCACGAGGGTACGTGGACGGACACTCTCCCCTCTCGTTGCTATGCCATCACAATGGTCTTGCGTGATCGTAGGAAAATTTTTGAAATTACTACGTTCCCCAACAGACCCTGGCACGGTAGCATCCGTTCCAACAAGGGAGACACGCTGGGGGCTGCCGGGAGGAAGCCAGGAGCAAGGCCCCTCCCCGTGGCGTGCAACGCCTGGCGACACCCGGAGGTAGGCCCTCTACCCGGGAGGCCTCGACAACCCTTCCCCCGGCAGAGGACCTGTGGTCACCGGGGGCACCGCTGGCGTCCCCTTTCCCTCCTTTGTGTCGCCCTGGTGACCGGTCGTCCCAAAGGAGGTCAAGGGTGGCGCAAGGCAGGGCCCTCATCTGGCGATATGAAGCAAGGCCGGTACCTGTGAAGAAGGCCCAGTGCCTGTGAAGCTCGCCGCCCGTGACACTCTCACGTAATAATGAGTTGGGGCTGTACACGCCCCGGAGTCTCGAGGGTGCCGGCCTCAGGCCCTGGGGCTCCCTCCCACGCCTAGTGGCAGCACTTAGCTCCACACTGGTGAGAAGACTCGAAGACCAGAAGACTAGACTAGGTGCCGGACGCGGCCTTTTGCTTTGGATCTCTCTCTTTGTAGTGTTGCTTTCTGGATCTGGATTTGAGTTGAAGCTGAGTTTTTATTGGTGCACGCGGGGGGAGCCTTTTCTTGTTCGAGCAATTTCTTGCGTTCTCGATCTCGTTTTGACTGGGACTCATGTCCATCGCCTTCCCCTCACGAGTTCCTGGCGAGCGGGACAGCGTGAAGCGCGCACGCCAAGTGCAGGCAAGCACTACAACTGGTGCTCAGCTCTAGTGGGGCCCCTTCTAACGGGGCGACGAGCTCCGCAGGGTTCCCAGGAACTCGACACGTCGCAGCCCAGCTCAAAGCTGGCGTAGACTAAGGTAAACCAAGACAGAGAACTCGCATCCGGATTCACAAGTTCACGAGGACACAAACTCACATCGCATGGGATAGTAAAAACTCCAATTTGCTTACATGAGGGGCTCCCCCTCCCAAAATGCTCTTAAAAGTTTTCTAAGGGCCCTGTCTGAGCTTCGTGTGCAGGATGAAATGACATGAGAACATGGGATCAGCCAGAAATGTCGCTCGCTACGTCACCCTCGGATGCGTCGCTCCCGTCATCATCGTCTTCATCGGCAACGTCGCCACCGCCGGCGACGCCCCCGACGCCGTCGTCAACCACGTCGCCTTAAATGTCTCGGCGACCACCACCACCGCCATCCTCCAAGTGAAGGCCCCGACCAATGCGTCCACATTGTCCTCAACCCAACGCGCTAGGTCACCCCGGACAGCCGTGGGTACGGGGGCGATGGCGGCGTCAAAATCAAAGTTGGGGTCGGCATTCAGGAGGTGGCTGAAGACACGGGAGAAAGTGCGCTCGAGCAGGCCACGCCCCCTTTCCTCCACAAGCTCGCGGGCTCTGGCAGATCGAGCCTCTAGGCGCGTCACCACCTCAGTGAAGAAGGTCAGGTGGCTGGCATAATCATTCGAGTGAGGGGTCGGTGCCTCCACATCGCAAATATGGCCCAGGGCGATATTGGCCCTGTTCCAGAGATCCTGAAGCATAGGGGCATGCTCGCGCTCCAGCGTTCGTCGCTGGAGCACTTCCTCCATGTTTTGCCTCACGACGGCCTCTGCGTCATCAACCCGCCTCCGGAGGGAACGCAGCTCGGCGCAGGGGGAGGCCAAGTCCACCTGGCCAGAAACAGGCGGCGGCCGTGGCTTCCGACGCCTCGGCCTCGCCCAACCCGGGCTCGAGGGCAGCGGCCCTGTCCTCATCCTCCGCGCTGCGAAGCCAGCTTGTGTCGTGCCTACCCTCCAGATCTCAGGCGAACCTCGGCCACCCGGCGATCAACCTCCTCCTCCACTCTAGCCTCATGAGCCCCGACGGCATCTTCGCTTGGGCAACTTGACGCCCTCGTCTCAGCTTGCTCGAGCTCGAGGCTGCGCCCATGGCCTCAGGTGGCGCCGCCTCACGCTTCCGGATCTCCTCTCCGCTGGGCGTCCCCTCCGACGCAAGAGCGGCCCTGCGCGCCTCCACCTGCTGCTCAAGAGACGCGCTCCAGGCATGGAGCTCCCACGCGCGCTTCTCCGCAGCCTCGCGACGGCGGTCAGTCTCGCGAGCCTCGTCCAAAGCTCATGAGCGGGCTTCATGGGAAACCTTGAGAGACGCCTCGGCCTTCGCATTCTCAAGGTCGCTTTGATAGCGGCCGAGGTTGATGGCCACCTTCAGCTTTTGCCGCTCCTCCGCCAGCCGAAGACCTTCAGCCTCAAGACGCGAATCGACACTCGCGAGCTCTTCACCAAGTCGACACATCACGCCCATCGCCTCCTCGAAGACTCATGACGAACCACGCTCCGCCCGCGCTCGATCTCGAACGCTTGGCCCACCTGGTCCTCCACCTCGGGGGCTGCGGGCGTGGCCCCAAGTGGTGCGCCCCCTCCAGGCAGGGGGCTGGGGCTGACGCTGGGCCTGACGTCAACCGGTCCTCGCGAGGAGCCCAAGCAGACCGGGGCCCGCTACTTGAAGAGGAGCCGAAGATCGAGGCCAACAGATTGCCGTCCATGACCAGTGGAGGAGTCTTGGGCACGCCTGCCAAGGTCCACACCAAACCGGGGGAAGGAGCGACAAGGCCGCAGGTTTGGCACGCCAAGAAGGCAGGAGTACGCCTTCAACCAACCCTGCTCCGGGGGCGACAAGCAGACTCGGAGCGCTCGAGGCTGGAGGAAGAGTTGAGGAAGAAGGAGGCCGTTTCCCAGGAGACTCAGCAGCCTCGGTGGAAGGAGCCCTGAAAGACTAGCGTCAGAAGAAGAAAGCAGCGCGTAATAAGCCATGGCGGCAAGGTACTTACACGTCGACGGCGATGTACTTCCTTCGCTTCAACGGCCCAAAGATATTGCTGGCGCCAGGGGACCCTTTCCTCTTGCGGAGCTCTTCGAAGTCCATGCAAAGCCGACCAAAGCACTGGACGTGATGGCCGGTGCGCGTCGGAGACGAAGAAGAGCGTGGAAGGATGTCTTCAAGGGTTCCCGACGGCGGTGAACAGTCAGGTACTGTTTCACCACAACCTCCCGAGGCCCTTGAAGCCTTGGCCTCAGGAGTTGCATGCTGCGTCTCCTCAGCAGCCGATGCCTCAGGAGGGGGTGGCAGGCTCCTGAATACGATGCCCCAGGATCATCACTCGACATGTGCTCCTCAGCACCCGAGCCACCGGCCTCCGCCGGAGCTCGCCCACCTACACCGTCGCTTGGGACAAGCTCGGCACCAGCGACAAGGAAGGGAACCACGACGACGGGGTTCTCACGAGGCCCCTCCAGGACAATCGGCCGCGGCCCCCATTCATCAAAGGGAGGCATGTTCTCTACAAATTCATCCTTGTTCTTGCAGCGGTACAGCAAACAGTTCTTCCCAGGAAGTTCGGCCGGCAAGAGGACACCCGTCAGGACCTTGAGCATTGTTTGCCGCGTCCCGAGGAGGAGCCCAGACTCCTGAAACCTCATGTGGTCCTGGCTGCTGAGCAAGGTCCACATTGGGCGAGAATGGCGCTGAAGCGGAGCGACCCGGCGTTTGACGAATTCCTTCACCACCATCAGCGCAGTTACGCCACGATCTTTCAGCAACCTCAACCTGAACCATACGTTGGCAAGGCGGGGGCTCGTGAGCCGCTGATGGATCCAGACGGAGTTAGGAACAGCGGGCCCCGATGGAGCCTGGAGCAGAGGACTGAGCACGCCGGCATCAACAAACACCCATCGTGTCCGGAATTCGCTCGTGGATGGAGGAAGCTCAAAGTCGATCCCCTCGCCTGTCGTCATAGCCATGGCATGTAAGCTCACGCGTCCTGAGCTTTGTTGAGGGTCGGTCAGATGCAATGAGAAGAAATGGCAAAGGAGGGCAACAGAAGGGGCTATGCCAGCCATGGCTTCGCACACGAAGGTGAAGACGGCAAGAAGAGTCACAGACTGAGGGTCGAGATGTAGCATGTGGATCTGATGATGCTCAAGCACCGCACAGAAGAAGGCGGAGAAGGGAGGAATCAGGCCAGCCCAGAGCGCATCAATGAAGATTGGGACCTCGGTGGCCGCCTGAGCCGTGTGAGTGCGAGACACAGGCCAAGCCACCGTCTCCCCACAATCATTGAAGCTGCAAGCAAGCATCGGGCGCACCTTGTCCATGGCCTCGTCGTTGAGAACCCGAGACTGGCTGAGCGCCGGCGCAAAGGACGGAGGCGCAACTGGCAGAGACAGAGGTCTCTTCCTCTTTTCAGCTTGTTTCGGCGCCATGGTAATGGAGCAGGCGGAGCGCAAGTCGGGTCGGAGAAGGGAAGCAGAGCCACAAGGATGCAGGGGAATTGGGGAAGCAAGGCGCCGGGGACGGAGGAATAATTGTGTAGGCCGCAGGGGCCGCATAGCCAAGCGGATTCAAAGGCAGCGTGGGGAAGCGGAGGCGCCCACGTCCAATCAACCGCCTCGTGTCAACCGAGGCCGCAGGATTTTAGGGCCCGCGGTGCTCCGAACTTGACCCTTGGCTTCGCCGCGAAGCCAAGCCCGAGCGCACCTTGGGCCTGGGGGCTACTGTCGGCGTTTTGGGAATGGGGGTCCCCAGACTTGCCTGCCTGCGGCCCACAGCGTGGCTAAGCAAGTAGGTCGTACGGCCCATCTTCATCAAGAAGGCATCCAAGACCCTCGCGAGGGTCCGAGCCTCGCAAGGAGGACAATGCAAGACCTCCTCTGGAGTGGCCTAGCCAAGCAGACTCACGAGGAGCGGAGATATCAAGGCGGGGAAAACCTCAAGAGGCTCTCGTGACGTGAGCCATGATGAACGAGACCAGGCGGGCGCCAGGCGGGCGCCAGCGCACTCAACGTCCTTATTTCCTCTTTGGTGCTAAGGAGGCCAACGCAGGCGAAGAGTACTGAGGCATCAGGCAAAGGTTGCTATATTGGTGCAACGAGACCAACACCAGTAGGACGGCAAGATGGAGGTCATCGTGGAGCCCAAGGCAGCGTCACCACCAGAACTTTTCGCAGGCGGAGACCGCTTTTGTCAGGATAGCTTGTACTAGTTGTCCCCTTCAAATTTGCCCGCCATTGTTCGCTCCCTTCCCGTTCGATATTTGGGAAGAGGACCAGGGCCTATATAAGTAGAGCTAGCCACCATAGTCGAGGCATCTGATCTTAGCTCGATCCAACCTGATCGAGAGCCTACTCATAAGAACACCTCAACCCCAGGAGGCTGTTCTTCCGTTGTACTATTCATCATCAGCCCAAGAGGCAATCCACCACCATCACACTGGAGTAGGGTATTACACCACAACGGTGGCCCGAACCAGTATAAACCTCGTGTCCCTCTGTGTTGCGAGTTCGTCGAGTTCGTCCGCGAGATCTTAGCGAGCTAGAGCGTAGATCGGTAGGAGGGAAAGACTTCGCGCACACCCCAGTGTTTGAACCTTAAGGGTTTGCCGGAACCCCACATCCGACAGCGGGCTTTGTTAATATAGTTGGATCGTATGGTGTTTTCCCCTCTCTACCTTGTTGTGATTTGAGTTTTCCCTTTGAGATTTTATTCTAATTGGATTGAATACTTTTATGGATTTGATAACACTTTATGTATGTCTTGCTATGAATACCCGTGGTGACAATGGGGTATCATATTGATTCACTTGATATATTTTTTGGCACTCAAGTCGCGGATTTCCATGGTGACTGATACGTCTCCAAGGTATCTATAATTTTTTATTGTTCCATGCTATTATATTATCTGTTTTGGATGTTTAATGGGCTTTATTATACACTTCTATATTATTTTTGGGACTAACCTACTAACCCAAGGCCCAGTGCAAATTGCTGTTTTTTTTGCCTATTTCAGTGTTTCGCAGAAAAGGAATATCAAACGGAATCCAAACGGAATGAAATCTTCGGGAGAGTTTTTTTGGAACAAACGTGATCCAGGGACTTGGAGTGGACGTCAAGAAAGCAACAAGGCGACCACGAGGCAGGGAGGCGTGCCCAGGGGGGTAGGCACGCCCCCACCCTCGTGGGCTCCTCGTGGCTCCCCTGACCAACTTCTTTCGCCTATATATACTCATACACCCCAAAATATCCAAGAGCACCACAAAACCCTATTTCCGCCGCCGCAACCTTCTGTACCCGTGAGATCCCATATTGGGGCCTTTTCCGACGCTCCGTCGGAGGGGGAACCGATCACAGAGGGCTTCTACATCAACACCATAGCCTCTCCGATAATGTGTGAGTAGTTTACGATAGACCTTCGGGTCCATAGTTATTAGCTAGATGGCTTATTCTCTCTCTTTGGATCTCAATACAAATTTCTCCTCGATTCTCTTGGCGATCTATTCGATGTAATTCTTTTTGCGGCATGTTTGTCGAGATCCGATGAATTGTGGGTTTATGATCAAGATTATATATGAACAATATTTGGTTCTTCTCTGAATTCTTATATGTATGATTTGATATCTTTGCAAGTCTCTTCGAATTATCAGTTTGGTTTGGCCTACTAGATTGATCTTTCTTGCAATGGGAGAAGTGCTTAGCCTTGGGTTCAATCTTATGTGTCCTTTCCCAAAGGATGCAGGGCGGCAAGGCACGTATTGTATTGTTGCCATCGAGGATAAGAAGATGGGGTTTATATCATATTGCTTGAGTTTATCCCTCTACATCATGTCATCTTGCCTAATGCGTTACTCCGTTCTTATGAACTTAATACTCTAGATGCATGCTGGATAGCGGTCGATGTGTGGAGTAATAGTAGTAGATGCAGAATCGTTCCGGTCTACTTGTTGCGTACGTGATGCCTATATACATGATCATGCCTAGATATTCTCATAATTATGCACTTTTCTATCAATTGCTCGACAGTAATTTGTTCACCCACCGTAGATTATGTTATGTTGAGAGAAGCCACTAGTGAAATCTATGGCCCCCGTGTCTATTTTCCATCATATAAGTTTCCGATCTATTTTATTTTGCACTCTTTACTTTCCAATCTATATCACAAAAATACCAAAAATATTATCTTATTATCTCTATCAGATCTCACTTTTGCAAGTGGCCGTGAAGGGATTCAGAACCCCTTTATCGCGTTGGTTGCAAGGTTCTTATTTGTTTGTGTAGGTATAAGGCGACTTGTGTGTATCCTCCTACTGGATTGATACCTTGGTTATCAAAAATTGAGGGAAATACTTACGCTACTTTGCTGCATCACCCTTTCCTCTTCAAGGGAAAACCAACACATGCTCAAGATGTAGCAGCGACATTGGGGTAATCTATGCATAGGGGTTGATGCATGTTCTTGTCTTTGTTTCTCCGGTAGAAATCTTGGGGCACTCTTTGAGGTACTTTGTGTTGGATTGAGTATTATGAATCTATAATTATTTGGTGTTATCTTAGTACGAACTCTTGATGGATCGACCGGAAAGGATAACTTGGTGTTATTCTAGTATGAACTCTGGATAGATCGATCCGAAAGGATAACTTGGTGTTATTTTAGTACGAAATCTTGGATAGATCGATCGGAAAGAATAGCTTCGAGGTGGTTTCGTACCCTACCAATAACTTCTTCTTATGTTCTTTGCTAGATAGGAACTTTGGAGTGATTCTTCATCGCACGTTGAGGGACGTTTATATGATCCAATTCTATTAGCATTGTTGAGATATTGCACTAGCGAAAGTACGGACCCTAGGCCTCATTTTCAAGCATTGCAATACCGTTTGCCCTCACTTTTGTTACTTTCCACCTTGCTGTTTTTTATTGTTACTATTACAAAAATCAATATCTACTATGATTTCTACACTTGTATCACCATCTCTTCGCCGAAATAATGCACCTACACAATTTACCATTGTATTTGGTGTGTTGGGGACACAAGAGACTCTTTGTTATTTGGTTGCAGGGTTGTTTGAGAGAGACCATCTTCATCCTACATCTCCCACGGATTGATAAACCTCCCAGGGTTGTTTTAGTACGATCTTGATGTATCACGAGCTTTGCTATTATAGTTGGATCTTATGATGTTTCTCCCCCTCTCCTCTCTTGTAATGGATTAAGTTTTCCCTTTGAAGTTATCTTATCGGATTGAGTCTTTAGGGATTTGAGAACACTTGATGTACTTCTTGCATGTGCTTATCTGTGGTGACATTGGGATATTCACGTGATCTACTTGATGTATGTTTTGGCGATCAACTTGCGGGTTCCATAACATTGTGAACTTATGCATAGGGGTTGGACACATTTTCGTCTTGACTCTCCGGTAGAAACTTTGGGGCACTCTTTGAAGTTCTTTGTGTTGGTTGAATAGATGAATCTGAGATTGTGTGATGCATATCGTATAATCATACCCACGGATACTTGAGGTGACATTGGAGTATCTAGGTGACATTAGGGTTTTGGTTGATTTGTGTCTTAAGGTGTTATTGTAGTACGAAATCTATGATAGATCGAATGGAAAAAATAGCTTCGTGTTATTTTACTACAGACTCTTGAATAGATCGATCAGAAAGGATAGCATTGAGGAGGTTTCGTACCCTACAATAATCTCTTCGTTTGTTCTCCTCTATTAGTGACTTTGGAGTGACTCTTTGTTGCATGTTGAGGGATTGGTATATGATCTAATTATGTTATTATTGTTGAGAGAACTTGCACTAGTGAAAGTATGAATCCTAGGCCTTGTTTCTACACATTTCAATACCGTTCGTGCTCACTTGTATTACTTGTTACCTTTCTATTTTTATTTTTTCATATTACAAAAACCTATATCTACCATCCATATTGCACTTGTATCACCATCTCTTCGCCGAACTAGTGCACCTATACAATTTACCATTGTATTGGGTGTGTTGGGAACACAAGAGACTCTTTGTTATTTGGTTGCAGGGTTGTTTGAGAGAGACCCTCTTCATCCTACGCCTCCCACGGATTGATAAACCTTAGGTCATCCACTTGAGGGAAAATTGCTACTGTCCTACAAAACACTGCGCTTGGAGGCCCAACACGAGTCTACAAGAATAAGATGTGTAGTAGACATCAAACTCTTTTCTGGCGACGTTGCCGGGGAGGTGAGTGCTTGAAGGTATATCTTTAGGTCTTGCAATTGAATATATTAGTTTCTTGTTTTATCACTAGTTTGTCTTATAAAAGAGAACTATAAAAATGGAATTGAGGTGGCCTCATATTATTCTTCTTTATAATGTCTTTCGTGAAAATGATGGAAAGGAAAATTGGGCTCAATTGATAGAAGAAGAATTCTATGAAATATTTGACAAAAAATCTTTGAATGATGAGCATGGTTGCAATGTTGTTGGTATGAATTATTTGAATATACATGATGCTAATGATATGCAAATCCATAAGCTTGGGGATGCTATGTTTGATGAAGATGATACTTTTAGTCCCCCAAGTTTTGATGAGAAAATTTATTATGAAGAAAGCATGCCTCCTATTTATGATAATTATATTGATGAAAGTGGGTTTGGAAGGGTGTCAACTTTATGTAATGATGATCCCACTATTCTTGAGGGTGTTGAATCTTATTTTGATAATTGTGAAAGTGGATTTGGAGAGGTCCGACTTTATTTAGTGATGAACCCACTATTTTGGCAGATGTTTCAATTAATGACTATGACAACAAAGTTGCTATCTATGATGATTATTGTGATGACATGTATGATATTTTGAATAATTATAACCATGAAACTTGTCATCATGGTTTTAATTTTCAATCACATGATAGTTATTTTGTTCAGTTTGCTCCCACTACTATTCATGAGAATAAATTTGCTTATGTGGAGAGTAGTAAAATTTCTATGCTTATGGATCATGAAAAGAATGCTTTATATGATAGTTATATTGTTGAATTCATTCATGATGGTATTGAAAATTATTATGAGAGAGGAAGATATGCTTATATATATATATATATATCAATAATATCAAGTTTCCTCTCTATGTGTTTAAAGTTTTGAAGTTGCACTTGTTTTGCCTTCCTATGCTAGTGGATTCTTGTTCCCATAAATTGTTTGCTCAAGAAATCCCTATGCATAGGAAGTAGGTTAGACTTAAATGTGCTAGTCATATGCTTCATGATGCTCTATTCACATTTCAATTCTTATCTTTTATGCGAGCATCATTGAAATCATCATGCCTAGCTAAAAGGCATTAAAGAAAAGAGCTTGTTGGGAGACAACCCAACACTTTAACCTACTGTTTTTGTGTATTCACATGATTAAGATACTGCAGTAATCATGTATTATAGCTTTTGTTTCAATAAAATGCCAAGTAAAGACTTTGAGATAGTGTGGGTGATAGTTGATTTGATCTTGTTGGAAAACATAAACTTTTGCATCCAGTATTTTTTTTTACAAAAATCACAGAAGTGACGAAAGCTTCTGTATTTTTTACATGATATTTATATAAAATTTACCTATGTTGTCGTAATTTTTCAGAATTTTTGGAGTAGCAGAAGTATGGATAGAGTACAGATTACTACAGACTGTTCTGTTTTTGAGAGATTCTATTTTTTATGCATAGTTTGCTTGTTTTCTTGTTTCTATGGCTTATATTTCTCAATATAAATTGTATAAATGATAGGGTACAGTAGGCATTGTGTGAGAACAACTATGAATCTTGTCGTTGACAGTACCAAAGTGAATGATTTGTTTTATCCTACTAACCCATCTCACAAAGTTCCATTAAGTTTGTGTGATTGAAGTTTTCATGTTTTGGGTGAGATATTGATATGAGGATAATAAGGAGTGACAAGACCTTAATCTTGGGCATGAACAAGGCACCTCAAGGTAATATTCAAGGAAGACCCAAGAACCTAAGCTTGGGGATGCCCCGGAAGGTATCCCCTCTTTCGTCTCCAACATTATCGGTAACCTTACTTGGGGCTATATTTTTATTTGTTACATGATATGATTTTTCCTTGGAGCATCATTTTCTTTTGTTTTTATTTTATTATGATATTTAGAATAATGCTTTGTATCTTTTACTTCAATAAAAATGTCAAGTATAGCCTTTGCCATGCTTATTTTGCAAGTCTATATGTTGTTGTTTGAAAACAAAAGGTTGCATGCTAGTGTGATAATTCTTGAAATAGTCAGAATGTTATAAATGATGATTTTTTTTGCAAAATAAGATAAAACAAAATTTCTACAATGTGGTAATTTTTCCGAATTTTTTTACTTAGAGAAGTATGAATGTTCTTGCATCCTTTACAGATTGTCCTGTTTTGGCAGATTGATGTTATGTTTGCATATGTTTGCTTGTTTAATGATTCTATTTGGGGATAGGAGTATTAAATATGCAGAGGCATTTAGTATGCAATGTTAAATTATAGTTTTAGTGATTTGCTACAGTAGAGAATGATAAGGTTATTGCATTGCTTTATACTAACTTATCTCACGAGTTCTTGTTGAGTTTTGTGTGGATGAAGTTTTTAAGATTCAAGAAAACCGTGATATAAAAGGAATTAAGGAGACAGAAAAGCTCAAGCTTGGGGATGCCCAAGGCATCCCAAGATAACATTTCAAGAAGTCTCAAGCATCTAAGCTTGGGGATGCCCCGGTAGGCATCCCACCTTTCTTCATCAAGAATTATCAGTTAGTATAGGTTGAGCCTAAGTTTTTGCTTCTTCACATGATGTGTGCTATTCTTGAAATGTCATTTTTTCTTGTTGTTTTAATAAAATACTTAGATCTGAAGGTTTTTAAATATGAGAGAGTCCTCAAATGGCTACCCATTTACTTAACTACTCGCTTGATCTTCACTTATATCTTTTTGGAGTCGTTTGTCATTTACTCCTGTGCTTCACTTATATTATTTTTGGAGTTGACAATAGTGATAACAATTTGCACAAGATATGAAATTGGTCCCAAGGTGATGGATATTCAAGAAGGATATAATAAAAACTTTCATGTAGATCATTGGATATGATAAGTTTGATTCCTTGCAATAGTTTTGCGATATGGAGATAATAATATGTGAGTCATGTTGGTGAGTAATTGTGCTTTAGTAAGAATATTGGTGTTAAGGTTTGTTATTCCCTATGCAAGCACGAAAGTCAATAGTTATGCAATGAAATTACATCCTACTTGTGGTGCATTATATGGTGTTAGTTATGCTTAATGTTCATTTATGTGAATTTTCGTTTCTTGGTTGGTTGCTTCTCAATCTATTTGCTAGCCTCAATTTGTACTAAGTGGGAATACTACTTGTACATCCAAAATCCTTAAACCCAGTTTTTTCATACGAGTCCACCATACCTACCTATATGCGGTATTTCCATGCCGTTCTAAGTAAATTTGTATGTGTCATCTCTAATTTTCAAAATGAATTTCCTTTTTTGTGTGCTTGTACCGCTCATGAAGCGGTAGGGGGTGGCTAATATTTTCCATGCTAGATGTGTTATTCTCAAGATGAGTGTTTATTCACTTATCATTGCAAGAGAGTACGGCGCTAATAGGGATGCCCAGTCCAAAATGAAAAAGAAATTTACTTTATGTTGTCAAATAATAAATTCCTTGGAAAGTGTTGGTATGGATGGCACCCGTGGATATGGCTAGTCGTGGAGTGTGAATGTATGGTGGAAAAGGGAATAAACTTTATTTTATGTTTGGGAACCGCCTATGATATTTCTAGCATGGGAAGTGTTGGGAATTACCTGGTCGTTTTCGTTGACGGGAAAAGTATGCCTCCCAAAATATTTTTATCTCTCAATTTAAGCTTTGAGTTCTGGCACCTCTACAAATCTCTGCTTCCGTTTGCAAAGGGCCTATCTATTTACTTTACGCAATTTTTATTTGAGTCTCCATCTTCTCTTATAAAGCACCAACTAGGGAGCACTATGATCATACTTGTGCATTGGATGTAGCTAAAATTCGAGTGTGTTTGATTAATGGATCAATGATTGAGCATGGTGGGCTATGGATAACTTTCTTTAGTATTGATATTTTGAAAGACATGGTTGCTTGTTGATATGTTTGAGTATTGATGTCCTCATGTCGTATTATAGACTATTGCTTTGAATCATTCAAGTCCAAATGTCTATGCTACAAAAGAAACAGTATATGATGAATATGATAGGTAGCATTCCACAACAAAAATTCCGTTTTCAATTGATACTTTATCATGATGAGTTTTATGAGAAAGAGTTGCTATTATGATGCTAGGAAAAGTGATCGAAATTATCATTGATCAAACTTATGCCCTTTGCTAGCATTAACACTTCATAAATTATTTCTTTTATCATTTACCTACTCGAGGACGAGTAGGAATTAAGCTTGGGGATGCTAATACATCTCAAACGTATCTATAATTTATGAAGTATTCATGCGATGTTTACAACAATTTTATATGGTTTTGGTATGATTTGCATGGAACTAACCCGGACTGACGTTGTTTTCAGCAGAACTACCGTGGTGTTGTTTTTTGTGCAGAAATGAAAGTTCTCCATATGAGCTGAATTTTTTGGAAGAAAAGAGACCCCCGAAGCTTCGTGGGAGGGCCAGAAGAGCCACGAGGAGGGCACAACCCACCAGGGCACGCCTGGAGCCCAACCCGAGGCGTGGTGGGTTGTGCTCACCTCGAGGACCATCTTCGCATGAAACTGATGCCAAAAAAATCCTATAAATACAGGAACCTCCAGAAATAACCCTTGTTCAGAAGTTCCACCACCGCAAGCCTTTGTATTGACTATAAACAGTAGGGTAAAACCCCACTACAACTTTTATTAAATAAAAAGAGCTAAACACTAGAGGTCTTTACAGGGCTTGAGATAAGCCCAAACAAACAAGAACAGAAAAGAAAAGGAAGAGGGAAAGAAGACTTAAAAGGACTAAGGAGGAGAAAAGAAAGAAAGAAAAGAAGAAGAAGAGAAAAGAAAAAGAAAACAGAAAAAAGAATAAAACAAGAACTAAAGTCTACTGTCTATCCAGGCCCTGAATTGGTGAGCAAATTTTTGCTTGATTCTATACTCCAGCCACTTGAGTTCCTCGAAGAAGATTGCTTTCCAGCCTTGGAAGGAAGGTTGAATATGCTCAAATTTGTTGTTGTTTCTGGGAACCCATATTGCCCAAGACCCCAATATGATAATTTCCATGAAGAAGGGGACATTAAGCTTTTCTTTCAAGTCTTGATAAGCTTCCAGCACTGACAGGTTTCTTTTTCTGGTTGGACAAATGAAATCCCAACATTGCTGAGAGAAAGGGTAGCTCCAGAACAAATGGTGAAGTGTTTCTTCTTGTTGACATTTAAGCACAACACAGTTGTAATCATCAAGTGCAAAGGTTTTTCTTCTAAGTAGATTTCTTGTGTTGACCCTGTCATGGAGCAGCATCCAAAAAATACCTTATGCTTTGCTTGACAAGAGCTTTTCCAGATCCATTTAAAATGTTGTGGAACCTGTTTCTATCCAATCAGTACTGAGTATGCCTTGGATGATGGAAAGACACCATTTCCCCAGATATAACTCCATGTGTCTGTCATAGTGAAATAATCAGACTGCCTGATTTCTAGACAGATGTTTTCCATAATGATGAACTCATCATGTGCTTGAGTAGTCAGTGGCAAATGAAATAGATCTTCAATGTATACCTCATTCACAACCTGATGGACACTGGCCTGAGGATTAATCACAAAAGATAATAGATGTGGGAAATTCCTACTCATTAAATTGGAATGCCAGAGATCCTCCCAAAACAGAGCACTTTTTCCATCTCCAAGATTGCATCTAGCCATGGCTTTATACTTGTCAATGAGTGCCAAATTTGCTTTCCACCAAAATGATCCTTACTGCTGCTCCCCTGGAATTTGGCCGTTGCTATAATATGATTTCCAAATCATATTTACCCATGGAATATCATGCCTGTTGTAAAATTTGTGCAGTTTTTTCATGAGCAGAGCCTTATTTTGTGAGAAAATGTCCATAACCCCCAGGCCACCCTGATCTTTGGGTCAACAAACAGTGCTCCGGGCTACTAAAGTTGGTCTTTTATCATCCAAATCTGGACTTCTCCATAAGCAGTGTCTTAAGTATTTGATGATCTGGTTTTTAATTGTGATTGGGATATCCAAGCAGCACATGAAGAATATAGGTAATGATGCCAATACTGATTTGACCAATAATAGTTTACCAGCTTGTGTCATAAAAGTAGCAAGCTCTTCTAACCTTTTAGCCACCTTAGTGAGCATGGGGAGGCACTGCTCCACTGTAGGCTTCTGCAAACCCAATGGAAACCCCAAGCATGTAAAGGGGAACTGACCACTGGCACAATGCATTTTATTTATGAGTAGTTGTGCTCTCTCTTCCTCAATATTAATTGGTATCAGGAATGATTTTGCATAAGTAACATTCAGACCAGTAGCAGAGGCAAATGTATTTAGGTGAGCTCTAAGGAAAACTAGTTGTCTGGCATTAGCTGGCATCAGAACCAAGGTGTCATCATCATATTGCACGACTAGGAAATCAGGGCATTACTTGACTTGTAAAGGGACAGTTATGATGCCCAATCTCATGGCTCTGTTCAACACAGATTGAAGAAGATCAGCTACCAGCACAAAAATCAAGGGGTAGAGAGGGTCCCCTTGTCTAACACCTCTTTTGCAATAGAATCTTTTTCCCTGGAACACCATTAAGCATGACAACAGATGAGGCAGAATCAAAAAGAGACCAAATCCAGCTGATCCATTTTTCTCCAAAACCTTTAGCTCTTAAAATATCAATGATAGCTTTGTGCTAAATAGTGTCAAAAGCCTTTCCAAAATCAAGTTTTAGGACCACCACTTCTTGCCTGGATTTGTAACATTGGAACAGCTATTCATAGGCCCAACCTAAACAATCTTGAATCACTCTGTCTTTGAGAAAACCATATTGGTTGACATGGATCATTTGCAAAATAACCTTTTGAAGTCTATTTGCCAGAAGTTTAGTAATGATTTCAAAACTCCATTAAGAAGGGAAATGGGCCTGAAATCATTTGGTGATAGTGGCACATCCTTCTTTGGAACCAAAGTTATGAAAGAAGTGTTAATGCTTTCCAAGTTAACTGCTCCCTCATGAAAATCCATGATTATCTGTCTTACATCTGAACCTACAATGTCCCAACATGCTTTCATAAATTCATTGTTAAATCCATCAGGACTAGGTGATTTATCTACGAGGAGATCCTTGCCTACCTCATTAATTTCTTTAACTATGAATGGCTCTTCTAGCTCTTCGAAAAAAGAGGTAGGTGTTGATTGTTCAAATAAATTGTTGAGGTCAAAATGCATGTTGTGCCCTTTAGAATGTCCCAGCCTTTTTTTGGAAGCTTCCCACAGAATTGCAGCTTTGCCTGCATGGTCAGTCACTTTAACATTATCCTCATTGTGAAGCATAGCAATTTTGTTATGTCTATAATTGATTGAGGCCTTGACATGGAAATTTTCTTTGTTTTCATCACCAAATTTAATTCCCTTGATTTTCCCTCTTTGTTTCCAATAGATCTTCTGATTGTTCAAAAACACCAACAGGTATTCTTCGAGTAATGTTCTACAATTCCATTCATATTGACTCAGACTTGTGGATTCCTCAATCAGATCCCAGAAAAAGATGCAATCATTGATCTCTTGAATGATTTTCTTAAGACAAGAAAGATTTTTTGCCCAAATTTTGAGAGCTCTCCTCAGGTTTTTGAATTTAGCATTGATCCTTTTGGCACAGTCATTGTGTCCAACTGGAATATTCCAAGCATTTTGTACAATATCCATGAAATCAGAATGCTGCAACCAGTAGTTTTCGAATCTGAACACCTTTGACTTTGGGATTGAAGTTCCCACTTTGATCATGCAGGGGAGATGGTCAGAAACTAGCATGGACATTGGAAGAGTCGTACTGTTAGGGTATGATATCACCCAAGAAGCTGAGGTAAAGAACCAGTCAAGCTTTTTCCAGAAGATGGTTTTCTTGCATATTCCTCCAACTAAACGGTCTCCCTTTGAGTGGCAATTAAATAAGCCCCAAGTTGCTAATGGCCTCATTAAATAAAAGCATTTCATTGACATCACCCCCTTGTTTGTTTCTGTCAGTAGGAGATCTGATGAAGTAAAAATCCCCCATAACAATCTAGTCTACATCATTTGGCATTTGGATGTTGCTGAACCACTCTATAAATTCAAGTTCGTCTTCTTGTCTACAAGGTCCATAAATATTTGTGACAATCGAAGACTGATTAGATAAATTACATGAGAATTTCACAGCCAATAAGAACTTGTTCTGAAACATCAAATCACCATTGAAAAGAGAACCATTCCATGCAATAAGTAGACCACCAGAAGCACCCACTGAGGGGAGGAAGCAGAACTTTGTAAATCTTTGTGGGCAGAAGTTGTGAATGTAGGTTAGGTCAAAATCCTTTCCTGTAGTCTCTTGCAAGCAAATAATACCAACTCCACTTTCTTCAATCTTTTGCTTAAGAGCAAGCCATTTCTCAGGTGAATTTATACCCCTAATGTTCCAATTAAGAATGCACCAAGATCTGTTGTTATTCATAGCTACTATTGGGAATTATGACCAGCCCCTCAAGGTCCACCCCTTGAGGCAAAATCCTAGTACTAGGATTATCAATCCCATTAACAACAATATTATAGGAGCACTTGACATTCATCATCAGCCACTCATTATAGCAAGAACAAACATGTCCATCATAATAGCATAAACTGACCATACTCATAAAGATCTGCTTCAAGGTCATAGAGACTATTACATGCACCACAAAAGCTCCACATGAGAAAATTAAATGAAGCATCCCAGATGTTCTGACATCCTAACAACCACAAAAGGTATTTGTGCTTGAGTTGGTACTTCATTTCGAAACTCTGGCTTGGTTTGCTTCTCCAGTGGCCTTGGACACCCTAGCCACCTCCTCCTGAGCATTCTTCTTGGGCTTCTTAGTTAACTTCTCATGCAACTCCTCCTCAGCCACCTTACAAAAATGACTTTGTGAGGTTTTTTACTACTTTAAAATTTGTAATGGGTGGCAATGCATTGCAAGGTAAGGAGGTATTGTCATTACAAGAATTTCTCTTAAAGACATTATTATCCAACTTGATTCTATCACTCCTTACCGCTGTTTCAACCAGAGGGCCTTTACCCCTCCTTTTCCTGGTGCCAGTGTCTTCAAAGATAGCATTGTGTGTTTGTTGGTCTCCTGATCCTCTTGGACCTCCCTCTCCTATTCATTTACAGGCCCCTGCAAACAACTAGGATCTTGAGAGACCACACAAGAATCTGGAATATGAAATTCAAGAACATCTTCTGAGCCACAGTTTTCTGTTAGGAGTTGCCACAAGGAAGATTTTAATAGGTGTAATGTCCATCCAAATTTGTCAGGTGTTAAGAGAAGGTGCAGAATGAAGTTGAACCAGCTTACAGGTATGTCAATCTTGAAAGTGCGGTCACTGTTGTTGTTTCCTGGAGCAAAGTGCTTTACCCATAAGTCCAAACCCTCCTCTGCAATGAGATGAGCTCCATCAAGTACAGATAAGGCATGGTGTTGTACTAAAGACTCAATACACTAGTTAAGAAAGGAGGATGGGATTTCAAAACCATCATAGGTACCTTTACCAGCCACTTTGGGCGAGCCAGTAGGAGGATTTATGGAAGATTCTGCATGAACTGCCACCTATTCCATTTCCAAAATGTCTTTATAATGTCCACATGCATCTCAGGAGCAGAAACATTGTCCAAAGGTTGTTCCCCCTCAGAAACCTATGCATTGTTTGCAGTCAAGGTAATTTTCTTACCTCCTTGATCCTGAATTAAGGAGTTTTCCATCTCCTCAACATGATCATGGTTGATCAGGTCTGCTGAGCTCATTTCCTCCACCCTAACTACATCAGAATTATCCTCATGGGTTTCAGAGACAGATGCAGTCTTTATGATGGCTGAGAGATGGGCCTCA
This sequence comes from Aegilops longissima, assembly GCA_021605205.1. Classification (NCBI taxonomy): domain Eukaryota; kingdom Viridiplantae; phylum Streptophyta; class Magnoliopsida; order Poales; family Poaceae; genus Aegilops; species Aegilops longissima. The sequence goes on from CM038679.1 coordinate 238,517,581, forward strand.
CTGGTTCCCACCTGAAGTTCCTCTTGCAGATCATAATCTTCAGCTTCATAGGCTATACGAATATTATGCAGACCTAACCCCAAGGGGGGCTCTGCTTGAACCTAATCCACTTCTTGTAGAGGCTGATTGACAAGGATCATGTTGCTATGAGAGTTGTTACCATCTGAAAGTGAAATGTTGGTGGTAGTACTGTTGCCAGGGGCTCCATCTTCCTCCTCCAAAGGCAATTCAACTTGTTGTTCTTGGTCCATAGCTTGTTCTGGCCCTTGCCGAGGAAAAGCCCAATGCCCAGGCTCCTCCCAATCATCCCAATCAGCATCTTGGTTTTGTCCATTGTTGCCAGGTGGATCAATGTGAAATCCTGGGAATTCATTGGCATTTTGTGGAATTGGGTGAGGGTCTACACAGGAGGTGGAAAGGGGTCTTCATCTGCTGGCCCACCACCCTGAATATCTTCCAAAATGACTTCAATAGAGCTGGTCTAGGATTCTTCCTCAAAACCCTCTCCCTCAGACCACCTAATACTCTTAGGTATATCACTCAACTCAGTGCATCTTGCTTTGACAAGAATTTTTCCTTTCCTGACATCCTCTTTCTCCTAGTTAATGATACGACCAAATGTGCTGTTAGCCAAAGCAATATCATATGCGTTGCAGTGGTGAAAGGGGACTCCCACAATCAGCAGCCAACATATCCTATTGAAACTGACACGCCTCCAATTCCTACCTTGATCGTGTGTAGACAAAGTAATAAACACATCACCAAATTTTAAAAGCATGCAGACTCTATCTAATTAGCCTGTCCCTATCTCAGACACGCACAAACTGAACAAAAGCTTCACCAAACGGGCAAGGTTGGATATCCCCATGACCAACTTGTTCTACCCCTTCCAAGAACTCCTCAATGATCTCATGAACATTCTGGAAGTGTTCCTCATTAGGGAGCGGCTGGATGGTGACAATCGCCCACTGCTCATGGCGTCGCTGCTTGTGCGACAGAACATCACACGTAAGGCCATTCCGCCTCGCAATCTGCTGTATCTGAAAGCCTTCAAGAACAAAAGGCTGTGGATCAATGGGAATATTGGCCATGGCTGAGTTGGTTTCGCCAGTGACCCGCAACAGAGGAAGGTTTGGTGGCGAGCAAGGCGAAGCAGAGGATGTGAGGGTTGTATCAGTGGAATGCAAAGAGCCAAGTAGTGGTCTAGGCTGAAAATTTGGGAAGAGACACACAATTAATTCCTGGAAAGACGAGACCTTCCTAGTTTCCATGTGAGGCCGAGAAGCACGGAACCAGCCATCTACCACACCTGGGGCCCAAGCATCTTCTGGTTGGCTTGGGAAGGGTGCAAGCTTAAGAAGGAGCCAGAGCCCAGGAAGGTTGGGCTTATCGCAAAAACGAGCGCGGTGGCCCAAATGCCGCATGCATGGCAAACGACATGCACATAACTACATCGATCATGCCAACCCTGGCGCGCCTCACTACGAGTCGTTACCGACCCATTAATGGGCTGATTAACCTGATGATTAATAGAATTTTGACCCTGAATAACCGCTCCATGATTGTCCTCTGAAAGCCTATCAAAAATGGACCTTCTCGAAACAACCGCCGCATAGGAACTCTAGCAATCGCCAGCGCCGGGCACCGAAGCCTTGCCATTTTTTCCAACTAAAGTCCACTCTTTCTCTTCCTCAGCATAAAACTGTCGTTCCTCATGACGCCAGTTTGGTCCTCCAAGACCCCAAAGATTGAAAACCATATTGAAATCCTTTTCAGTAACTCTACCAAAATTGTAAATCTTAAAACCCACTGAATTGGATGCCACTGAAAACTTAAAAGTGCGGTCTAAGAGGTGACGCACACGAAAGCCTTGAGAATAACCACCAAAAGAGGCATGAAGGATAGTACTAATTGTCTGTACATCCAACTTGAATGAGGCTCAAACAAATGAGACCACCAAGATGAATTATTGATGATGAAAACCCGGAGTGAAAACCACGGGATGGCCAAACTTGGATCACATCGCTGCTTGAAACTCCTTGCCACGGTCGAAGTTTAGAGCGAAAGGGGCCATGGACAACCAAGAGTTTTTCGCCACGGCCGGAATGGCCAGGGGCGAAGGAGGAGATGGCCGCCAAGGCCGGAGTGGCCAGAGGCGGGTGGGGAGGTGGCTGCCCGGGCCGGAGTGGCCACCGGCGCAAGGTCGCCGGCCGGATCGCCATCTAGTCGCCTCTCTACCTTGCCGTCTTGACGTAGTACCCATGGCCGCCGCAAGCATCTGTAGGCACAAAAAAACAATCTAGACCCCATTTCAGCACCCTGCCGGAGGGGGAAATCATCACCCGTGGCCCTCTTCATCATCTCGGCGGCCACCATGATGAGGAGGGAGTAGTCCACCCTGGGGGCTGAGGGTTTGTACCAGTAGCTATGTGTTTAATCTCTCTCTCCCTCTCTCCCTCTCATGTTCTTGAGATGTCAAGATCTTGATGTATCGCGGGCTTCGTTAATATAGTTGGATCATATGGTGTTTCCCCCTCTCTATCATGTTATGAATTGAGTTTTCCCTTTGAGATTTTGGTCTTATCGGATTGAATAATTTTATAGATTTGAGAACACTTTATGTATGTCTTGCTATGAATACCTATGGTGACAATGGGGTATCATATTGATTCACTTGATGTATGTTTTGGCACTCAACACACGGATTCCCGAGGTGACATTGGGGTAATCTATGCATTGGGGTTGATGTATGTTCTTGTCTTTGTTTCTCCGGTAGATATCTCGGGGCACTCTTTGAGGTTCTTTGTATTGGATTGAGTATTATGAATCTAAAATTATTTGGTGTTATCTTAGTACAAACTCTTGATAGATCGATCGGAAAGGATAACTTGGTGTTATTTTAGTATGAACTCTGGATAGAACGATCGGAAATGATAACTTGGTGTTATTTTATTACGAACTCTTGGATAGATCGATCGGAAAGAATAGCTTCGAGGTGGTTTCGTACCCTACCAACAATATCTTCTTATATTCTCCGCTAGATAGGAACTTTGGAGCGATTCTTCATCGCACCTTGAGGGATGTTTATATGATCCAATTATATTAGCATTGTTGAGAGATTGCACTAGCGAAAGTATGGACCCTATGCCTCATTTTCAAGAATTGCAATACCGTTTGTGCTCACTTTTGTTCCTTGCTACCTTGCTATTTTTTATTGTTACTATCACAAAATCAATATCTACTATCATTGCTACACTTGTATCACCATCTCTTCACCGAACTAGTGCACCTATACAATTCACCATTGTATTTGTTGTGTTGGGGACACAAGGGACTCTTTTTTATTTGGTTGCAGGGTTGTTTGAGAGAGACTGTCTTCATCCTATGCCTCACATGGATTGATAAATCTTAGGTCATCCACTTGTGGGACTACAATACTATGTGCTTGGAAGCCCAACACGAGTCTACATGAATAAGTTGTGTAGTAGACATCAGTGGCCAAGCTCTTGTCAATCGTCAAGGTAGCTTCTAGCAGATATGTTAGCTGATCTTGCTTAATCTTGAGATTCACTATTGAAGCATCTGGAGCACTTGCTACTTTTGCTGCTTTTGCAGCCTTTGCTTTCTCTATTTTCTCCTAGGCCTCTGCTGAAGTAGGATGTGATGCATCCATGACAACCTCATTGTCCTCAAAATCATGCCTAAGAGGTACATCCTCTTTGTCAACTAGATATGTCCCAGTTCCAACCTTAGAGTTGATAAACATCTGAATGTGTGGGGCATATCCACATGGTCTCTTCTAGTCGGTTGTTGTCCTCTTGACTATCTCAACTATCAAGCTCATGACTTTGAACTTCTGGGGAACATCAAACAAATGTAGCAAGTTGATGGAATGACCACATATCATCCTATGATCTCCAGACTTGGGCAACAAAGTATGCCTCAATAAAGTGTTCATGGTGGTCAATCCACAAACAGATAGTTGATTGACCCCTACTTGTGTGTCTCCAGGGCTGCATCAAGAATAGGGTTATATGTGACGCCCTCGATTCAATCGTTCACTAATCATACACGCAAATGAGTACGATCAAGATCAAGGACTCACGGCAAGATATCACAACACAACTCTAGACATAAAATAAAATAATACAAGCTTTATATTACAAGCCAGGGGCCTCGAGGGCTCGAATACATAAGCTCGAATACACAAGAGTCAGCGGAAGCAACAATATCTGAGTATAGACATAAGTTAGACAAGTTGCCTTAAGAAGGCTAGCACAAAGGCATCTACGATTGAAAAGGCAAGGCCTCCTACCTGGGAGCCTCCTAACTACTCCTCGTCGGCGGCGGTCTCCACGTAGTAGTAGGCATCAACGGTGGCATCTGGCTCCTGGGCTCCGACATCTGGTTGCATCAACCGGAAAGAAGAAGAAAGGGGGAAAAGGAGGAGCAAAGCAACCGTGAGTACTTGTCCAAAGTACTCGCAAGCAAGGATCTACACTACATATGCATCGGTATCAATGAAATGGGCTGCATATGTGGACTGGGCTGCAGAAATGCCAGAATAGAGGGGAGAACCTAGTCCTATCGAAGACTAGCATCTTCTGGAAACCACCATCTTGCAGCAACAGGAGGAAGTAGGGTAGCATAAAGTAAAGTAGTAGTAGTGTTATCAACCTCGGCCAGAGATCCTTTCTCGACTCCCTGCGAGAAAGCAATCCCAGAGCCATACTATCCACTTCTCATATCCATGTCTCATCTCAAGTATCTAGTTCTAGTTGTATCGATCGGGATACAACTCCAAGTGTCCGTTACCGTAGGACAGGCTATCGATAGATGTTTTCTTCCCTGCAGGGGTGCACCAACTTACCCACCACGCTCGATTAACTCCGGCCGGACACACTTTCCTCGGTCATGCCCGGCCTCGGCCAAACAATACGCTGCAATCCGACCTAGACTTAATAGAGAGGTCAGCATGCCGGACTAAACCTATGCCTCTAGGGGTCATGGGCCATCTCCCCGGGAACTCCTGCACGTTGCGTGGGCGGCCGGTGAGTAGACCTAGCTACCTCCTTCAACAAGGCAGGTGCTTACGCAGTCCAACTCGGTGTGTGCCGCTCAGTCGCTGACGTCTATTAAGCTTCGGCTGATGCATACGACGCAGAACACCCATACTATGCCCACGTGATGGTTAGTGCTATCAGGCCAGAGGCCCCTCGGATCAAATATCCAAATCGTAGTGGATTAGGAACGCGTGGTAACAAGAAGAGACTCACGAAAGATGTGACCCCGTTGCCCCGTCTCGAGGACTTGTGGCAAGGGCTAGGAATGCCCGGCCACGCCTCGTAATTATCTCGCGGGCACCCTCCAGGTCAACCCGTCTCCACATCACTCGCAATTAAGCTCACGCGGGTACCCCTCAGGGCCGACCCGTCTTTAGTAACATGGTCCAGTGTTAAGTCATAGTAACCATAGTAACTGTGTGTCCAAACATCAAGGGGAAAACCCGAGGAATCACCCCCGATGGATTCCACCCGATGTAATCATCAAGGTGAACGTAAGAGGAACCACCCCCGAGGTTCACAATTGAGGGGTCGCATGACAGAGTCGTATCGGAAGTGGTTAAGGTGGAATCACCCTCGATGACCACGACCGAATAGCTACACCACTGGGTTTACATCAGAAGTGTTGTAGAGTTCTCACCCTCGGCACTCGATAGTAACCCAGTAGTGTCGAGCAACTAAGGGGAAAGTGATCTGCGGTGCCGGGGCCTGGTCTTCGATCCCATTGATCGGGTCTTCAATGATGAAGCAGGGGCAACAAGGACAAGGTGGGGGTCGCTGATGGATCACTAACCAACCTATACTAAGCAGTTTAGGATAAGCAGGTAGGTAATAATAAAAAAGGTTACAAAAGCAGGCTATGCATCAAAATAGGAGCAAACAATAACAGTAGCAAAATCTAATGCAAGCATGAGAGAATGGAATGGACAATATAGGGATGATCAAAGGGGGGGCTCGCCTGGTTGCTGAGACAAGAAGGAGGGGTCGTCGGTGACGTAGTCGATCAAAGCGGCATCGGCAGCCGCCACGGGGTCTACCGAGGAGAAGGGGGGGAGAAACAGTAAATACATAGCAAGCAAGTGTAAAACAGGATAACATGCATAGGTAGACGTGTTCTAACGTGGTCCTAGACATTATAGGTGAAGGGGGTATTCAACCGGGAAGGTGTTCCCGGTTCCAGACCTGTGTCAGACAGATGACCGGAGGGGGAAAGTTTCATGTTCAGCATGCTAGGGGCATGTGATAGATGAACGGACCACGTATTCGGATTCATTGGATTTTTTTGAGCAACTTCCATATATAGAACATTTTCATCTGACTTATGGTTTATTTTATATGATTTTTCAAAGATTAAAGCATTTTCTGGAATTATTAATATTAATAGAAAAGTAAAATTGCATCAGCATGACATCATAGTGACATCAGCAGTCAGCAGGGCGGCTGACCTGGTCAAACCTGGTATGTGGGTCCAGTGGGACCCACATGTCAGCCTCTGTTAGTCTAACAGTATATTAAACTAACTAATCTAGGTTAATTAGCTACTGGACCCCACCTGTCATAGACTAATTAGATAAAATAATTAGTTTTAATTATTAAAACATTTTAATTAGAGGATTAAGCGGTAGGGCCCGCACATTAGTGGCTAGGGCTGCCCAGTGAGCAGTTGATTGGGTCAACCCGTCAATCGGGGCCCGTCAAATAATGGCAATGACTTCGGGTGGCCCTGTGTCGGCCACGTCGGCGGCCGGCGCCGGAGTTGCGCCGGCGAGCTCTCCGCGGTGGCGAGTTCACCGGAGACGCTCGGAAATTCGCTACAGGGCACCGTTTTGCGCGGTTTTATCTTGCGTTTGAACGCTGACGGTGCCGCTCGTCGAGTGGTGGCGGTAGCGCAGACGGACTTGGCCGGATTCGGCGCCGGCGACGAGCAAAGGAGGCGACGCATACGGGTGCTCGACGGAGACGGCGCTACGGCATGAAGCAGCTTGAACCGAAGGGTTAGGCATTCTCTAAGCAGCGAGGCGACCATGTTGGGCACTAGCCCGTGAGCAAAAGGTCACCGGAAGGACGCCGGCGACGAGCTCGCGCGGCGTCGCGTTCGGCCACGGTGGGAGAGACGGCTAGGGACCGCGCAAGGGCAGACGAAGAGAGGGACAAGGAAGGTGGTGGCTCACCGCGCGGCTACGTAAAGCCCTTAACAGCTTAGGAGCAGAAGCGCGCGTCGGAGAGGAGGAAGATCTCCGGCGACCGATGTGGAAGGGGGCGGCTCGATCCGTGGCCTGCGGTGCTCCTCGAGCTCGATGCGAGGCGTAGTCGAGGTAGAGGTCGCCGGCGTGTCTCGTGGACGTGCTGGCGAGGCGCGGGGAGGCCAGTGGCCACGGCTATGGCGCAGCCATGGCGACGGTGGCGCTCGGTGACGCGTGGCTGAGGTGGATCTGGAGGGGAGAGGGAGAGGCAGAGTGGACGAGGGAAGCGAGCGGGCGAGTGGGGTGGCAGAGCAAGCGAAAGGGGAGCCCGAGGCGTCGAGGGGATCCTTATCCCCCTCGTCTACGGCGAGGTGGTTCGGCGGCGACGCGCGGGCGTGCGCCCTCGGTCGGTTGAACAGCGGGAGGAGAGAGCGACCGGGGAGGTAGGTGGGCCGGCCTGCTGGAGTGGGCCGAGGCCCAATGGGAGGCCAGGGGCTCTGGCCCTTTTCCTTTTCTCCTTGCTTTCCCTTTTTCTTTTATTTTTTTAAATCTTTTCTGTTTTAGCTATTTTAGGCCACTTAGACATTTTGCAAAAAAATGTTGGTTCACCACCAATATTACGAGAAGAATATGTTCCCCAAGATGAACATTTTAGTTTTCATGTCTGAGCATTTTTTTAATTTCACACATAAATTCAAATTCAATTCAACTGGAATTAGAAATGGAAGATTGATCAAAGTGACTAAGCAATGTTATAGCAAAATAATTAGCTTGATCTCAGGGATTACTGTAGCATCATTACACCGGGGTGTTACATTATACATGTTAGACATGGAGTTGGGATCCTTCCTGGGTTTGCCATAAACATCAAGATCATCATCTTCTTCCTTTGGAGCATTGATCAGCTCAACCCATTCAGAGATTGGTGACTGGTACCTGGTGTCCTCAGTCATGCACACTATCTTTCCATCTGGATAGAAGTGGGCAGTGGAGTAGACCTACATAACCATCTCATCATTCCACTCGGTGAGCTCTTGACAAAAAAATTCATCAACTCCATTCACCCTGAAGCTCTCATGAACATGGGGAAAATAGTCTTCATTCTCATCAATATATTCCCAATCAACCCATTTCATATCACACACTATGGGCTTCTTGTCCAGCAACATAGTCTCACGGAAGTAGTACTGTTCTATAGTATGAAAGCGGTAGTCCACAACAGTCCTTCTCCTTGTGGCATATGGATCTGTCTGTCTCCATAATCTCAGACCATGATCCTTCATCAACTTCATATTTTCAGCCACTGGATGATCATCATTGTGATCTGGAGTCTTGGGCTTCAGTTTTCTGAGCACTAGTGGCTCATCATTCTCTTGGACCTTAGGCACTGGGGCCTTGTTCTTCTCTGCCGCTTATATATTTCTTGTGAAGTGCAAAATATTCAGTTTATGACCGGTGGCTTAGATGAACAAATTGGATTTCTCCAAAGTTGCAGCATTATGAAGCAAGTCTTAAGCTATCACTATGTTCTCTTCTTAAGACTTGGGGGCTATAGGTGATATACATATCAGGGAGGAACATCTTCAAAGTTCTCAGTTTTTTGAACAAACCAGGTATCATATACTCAGTTTTGGCCTAGATAACTCAAGAAAGTCAATTACATGAACCGGTGTCAACAACAATCATGACCCGGCATTATCAGTCATAACCCGGCAATTTCGAGGATAGCAATTTGACAAGCTCTAGCATCATTAAGCCGGAGTATTTAAAAGTTTCTTCAGCTCCAGAAGGACATCTTAAGTCTAATATTTTTTATTAAGGCAAAGCATTGAAGGCCGACTCAAATGGATTCTTTCTTATAATATTTTTCTACAAGCAAATTGACTATGAAACGGCCTATTGACCCGGACTTTTCAGAATAAGGACATGACAAGGACTTAAGGATGATCAAGTGCCGACTCAGAAAAACTTTTAATTTGGAGCACAACCTGTCAAATTTGTTCTTTTGTTTATTTTACAGGATCCGTTTAACATGGATAAATCCAAATTAAAATAGGGGCTAATGTTGGGGATATACCACGCGGTATGACCTGCCCGGGACTTGGCGTTTCATCGGTAACCCGCTTAAAGACTGGCGACTCATGGGTGACCCGGCAGGCGGGTCAGACGGACGACAAGGCCCAAGGCCCAGAAGGTCGGCTCATGTTATGGTAGGCCGGCTTAAGAGGAAAAGAATAAGGAATATTCCCTTACAAAGGAAGCAAGACTAGGATTCCACTTATAATAGAATAGTCCTAATCTTACTAGGACTAGTCATGTAAGCCGCCCCTCCAACTTATATAAAGAGGGGCAGGGCACCCCAAGTGGGAGAATTTTTCACAATTTTAGACAGACAAGTCATGGCCCTCGAGATAGAGCACCCTTGTAATCGTGATCATCATCATCAATATCAATGAAGCAGGATGTAGGCTTTTACCTCCACCGTGAGGGGCTGAACCTGGGTAAAACCTCGAGTCTCTCGGTTCCGTCCAACCCCTCTCAAGCTACTACGTAGATGTGTTGGCCTCACGACTAAGTCATCACGATTAGGACATCTGTCGTGACAATTCCACGATCGTTGGCACCCACCATGGGGCATGCGCACGGTGGTATTGATTTCTTGGAGGGTGCTTTCCTAGGGATCAAGAAGTTCCGCCCGGCTCGTCGAAAAAGTTCCGCCCGGCTCATCAGAAAGTTCCAACCGGCTCGTCAGTAAGTTCCGGCCGGCTTGTCGAAAAGTTCCGTCCGGCTCATCAAAAGGTCCTGCCAGCTCATCAAAAAGTTCTGGCCGGCTCATTGAAAAAGTTCCGACCACCTCGACGAAAGCTTCCGTCTGAATCGCCAAAGAGTTCTTACCACCTCGACGAAAAGTTCTGTCTGGATCGCCAAAGAGTTCCAACCGCCTCGGCAAAAAGTTCCGTATGAATTGCCAAAGTGTTTTGACTTGTACAAACATCAGAGGGTCCGTTCTGAGGTGCCGCTGGTCTCCACCATGCGGTCGCCTCTGAGTCGTCCCGCCTCTGCTGTCACACCCTTGCCTCGACCGTGTTGGCTATAAGATTCTTTGGGGTCTTGGCGTTCTGCAGGGGCATATAATGGTCGGTGACAGTTGCAACACTATAGTTGATCCCTTCTGCAAGAAAAGGAGAAAGTGGCTACATCATCATTGAAATTACTGTAGATTATTCACGGGCTCTATATACGGATCATCTGTTGTCCGAACAAATTAGGTGATATCCATCTAATCTATTCTTATTGGCACATATTGTTTTTGTTAAAAAACAATTACTTGGTCTTGCAATATTGTTACGCGGGATAATTATTCATGACAACGGGGTTGTTATACCACGGATATGGAGCGTGCGCCAATATCATCTTGCACTGATGTTCGTCCGTGCCAAACTGCTCCACAGGTGTACACAAGCTACCGCCCCTACGACCCAGTCTACATCAACACGACGCGGCTGACTTGCCCGCTCGCGCAGCTTACCGCGCCTGCAATTGACTCGCCCGTCCGTCGGCTCACCACATCTGCAATTGACTTGCCCGTCTGCGCCGGCTTACAACACCGCGACCGATTCACCCGACTGCGCTGGCTTACAACACCACGGCTGACTCGCCCGTCTGCGCCGGTTTATAATGCTACGATCGACTTTTTCTTACAGTAATTTTTCACTGGTTGAGACGCTCGAGGAAAATTCCAGAGTAATTCTTCATTGCAAAGGTGGATTTACATCGCGTTATCAAATGCCAAGGATATACCTCTTATGCTATGGACAAGAATGAAGAATCTCAAGCCAACTCCTTGAGACGTCTTATGACTCAGAGGCTACACGGACATGACTCATCAAATCTTGCCAGTTTTGCATATTCAAGAACCCCAGGATGTTGGAGGGAAAGATAAGCCGGTCCCGGAGGCTACTGCCATAGTGGTGCAAATTTAAAGACCATCAGAAAATTTCCGGCTTAAAAAATGTCGAGCAATCAGAATGGTCCGGCTCAAAAGAGAGTTCCGGGTGATCAAAAGAGATTCTAGTTCAAAATCCGGCTCAAGGGAAATATGTTCTCCCGTAAAGTTTTGAGCTCTGAATATCCGGCTTAGCATCCGGTTCAAGAAGAATACACCTCTCGCAAGTTCGAGTTCTCAAGAAAAATTGAAGGTTGCCAAAGATAACTTGCTGCATTGTGTAGTTCAAACATGGGCATCCTGCCTTATGGGATTATCTTATTATTAATCACCTGGGGGCTTTCTGCTCAATGAGCATAGTTGTGCTTACCCTCATGATCAGGCTTACATGCCTTGTTACAAATCACTTGGGGGCTTCCTGCCCAATTAAAGGTTACCAAAGAGAACTTGTTGTAGTGCACAGTTCAAACATTGGTATCCTGCCTTGTGGGCTTATTATAGGTCACTTGGGGGCTTCCTGCTCAATGAGCATAGCTATGCTTACCCGCTTGATCGGGTCATATGCCAGGTGTAAACACCAAATTCCGGGTTATCCTGCCTGTATGTCCTTGTCACTCCGCCCAGGTAATCCTGGAATGACCCGCCGTACTCTTAATAGTCAATCTTGTAATAAAGACCCTGAACTTGTCAAGGTTAAAACGGCGGTTTGTCATGTGAGGGCCGGCTTACAGGTTTGAATGAAGGATTAACTCAGTGGTTGTGCGGCCCATGAAAGCACTTGAGTTTTAGGCTTGGCATCCTATGAAGGCCTTGTTTTCTGATTTGTTGTTTTATGTGAACATTTGTGGATTCATATCATTGTTCCATATTAACATATGGTTTAAAACAATTAAGGCCCATGTAGCCTTAATTTTTATGACTCATATTTGAGAGTCTTGGGTTAATAACCCGCCCTGATGAGCAGACTTTAAGTCGCCAGGATGATTTGCCTTAAATAAATTCAAGTCATGATATTTTACGGGTTAATACCCATGCTGGATCACAATTATTACAGCGACATTATGATATCAGTCTACATGTATGACTTGAATATTATGTTTGGGTTGTCACCCGCCCTAGCTTTTGAAGTTAAGTCACCAGTATACTTTGGATTTTGAAATTGGAATCATGCGCTTATAAATCGTTGGGTTGTCACCTCACTGGATATGGCGATGTAAGCCGGCAGTATGAGCCAATTTTCTAGTCGCCATGGCATATGTTGTTTAAACTTTGTGCAGGACATGCAGAGCTATGGCTTAAATAAATGATTAAGTTCAAGCCCATCATCAAAGATTAAAATTGGTGTTTTAAAAGGGTTAGCAGTTCTTGATTTTTACAAAGGCTTTAAGCCACCGGGTTACAAAAATACTGGATTAGAATGAATGCACATTAAGTCGCCATCGGCCAAGAGCAATGGTTTTTATTTCTTCATCCCAAAATATCATCTTATAACAAAGAGCATGGTTCAATATTGATTTTTACAAAGTGACGGTGTCCTGGACTAGGGGATACTCACCACGTCGTCTCCCGACCAGGTGGATCGGGCCGAGGACCCCCATGGCGGTTCACTATTGGGCCTGTTCGGGCATCCCATGACGCATACAAGGAAGACTCCACAAGACTTGGGCCCAAGCCGAGGACTCTCCTAAACCCTAGGCCTCTGGTGTATTATATTAATCGAGGTCAGGCTAGTCAGTAGATCATCTAATATTCATTAGAAAAATCTCATGGTAGACACATGTACTATGTACTATCCCCCATATGAATACAATCGAAAGCAGGACGTAGGGTATTATCTCTTTGAAAGAGCCCGAACCTGGGTAAATTCCTGTGTTTGTGTTACCATTGCTCCAAGACGCCTAGCTTAGGACCCCTTCTACGAGATATGCCGGATATAGAACCGACTTTGGTGCCTTCACTAAGAGCCTGCTGGGTGATCGTCACGGATCGATGAGATGATCAGGTGATACATTTTCAGTTAGATCTATTTCATGTAAATTTTCTCTTCTGCAAAATCGTTGCTGCCGCGTTGTGCTATTTATTTCCAGTCAGATCGGATCGATAAAATTTCAGTGGCAGCAACTCTATCCGCAGTCTGGTTCTACATCGGATCCGGGCTACCTTGCGTACGGTAGAAATCCTAGCGAAATGCGCTCCTACAGAACAACATAGTTGGTGGACTGGCTACAGGGGCCGACGCAGAAATTAACAAAGAAGTGCAATCTGAACGGCTGCAACCCAGTCGTGGAGAGCGTGCGTCCGTACTACCCACGTGGTGCAGCGCAGGCAGGCCGTCTGACAAGTGCTCAGATCGGTAGCGGCAGGGAGGTTCCCTTCCTCTCGTCTCTTTTTTTAATCTGCTACTATCTATTCGTCATCTGCTACTTTTGGATGAGCATGCATAAGACAAACTCTAATGTACTAGTACTAGTATATACTAGTACTAATTTGCAACACGTTTTTCAAGGTTTGATTGATTAAAGGTGGAACTGGTTTTGCACGTATACTATACTAGATGTGAAGTAAACAACGAGGCGCCAGCATCACCACATTGTCATCGGACGTGTAGTTGCCATCAAATATCAGACTGGACCGATCTGCTGCAGTTCTCGTGCAACGCTGACTACCAGCTGTCAGGGCTGCTGCCTCCCCACGCATCCTAGAGCCATACACGACGTGGTCCCAAGCAGCCACATATCCAGGAAAGCCTCTTTGCTTCGTTTTCCTTTTTTTAAACTAAGTATTAAGGTTCCTGTTATCCGACCATTGCTTCTCTTCATTGAATATGTGTAGGTTGTGCACTAACGCACTACTAACTTGCAACTTGATTTTTAGAGGTCTGAGTGATGAACAGTACGGATAGTTTTGCATGTACTGAGTCATGTCAAGCAAACTTCATCCACGACGGCCGGCATCATCGTGCTATCATCAGGCCATGTCTATGTAGTCATCTTTTGGATGTTAACATACAGGCTCCGCCAAAGCAATCTTGGCGTTTAAGCCATGACTATTTTTCCTATTTAAATATATTTTGCATATATTAATTATGCAAAGAATTATTTTCTCTTTTCACGGCCTGCATTACTTTATGCATGTAGGTATATTAATACTCTATGCCGCCACGAGGCGACCCAAGCCGAAGAGATCAAGCATCACCATATTTAATTAAATATATCAAGACCGTCTACGCAACTAGTGGTCGGTGGACAGTGCCTTCGTGACACGGTTTATTCTATATATTGGAATCCTGACCTATGTCAACGTCTACGCGTCGCGTCGCCAAATTAACCTCGGACCTCAGGCCTTGTTCCTTTATTCACTTTGCATAAATTACTTATGCGTTTTTAAATTATTATTGTTATTTCTTGCTTGCAATGTTTTATGTGTGCAGGTAGTCTACTTCAACCATGTCACGCGGTCACCTTGGCGTGCTGGCGTCGTCTTCCCACCTTCGTCGATCAAATTACGTCGTCACTTCAGCCGCCGAGCTATGTCACCACTTCAAAATGCCGAGCTCTTCTCCTGGCCACCTCAGGACCGGCTCGGGGGATGGGAATTCATCCAGCCACAAGCCTGGACCGCGTCATCTACACGGAACACATTAACCAGCTAAGTCGCTTTCATGCTAAGCCTTTTCAATTTTTAATTCTTGTTTGGTTCAACCAAACATTATAGTCATTTGTTAAAAACTTAGTTGGTCAAAAAAGTTGTTTGTTAAAAATATTTCTTTTACCCAAGTTAACTGGGGGCTCGTAAATTTACATGAGCCGTTTTAATTTTTTTTCTTAGTCATTGCAAAGTATTTTTCTACCACTCTTTTTTCGACTCGAGTGTATGTTCAATAGCCAGATAGCCTAGTTTCTCTCTAAAGCCGCTCGAGTTTAGTTTGCTAAAATGTCCTCGGAGAAGCACTCCACCTTCGGGATAAGGAGGTTGAAGCCAAAGGCTAGCCTACTTGAAGTTTAGAGATCGGATGTGTCATGTTAAAGCACGACAGAAGCACAATAATTTTTAAGGTTGATTTTGGATTGGCGTTTCATCGGTAACCTGCCCGAAGACTGGCGACTCATGGATGACCCGCCAGGCGGGTCAGACAGAGGACAAGGCCCAAGGCCCAGAAGGCCAGCTCATGTTATGGTAGGCCGGCTTAAGAGGAATAGAATAAGGAATATTCCCTTACGAAGGAAGCAAGACTAGGATTCCACTTGTAATAGAATAGTCCTAATCCTACTAGGGCTAGTCATGTAAGACACCCCTCCAACTTATATAAGGAGGGGCAGGGCACCCCAAGACGGAGAAGTTTTCACAAGTTTAGACACACAAGTCATAGCTCTCGAGATAGAGCACCCTTGTAATCTTGATCATAATCATCAATATCAATGAAGCAGGATGTAGGCTTTTACCTCTACCGCAAGGGGCCGAACCTGGGTAAAACCTTGCGTCTCTCGAATACGTCCAACCCCTCTCAAGCTACTACGTAGATGTGTTGGCCTCACGACTAAGTCCTCACACTAGGACATCTGCCGTGACAATTCCACGACAGGATCTCTTTGGAACAGAAAGCTTGGGTGCAGCAGGCTTGGGAGCAGACTTGGGCTTGGAAGGAGCAGCACAGTCTTGATGGCATCAGCCATCAACTATTGAGAATTTGCAGGAGGTGCAATAGGCTCTACCTCCTCCTCATCTTCATCCTCATCCCTCATCATGGATGGTCTTCTAGTAACTCTGGAAATGGTCTTCTTGACCCTTTCCTTCCTTTTCTTCTTCCCACCAGCAGCTTCATCTTCCTCTCTGGGCTCAAGTGTGAATTCCATAGTCTCATGGGTAGCAGTAGATTTTCTAGCTTTGGACATGGGAGCTCTCTTGGCAGGAGGTTTATTTTGCAAACCGGGCTTGGTGGTGGGAGCAACACCAACATATTCTTTCTTGACCACTTTCTTCTTGGAAGTCACTTCTTCCTCAATCACAAAGTCCTCATCTTCACTATTAGAATTCCACTTCTTCCTTTGTCTAGTAGCAGCTTTTGGCAACTTTCTAGGAGTTCTTCTACTCCCATCATCATACCCACTACTGGGACTAGTTCCCTAACTGAGATTGACTTGCTCCTCTGACCTGTTCTGACTATCACTAGCCTCAGACATTTCTACAACTGACCCTGTGAATAGATGGATGTAGGTAGAGTGGATGAGCATCACAAAAGACAGCTAGTTTTAGCAAAAATGATTCAAAATATTGACTTTAATTTTCTACAAAAAGCATTTCGGAGCTATCAATTTGATAATCTCGGTGGCAACGAAACACTTAACAGAGTCTAAACATGCAGTTTCAGTCAGACCAAGTTGCAGTTCAGTGACTCCGAGATGCTAGGGTTTTACTGAGAAATTGCTTTTGGTCTCACCGATCAGTGCGTTTCGGTCAAACCAAGTTGGAGTTAGTGCAATGGCCAGGGCCAATCGGTGGGACTGAAAACTTCAATTCGGTCGGTCCGAGATGAGTTCGGCGGATACCTAACCCTAAGATTTTGCATCAAATCTAATCTAGAGGAGTTTTTGTGTGGATAGAAAGTTTTCAATCATGGCAAGAATACATGCATTTACTTTGTGCATAGAATCGGAGTAAGGAAGTTTCACAAAGGGGCCGAACCATACCCTAACTTGGTGATGGCTCGCTATGGCGGCAATGGCAGAGGCGATTCCCATTGATGGTGGCGGAGACCTGTGACGACGGCGCACAGGTGAAGACGACCACGAGCCGGAGACCAATAGCGGTAGCAATGGGGCGGCACGGGCTCGGGAGTTTGAATAAATATACAAACGACGGGCCGGGGAGTCTATATACCCATTAGCTGTCGGTGGCACCGAGTGGAATGATTCGGTGGCACCGAGATGCAAAACTGCTTGCAGTTGCTGCAACTCGGTGAGACCTAATTGTTCAAATCAGTGGCACCAAGGTGAAAACCTAGATCAACTTAGTGGCTTCGGTGGGACCAAGTGTGAATGTGTTGGTCTGACCAAAATTCACTAAGAGGTTTTGGAAGTCAGCCTTTGACAGATTGGTGGCTCCGAGTGCTCCTCACTCGGAGGGTCTGAAAAGACTTGTTCAAATTTTGTGATGTAGCATGAATAGAATTTGAAAAGAGGAAAAGCATAGATAGCTAGAGGGAGTACTTAGGCACTATTGTCCATCCATTTGGCCAATAAAAACCAAACAATCAAAACTACAAATGGATGTCCTCGAATGGTGAAAATTATGCAACCAACATGCTCACACAATAAGATAGCAAATGAAACATGTGAGGAAGCATGCACATACACTCTAGCATCTATCAAGCAATTGAGGATGACTAGGTCATCTATATATGAGTATATTGACTTAGGAGTCAAATGAGAATATTTGATCATAGGTCATACTCATTGTTTTAGAACAAGTGGGGTAACCACTTTTACATAAAGAATTGTTGTGTTCACACCATTAAAGTTGCTTTAGCTCAATTTTTAGAGCAAAGCTCCCCCTAGATGTGATATCCCCCCTAAGAGGAATGAACTAACCTTGGGTTTGTCAATGATGACTTTATGTAGATGTTGATGATGTGGATGCTCAATATTGATGTAGATCATTTGGAGCAATCCATTGGAGTGTTGTTCTTTCAATACCTACATGGGTTAGTCCCACAAGGAACATGCAAGGATATCATAGAAAATAGAGTGAAACACAAATATGATGACGTCCATGAAAGCATTAGGTTACCTTGTTCCTTGTCTTACCAACAAGAGGGTTTGTGACTCCATGAACTAGTGCAAGATATGGAAGTTTATTGCACATATCCTTGCCAAAATGAATATGAGTCAAGTATGTTGGCGGAGTCACCCTCAAGAACACTCTAGTTCTTCTTCTGTGGGATCCCCATCAACTTGATGGGAATCCTTGGAGTTGTAGCCGTACTTGATGAAGTGGAACTTGATGTGGTCTTGGGAACCCACTTGACCATGGCCTTAGGAGCTTCTTCAAATGAATCAATCTCTTCTTGAAGCTTGTCCTTGTCTTTTAGCTTGTGGTCTTTTGGTGGAAGATCATCTTGAGGTTGTGTTCACTTGAAAGAAGTGGGGTCATACTTCACTTGTTGAGGAACGAACTTCATCTTGGGATATTGATCTTTTTCCCACTCAACTCCATTGGTATTGAACTTTCATTCAAAACCAACACCTTGATTCTTCCGGTGCCTTCCTTACTTGTGTACAATTTCCTCAAATTGCTTACTTCCGGCAAGGCTCTTGTAAACACCTTTCTCTATAATTCCCTTCAATAAGATATTTTCTTGCTCAAGTGTAACTTGGTTGAGAATCATTAGTGGAATCAAGAGAACTACTAGAAGCAACAATATTGGATTTAACATGGTTATTGTTACTACTAGAGGAAGAACCTTTCTTGTTCTTATTGCTAGATTTTACTTGTGGCATACAAATTGACAAGAGGAGACGTTTGGCAAGATAAGAAGAGCTCTTCTTTCGAAGATCATCATTGATAGCTTTTAGGAACTCATGCTCTTGCTCTAAATTTAGCTTCTTGAAGCATAGCTTCTCATGAGTCCTTAGGAGGTCTCTATGACCCTCTTGAATTGTTTCATGAGCTTGTACTTGACTTTGAAGCACATCCTTCATCTTGAACTTGTGAAGTTGACTTTGAAGCACATCCAATTTGGATTCCTTGACGGACTCAGTACCTTCGTGCATATCAACCAAAGTATCCCAAATTTCCATTGCATTCTCAAGGCGGCTGATTTTGTTGAAGTCTTCGGGGCACAATCCATTGAAGATAATATCGCAAGCTTGAGCATTGTATTGCAACATCTTCATTTCTTCCGCGGACGCTTCACGATCTGGTTCTTCATGATCCTCAAGTTCCGGACCCAGTCCGTATAGTTGCTGACGTCATCTTTCAGCTTGGTTTTCTCTAGGAACGCGTTGAAGTTCAAGTTGACATGAGCGTTGGCCATTTGATCTACAAGACATATCATTCAAAAGTTTTAGACTAAGTTCATGATAATTAAGTTCATCTAATCAAATTATTTAAATGAACTCCCACTCAGATTAGACATCCCTCTAGTCATCTAAGTGTTACACGATCCGAGTCGACTAGGCCGTGTCCGATCATCACGTGAGACGGACTGGTCATCATCGGTGAACATTCTCATGTTGATCGTATCTTCTATATCGACTCGTGTTCGACCTTTCGGTCTCCGTGTTCCGAGGCCATGTCTGTACATGCTAGGCTCGTCAAGTAAACCCTAAGTGTTTTCGCGTGTGTAAATCTGTCTTACACCCGTTGTATGTGAACGTAAGAATCCATCACACCCGATCATCACGTGGTGCTTAGAAGCGATTTAACTTTAGCAACGGTGCATGTTAGGGGAAACACTTCTTGAAATTGTTGTAAGGATCATCTTATTTACTACCGTCGTTCTAAGTAAACAAGATGTATAAACATAATAAACATCACATGCAATTATATAGTAGTGACATGATATGGCCAATATCATAAAGCTCCATTGATCTCCATCTTCGAGGCTCCATGATCATCTTGTCACCGCATGACACCATGATCTCCATCATCATGATCTCCATCATTGTGCCTCCATGAAGTTGTCACGCCAACGACTACTTCTACTTCTATGGCTAACGCGTTTAGCAATAAAGTAAAGTAAGTTACATGGCGTTCTTCAATGACACGCAGGTCATACAAAATAAAGACAACTCCTATGGCTCTCGCCGTTGTCATACTCATCGACATGCAAGTCGTGATTCCTATTACAAGAACATGATCTCATACATCACAATATGTCATTCATCATTCATCACAACTTGGCCATATCACATCACATGACAATTGCTGCAAAAACAAGTTAGACGTCCTCTAATTGTTGTTGCATCTTTTACGTGGCTGCAATTGGGTTCTAGCAAGAACGTTTTCTTACCTACGAATAACCACAACGTGATCTTGTCAGCTTCTATTTACCCTTCATAAGGACCCTTTTCATCGAATCCGCTCCAACTAAAGTAGGAGAGACAGACACCCGCCAGCCACCTTATGCAACTAGTGCATGTTAGTCGGTGGAACCGGTCTCACGTAAGCGTACGTGTAAGGTTGGTCCGGGCCGCTTCATCCCACAATACCGCGGAAGCAAGATAAGACTAGTAGCGGCAAGTAAATTTACAAGATCCACGCCCACAACTAAATTGTGTTCTACTCGTGCAATAGAGAACTACGCATAGACCTAGCTCATGATGCCACTGTTGGGGAACGTTGCAGAAAATTAAAATTTTTCCTATGGTTTCACCAAGATCCATCTAGGAGTTATACTAAGCAACGAGTCAAGAGAGAGAGTTTGCATCTACATACCACTTGTAGATCGAGTACGGAAGCGTTCGAGGGAGTGGTGATGATGAAGACGTTCCCAACGTGATTCCGATCACCGATGACCAAGTGCTGAACGGACAGCACCTCCGATTCAACACACGTGACGGGACGATGGCGTCTCCTTCTGCCTTGATCCAGCATGGAGGAAGGAGAGGTTGAGGAAGACAACTCCAATGGCAGCACGACGGCGTGGTGCAGGTTGGTACTGGCAGTTCTCCGGCAGGGCTTCGCCAAGCTCGCATGGAGAAAGAGAGGTGTTGGGAGGGAGGGCTGCGCCTTCAATGGTGTGTGCAACCTCCCCCACCCCTCTATTTATAGGAGGACAGGGCAGGGGGCGGCCATCTAGGGAAACCCTAGATGGGGGGCGGCCAAAGGGGAGGAGGGGAGGTGGCTTGCCCCCAAGCTAGGGGGGCGCCCCCTTTAGGGTTTCCCCTTCCCATGCCCTAGCTGCATGGGCCTAAGGGGGGGAGGTGCGCCCAGCCCACCAGGGGCTGGCTCCCTCCCACTTAGCCCATGTGGCCCCCGAGGGGTGGCCCCTCCGGTGGACCTCGGAACTCTCCGGTGGCCCCAGACATTACAGTATACCCCAAACTTTCCGAGTCCGCTTAACCACTTTCCATATATAAATCTTTACCTCCGGACCATTCCGAACTCCTCGTGACGTCCGGGATCTCATCCGGACTCAACAACATTCGGTAGTCACATACTTGTCTTCCTAATAACCCTAGCGCCACCGAACCTTATGTGTAGACCCTACGGGTTCGGGAGACATGTAGACATGACCGAGACGATCTCGGTCAATAACCAACAGCGGATCTGGATACCCATGTTGGCTCCCACATGTTCCTCGATGTTGTCATCGGATGAACCACGATGTCAAGGGTTCAAGCAACCCCGTATTCTATTCCCTTTGTCGACGGTATGTTACTTGCCCGAGACTCGATCGTCGGTATCCCAATACCTCGCTTAGTCTCGCATCGGCAAGTCACTTTACTCGCACCGTAATGCATGATCCCATGACCGGACACCTGGTCACTTTGAGCTCATTATGATGATGCACTACCGAGTGGGCCCGGTGATACCTCTCCGTCATACGGAGTGACAAATCCTGTCTCGATCCGTGTCAACCCAATGAGACACTTTCGGAGATACCTGTAATGCACCTTTATAGTCACCCGATTACGCCAGGACGCTTGGTACACCCAAAGCATTACTACGGTATCCGGGAGTTACACGATCACACGGTCCAAGAGGAGATACTTGACATTGGAAAAGCTCTAGCAAAACGAACTACACGATCTTTGTGCTATGCTTAGGATTGGGTCTTGTCCATCACGTCATTCTCCTAATGACGTGATCCCGTTGTCAATGACATCGATGTCCATAGTCAGGAAACCATGACTATCTGTTGACCAACGAGCTAGTCTACTAGAGGCTTACTAGGACGATTGTAGTCTATATATTCACACGTGTATTACGATTTCCGGATAATACAGTTATAGCATGAATAAAGACATTTATCATGAACAAGGAAATATAATAATAATGCTTTTATTATTGCCTCTAGGGCATATTTCCAACAGTCTCCCACTTGCACTAGAGTCAATATTCTAGTTACATTGTGATGAATCGAACACCCATCGAGTTTCGTGTTGATCATGTTTTGCCCATGAGAGAAGTTTAGTCAACGGATCTGCGACATTCAGATCCGTGTGCACTTTACAAATTTCTATGTCTCCATCTTGAACATTTTCACGGATGGAGTTGAAGCGACGCTTGATGTGCTGGTCTTCTTGTGAAACCTGGGCTCCTTGGCAAGGGCAATAGCTCCGGTGTTGTCACAGAAGAGTTTGATCGGCCCCGACGCATTGGGTATGACTCCTAGGTCGGTGATGAACTCCTTCACCCAAATTGCTTCATGCGCTGCCTCCGAGGCTGCCATGTACTCCGCTTCACATGTAGATCCCGCCACGACGCTCGCTTGCAGCCACGCCACCATCGCTCCACCATTCAACATATACACGATCCGGTTTGTGACTTTGAGTCATCAGATCGTGTCGAAGCTTAGCGCCGACGTAACCTGCTTCTGACGAGCTCTTCGTCACCTCCATAAACGAGAAACATGTCCTTTGTACTTTTCGGTACTTCAGGATATTCTTGACCGTTGTCCGGTGTTCCTTGCGGGATTACTTTGGTACCTTCCTACCAAACTTACGGCAAGGTTTACATCGAGGTCGGTACACAGCATGGCATACATAATAGATCCTATGGCTGAGGCATAGGGATGACACTCATCTCTTCTTTATCTTTTGCCGTGGTCGGGCATTGAGCTGAGCTCAATCTCACACCTTGCAATACAGTGCAAGAACCCTTTTTGGACTGATCCAATTTGAACTTCTTCAAAATCTTATCAAGGTATGTGCTTTTGAAAGACCTATGAGGCGCCCTCGATCTATCTCTATAGATCTTGATGCCTAATATATAAGCAGCTTCTCCAAGGTCCTTCATTGAAAACACTTATTCAAGTAGGCCTTAATGATGTCCAGAATTCTATATCATTTCCCATCAAAAGTATGTCATCTACATATAGTATGAGAAATGCTACAGAGCTCCCACTCACTTTCTTGTAAACGCAGGCTTCTCCATAAGTGCAGTAAACCCAAACGCTTTGATCATCTCATCAAAGCGAATGTTCCAACTCCGAGATGCTTGCACCAGTCCATAAATGGATCGTTGGAGCTTGCATACTTTGTCAAGATTCTTAGGATTGACAAAACCTCTCGGTTGTATCATATACAGCTCTTCCTTAAGATAACCGTTAAGGAACGCTGTTTTGACGTCCATATGCCATATCTCATAATCATAGTATGCGGCAATTGCTAACATGATTCGGACGGACTTAAGCTTCGCTACGGGAGAAAAAGTCTCATCGTAGTCAATCCCTTGAACTTTCCGATAACCCTTAGCGACAAGTCGAGCTTTATAAATGGTGACATTACCATCCGCGCCCATCTTCTTCTTAAAGATCCATTTGTTTTCTATCGTCGCCGATCATCGGGCAAGTCACCAAAGTCCACACTTTGTTTTCATTCATGGATTCTATCTCGGATTTCATGGCTTCTAGCCATTTGTTGGAATCTGGGCCCGCCATCGCTTCTTCATAGTTCAAGGTTCATTGTTGTCTAACAACATGATTTCCGTGACAGGGTTGCGCATTCACTGGTGCGGAACGTGTCCTAGTGGACCCACTGGGTTCAAGAGCAACTTGATCCAAGTACCTTGATCATCATCATGAATTTCCTCTTCGTTGGTGTAGGCATCACAGAACATTTTCTGAGCTGCACCACTATCCTGTTCAAGAGGTAGTACTTCATCGAGTTCTACTTTCCTCCCACTTACTTCTTTCGAGAGAAACTCTTTTTCCGTAAAGGATCCGTTCTTGGCAACAAAGATCTTGCCCTCGGATCTTAAGTAAAAGGTATACCCAATGGTTTCTTTAGGGTATCCTATGAAGACGCATTTTCCGACTTGGGTTCGAGCTTTTCAGGTTGAAGTTTCTTGACATAAGCATCGCATCCCCAAACTTTTAGAAACGACAGCTTAGGTTTCTTCCCAAACCATAATTCATACGGTGTCGTCTCAACGGACTTAGACGGTGCCCTATTTAAAGTGAATGTAGCTGTCTCTAGAGCGATCCCCAAAATGATAGCGGTAAATCGGTAAGAGACATCATAGACCGCACCATATCCAATAGAGTGCGACACGACGCTCGGACACACCGTTATTGTTGAGGTGTTCCAGCGGCGTTAGTTGTGAAACGATTCCACATTTTCTTAAGTGTGTACCAAATTCGTGACTTAAATATTCTCCTCCACGATCCGATCGTAAGAATTTTATCTTTCGGTCACGTTGATTCTCTACTTCATTCTGAAATTCCTTGAACTTTTCAAAGGTCTCAGACTTGTGTTTCATCAAGTAGACATACCCATATCTACTCAAGTCATCTGTGAGAGTGAGAACATAACGATATCCTCCATGAGCCTCAACGCCATTGGACCACACACATCGGTATGTATGATTTCCAACAAGTTGGTTGCTCGCCCATTGTTCCCGAGAACGGAGTCTTGGTCATCTTGCCCATGAGGCATGGTTCGCATGTGTCAAATGATTCATAATCTAAAGACTCCAAAAGTCCATCAAGATGGAGCTTCTTCATGCGCTTGACACCAATGTGACCAAGGCGGCAGTGCCACAAGTATGTGGGACTATCGTTATCAACTTTACATCTTTTGGTATTCACGCTATAAACATGTGTAATACTACCGAGATTCATTAAGAATAAACCATTGACCATCTGAGCATGACCATAAAACATATCTCTCATATAAATAGAACAACCATTATTCTCGGATTTAAATGAGTAGCCATCTCGCATTAAACGAGATCCAGATACAATATTCATGCTCAAACTTGGCACCAAATAACAATTATTAAGGTTCATAACTAATCCCGTAGGTAAATGAAGAGGTAGCGTGTCGACGGCGATCACATCGACTGGAACCATTTCCGACGCCGATCGTCACCTCGCCCTTTGCCGCCTCCGCTTATTCCGCAGCTCCTGCTGTGAGTTACAAATATGAGCAACGGCACCGTATCAAATACCCAGGAGTTACTACGAGTGCTGGTAAAGTACACATCAATTACATGTATATCAAATATACCTTTGGTGTTGCGGCTTTCTTGTCCGCTAAGTATTTGGGGCAGTTCCGCTTCAAAGGACCCTCCCTTGCAATAAAAGCACTCAGCCTCGGGTTTGGGTCCATTCTTTGACTTCTTCCCGCAACTTGCTTGCGGGCGCGGCAACCTCCTTGCCGTCCTTCTTGAAGTTCTTCTTGCCCTTGCCCTTCTTGAACTTAGTGGTCTTATTGACCATCAACACTTGATGTTCTTTCTTGATTTCAACCTCGCTGACTTCAGATAGAGAATACTTCAGAATGGTCTTTACCATCCCCTGCATATTGTAGTTCATCACAAAGCTCTTGTAGCTTGGTGGGAGCGATCGAGGATTCTGTCAATGACCGCCTCATCGTGGAGGTTAATATTCAGTTGGGTCATACGGTTGTGCAACCTGATATCTTGAGAATGTGCTCACCGATGTAACTGTTTTCCTCCATCTTACAACTATAGAACTTGTCGGAGATGTCATATCTCTCGACCCGGCGTGAGCTTGAAAACAAGTTTCAGCTCCTCGAACATCTCATATGCTCCATGATGCTCAAAACGCTTTTGGAGCCCCGGTTCTAAGTCTGTAAAGCATGCCGCACCGAACGAGGGAGTAATCATCAAGACGAGACTGCCAAGCATTCATAATGTCTTGGTTCTGCGGGACGGAGCGCCACCTAGCGGTCCTTCTAGGACATATTGTTTCTGGCAGCTATGAGGATGATCTCAAGTTCGGACCCAGTCCGTATAGTTGCTGCCGCCATCTTTCAGCTTGGTTTTCTAGGAACGCGTTGAAGTTCAAGTTGACATGAGCGCTGGCCATTTGATCTACAAGACATATCATTCAAAAGTTTTAGACTAAGTTCATGATAATTAAGTTCATCTAATCAAATTATTTAAATGAACTCCCACTCAGATTAGACATCCCTCTAGTCATCTAAGTGTTACACGATCCGAGTCGACTAGGCCGTGTCCGATCATCACGTGAGACGGACTGGTCATCATCGGTGAACATTCTCATGTTGATCGTATCTTCTATACGACTCGTGTTCGACCTTTCGGTCTCCGTGTTCCGAGGCCATGTCTGTACATGCTAGGCTCGTCAAGTAAACCCTAAGTGTTTTCGCGTGTGTAAATCTGTCTTACACCCGCTGTATGTGAACGTAAGAATCCATCACACCCGATCATCACGTGGTGCTTAGAAGCTTATTTAACTTTAGCAACGGTGCACGTTAGGGAAACACTTCTTGAAATTGTTGTAAGGATCATCTTATTTACTACCGTCGTTCTAAGTAAACAAGATGTATAAACATAATAAACATCACATGCAATTATATAGTAGTGACATGATATGGCCAATATCAAAAGCTCCATTGATCTCCATCTTCGAGGCTCCATGATCATCTTGTCACCGCATGACACCATGATCTCCATCATCATGATCTCCATCATTGTGCCTCCATGAAGTTGTCACGCCAACGACTACTTCTACTTCTATGGCTAACGCGTTTAGCAATAAAGTAAAGTAAGTTACATGGCGCTCTTCAATGACACGCAGGTCATACAAAATAAAGACAACTCCTATGGCTCCTGCCGGTTGTCATACTCATCGACATGCAAGTCGTGATTCCTATTACAAGAACATGATCTCATACATCACAATATGTCATTCATCATTCATCACAACTTGGCCATATCACATCACATGACAATTGCTGCAAAAACAAGTTAGACGCCCTCTAATTGTTGTTGCATCTTTTACGTGGCTGCAATTGGGTTCTAGCAAGAACGTTTTCTTACCTACGAATAACCACAACGTGATCTTGTCAACTTCTATTTACCCTTCATAAGGACCCTTTTCATCGAATCCGCCCAACTAAAGTAGGAGAGACAGACACCGCCAGCCACCTTATGCAACTAGTGCATGTTAGTCGGTGGAACCGGTCTCACGTAAGCGCGTGTAAGGTTGGTCCGGCCGCTTCATCCCACAATACCGCGGAAGCAAGATAAGACTAGTAGCGGCAAGTAAATTGACAAGATCCACGCCCACAACTAAATTGTGTTCTACTCGTGCAATAGAGAACTACGCATAGACCTAGCTCATGATGCCACTGTTGGGGAACGTTGCAGAAAATTAAAATTTTTCCTACGGTTTCACCAAGATCCATCTAGGAGTTCTACTAAGCAACGAGTCAAGAGAGAGAGTTTGCATCTACATACCACTTGTAGATCGAGTACGGAAGCGTTCGAGGGAGTGGTGATGATGAAGACGTTCCCAACGTGATTCCGATCACTGATGACCAAGTGCTGAACGGACAGCACCTCCGCATTCAACACACGTACGGGACGATGGCGTCTCCTTCGTCTTGATCCAGCAAGGAGGAAGGATAGGTTGAGGAAGACAACTCCAATGGCAGCACGACGGCGTGGTGCAGTTGGTACGGCAATTCTCCGGCAGGGCTTCGCCAAGCTCGCGTGGAGAAAGAGAGGTGTTGGGAGGGAGGGCTGCGCCTTCAATGGTGTGTGCAGCCCTCCCCCACCCTCTATTTATAGGAGGAGAGGTCAGGGGCCGCCATCTAGGGAAACCCTAGATGGGGGCGGCGGCCAAGGGAGGAGGGAGGGTGGCTTGCCCCCAAGCCAGGGGGCGCCCCTTTAGGTTTCCCTCCCATGCCCTAGACGCATGGGCCTAGGTGGGAGGTGCGCCCAGCCCACCAGGGCTGGCTCCTCTCCCACTTAGCCCATGTGGCCCCCGAGGGGTGGCCCCTCCGTGGACCTCCGAACTCTCCGGTGGCCCCGGTACATTACCAGTATACCCTCAAACTTTCCTGAGTCCGCTTAACCACTTTCCATATATAAATCTTTACCTCCGGACCATTCCGAACTCCTCGTGACGTCCGGGATCTCATCCGGGACTCCAACCAACATTCGGTAGTCACATACTTGTCTTCCTAATAACCCTAGCGTCACCGAACCTTAAGTGTGTAGACCCTACGGGTTCGGGAGACATGTAGACATGACCGAGACGATCTCAGGTCAATAACCAACAGCGGGATCTGGATACCACGATGTCAAGGGTTCAAGCAACCCCGTATTCTATTCCCTTTATCAGACGGTATGTTACTTGCCCGAGACTCGATCGTCGGTATCCCAATACCTCGCTTAGTCTCGTTACGCAAGTCACTTTACTCGCATCGTAATGCATGATCCCGTGACCGGACACTGGTCACTTTGAGCTCATTATGATGATGCACTACCGAGTGGGCCCAGTGATACCTCTCCGTCATACGGAGTGACAAATCCTCGCCTCGATCCGTGTCAACCCAATGTACACTTTCAAGATACCTGTAATGCACCTTTATAGTCACCCAGTTACGTTGTGACATTTGGTACACCCAAAGCATTCCTACGGTATCCGGGAGTTACACGATCTCACGGTCCAAGGAAGAGATACTTGACATTGGAAAAGCTCTAGCAAAACGAACTACACGATCTTTGTGCTTTGCTTAGGATTGTCTTGTCCATCACGCCATTCTCCTAATGACGTGATCCCGCGTTGTCAATGACATCCGATGTCCATAGTCAGAAACCATGACTATCTGTTGACCAACGAGCTAGTCTACTAGAGGCTTACTAGGACGATTGTAGTCTATATATTCACACGTGTATTACGATTTCCGGATAATACAGCTTATAGCATGAATAAAGACATTTATCATGAACAAGGAAATATAATAATAATGCTTTTATTATTGCCTCTAGGGCATATTTCCAACACTTATAACACTTGTAGGATCAAAAGTAGGTCTAGAAGGGGGGGTGATTAGACTACTTGACCAAATAAAAATCTAACCTTTTCCCAATTTTAGTTATGGGAGATTTTAGCAATTAGCACAAGTCAAGCAATCAACCTACACATGCAATTCTAGGAGTGTAGCAGCATAAAGTAAAACATGGCATATGAAGGTAAAGGGAAGGGTTTGGAGAGTGAAAACACAATGGAGACACGATGCTTTTTGGCGTGGTTCCAATAGGTGGTGCTACCATACATCCACGTTGATGGAGACTTCAGCCCACGAATGGTAACGGTTGTGCGACTCCATGGAGGGTGTCGGTGTCAAAACCGGCGGATCTCGGGTGGGGGGTCCCGAACTGTGCGTCTAAGGTCGGTGGTAATAGGAGATAGGGGTCACGATGTTTACCCAGGTTCGGGCCCTCCTGATGGAGGTAATACCCTACTTCCTGCTTGATTTATCTTGATGAATATGAGGATTACAAGAGTTGATCTACCACGAGATCGTAATGTATAAACCCTAGAAGTCTAGCCTCTATGATTGTGATTGCCTCTATGGAATGAACCCTCCAGTTTATATAGACACCGGAGGGGACTAGGGTTGTACAAATTCGGTTACAGAGAAAGGAATCTACATATCCGAACGCCAAGCTTGCCATCCATGCCAAGGAGAGTCCCATCCGGACACAGGAATAAGTCTTCTGTCTTGTATCTTCATAGCCCATCAGTCCGGCCCATGTTACATAGCCCGAGCGCCCGAGGACCCCTTAATCCAGGACTCCCTCAGTAGCCCCTGAACCAGGCTTCAATGACGATGTTTCCGGCGCACAGATTGTCTTCGGCATTGCAAGGCGGGTTCCTCCTCTGAATACTCCAAAGCAACGTTCGAACACACAAACCATGTCCGGCTCTTCAAAACAAGTACCACACACAACCGCATAGAGTATAATATTTCACAGTCCAATATGCTGACAACTTTTGTAGCGTGACATCACGTCCCTACCTGGTCATTATTTCGAACCATTTTTTAGCCTCCCGCTCCATGTTTCAAGATGCGGTTTTATTGGCATGTCATGTCGAAGCAGAGATCGTGTCCCCTTATTGCGGGATTTGCATCAATACGGGCGTGGGTATTCCAACCGCTCCGTTGGTATGATTCCTTGGGAATAGGCAAGTTTTAAGGCCCATGAGGAGGCATTCGATATTCATCGCCTTTATAAAGGGGCACAGACCCGTCTTTTTCCCCTACGCCCGTCCCTTCCTCAACCTTTCCAACCTCGTGTTCCAGCACCCTGGTTTCAACTTATTTGCTCCAAGCCTCCCAGTCATGTTCGGACCCAGCCCTTAAGGCCGGTGGCTGGCCTCCTCTGTCACAGAGGAGGAGATCGCGAAGCTCCGGGCGGCAAGGTACCTGACCGCGGAGATCCTCCACAGGCTCCCTGCCAAGGGGTACGTTATTCCTACATCCAGATCCGGCGAGAGGGTCGTATTCATATCCCACTTTCTCCGGGGGATAGGGTTCGCTCTCCATCCCTTCGTCCGTGGCCTCATGTTCTATTATGGGCTAGATTTTCATTATCTAGCTCCTGACTCCTTTCTTCACATCTCGGCGTTCATTGTCATGTGCGAGGCCTTTCTCCGTATTCCCCCACACTTTGGCTTATGGCTCAAGACCTTTAATGTGAAGCCGAAGGTAGTCGACGGGGAACAAGCGGACTTTGGAGGTGCTATGGTGAGTAAGCTCACCAATACTCTTTGGCCAAAAAGCTCTTTCATGGAAACTTCGAACCTATGGTAGCGGGAGTGCTTTTACATCACTGAACCCCGTGGTACTAAGTGGGCAGCTACACCTGTGTTCCGATCTGGCCCTCCTTTACGACTCGCATCATGGATTAATAAGGGGCTGGACTAGGGATCAATTGATGAAGCACAGACGCTACAAAGCCGTATCCGGAGCCTCCTTGAAAAGGACACCGGCCTCATCAACGTAATCCAGGTAATGCTAGTCCGTCGGGTCCTGCCGTGCCAGCGACAGCCCCTCCACATGTGGGAGTTTAATCTGGAAGGACCACGGACCCTTCAACACTTCTTCGGCACGACGCACAGAGGAATGTGGAAATTATTCTTCGGGACCCGAAAGCAGTGGCCGGATACAACTGAGGACATCGGCCTTGACTGCAATCATCCGGATACCTCGGTAATTACTCGACTCCTGAACACAGCTTAGTTGATTATCCCGTAACAATATACTGAGAAACCTATCTTCGACCAGGGTTGGATAAAGAAGGCGGAACGAATTAAGTGTTCGGCCCCTCTTCCGGAAGACTCAGCTGATCCTGTGTTACCAAGGATGCTGGCTCCGGCGCCGTATCAAGTGCCGGCGAAGGAGGACAAGGAGGAGAGCAAAAAGGTCAAAGGTGGCTTCCACTCTAAAGGTACACCAGACGCTATGTCCGGGGAGACTAGATCTCCCTCTTCTGTGATGAAGGGGAAGGAGAAGCTGATGTCCCTTCTCCCCATGGGAAGAAAAGGACCGCCTCCAAAGATTTGGAGGTGGAGGCTCCCAAGCGAGGGAAGATGTCCCCGTCAGGCAGTTCGGGTTCGGAAGATGACGCTGCCGCGCAGTTTCTCCATAAGGACAAGCCTTTGGCCGAATCGTAAGTGAACAAGGTTGTTCTCAACATATCCCGTTCTTTTCACGTTATAAGGGTAACATCTAAAATATATGTTTGCAGTCCGGCCCGCAGTCTTCCTCAACAGTTCTCCTTCTCGAGGGATCTGCTTCCGGAGATGGCGGAAAGCGAGACGCCTCCACAGGCCTCCTCACCCAATAGGGAAGGCGACTTCGACGTGTCATCCCGGAGGATCTCTCCCGATCAATAAGTGGTGCAGGGGATAATGAAGACAACGCCCGAAGGTGATAATTCGGTCGTCCAGGGTCCGGGGTGTGCAGCCCCTACGGGGACCAACAATAAAGGCCCCGGATTATCCGGTTTACAGCTGAAGACGACTCTAGGATTGAGTAAACATATCCCTTCGAAGGGAGTTCGTACTCCCGCAGCCGCTTCCAGGAATACGGAAGCGCCGAATACATTGATGGACATGTTGCAAAATGCGTCCGTCTTAGAGGAACATCGTACCTTAATGGGTACGGTAGTTGAGAGGATTCTGTCCGCGAGAAGCGGATTGAATGAGGCTTTCATAGGCCTGCTAAGAGGTTTTGAGGTATGCAATGCAATATCTTCAATTGCTCTCTGCTTGGAAAATGCACCTGTGTGTAGATAGTATCCCCTGAGACTCTAGTTGGCGTCCAAAGGGAGGCGATCAGAGGATCAAAAAAGATATGCCCAGGAAATAACGTGATTAAGTTGAACACAGGTTGTTACGTCCATGGCTACTGCCCAAGCTATAGAAGTTGCAGATATGAAGCAGAAACTTGATGTCGCGGATGACGACATCACTCTTATTAACAGGCAGCTCGACGAGGCACAAGGTATGTTTTGGGGCTATCGACTTATGCATGTATAATAATATGAGCACGAAGCTGAGATTACATAGTGAGACATGCATAACTATAGATAGTGCTACCGCGGTTGAGACTCTTCGGGCTAAACTTACCCGAGCCAAGGAGCAAGACAGAGTGAGTAATGCAGCTGCCAAGAAGGCAACTGCTGAGTTAAAGGCCGAACAGGCTGCTCAGCGCCAGTGCGAGGAGAGAATATCTACCATGGCACGAGAGCTAAAGGATGCCACTAGTCGATGCAAATCACTCGAGAAGGATAACAAAGCCAAGACGGCTGATCTTGACAAGGCCTAACAAGAGGCGCGAGAGGCACGATTCGAGTCAAGAGCGGCTCGGGAGGAGATCCGGCAAGCTGGGGAGATAGCGGTCGATAAGCCCATTCTATTACAGACTAAATTCGGCGATCCGAAGTATGCCCCGCTTAATCAAATGTGGAGTTCACTAGACGCATTCTTGGACCTGCCGAAGAGTGTGTCCGATGCGGCGCAGTTTTTCCAAGCGCAAGAAGGACATGCAACGGAGAAGCTTTTCTGGTCACAGTTCAGCACGCCAAAGCGTCCGCTGTTGTTGAACGAACAGATGGCCCAGTGGGCCGAGCTCCACAAGATATCCGGATCTGCCATGAAGGACGCCGTGGTCCGGCTGTGGCCGACTGAGCTAGTTCCGAATAGTTATTTCGGTTTGGTGCAGCGACTTGTTGATGCAGTACCGCGTATCGACACTGTTAAGCGGTCAACATGCATTGAAGGTGCACGGATGGCCTTTGCCCGCGTCAAGACATACTGGGAAAAGATGCAGGCCACCGATATTGCAGCGAAGAGTCCACCCGAGGGCAAGGACCATCACACGCCATAGCATTATTTTGAGGATGTCCTAGAGGGCGCCCGTTTTATAAAGGGTCAGTGCTCGAAAGATATGATATTCGAGTGAATATATCGGAATCGCGATAACAATATTATAATATATTAAGGCTGTGTTATATTTATGCCTTTTTCCAGAAAGGTATTTCCTCCTATGCGGCCGGTTTATGTAATCTGAAAGTTTGCCACTCGTCGGCTTCAACCCCCTCGCATATAATGCGGGGGTGTTCGTAATAGCAACTGACTACACTTGACCCAACGTCTTGGTCCATGAAGGAAGTGTCAGTGCGGCGAACTAGGCAATCGGACTATAGGGCTTTAACACCTTCACTTAGCCATAGGAGTTTGACGGTGGGTCTACGATATAGCCCCTTGTATGTACGCGTATTATTCGAATACGGTGCGTTACATAGGTGACCAGAAGAACGGTCCTTCGTGTAATACGGAAGAAATCGCGAAAGATTCTGATAAGTGATCGAGTGGTTGACCAGCTCTCGATACAACATGAAAGTCAATTTTTGGCTTTCTCTACTTAGGTGTTTGACCAGGTGAACCAGAAACACAATCACAGTAGTTCTCCCTTTACTACCCCAGCCGATAGGACGGAATGTAAAGTAATAAGCACAGGAGTCGGGCAACCCAACAATTGACCAAATAAATGATTTGGAGCCGATGCATATAAGGCCAAACTCATGACGCCGAAGTATGCTATAAAGCTATTCGGACTTTTCAGCAACGCATATGTTGCCGTATCGAGCCCCTGGCGATTTGACCCAAGGTGCGTGTGTGAAACAACCGAAGAAGCAAAATTCAGTTCTAGAATAAGCAAATACTGA
Source organism: Aegilops longissima (assembly GCA_021605205.1). Lineage (NCBI taxonomy): Eukaryota > Viridiplantae > Streptophyta > Magnoliopsida > Poales > Poaceae > Aegilops > Aegilops longissima. The sequence continues at coordinate 238,551,957 of CM038679.1, forward strand.
ATACGGATTATGTTCACAGGAATCTGATTTATATGTCAAACGCAATTTTACAGATTACACCACCACTACCCAGGTTATTTGACATGTCAGGGGTCAAAGGCTTGAGAAAAAGGCACTTTACAGGTGTGAAATAAAGTGTGCGGTCTACAAAAAATCATTTGGACCTCCTGTCGCACGTCTACGCTGCCTTTGCCTCGGCGAAAAGATTCCTTAACAGGAATAGCCGTTGATTATTTATACGAAGCCGAACTTCAGAAAAGAGTCCCGCATTGTAAGTCTGTCTGTATTCTGCCTCCGCCGATGACCAAGGTGTTTTAAGTGCATAGTGATGCATGCGTGATATAAACATCACGAGTATATGAGGCGAACGATGGAGGACGGACTGCTAATCTAGCTCTGAAATTGACCGGTCCTGTGTAGTAGAGGCCGGCGGCTTAATGGCCGATGAGATACGCGTCTTAATGGGGCCTCTTTGTACTTCGGCGGCAATAGCCGCAGTATGCTCCTCTGTACGGAGGAAGTGTTCTGTATTTCCGTCTATTGTGATGATGCCTCGTGGACCGGGCATCTTAAACTTTAGATAGGAGTAGTGTGGGACCACATTAAAACGAGAAAAAGCGGTTCGTTCGAGCACTGCATGATAGCTACTGCGGAATGGGACAATATCGAAGATCAAGTCTTCGCTTTGAAAGTTGTTCGGTGAACCAAAGACAACTTCCAATGTAATTGAGCCTGTGCAGTGGGCCTCTATGCTAGGTATTACTCCCTTGAAGGTAGTTGTGGTGGGCTTGATTCTCGAAGGATCAATGCCCATCTTGCGGATAGTGTCTTGGTAGAGTAGATTGAGGCTACTGCCGCCGTCCAGAGCTGCTGTACCTCTCGTAAGATGGAACCCGTCGATAATTGGGTTGAGGACCAAAGCTGCCAAACCTCCGTGACGGATACTGGTTGGGTGGTCCCTACGATCAAAAGTCATCGGGTAGGCCGTCCATGGGTTAAATTTTGGGGCGACCGGCTCTATGGCATAGACGTCCCGCAGTGCGCGCTTGCGCTCCCTTTTAGGGATGTGTGTCACATATATGATGTTTACTGTTTTTACTTCGAGGGGGGGGATTGCTTCCGTCCCCCGGTGTTCGGTTGGCGAGTATCCTCGTCATCGCTGTCACTGGCGGCCCTTTCCCCCACTACTAGGGAAAACCCTAGTAGTAGCGCGGGTTTTGAGGCTATCAGCAGCGCAGCACCGTGTTACATTAATAAGGCGCCATAGACTAACCGTTAGTAGTAGCGCTGTCGTACCGATGCTACTACTATTGACTATATCAGCAGCGCATTTCCCGAACGCGCTACTATTAGTTAGCTGTAGCGATTTCCTGCTCCCGCGCTACTGTTATATCTTCCACCATTTCCCCATTCTGGCTTTAGTAAACTGCAATTTTCAGATACTAGTTCTACTAGATATCAATTTCATAAAGCATTATAGGTACTAGGTAGTACCCCCTCGGTTCCAAATTACCGTCGTGGTTTTAGTTCAAATTTGAACTAAAACCACGATTTAGTAATTTGGAACCGAGGAAGTACTAGATTACAATTTCATATATACTCAACATGCATCCTCAAGCAGTACAAGGTGACATCGACTACGATCATCATATTTAGTTCAAGATGATATCAACGACGATCATCATATGTAGTTCTACATGATATCGACGACGATTATCATATGTAGTTCTAGATGATATAGCCACACATATGTAGTTCTAGATGATATCGACGATGATCATCATCCTCAAGCATGGGCGGTGTGTGTTCCTGATAGTAATTAGGATGGCCTGTCCAACACGAAGATTCTTACCAACGAGGAATCTCTTCCACCCAACCGAAGTTTAAGTGTGTGCACTCGTCGTGTCCATGCGGTAAGTACAGGTGGTGACGGAGCCCCTTGCGGTAAGGCGTAGTCCAGCTGAGCCTTCTTCATCAGGCTCGATACCACAACTCACAGATAGGTTCTTTGGCAATTTCTGAATAAGAAAAATATATCAATTAATAAATAGCCTCACACATACTCTTGCAAATATATTTCTATTAAGTCTAGATTTCTACACTATCAAAAGACACAAGATTACGATTTGTACTAATTAATCATGAATTCTACTAAGCATATCATTGACTCTACACTAAGCATTTCATTGGATTCACTAAGCATATCATCGGATAATTTGCATTTGTAAGTATAACAATAAAGCATATATATATCATCAAATTACTATAGTAGTACGTATAACATACCATTTCATGCCGATCAACCATGGTACTTGTCAGGCGGGTCACGAATGGCACCCTGACAAAGTCATCACGTGGCGGAATTATGTCCCATAGGTTGCACACCTCATCCTCGCTCAGCCTCATTCTTTGAGCTACGATGGCTTCATGAAGTGGGTCCTCATTATCTTCATCATCTTCGTCATCTGCATCATCTTCGTCATCTTCGTCATCTTCATCATCTTCGTCATCTTCATCATCTTTGTCATCTTCATCATCTTCCACCATGTTGAGATAAATGACAGCCAGCTTGGGTCTTTCTGCTCTGAAGGAGAAGCTGAATAACTCACCACCAGTAAGACGCATGCGGGCGAGGAAACGGGCCCATCCATCTCCTCCAATCTGTGACATATTGCGTCCTTTCTCGACCTCCATAGTGTACGGCCCCCAGGAGCCTCAAATGTCATAGCGTCTCCTGTTAGCTTGTTGAATTTCAACCTCACATTGCATGGGACGATCTTTGTAAGAAAAGCAAAATGACACAATGCAGTAATGCCAACACTAAAAATAAAATAGTTGTTACATTTCATCTAATTTCTTACCGCATGACGAAAAATCAATTTGGAAGTAGATGTCGAACAGCTTGCTGGGCCAGAAGCTCATGGCGCACCTTGACTTGCACACTCGACATAGTGGTGGTGGTGGTGGCGCCATTTTCCTAAAGCAATATGAGCAAAGGATTAACGATTAGATGACAAGGTACCACCTAGCAAAGCATTTTGAGGGCACCTATTGCCTAAGATAATTGATTAAAAAAAACAAGTGGCAAATTTATCTAAATTGGCACCTACATTTTGCCAAAAAAATAACTTATTACAAAAAAACAAAAGCATCTACCTATCTACCTATCTACGTACAGAAAAAATAACAATAAAATGGTGCATACTAAATCAACTAGCATACTAAATCCACTAGCATCTAAATCAACTAAATGACACAATGTTCTAAATCAACTAAATCAACTAGCCTACTAAATCAACTAAATCAACTAGCCTACTAAATCAACTAAATAAAAATGTTCTAAATCAACTAGCCTACTAAATCAACTGAATCATATCAACTAAATCAAAATGTTGCATATAAACTAGCCTACTAAATCAAAATGTAGCAGGGAGGAGGGAGAAGGAGGGGCGACTCGAGGAGGGAGTAGAGAGTATGATGGAGGAGGAAGGCAGAACGAGGAGGGGCCGGCCAGCGGCGAGTGGAGGAAGGACGGAGGAGGAGGCCGGTACCGAGTCCAGCGAGGAGGATGAGGTGACGGCGGCATAGATCGGAGGAGGGGCGACGGGGGAGGACCAGCGGCGCGGGGGGTTGAGGGGGAGATCGAGTGAGTGTGTGGATCTGTGGGTTATTGCGACTAGTTAACTTAGCAACAGCGGTTATTGCGTAAATGCTCTACTGCTATGACCCGTAGCAGTAGCGCTCTTTGTATTAACGCGATGCCGCTATAACTGGCCTCGCGGCGGCGTCGTGGGAATTTTAGCAGTAGCGCGTCTTTGAGTGTATGCGGTACTGATAAACTTGTTTCAGCAGCGAGTTTTGTCCGCACGCGCTACTGCTACTTACGAGCAGCGCCTGATTTTAAAGCGCGCTGCTGGTAAGATTCTGTGTATAGGTTTTTCCCTAGTAGTGCCCTTGTGTTCGGCATTTAGCTTGCCGGCCTGTTTAAAGATCCAACAGCTTCTGTTGGTATGATTGGCTGGTTTGTCGGGGGTGCCATGGATCTGGCAGGGTCGGTCCAGTATCTTGTCTAGACTGGATGGTCCGTCTCTGTTTGCCTTGAATGGCTTCTTCCGTTGACCGGATTTGGAGCCGCTGAATCCGGCGTTGACCGCCGTGTCTTGCGTTCCTTCGTTATTGTTTCGACGCTTGTGTTTATTGCGTCGTGGCTTGCTGTTGCCATCCCGGGCTTCGGAAGAGCCCGGATCACTGGTGCTATTGCTTCTATTAGCCAACCAGCTATCTTCTCCCACACAAAAGCGGGTCATTAGCGCGGTGAGGGCTGCCATGGATTTTGTTTTTTCCTGGCCGAGATGGCGGGCGAGCCACTCATCTCGGACGCTATGCTTAAAGGCCGCGAGGGCTTCGACATCCGGACAATCGATAATTTGGTTCTTTTTAATTAAGAACCTAGTCCAGAGCTTCCTGGCTGACTCCCCGGGCTGTTGAACGATGTGACTTAAGTCGTCAGCATCTGGACGTCGGACATATGTACCTTGGAAGTTGTCGCGGAAGGCGTCTTCCAAGTCCTCCCAGCTACCAATGGAGTTCTTGGGCAGGCTGTTCAACTAGTGCTGAGGTGGTCCCTTGAGTTTGAGCGGGAGGTATTTGATGGCATGAAGATCATCACCGTGGGCCATATGAATATGCAGAAGAAAATCCTTAATCCATACGGCGCGGTCTGTTGTCCGATCATATGGTTCGATGTTCACGGGTTAAACCCTACTGGGAATTCATGCTCCATTACTTCATCAGTGAAGCAAAGGGGTTGTGCGGCGCCTCTATATCGGGCCAAGTCACGACGTAGCTTGGGTGGAGTCCGTCTGCGTTTTTCGGCCCGGGCGTGATTATGCTTGACACGTCCGGCTAGATAGTCGTCGTCACGTGTCGGAGCACACCCCCGTGATCCGTAGATCGATCTGGTCTGACCTGGTCTACTATCCAGGTCCTGCCACAGGTCGTATGTATATCCCTGAGCTGTTATATCTCTACCTTTACGGCGAGGTAGTATGGAGTGGTGTTCGGCTTGAGTTGCCGGTTTGTCCCGGCCACGTGGTGGTCGGTCAGCCGCATTAAGCGTTGATGGTACGGGCTCAAGTGCCTCGTCATCGAATTGAGGTAGCAATTTGCGCTTTGGGTAACTTTTGGTTGGGTGCTCAAGGACGTATTCCTCAGCTACCAGGACATTAGTCCATCTATCGTTGAGAAGATCTTGATCAACTCGAAGCTGCTGCTGCTTCTTTTTCAGGCTCCTTGCAGTGGCAATTAGCCGGCGCCTAAAGCGCTCCTGCTCGAGAGGTTCCTCCGGCATGACAAAGTCTTCATCGCCGAGGCTCACTTCGTCCTTGGAGAGTGGCAGATAATTACTGTCCTCCGAGTCTTTGTTTACGGTCTGTTCATTAGGGCTAACTTGCCCATCTTCCCGATCGTCCTGTTCGGAAGTTGGCTCGAAGGGGTCTTCTGTGTCTTTGGCATCGTTCGGAGTGTTGTTGCCTCCTGTGCCGGTATTGCTGTCTTTTCCGCGGCGTGATTTAGAGCGGCGCCGCTGACGTCGGTGCTTTGGCTATATCTCAGGAGGTTTATCCTCGACTGGATCTTCTTCGTCATCGCCGTTATATTCTTTGGGTGTATCCACCATGTACACGTCATACGAAGAGGTGGCCATCTAGCATCCGGTAAATGGCGGGTTTTGGGCCTGCTCTTCTCCGGCATCGTCGTCCATACCATTGATGTCTTCGGAGCCGTAATAGAGCATGTCGGTTAAGTCCTCGAAAGTGGCTATGAAGTGGGTGGTGGGTCGGACGTAAAGTTCCCTGCTCTCAGCCCCTAGTATGGGTTGGGTGTAGTTCGAATATTGCTCCTCTGTAATGACAAGAGATCGCATTAAGTCCAGAGCCTCACTTAAAGGCAAGGTTTGGCCAGAGAAAAGGGGCTCCATGGAGTATGGCAGGGGGAAACTCCTTGGCCGAACTCACACGATGCTGACTCCGTGGGTTCGGAGCCAGTGTCCGGAGAAGGGTCCGGCTTCGTGATGGTTGCCAGGGACACTACTTCCTCCTGCTCTCCCATAATGAGCATAGTGGCCACAGATAGTCCGGCGAGCTCAGGAATCCTGTCTTCGGACCTGGCGATAAGCTCTGGATCTAAGGCGAGAGCGGAGGTTGGGGGCACGAATCCTTGGAAGATCAAGTCTCCTCATATATTGGTGACATAGTCCAGATTTCCAAAACTAATCTGGTAACCCGGGGCGTGGCTGTCGATATGCTATAGATGGCCAAGCGAGTTGGCCAGCAGTGCGAACCCGCCGAACACGAAGAGCTGGCCGGGGAGAAAAACTTCCCTCAGAGCAGCATTGTTGTAGATGATTGATGGAGCCATCGAACCTCTTGACGATGATGCGGCGGAACTCCCAATGAAACACCAATGTCGTTGTCAAAACCGGCGGATCTCGGGTAGGGGGTCCCGAACTGTGCATCTAAGGTCGATGGTAACAAGAGACAGGGGACACGATGTTTACCCAGGTTCGGGCCCTCTTGATGGATGTAATACCCTACTTCCTGCTTGATTGATCTTGATGAATATGAGGATTACAAAAGTTGATCTACCACGAGATTGTAATGGTTAAACCCTAGAAGTCTATCCTGTATGATTGTGATTGCCTCTATGGACCGAACCCTCCGGTTTATATAAACATCGGAGGGGACTAGGTTTGTACAAAGTCGGTTAAAGAGAAAGGAATCTACATATCCGAACGCCAAGCTTGCCATCCATGCCAAGGAGAGTCCCATCCGGACACGGGAAGAAGTCTTTTATCTTGTATCTTCATAGCCCATAAGTCCGGCCCATGTTACATAGCCCGAACGCCCGAGGACCCCTTAATCCAGGACTCCCTCAAAGGGCTCCACCCACAAGGTCCATGAAGAAGCAACCTTGTCTATCCCACCATTCCCATCGTCCACGAAGGACTTGCGTCACCCGGGTAGATCTTCAGAAGTAGGCAATCTCCTAGCCATTACAAACTTTTTGGTTCAACTCCACAATCTTGTCGGAGGCTCCCAAGCGACACCTAACCAATCTAGGAGACACCACTCTCCAAAAGGTAATATATGTTGTGTTGATGATGAACTCGTTGCTCTTCTGCTTCAAATCATAGTCTCCCCAACACTCAACTTTCTCTCACAGATTTGGATTTGGTGGAAAGATTAGTTGAGTGGAAAGCAACTTGTGGAAGACTAGAAATCAAGATTCTTGTGGTAGGATTGGTATATCTTGATCTCAACACATGAGTAGGTGGTTCTCTCTCAAAAAATATATGCTGGAAGTGTAGGCACGTTCTGATGGCTCTCTCACATATGGAAAAGGGGGTGGAGGGGTATATATAGCCTCCACACAAAATCCATTCGTTACACATATTTGACCCAACCCGGTTAGACCGAATAGATGAACTCGGTGTGACAGATTTAGTTCAAAATGTGAACATTAGGAATCTCGGTGGTACCGACTGGAACAACTCGGTGGGATTGATTTGCTAGGGCTTAGCGCAAACATAAACTCGGTGGCATCGATTGCATCAACTCGGTGAGACCAAAGTGAAGCAATAAGGCAACAGAGAAAATGTCAAGCCAACTTTGTGAGACCGATTGCTATTTTGGTGAGACCAAAATTATTGCAACAGGAAACAGAGAATTGGCAAGGCCATCTCGGTGAGACCGAGATCCGTATTGGTGTGACCGAACTGTTAGGGTTTCTGGCTGTGGCTATGTCATATGAACTCGGTGGCTCGGATAGGAAATATCGGTGGGGCCGAGTTGGAGTTTAGGGTTTTGACATATTTGGAGTGAGAAAGTGGTTGAGGGATTTGGAGCAATATCACTAAGCATTTGAGCAAGCAAGCCATTAAGCAAGACCTCATCCCCTTTTAATAGTATTGGCTTTCCTATGGACTCAATGTGATCTTGGATCACTAAAAATGAAATGAAGAGTCTTGAGCGTTTGCCAATATGTGTCCTTAGCATTTTGAGGGGTCCACATTAGTAGTCCATGACATGCCATTCATTGAACTTTCTGAAATATCAAACTCCAATGGATATTAGTTCAATGAGCTATATGATGTTATGAATTACCAAAACCAACCGGGGATTAGTTGCACTTTCAAATTGAAAGCACAAGTGCTCCCTGGGTGATTTTGGTAATTAATTTCAACATATCTCTTGTTGGACTAATGTTTTTATCTAGTGTATTTCAGAAAAGTTCAACAATGGCGTGGAAAGGACACGAGGATGTGGAACCCCTTCAAGGTGCTAAGGACACGCATTGGCTAAAGCTCAAGACTCTTCATCTTTGTTTAGTGATCCAAGATCACATTGAGTCCATAGGAAAGCCAATACTAGTAAAAGGGGATGAGGTGTTGCTTAATGGCTTGCTTGCTCAAATGCTTAGTGATATTTCTCCTAAACCCTCAACCACCTTCTCCATCCAAATATGTAAAAACCCTAAACTCCAGCTCGGCCCCACCGATTCTTTTTATCCGGCGCCATCGAGTACATATGATAGAGCCACAGCCAGAAACCCTAACAGTTCGGTCACACCGATAAGGATCTCGGTCTCACCGAGATTGCCTTGCCAACTGCTTGTTATCAGTTGCATTTATTTCGGTCTCACCGAAATTGCAATCGGTCTCATTGAGATGGCTTGACCAATTCTGTGTTGCCCTATTGCTTCACTTCAGTCTCACCGAGTTGATGCAATCAGCGCCACCGAGATGAGGTTTGCCCTAAGCCCTAGCAATTGGTCCCACCGAGTTGTTCCAGTCGGTCCCACCGAGATTCCTAACGTTCACATTTTTGAACTAATCGGTCCCACTGAGTTCAGCTATTCGGTCTCACCGAGATGGATCAAATGTGTGTAACGGTTGGATTTTGTATGGAGGGTATATATACCCCTCCACCCCCTTCTCCATATTTGAGAGAGCTATCAGAATGTTCCTACACTTCAAGCATACATTTTCTGAGAGAGAACCACCTACTCATGTGTTGAGATTAAGATATTCCAATCCTTCTACAAGAATCTTGATTTTTAGCCTTCCACAAGTTGCTTTCCCCTCAAATCATTTTTCCACCATATCCAAATACATGAGGGAGAGTTGAGTGTTGGGAAGACTATCTTTTGAATCACAAGAGCAAGGAGTTCATCATTAACACACCATCTATTGCCTTTTGGAGAGTGGTATCTCCTAGATTGTTTAGGTGTCGCTTGGGAGCCTCGATCATATTGTGGAGTTGAACCAAGAAGTTTGTAAGGGAAAGGAGATCGCCTACTTCGTGAAGATCTACCCAAGTGAGGCAAGTCCTTTGTGGGCGGTGGGCATGGTGAGATAGGCAAGGTTGCTTTTTCATGGACCTTGTGGTTGGAGCCCTTCGTGGACTCGCGCAACCATTACCCTTCGTGGGTTGAAGTCTCCATCAGCGTGGATGTACGATAGCACCACCTATCGGAACCATGCCAAAAATCTCTGTGTCTTCATTGCATTTGCACACTCCAATCCCATCCCTTTACTTTCTTGAAATTAGGATGCTTTACTCTTTTCGCTGCATGTAGTCTTGTCATGCTTGCTTGAAATGTATTATGAATGCTTAAACTTGTGCTAAATCGCAACCTTAACTTGAAGAATCTAAAAACTGCTACTTTTGCTTGTTAAGGGTCTAATCACCCCCCCTCTAGACCCCTCTTCTCGATCCTTTCACGTCTCCCTCAGGCACTTGCACAAGCCGTCCATCAAGCTGTCTCGGGATGCTGAGTCCATCTACATACCGAACGACCCCGCGGCTCCCCCGCCCAACCCTGGAGATCCTGGCCCTGGCCCGGGGACTGTCGGCCCTTACCCGTGGGCTGCCAGCTCCGTCCCAGGGGCTGCCAACCCAGTCCTGGGGGCTGCTGTCTCCAACCCGGCGGCCGCCGTCTCCAACTCAGGGGCTGCCAGCTCTGACTCGAGGGCGGTCGCCCCGGATCCCGTCCAAGTGGCTGTCTTCACTGTGGTGACGGCTCCGTCATGGGCCCAAACAATCCTTGCTTTCCTGGAAAGCAGAGCCCTCCCCATGGACGAGACTGAAGCCTCGCAAGTGCAGCGCCGGGCGTCCGGCTACAGCATCACCAACCACGAGCTCGTCAAGCGTAGTGCGACATATGCGTTTTTCAGCGCTGCGTCGAGCAAGACAGGGGCATGGAGATCCTCCTTGACATCCACCAGGGTGAATGCGGGCACCACGCCGCTTCACCGTCCCTGGTGGCGAAAGCTTTCCCCCATGGATTCTACTGGCCCACAACACTCAAAGACGTCGAGTCGCTGGTCCTCAAGTGCGAGGGCTGCCATTGCTTCAGCAAGCGTAGTCACCAGCCGGTTTTAGCCCTCCAAACAATCTCGATCACCTGGCCCTTTGCCATCTGGGGGCTCGATATGGTGGGGCCCTCCAAGACCGCTCGAGGTGGCATGACACACTTGATGGTGGCGGTCAACAAGTTCACCAAGTGGATTGAGGTGCGGCCGATCATAAAACTCGATGGGCCGATGGCGGTCTGGTTTGTTAAAGACATCGCGGTGCGCTATGACGTTCTGCGCAACATCATCATGAACAACGGCACCAACTTTGCCAAGGGCGCACTGGCGCAGTACTGCTCTGTATCCGGTATCCGGCTCAACTTGGGCTCCATCGCACATCCTCAATCCAACGGCCAGGTCGAGCGGGCCAACAGCCTGATCTTGTCTGGCATCAAGCCACGACTCGTCGAGCCCCTCGTCCACTCGCCCGATAGCTGGCTCGATGAGCTGTCGTCCGTCCTCTGGAGTCTCCGAACAACGCAAAATTGGTCGAACGGGTTCATCCTCATTCTTCCTCATCTATGGAGCCAAAGCAGTCATCCCGACCGACATCAAATTCGACTTACCTCGAGTCAAAATGTACACGGAAGCAAAAGTCAAGGAAGCCCGCGAAGATGGTGCCGACCTGCTCGAGGAGGTGCTTCTACTGGCCCTCAGCCGATCGGCCATCTATCAACAAAACCTGAGGCACTACCACAGCAAGAAGATCAAGCCCCTCGCATTCTGTGAGGGTGGCCTCCTACTCCGGCTCGTCCAGCAGCAAGCCGGCCAGCACAAATTGGCCTCCCCTTGGGAGGGCCCCTTCATCGCCAGCAAAGCACTACTGCAGGATGCTGCTAATGCGACACTACGACCAGAGACCCTTTGACGAAACTGTGTGTGATGCATTAATCGCAAACGGTGATGTAAAAAAACCAACAAATAGATGCAAAACGTTCGCGATGAAGGATGCATCAAACACGGCTCAAATTTTAGCGGCATGTGCGATAAGGGGCATACGTTCAGTTCAATTAACTGTGTATGATGTGGCAGAACAAAAGAAACGGGCAACCAGATGAAGGCGTGTGTGATATACGACATACAGTTCACTCGGGTGAACTATTTCTGATTAGGCAACACAAAAGAAATGGTCAGCCAGATCAAGGTGTGTGCGATATACGGCATACGGTTCACCCGGACGAAATATTTTTTATTAGGCAATGCAACAAAAACGCTTCAGTCAGATCAAGGTGTGTGCAATGGAGGGCACACAGTTCATTCCGATAAATTGTTTGTGTTGAGCCAAGAGAACAGAAACGTTTCACATAAACAGGATGTGTGTAATACACGGCAAACATCCAATTACATAGGTGGCTAGTACACACATGACATTTCCACACACCAAAGTAAACTATGACATGCATAATTAACTAGGATAAACGATCATCTGATCATCATCTACTTCTTGTGCTAGCTCGATGTTCCTTCTATGCTAAGTTTCCATTAATTGATGTCATTTTATGAACACGCCACCATTTCCACCATTTCCTCACCGGTTTCGCGCCACCCAGCGATATTGCACATAAACCTAGGCGGCGCACGACACACGGAGGCAAGAAGCATAGCCTGCAGCACATCCACCTTTTCCAAGCATGCCAGCCCACCAAAGTGCCGCCTCTACCATCAACCTCGTCGATGAGGAAAACGAGCAGGCGCCACGGCCCGTCGAGGCCGAGGCGCTCCCCGGCAACGCGATTGACAACACTGTGATGCGCGTCATCACCAGTGTTGAGCAGACCCTTGGCGCGTGGCGCTTCAGCGCCGCGGATCAAGATAGGCATGTCAGCGCCGAGAGGCTGCAGCTTGCCGCACAACATGATCGATGGCACGCCACAAAGCAAGCTAGGCGCGTCCGCGCCGATAGGCTGCGGCTCGCCACAGGGCGAGACCGTTGGAGCGCCGTAGAGTCAGAGGCGCGGCATGCCGCACAGCAAGGGCGGATCCATTGGCGCTTGCCTGTTGTCGATAGGGCGTCACAGCTGGGTACACGTCCTGTCAGTACCCCCATTCCTCGCTAGGAGTGGGCAGAGGACCTCTGCACCGTAATTGCACCAGAGGCCATCCGCGTCGTACTTGCACCGGACGCCCGCCGCGCCGTCCACATGGGTCGCGACGTTCGCCTTGTCTGCGGCCCACTCGACCGCCTCCTTGGCCCAGGTGTCCACCTAGGTGCAGTCGAGGAACATGGCCGTCGCATCCTCGAGCCGGTGATCTCCGATGAAATAGCCAACTTGGAGCTCGAGATCGCGCTCTACATGTACCGCGAGCGTGTCGACCGCTTGAACGAACGCCTGCACGAGTTCAGGAAGAGGCAACAGCTACAGTAGGCAAGGGCTGCTGGTCATGGTCTCATGGACACGTTTTATTTTGTTGAGTCGTTTTGACATGGATAGCTATGCATTCACAGCAATCATAGTATTGCTCTGCTTATTGCTCTGTTGCGATGTGTGTACTCTGTTTTCCATTCTTATATGTTCTGTTTCAATGTGGTATATAAGCTTTCCATTTTGTATATGTGGATGATAACAACTAGATTCAAATAATTATACAAAAATAGATAGAAAATGGAATTCATAATATATCTATATATATATATATATATATATATATATATATTAATTGTTCATTAGTTCATCATAGAATATATATAATATCATCACATATACGTGATGATACTTAACTACTAGGTACAATGCATAAAATTGAAAACAAACAATACAAAAACTAACCTCATGGGGGCAGTATTTTGGCAGCCCCTCGCTAGTAGCTCCCTGGTGTGTGGCGTCTTCCCAGCACGGAGGCAGTACTCTGCCTCGCATCACTTGGCGTACTGATCCACCTATTGCTGGCGGACGAGCACGAACGATCTTGCCATTTCGTTGGGCACCCATCGGAACTTCTCCTCGGTGGCACACTGGAGCTTATCGGCCCACCTCCATGCAGCGATGAGGCGCCTAGCGCCTTTAACCTTCCTCACGAAGTACCCGTCTTCGTACACCTCCTCCAAACAACAAAGCGCCTGCATCCAAAGCTCCAGTGCCTCCTTTTTCCAGGCGGCATCACGAGCTTCACAGGCCACCTAGTACCTGGCTTCCTTCTCCGTCATCTCCTTCTTGAATGCCACTTGCCTAGCTTTCTCAGCCGGCAGCAGCGACTTCCACACACAAAGATTGTACTAGCCCCAAAATCAATCCAAAGTTGGGGGGTCTGTCACAACCTCGTCCGGCGGCGCATAGGGGTCCTCGTCGCTGCTCTTCGAGTAAGCGTCCTCGGGGGGCGGCGACTCCTCATCGGCGAGTGGGCAGACCGGCGGCGCCATGGCAGAGATTTTAGAGAGAGAGAGAGAGAGAGAGAGAGAGAGAGAGAGAGAGAGGGCAAGCGAGGGGAGGATGTAGATGAGAATGCATGCGGGACGATGTGAGCAAGGTAGTATTTATTGGCGGCCGAAATCTTGATCGACGAGAACAGTACACATGCCGGTCGCCAGAATTTACGAGTACTTTAGTTTCAATTACACACGATTCCTGCAGCGAAATCCGTGTGTGAACTTAATAGCTGACGGTTTCCAATACTGAACTGTGTCTGACTAATAACCCCCGCCACTCGCCTACCAAACCTCAAGGCGCCAAATAGAGTGTCAATCGTGCGGGGCCGGTTGTCTTGCCAGATCTTTACATTTTCATTTTTGAACACCATATATTTACATCGTGTGATGATTTTTTAACTCGCAGACAAGTACACAAAATATGATTTTTCAACCCGTTATGGTTAGCCGTTGCATGTAGATGTAGTTCAAATTTGAATTACTGTCATTAAATGGCTAGAAAATCACTTAAATGTCTTTAAAAGTTTGAATGGCCCCCGAAGTTTTCCAAATTTTCACATGACAGTTGTATTAGTGCACGTTAAACATACAAAAAATTTGAAGGCCGTAAGAGGAAGCTATCTCCCGTTCTTCATGAAAAATGCATTGTTCCCTCTCGGAACCACGAGCCTTGTAGTGAGTTGCTCCGGATTGTGAGGGGTGTGTGCGCAAACTTTTGTCGAACAGGCCAATTTTTTAACCACATTATCTTGGTGGCATGACATTACATCAAGCAAGGTTTCATGTTTTTTGGATCATTTATAATTTTTTTGGAATTAAAATGCCATGGCACTCCATGCATGTGTCCATTCCGTGAGACCAATATGTTTGAAAATTCCTTCTAATTTACTGGACATGGAATTAACTCGCACACAAGTACACAAATATGATTTTCAAACCATTATGGTTAGCCGCTGCATGTAGATGTAGTTCAAATTTGAATTACAGTCATTAAATGGCTAGAAAATTACATAAATGTCTTTAAAAGGTCAAATGACCCCTGAGATTTTCCAAATTTTCACATGACAATTTTATTAGTGCACGGTAAACACGGAAAAATTTGAAGGCCGTAAGAAGAAGCTATCTCCCTATATCATAAAAAATGCATTGTTCCCACTCGGAACCACGAGCCTTGTAGTGAGTTTCTCCGGTTTGTGAGGGGTGTCTGTCCAAACTATCGTCAAACATGCCAATTTTTTAACCACAACATCTTGCTGGCATGACATTACATCAAGCAAGTTTTCATGTTTTTCTGATCTTTTTTAAAAAAAATTGGAATTAAAATGCCATGGCACTCCATGCATGTGTGCATGCCGTGAGACCAATATGTTGGAAAATTTCTTCTAATTTACTACACGTGGAATTAACTCGCACATAAGTACACAAATATGATTTTTCAAACCTCTATGGTTAGCCGTTGCATGTAGATGTAGTTCAAATAGGAATTACGGTCATTAAATGGCTAGAAAATCACTTAAATGTCTTTAGAAGGTCAAATGGCCCCTGAAATTTTCCAAATTTTCACATGACAGTTGAATTAGTGCACGTTAAACATAGAAAAAATTTGAAGGCCATAAGAGGAAGCTATCTCCCGTTCATCATAAAAAATGCATTGTTCCCTTTCGGAACCACGATCCTTATAGTGAGTTTCTCCGGTTTGTGAGGGTCTGTGTCCAAACTTTTGTCAAACAGGCCAATTTTTTAACCACATCATCTTGGTGGCATGACATTACATCAAGCAAGCTTTCATGTTTTTTTGATTATTTTTTTAATTTTTTGTAATTAAAATGCCATGGCACTCCATGCATGTGTCCATGTCGTGAGACCAGTATGTTTGAAAATTCCTTCTAATTTACTGCACATGGAATAAAATCACACACAAGTGCACAAATATGTTTTTTCAAACTATTATGGTTAGCCGTTGCATGTAGATGTAGTTGAAATTTGAATTACAGTCATTAAATGGGTAGAAAATCACTTAAATGTATTTAAAAGGTAAATGACGCCTGAAATTTTCGAGATTTTCACAGGACAGTTGTATTAGTGCATGTAAAACATAGAAAAAAATTGTATGCCGTAAGAGGAAGCTATCTCCCGTACATCATCAAACATGCATTGTTCCCTCTCGGAACCACATGCCTAGTAGTGAGTTGCTCCGGTTGGTGAGGGGTGTGTGTCAAAACTTTCATCAAACAGGCCAATTTTTTAGCCACATCATCTTGGTGGCATGACATTACATCCTGCAATGTTTCATTTTTTCTGATGATTTTTTAATTTTTTGGACTTAAAATGCCATGGCACTCCATGCATGTGTCCATGCCGTGAGACCAATAGATTTGAAAATTCCTTCTAATTTACTACACATGGAATTAACTCGCACAGAATAGACAAGTATGATTTTTCAAACCGTTATGGTTAGCCAT
The DNA here is from genome assembly GCA_021605205.1 of Aegilops longissima. Lineage (NCBI taxonomy): Eukaryota > Viridiplantae > Streptophyta > Magnoliopsida > Poales > Poaceae > Aegilops > Aegilops longissima. The sequence continues at coordinate 238,568,197 of CM038679.1, forward strand.
TGCATGTAGATATAGTTCAAATTTGAACTACAGTCATTAAATGGCTAGAAAATACTTAAATGTCTTTAAAAGGTCAAATGACCCCTGAAGTTTTCAAAAATTTCACATGACAGTTGTATTAGTGCATGTTAAACGTAGAAAAAATTTGAATGTCGTAAGAGGAAGCTATCTCCCATTTGTCATCAAACATGCATTGTTCCCTCGTGGAACCACGAGCCTTCTTGGTTTGTGAGGGGTGTTTGTCCAAACTTTCGTCAAACAGGCCAATTTTTTAACTACACCATCTTGGTGGCATGACATTACATCAAGCAAGGTTTCATGTTTTCTGATCTTTTTTCATTTTTTGGAATTAAATGCCATGGCACTCCATGCATGTGTCCATGCCGTGAGACCAATATTTTTGAAAATTCCTTCTAATTTACTGCACGTGGAATTAACTCGCACACAAGTACACAGATATGATTTTTCAAACCGTTATACTTAGTTGTTGCATTAAGATGTAGTTCAAATTTGAATTACGATCATTAAATGGCTGGAAAATCACTTAAATGTCTTTAAAATGTCAAATGACCCCTAAACTTTTTCCAAATTTTCACATGATAGTTGTATTAGTGCATGTTAAATGTAGAAAAAATTTGAACGCCGTAAGGGGAAGCTATCTCCCATTCGTCATCAAACATGCATTGTTGCCTCTCGGAACCACGAGGCTTCTAGTGAGTTGCTTCGGTTTGTGAGGGGTGTGTGTCCAAACTTTTGTCAAACATGGCAATATTTTTACCACAACATCTTGGTGGCATGACATTACATCAAGCAAGGTTTCATGTGTTTCTGATCGTTTTTTAGTTTTTTGGAATTTAAATTCCATGGCACTCCATGCTTAATTGTGTCATAGCTGTTAGACCAATATGTTTGAAATTCCTTCCAATTTTCTGCACATGGACTTAAATGGCACACAAATACACAAAATATGACTTTTCAAACTGTTATGGTTAGCTGTTGTATGTACATGTAGTTCAAATTTGAATTACGGTCATTAAATGGCTAGAAAATCACTTAAATATCTTAAAAGGTCAAATGACACCTGAATTTTTTCAAATTTGACATGACAGTTTTATTAGTACTACAAATTTTCTCATACATTTAAAACACCATCCATTGCCACTTTAGTCCAAATTCATCATTCACGGCTAATAAAAAATATCCACAACATCACACACAGTTCTTTTGTAGGAACCGTTTGCGATGAAAATATCTGGCTCTATTTAAGTCTTCCTCCTTAAGCTTTGCCGGCTTGTCTGCTCCAGTGCCGGCAACCCCCGAATCCACGAATCCCGATCCCCATTTCTGCACCCCCTTCTTGCAAAGATGACGCCGTGGAAACGCTTCACGAAGGCCCGTACGATGGTTGCATCCTCCTCGAGCATCGTCGCCTACGACGAGAGCACGGCCGCCTATGCCAAGAGGTCACCGCATCCGCATTGAGCGCATCCGCATCCGCTGAGAGGATGTCTACGGTAGCCGACAGGGCAGCTGTAGCAGCCGAGACAGCTGGATCTGCTGCTGCGATGGTGGCCGCTAACGCCGAGAGCGCTTGAGCTGCCGTTCGTGCCGCCGATGTCGCCATGGCCTATGTCGAGGCCATCCATTCCAAGATCGAGGACGCGCACACCAAGATATTCCAGGCCACCTCGGAAGAGCATGCAACTCTCGTCCGAAAAGGCGGCGGTGGCCATGGAGCAGCTGCTTCCTCATGAGATCGCCGAGCGGGAGCTAGAGATGTAGGAGGTAGTGGAGATCGAGGAGCGCTGGGAGGAGGAGTTGCGCTGGCCGAGGTCGAGGTACAGAAGAGTCTGTCCGTTGAGGAATCGGCGGTGGAGTACCAACATGAGCTATAGCGCAGCCACTACTACGAGTACTACAACCTTGAGGGCGGAGCCGAGGACGAGGAGAAGGACAAGGACGCGGTCGACATCAGCAGGGGGGACGCGGAGTCCACCAACGACGACATGTCGCCAGGACAAGTCATCGTCTCATCTCACACCAGCAAAGCATAGGCCGGCGCGGCGGTGGATTTGTTAAAATTATGCATACTTAGGCTTTGTTTTTAATGCTGGTCTTTTGTTAGAGCAATGTTTAGGTCAACTGGCTCTGTATTATTACTAAAATTGCTCGATTCAGTAAGTGTGGTTTATGTGTTGTATGCTCTTTTGTGTGCCCAAATTAGCAAGCGATGTTAAATTATGCAATGAAGTACCTGGGGAAATTTCCACCAAAATTTGAATTATCAAACTCATTCCATGTGCGTAAAGCAGAAAAATCGTTTGCGATGCACACAATCATTCAAAGTGAATGGTGTCCGGCGGCACCGCGCGCAAAGTTTCCCTCCACATTTCAAATTTTTTTGCCTATCGCCGAAATATCTACCCCCACCCCTTTTCTCCCCGACCACAAGTCACGTTTCCCCTGTTTCCTCCATCCTTCCTTCCTTCGTAAGCTATAGCCGCTTCCTCGCTTGCTTCCTCACTCTCGCACTCTACCGCCGGGGTCGCCATGGTCTTCTTCAATGCCCTCTCCAGCGGTTCCTCCTCCTTCTCCGACTCCTTCACCACCCAGGTATGCCTCTCTTCTCTCTCTCTCTCTCTCTCTCTCTCTCTCTCTCTCTCGGACTATGACTTGGAATGTAGGATTTTAAACCGGCGGTCGATTTGAGTCATTTCTTCCTTTGTAGCTCCCTAGGACCATTAGTTGCAACGAATGCAGTGGGGTGGCTGAAGATCTGTCTGCTCATTGTCACATCAATCTCCATGCGTGAAGCTAGTTGTGTTTGAATCTATGGACGGTGGGAGGAAGTTTCGGGCATGTGCAGAGAAGGTTAGACCCTCTTTCGTTGTTACAAATCATTTGGTTGGTGTGATTCAGACACTGTCACGGTCCCAACCCATTCATACCACACCTTACACCAAACGCATCCTAAGATAGTGTCAAAGTTTGTACCTAGTATCTAAAAATGTTGCTATCTCATTAGCGGTGCCATTAGAAAATTATTTGGCACCGCTTCAGTAGTTTGTGCAGCCAACTTTGGTACACACATCCAAGCAGCCAAGCAGTAAAATACTAAATCTTTATGGCACGAAGGAACAGGGCATCGGAGAAATTAGGTGCTCCGGAGTCCGGGTCCCTGATTTTTTTTCGCTGCATCGGCTCGCCAGTTCAGTGCACCGGTGCGAGATGTAGCAACAGTTGTCTTTACACCGGTTTTGGCATAAATAGTGGACGGTCTTAGTGCTATTAGTTCTATGTTACTAAATTTGTGCATGTACACACCTGTTAGTATCAATTTGCTGTCATCCAAACACCGTCGCTATGTTGTTGCAGTTATATTTAACTTCCTCATAAAATGTTCAATTTTTTATTTATAGTACATGAGTAAGAACTTGTAGCGTTGTTGTATTAATTATAGCTTCTAATGTTTCAGAATTTGGTTGTTGTCTCAGTAGCAATTAATTCATTTGCACATTGATCTTTTTGAGAAGATATGTAATAATTAACTTGTTTCTTCAGTTTCTCAAAATAAGTATAGGTGATTTTCTATGTTGCTATAAACCCATTTCCCCTACAATTGTTATTGATATAGTTTTAAATATTATAGGATGAACGGAAGTGTTCTTACTTGGAGTGGGCTGATCAAGAGTGGCCACAGTCTTCGAAGATGTGCCTAGCAAAGCTCTGGAGCATGTATGAGGAAGAGAACAGAGGTAGGCTTAGAGAAAGTGTTGTCAACACTGGAGAATATTTGAAGATGCGGGATAAAAAGAGGAAGGTGGAGAATGAGCTCAGTTTTTTAAACCAGACTTTGCTAAGATGGTGTTGGTGAACGAGGAGGCACTTTCCCGGTTGGCTAGTGCAAAACAGGTTCTTACTGAACTGAAAGCAGAGGTGGATAAGATGATCCTGGATGATCTCGATTAGGGAAATGAATATATTGTTCTAATATTGTTCTTATGAAGATGAACTAGCTATATGTTGTATTGTGCTGTTTTCAGGTAGCTACCGTACTATGATGTTAAAATATATTTATGTGCCTGATATGAAATTGGCAAACAACTGTTCGATATGAAATGTGAATTTGCGTAATACTGAAATTATTAATTGTAAACTAATAAACCTGCTAAATGGGTCATGGCACTTTGCAAACGGTTCTAGCAGTAAAAGCGCTTGTGATGGATAGTCCAATGCCACACAGTTCTCTTCATCAAATCGTGTGTGATGTAGTTGATAAAAACAAACGGTTAACCACGGTAGAGCGTGTGTGATAGTTGAATCTATCACACACGAGCGTATACATAAAACTGTGTGGGATGTACATACGAACGGAAATGTTTTCCCTGGATTGACTATGTGGGATGCACATACGAACGGAAACGTTTTCACTGGATTGACTGTGTGGGATGTACATAAGAACGGAAACGCTTTCCCTGGATTGACTTTGTGGGATGTACATAAGAATGGAAATGTTTTTCTGAGATTCACCGTGTGGGATGTACATATGAACGGAAACGATTGAGTTTCGAGGCATCGCACGATCGCACACGAACTCATTTTTCCCCAGCCTGTGTGCCAGGAGGGCCTATCCCTGACGGTTTTCTGGGTTGTGTGGGAAGGACCCCCCCTAGCACCCACACTCACTTGGCGACGATTCCAAATGCTGTCACAGAAAGGGGTTAAAAACCAATTGTATATCACCGACACGTACCAGTGAAGCCCTACCTGACCACAACGCCTACTACCCCATCGACACACGCAAGACGAACAAGCGCAAGAGAGACACGGCTGGCGAAGAGACAAGACAGCCCTGGAATGCAGAGCTCCTCTGCCAGTTTTACAGTTAGCTGTATGCACATATGTATCGCTACCTTTTGAGTTTAATGAAAGCAGCAGGATCCACGAACTACACTCAGGGGCTACCTTTTCTATCAATTACTGTGTCTCGCACACCCTTGTAATTTTTACGCCCTACCGCCTGGTCGGCTCATCTCACTCGGGGGCTAGTCGGCTCGTCCACATCCCACCATCCCCCTTAGTCCATTTCGGCGTGTCCAATTCTCCAAGACCCTCCCCTTCGTCCTAAGCCACAGTCCGACTTTGGCTGTTTGGCTGGCAAGAACCAAGGGCCAAATGCACTTGCACGCAGAGATCTGCTAAGTTGGATCAGCCGGATTGGTCCACCTGGCACCGCTACACTTAGTTGCCGCACGATCGACAACGCGCCAGTCGGCTTCACCGCCTGTCACCAGCCAGCACAGTGGGTGTTTCGCTCGCGCTCAACATTTGAAAAACCCTAAGTATTGTGTGCTCCTTCCCAAGGCCCAACTCCTTGTCAAAGAACTGGAACCCAGTTGTTCGACTAGCGGGAGGGAGGCCCAAAGAAGGGTCCAGCAATAAAAAGCCTAAGGACAGAAAGCAAAAGTGCAAACACTCGCGAAAATATTTACATCACAAAAAGGCACACGACCAGAGTTCATTACTTATCCTTACTCCCAGTGGGTGGACATGTCTCTTAACAAAGTTCAAAAAGTAAAAAGGCAGCGGCCGTGTCGGGTTGCGCGCTCGCCGACTCCTCCACACCAGCCGCGGGCGTCGTGCCGTCGTCAATTTGCGCCTGCTCCTCCGCGTCGGCCTCCGGGTCCGCCAAGATGCCAGTGTCGTCCAGCGCGGTCTCGTCATCTGCATAGGCATCCTTCTCGTCGGAGCTGCTGGCCGGGTCATCAAGCACCATGCCGAAGTTGTCGGGCGGAAGCTCCCAGCCGTCCTCCTGCAGCTCCGGTTGGAACTCGTCATGCACAGTGAACGAGGCAAGATAGCTGGCTCGCCCGGTGATCCGGCATGCCCGTGCCTCCAAGTGGGCCTCCGGGCCGGCTCGCTGGGCTGCCACATGGTCCATACTTAGATCCGGGTACCAGGACATGGTGAAGCGCAGTGCCAGCACGGGCCGCGGAGACCCCCCACGCGTGGAGCCCCGCCGGGCCAGCCTCTAGCCAGCGTGCCAGCCATGTGACGCTACTAGGCACCACCACACCCGGCCAGAGGGCAGCCACCATGCCTAACCCGACCGTAGATAGCCGCACCACTTGCTTGTCCAGGGCCTTCAGGCGGGCCTCGGCGGCGACCATGAGCTCTGAGAAGGACCATGCAACGTGCGGCTCGATCGTGGCACCCGCATCCACCTGGGTACACCAGTGCATGCGCATGGAGTCCAAAGCCGTCTCCTGCGTCCCTGAGAATGCTCCTGACAAGGAAAAAGGGGAGCGGTCAGCTATGCAAAGTTTTGGCCGGTTGGCAACCCAACAAAACTATTGAAGAAACACTTACGGAGAAGGACTTCGTCCAGGTGTTGCGCCTCGCACAACATACCGTTCCTCTCTAGGTCCCACCCGTGGCTGCGGGCCTCAAGCGTCCTCTCAAGTTTGGTGCGCTTCTCGACGGCCACTTTCAGCTCCTCGTCATTCATGGCGGCCGCCTTCTCGTGCTCGCCCCTCAGCTGAAGGAGCTCTGCCTGGTGGGCCTTCGCCGCCTTGGCAGCCTCCGCCTTCAGCCGCTCCACCTTGGCCAGGAGCTTGCTGTTTTTGGTGGCCATTTGGTCACGCAGCTGCCGGCTTCGGAGATCCAGCACTTCGGTTGTGGCGGCTACAGGGCAAAGCGTCAAGTCAGATTCCGGGAGAAAAAAAGAAAAATACTTTCAGATTTGACCCAACAGCTTCGCAATTGGCCCGAATCTCGGGGGCTACACCCACTGGGTGCGCTAGCACGGCCCCACTGAAAGCACACAGATCATACCTTGAGCCAGGTGGAGCGCCTCCTCCTTAGCGACGAGTTGCGCCTTGACCGCAAGGTGCTTCTCCAGAAGCCAGTTGTGAGTGCCAACTCGCAGACCGTCCAGATGCAGCAAGAGGCATATATTATCAAAATCACATAAGCGCATGAAAGATCCGACCCGGCTGCTTCGCAGCCAGCCCAGGCCTCGTGGGCTACACCAAGTGGGTGCGCTGGCGTGCCCCTACTCGCCGCCAACCAAGTAAAAAAGAAACTTTACCACAACGACACGCTCCAAGTCCCGCACCCGATCAAGCTCGCCTTGGACGAAGGCCTGCAGACGGCTCTCACGCCCCCAAAGATGCTTGCGCACCGTGTCCATCGCCGTGTCCTCTTGGGCGCATGGTCCAAACGCGACCTCGCCGGATCCGGCTTGGGACTGCTACGACCCGGCGGCAGGGCCGCTTCCCAGCGCTCGCTTCATGTTCACGGCGGCCTACCGCGGCACGATCACCAAGGCGTGCTCACCTCCCGCTGGCTCCTCCACGGTCGGTGTTGATCCCGACGCTCCAGCCGGCGTTGCCTGCGGTGCTCCACCCAGGGCGGCGTCCTCCGCACTCCCACTCCTTCCGCCTTCACCCGCTCGGCCACGTCATTCTGGGGTGGGGTATCCCCCGCAATCTCCTCGGCCTCCAGGTCATCAACGGCCGCCACCACCTGCTCGTCCAGGTCACGCCCTTCATCCGTCTGCGGCTTGAAGATTGTGACTGTCGGTGCTACGCTCTCCGCCTTCTCTGGCTAGGCCGGGTTCGTGACAGCCCTCCCCCTCACATCAGAGGCCCTCGCCCAAGCCTGGGCCGAGGCCGCTGCCAGCTCCCCCTCGGCCTTGTTTCAGTCCCGCTAGGCGAGACGCTCGGTGTCCTCCGGATCCAGGCCGAGGTCCTCCTCGGTCGAGCTGTCCACCCGGTCGATGGCGTTGCTCCGGGTCTTCTGGAAGACGAAATCCTACCCGGATGCGGCCGCCTGGTTACCAGCACCAGCTCTATGGGCGTCCTGCGCGCCGCAAAGACAACATAAAAAAGATGCAGCCAAGTGGCAAGGAGAAACCAGCAAGTGCCACTTATCCAATTGCGTCGAGAGATCCCACCTTGGCGCCGTGGCCGAAGGGGCCTAGCGCACCTTCTTGGCGACGACCTTGCCGCGCGCCCGCGGCGCCTCCACCGCGCGCTTAGTTGAGGGTTTCTACGGCACCGAATCCTTCCCGTGCGGCCAGCGCGACGGCGCCGACTCGTGGGATGACCCGACCTCGGCCGTCTTCTTAGGCCGTCCCGGGGGGTCGACGTGCCGTCTCCTCCCGTCAGCAGCGCTGCACCGCTGACGACCACCAGGTTCTCCTTGTGATCGTCCGGCTAGTCACACAAGAGGTCTGGATGTAGAGACTTACCCGCATATCGCGTCGTGCTGGCTCCGGTGTTTGCTGGCTATGTTTCGACCGGCTCTATGCTCTCGCCGGTGGACTCGCCCTCGGCTGAGCCAAGTCACCTGCCTGCCAAGACCTGCGCCCTTGTCACGTCATGCATTTGTTGAACCATGAGCAACAACGCCTCTCTCGTCATGTCGGGACGGTGGAGAAGCTCATTCATTGCAAAAAAAATTGAGACCAAGAACTCACCGCTGGCACCAAGCGGTCCTTGTTGTAGGGCGCCTTGCCGAAGCGTCAACCCTTCGCCATCTCGGCCTTGGAGATGTTGTTCACCCCGTCGGCGACCTGCCCAAACCTCAGCTCTCGGGCCGACATCCGGCTCGGGTCACGCCGGTCTCCCATCTCAGCGATGAGGTGGACCAGGCGCTGCAGCGGCAGCACCCGACGCGAGATGAAGGCGGAGATGAGGTCCGTCCCGGTGAGCCCCTCACGCACCCCCATCTCGGCAACCCGTCTACACAAGTTCAGCACCCCCTATGGTGGGTTCTTAGGGAAATAGCTCCAGTTTGTCTTGGCATGCAGCGGAACGTCGGCGAACGGCGGCAAGTTGATGTGGTCCTCGCCAAGGTTGCGCACGTAGAAGAAAGAATTCTGCCACTTCTTGGCAGAATCCTCCAAGGGCATCTTGGGGAATGGCCCGTGCTGCCGACCCAAGATGACGGCGGCCCCTCAGGAAACATCACACCGGCCGACGGCCCCTGCTGCTTTAGGAAAAAGAGACGGACTCATAAATCTATATCCGGCTCCACGCCCAGGTAGCCCTCGTAGAGCATGACAAAGCTGGCGAGCTGCAGCACTGAGTTCGCGCCCAAGTGGTGCAGAGGAAGGTGATCGTGGGGAGACCAATCCCGCGTTGGCCGTCCGCGAGAAGTCAACCCAAAACAATAAGTAAGCATGGCTAGAGTGCGCCCCCTTTGCGCCGGCCCCGGCGGGCGCGACTACCGTGCCGACCAAGCCACCGCCCGGGGCAGGCGGCATCTCGGAGGCGCACCTCTATATCAAGGCAGTGCTGCCTTCCCACGATGTCTAGCGAGGCATGCCACAATACCCAGCAGTCAGTCCTGCCCACGCCCAGCGGCCCCGGTAGGACCCACATCCGACGGACCCGGTGATACCTGCACTCAGCGGACCCGGTAGACCCAACGGCCCCCACTGCCATTCCTAGGCACTGACGCCAGGGCCCCGCGCACATGTATCTTTACCATTGTAACCCCGGGGGGCTAGTCTATAAGACCCCCCGGAGCACCTCCATATAGAGGGTCGATTCTCTAGTTCAGCACACACACACACATACACACACACGCGCGCGCGCGCACACACACACACACACACACACACACACACACACACACACACACACATCCACCCATATAGAGGAGAAGCAGCGCATGCATTGGCATGTCTTCCTCCTTTGGAACAGCTCTAGGAGCAAGCCTATATCCACTTCATATAAAACATACTCGGCAGGACTAGGGGTATTATCTCTCTGGAGAGCCCCAAACCTGGGGACGGCTCGTGTCTCACACTTACGCATACCAACCTCGCCTTTGGAGCCCACCGATGCCCTTGTGCCTATCCCCTCTTTTAGCCATCCTATGGCATCTGCCATGAGATCACCACGACATCAGTCAAGGGTATTCGTCCTAGATGGTCTATAATTATGTGTCTTGGTCAGCATGCCAAAAATCAAACACAATAAGCATCGGGTAAGGGCACTTGCTCACGTGGTACACCTGTACACTTTGACTGTGCTAGGTTTTACTGTACCGAATGAAGCGATAAACAACAACTCAATTTCGTGAGTGCGAGCGGCCAACGAGCCACTTTCTACCTCATGCTCAGCGCCCCTCCCCCACTCCTACAACTAGGGTTACCGCCGCCGTTGCTCTCCCCACACTCTTGTCGTCTCCATCTCCCGCCCGGAGCTCCCACACCACGACATCACCTCACGTCGACCTCACCGCGGAAGAGGGCTAGGGCGCCGGCGCTGCCAGTCAAGTTGCATCTGGAGGCGAGGAGGGGGAGCAGTTGTGCTCGGAGGAGGTCGTCCTCGGAGGCCGCATCCGGTCGCTACTGCTGGCCGTGGTCGCCCAGGTCGAACCGGTCTGCAGCTGATCCTGGAGCCCTGAAGTCAAGGTCCGCGGCGGAGAAGTGCCCGATGGTGGTGGTGGACGTGGTGGACGAGGATCATTTAGCTGTTTTGCCAAAAAGAAATGCGTCGCTCCCTTTTTAAGGAGGGTAATTCCTAATGCGTACACGTAGTAAAATCGTGTGCATACCACTTGTTTAAAGAAAACAAGAAATAAAGACAAAATAATGGACAAATACATATACGGAACATTGCATTTATTGATCATTGTATTAAATACATTGTACATGCTCCATGGGAATTTATCCTTCCCGAATCCTTCAAAGTGCACGCGCACTTTCTAACCAAACCGGGCGACTGCTTCCTAGCCGCACGATCGCGCCAGCGATCGCGCCCGGGTGCGCCAGGTGCCACCCGGTCTAGACTGGCCCTGCACCGCATCGTGGGCGGTTTTGTCCATATCCGGACATGGGGAGGCCCACATATAAGCAGTAGAGGAGGGAGGAGTGGGGGTCGTGGGCGTCGGTTTCGAAATCTGTGCCTGAAATCCCTCGCCCGCAGCTGCTGCTCTCTCTCTCCATTCCTTCTTCGTCTTCGTCCTCGCCAGCCTTTCCACCGAACAGGCGCGATACGGGGGATCGTGGCGGAGTGCTCAGGTCGGCGGCGGCTTGTGGGTGGTTCTCCACGCGGTGGAATCGCTGCTGCTCCTCGGCATCGGAGGTATGCTCGCCTTCGACTTCTCCATGCTTCTCCTCCTCTCTCTGTCTCGCGGAGCGCAGATGCGCTCATATGTGAGGGGAATGCTCTCTAGGGTTCAGGAACGGCGCGAACTACCCCCTCTTATGCTCGATTTTGGTCATGTTGAGTTCCCTTCTCCTCTCTGGTAGCACGCACCCAACGATGGTCGGGATCTACAAGGACGCGTCTAGTGGGGTTCTTCAGGGCATGGGGTGGCTGGCCAGGGCCAAGGTGTAGTTGGCCAGGGCACGGGGTAGTCGATAGGTAGCAGGGGATGGATGTCCATGGCGCCCGTCGCGTGATTTTAGGGCGATTGGCTGTTTAGTTCCTATTCACTACAAGAAATATGTCAACTAGTGACCTTCTGTCAGTGACCATGGAAGAATTGGTCATAGATCTATGACCATTTCAGACCAATTGGTCAAAAGCTGTTCGGGGGGCTCCAAACCCTAAACTATAATGACCATTTTGGTAGAAAGGTCGTAATTTCCTTACACAAAATGGTCATAAAGCAGATAGCACTGGTCCGCTGCCTTATTTCTAGCTGATCATGACCAATATAAATGGTCATAACCTTGTAAATTGTGGTGGGTTGCTATGACTAGGCGCCACCTCATCAGTTTTGCCTATGTGTCATGTCCATGTGGCAGTTTTTGCCCTAGGTTGTGAAGCAACCTATATTTCTGTCATTTCCAAAATTCCCAAAAAAATCTCATAAATTATTTGGGTCATATCTTCGTCAAATATGTAAAAAACCTTCCTTGCCTAGTTCAAAAATAATTCAAAAATATTCATTTTCCTATTCTGTTCAGATAAACACTTTGTGAAGGAAGTACCACTTTGGCATGTCCAAATGGTATCCATTTTATACAGTGCTTTCCTATGCCCAAATAACCACCCTCCACCAAATGCCAGCCCAATCCATTCATTATTTTGAGCCCAGCTTGAATATTCGTATTTATGTCCAGTGTGGTACATTGCAAAGCAAGTACCACCTAGGCTCCTCCTTTTGAGCTGAAAATTTGTGAAGACAGTCTTTTAGTAACTGATCATCCTCAGCCAAAACTCACGCCCATTAGCCATGTGTATTTCCCGTACCGCTAATCAAACACTTGGCTGCTTATTCATGTTTGAGCATTGATCGGTCTCCTTGTGAGAATATTATGTTGTGATTTTCTTCCTAGCACCTACCTGGGGAGTGACCAACCCACTAGACATGCCTAGGCCTCCCAGAACACATGGCAGCATACGGTCACACAGTGACCACTTGGCGAGCATCTTGAGTTCTGGCGTTCTAGAGTTGGGGCCCTCGGCCACCGTCCAAACCTCGACGTATCGCCACCAAACCATGTATTTATGATTAAATAGGTACTTATTTACCTAGAAATGATTTTTGGAAAAAATAAAGATCAAACTATGAGGCAGCTGCAGTTCAAATTTGACCCGCTTCCTGCTGAATCGGCAGGAATTTGTCTTTTTCACCAGAGGTGGATCAAAACTTTTGACACCCAACCATTTTGTCAATTGTGCATTATATATAGCCTAGTATTTTAGAAAATTGATTTGGTCCAATTTTGCAACAAATATATGGTAGGTCCTTCACAAAAAAATCATTTCAGGCACTCGGAAAATGGAAAATGAATTTTCCGTGCAAAGAAAATGAAAACTCCCTCAGGCAACATTGTTTGGAATTCCAAGATGCACCCTTGTGCACAATATGAGATAATTTGAACAAACTATGCCATGAATGTGGCCATAAGATTGATCATTTGGCTTGAAAGCTATGAATCTTCACGCATGATAGCTCATTTCTGAGAACACTTTTTTAAAATAATTGTCGTATTACAAGTTTATTATTTTTCCTGGAAACTTGGTCACATATAATGACACAATGCGAAGGTTTTCCAATTTTTTGATTTTTTTTTGAATTTTTTATGCCCGTTCCAAAATGCGGTCAAAACGGCGGGCTTAACCATTCCTAGCTAGTGGTTGAATCTTGGAAAACTTTTGATGTTTCTCTGATTAAATAGATACTTATGTACCTAGAAATGAATTTTGGAAACAATAAAGAGCAAACTATGAGGCAGCAGCACTTCAAATTTGACCTGCTTCCTTCTCAATCGGTGGGAATTTGTCTTTTTCACCAGAGGTGGATCAAAACTTTTGACACCCAACCATTTTGTTAATTGTGCATTAAATATGGCCTAGTATTTTGGAAAACTGCTTTGGTCCAATTTTGCAACGAATATATGGTAGGTACTTCATAAAAAAAACTCATTTCGGGCACTGGGAAAATGGAAAATGAATTTTCCGTGCAAAGAAAATGAAAACTCCCTTAGGCAACATTGTTTGGAATTCCAAGATGCACCCTTGTGCACAATACGAGATCATTTGAACAAACCATACCATGAATGTGGCCATAAGATTGATCATTTGGCTTGAAAGTCCTAAATCTTCACGCATGATAGCTCATTTCTGAGAACACTTTTTTAAAATAATTGCCGTTTTACAAGTTTATTATTTTTCCTGCAAAATTGGTCACATATAATCACACAATGTGAAGGTTTTACAATTTTTTGATTTTTTTTTAATTTTTTATGCCCATTTCAAAATGCGGTCAAAACGGCGGGCTTGACCGTTCCTAGCTAGTGGTTGAATCTTGGAATTTTTTTGGTGTTTCTCTGATTAAATAGATACTTATGTACCTATAAATGATTTTTGGAAAAAATAAATAGCAAACTATAAGGCAGCTGCAGTTCAAATTTGACCCGTTTCCAACTGAATCGGCGGAAATTTGTCTTTTTCACCAGAGGTGGATCAAAACTATTGACACCCAACCATTTTGTTAATTGTGCATTAAATATGTCCTAGTATTTTAGAACATTGATTTGGTACAATTTTGCAACAAATATATTATAGGTCCTTCACAAAAAAACTCATTTTCGGCACTCGAAAAATAGAAAATGAATTTTCCGTGCAAAGAAAATGAAAACTCCCTTAGGCAACATTGTTTGGAATTCCAAGATGCACCCTTGTTCACAATATGAGATCATTTGAACAAACTATACCATGAATGTGGCCATAAGATTGATCATTTGGCTTGAAAGCCATGAACCTCCACACTTGATAGCTCGTTTCTGAGAACACTTTTTTGAAAATAATTGCCGTATTACAAGTTTATAATTTCTTCTGATAACTTGGTCACATATAATAACACAATGTGAAGGTTTTCCAATTTTTTGATTTTATTTAATTGTTTATGCCCGTTTCAAAATGCGGTCAAAACAGCGGGATTTACCGTTCATAGCTAGTGGTTGAATCTTGGAATTTTTTTGGTGTTTCTCTGATTAAATAGATACTTATGTACCTAGAAACTATTTTTGGAAAAAATAAAGAGCAAACTATAAGGTAGCTGCAATTTAAATTTGACCCGTTTCCAGCTGAATCAGCGGAAATTTATCTTTTTCACCAGAGGTTGATAAAAAAATTTAACACCTAACCATTTGGTCAATTGTGCATTAAATATGTCCTAGTATTTTAGAAAATTGATTTGATACAATTTTGCAACAAATATATTATAGGTCCTTCACAAAAAAACTTATTTTGGGCACTCGAAAAATGGAAAATTGATTTTTCGTGCAAAGGAAATAAGAATTCCCTGTGTGAATATTGTTTGCAAATCCATGATTTAAACTTGTGCAAAATATGATATCATTTGAACAAATATTTGATAGGACTTGCACAAAAAACACTCATTTTGAGCACTGAAAAATGGAATGAATTTTTTTATCCTGAATCGATCACGACCAATTTATATGGTCATAAGGTCATCAAATGGTTTACTGCGTTATGATTGGACCATGGGCATATCACGCGGATCACGCATCAACCACCGTCGGATGCTTCCGAATCCAACGGCCCAAATCCACCCGAGCCGAAACCCTAGGTTAGTCCTCATGGACATTTCCACCCACCCACCCCCCGCCTCCATTCTTTCTCTCCTCCTTCCCGCCTCCACCCCCCGCCCCTCTACTCTTCCTTGCTCCGATCCGGTGGAGCCGCCGCCCCCAGCCTCTCTCTCCGATTTTGATCCGCCGCCGCCTCCAACCGCTCCCATCCCACTCCTCTTCCCCGCCGTGCCAATTCGTTCGAGCACACGCCGGATTCCTTTCAACGGCCGGCGCCCACCCCGCGCCCGCCCACCACGACAATTCCCTCCTCCGATCCGATACTGCCCACCACGCGACACGACACAAATCTTGACTCTGCCCGCACGCGGATCAGCGGCGACAACGATGGCCGCGCCCCCCTCTTCGACAGCCATGGAGCCGACGGCGATGGCGCCAGCGCCCCTCCCGCGGCTTCCGATTCCGAACCCGCTGCCGCTGCCGCTGTTCGCCGAGCGCGGCGCGGGGCGCGAGGCTGCGCCAAAGACGCCTCTGACCAAGACGCAGAAGTCGCTTCGACCTGCTTTCTGCTCCAAGTGAGGCAACCCGTGGCCTGTCAGACGATCGGGATGGCGTGGAGTCCATCGGGCTGGACGACGCGTCCAAGCGCCTCGGCGTCGAGAGGCGCCGGATCTACGACATCGTCAACGTGCTCGAGAGCGTCGGGGTCAGCTCTTCCTTCCTCCTCTTATCCTTCTGCCTATTACCAGATAGACTTCTTCGTATTATATCTCTACTCGTGGTATCCTGAGTTCTGCTTTGAATCAACCCCCTGCGCATAGATCCTTGCGAGGAAGGCCACAACAAGGAGCAGGAGCGCCTCCGCGTCGACAAGGAGCTCGGCAACATCCGCACCCGCTTCAAGAACGACAAGAAGCTGCGAATTGGGTCTGAGTCCTCCTCCTCCTCGTCCTAGTACTAGTCTGGATGGTAGCTAGCCTTATCTGACTTTGTTGGATTGTGCTTGGTCTGCTTCTGTATGTGGGACTAGCTAGCTAGGATCAACCCTGCATTCAAAACTACTGTCGTTATTAGTACTAGCTTGCTAGCTTCACTCTGCTGCCCTTTATGTTTATTTGACTATATATCCTGTTTAGGTGTCGCAAACTAGGATCATAGTTCTTGCCCCCGTATCATGGCTTTAGGGTACTAATACTGGATGTATTGTTGCAATTCAACTCTTTTGGGTAAGAGAATGGTACTGAGAAGTGAATACATTTTATTGACGTGGTTTCTGTTCTGTAGATCTTAGTAATATCTGTCGCAAGTAGGAGCCATGCTAGTAAATGATTTCTGTGACCTGATCTGGTCTGGGGTTCGAATTGCAGATTGGCAAGGCCGGTGGTGAGATGTGGAAGTCCTGAGTGATGCTGTAAGTTCATGCCGGTCATCGACAGGAAGGCCGGCTATCCTTCGTATACCCATTCGGATGGCAGGTACTCCTCCGTGAATCCTCTCCTCTGCTCTGCTCCATACGCATGCATACACTTGGTGATGCTGCTGAAAGAATGAATGTGTGGGTGGGTGGGTGCAGGAGACCACCAAGTACTCATGCACCGTCATTGATGCTCCTGGACACCGTGATTTCATCAAGAACATGATCACTAGGACCTCCCAGGCTTATTGTGCGGTGCTTATAATTGACTCCACCACTGGTGGTTTTGAGGCTGGTACCTCCAAGGATGGCCAGACCCGTGAGCACGCTCTCCTTGCTTTCACTCTTGGTGTCAGGCAGATGATCTGCTGCTGCAATAAGGTAAGTTTTCAAAAGTAGTTATCTGTCTGTTTTTATATGTTGCTTGCTTGTTGCTTGATCCGTTTAAGTCAGTGTTGGTTTTTATACTTATTGAATGATGCGCTTCTGCTTGTAGATAGCTTGTTGACACCTGAAATAGCTCTATTTTGCATTATTGCCCTAACAAATTAAACTATGTTACCTGAAATAGCTTGTTGCAAATATATTTTGTTCCTGCATTTATACTATCTGAATTTGAAATGGCATGCTACTACTAGTATTGCTTACATTTTTGTGGAATGGTTGAGGTTAATGATGTTGTCTCATTCTAGATAGAGCAGTCTGTTGCTCACTATAGTTAGCTACAAGGCTACAATTTCATCTGACCATCTTTTCTCTATTTTTGTCTGAATTTGAATGGACATATTCTGCTCCTAGTACTCCCTTAGTTACAATTTCATCTGACCATCTCTTCTCTGTATTTGTCTGAATTTGAATGGACATATTCTGCTCCTAGTACTCCCTTAGTAATATCTGTGGCAAGTAGGAGCCATGCTAGTAAATGATTTATGTGTCCTGATCTGATCTGGGGTTCGAATTGCAGATTGGCAAGGCCGGTGGTGAGAAGTGGTAGTCCTGAGTGATGATGTAAGTTCATGCTGGTCATGACAGGAAGGCCGGCTACTGCTTCGTCTACCCATTCGGATGGCAGGTACTCCTCCATGAATCCTCTCCTCTGCTCTGCGCCATACGCATGCATACACTTGGTGATGTTGTTGAATGAATGAATGTGTGTGTGGGTGGGTGCAGGAGGATACTATCGTGGGTGGGTGCAGGAGGATACAATCTGCATGTGTACTTAGCTAGCTGAACCTACCTGTTATTTCTTTCTTTCTTTCTTTCTTCAAAGCTATGAATTATATGGGTCAAGCTGTTGTTTTTGCTGTGCTCGAGGATACTATTGCTGCCTGTATACTGATACATTTTGTGATATTGAACTGAACCGAAGTTGTGAATGTACCATTATTGTCCTACTGCTACTTTCCTGGGCTCACCTGCCCTCTAATCAAGCGCGACCCAGCTAGCTGTATGAAAAACAACATGTTAGGGATGATCACAATTTGATAATCTAGAATGAAATTTGCAATTCAATATTCCATTGAGATTGAGACACCTCAGTTTGATAGTATGCTTGCTCCTCTAGTGTTAATAGCTTAGTGTTTTGTTTCAGGGTTTCTTAATGTTCTTGTGCTTTGAGAACAATACTAAGTTTTTTTAATCATGCAGCTGTTTCTTTTGATTACAAATGTGTACAGATTATCCACCTCAGCGACGCTATCCCAATCAGATCATTGTTGACACTATCATCATCAGGTCTTGGTTCCCTTTATTCTCTCCTACCTTGTGATGTTAGTCTGTGTGGGCTTACTAGTATTGTAGATGTTGTCTCTGAATGGATGGTCGTGGTAGTAGAGTAGTACTGTACTTTTCTTCAGGTGAATGTGTTGCAGTGACGTTCCTTGCATGACCTACACTTGTACCTATATACCTTGCTGGTACTTGTAGGTTAGTATTTTTAGTGCCTAACATGAGCTTGAGTGTTGTAGTGGAAGTGTAGAACAACAGCAGGTTAACGTGTTTTATTTGCCATATGCAAGTCTGCTGTTTTATTTGCCCTTTCTAGTATTGTACAAACTGATGCATTCCTGTCATAAACAAATTATTGTATAAGATATGTAAAAGCAAACATTTCCCTATGCAATTCTATTGTTTTATTTTCCCTTTCTAGTATTGTATGATAGTGTCCAAATTTAGGACTACTGGGTGGATCTGCCATGTTGCTTATATTAGTGCCGCCATTCCATTTGTTTGGTTTTGGCCTCAGCAGCAGTACACTAATGCTGGAAGAATTTGTGTTCACTCATTTCCAGGAGCACCAGGACAAATTTGAAGTGTGAAGCAATGAAACCAAGTGCAAAGCCTTGATGACTTACTTGCGAGAGATTTGTTTATTTTGTTTGACTGTAATAGACTATCGAGATTGTGACATTGTAACAGATTTATTGCTCTTTGATAAATTACTTTTGTTCTATTTTGTTTTGAATAGTGATTAAAAAAGTGTGAAAATTGGAAACCTGACTAGTGGGATCCACATATCAAAATAATTTGAGAAATGTTGAAATATCTGATGCGTGGGACCGGTGTATGAGAGTATGACATGTGGGGCTTGGCTGACTAATTGGACGAGCTCCAATATATAATGGCCGAAACTAGAAAATCAATGGACTAAAAAAGCAATGGCCCAACAATGAAAAAGGTTGTAATGTTGGGCTTGGCCCATGAAGCCGACCAGAATTAACAAGGAAAAAATAATAAAATGTTGAATTAATGGGCTCGGCCCATGTAAAACACCTAATCGGACCGGACTGATTCTTGTCAACTACCTTTTCATTTGGTCGTAGTTTTGCCACATCAGCTTGCCACGTCGGATCCCACGTGGCCTGGACAGACAACTAGTGACCAAAACAAAACAGTAGGCTTATTTTGGTCGTAAATGTCTACGACCTTCTCACAGAGAAGGTAAAAAATGTCAGTTTTCGACCGCCAGCTTTTGACCTTCTCGTTTTGGTCACACAAAGGTCGCAAATGACAAACTATGACCTTTCAGAGACCAATAGTGAGGGTCACAAGTTGACATTTCTTGTAGTGATTCCGTTCAATTTGGTAGGGGTTTGAGATATGTTCATGATTCTTAGTCCTTCTGTAAGTTGTATTAGATGTGCGCAATGCTGTGTGCAATGCATTGGCTGATTTGTAGTTGTTGTACAGCGATTTAGGTGGTTAGTTGCACAAAATTCTCCCCAGTTGGCTGCATCCACATAGTACTTGGCTATCCATATGCTCTGCAGTTGCACCAGTTGTCTTGGTCAGTTGGCTCACTATTTGTACTAGTTGGTTGTCTATACGGTGTTCAGTTGCACAAGTTGCCTGCTCAGTTGGCTGCATCACTTTTACTAGTTGGTTGTTCATATGTTATACACTTTTGCTAGTTGCCCTACTTAGTTGGCTTGTTGTTTCCCGCCTGCTTTTTGCAACTAGGGACTCTTGTTTATGCAATTTAGCACCAATGCTTGTCAGTTTTCCAATATAGTCTACCCAATCTGCCAGCCTTGTGGTGGATGTGGTGGTTCATGTGTTTTTCTCCCGCTGTGTGCAACTAGGGCCCCTTGATTGTGCAAATTAGTACCGATGCTTGCCAATTTTCGAATATAGTATAATCAATCTGCAAGTCTTGTTGTGGATGTGGTAGTTTTCATGTGTTCCCCCATCATGTGTGCAACTAGGGACCCTTATTTTTGCAAATTTGTACTAATGGTTGCAAATTTTTCAATATAGTGTACCCAATTGTTTTGCTGGATATTTGGCTATGCATTTTTTGTTTGTCTCAGTTGCACAAGTTATGATAGTGTGCTTGCTGCCTTTAGTTAACTATTTCCTGCCTAGTTATTACTTGCCACAGTTAAACTTAGTTGGCTTATATGATGTCCAGTTTGCACAAGGTTGACTGCCCAGTTGGCTGCATCATTGTAGTAGTTTTTTGTCCACATGTTTTATAGTATTTTGCAATATGTGTCATGCTTATGTGTAGAGGTCTGCAGATCAAAGCAACCTATTATGATTTCTCTAGTTTGTTTGCCCATCTTCTAACTATGTTTTCTTTTGTTGTATTTCCCTCCGCAGGGCAAAAATGGTTATAATAGGAGGAGATGCGGATGGCAATGAAGAAGATGTATTTTTTTCACTTTTTTCTGTGTTTCTGAGTTGTTTTCAACTTATGCACGTATGCTAATGTCCTTTTTTATGTTTTCTTTCGTTGCTTAATCAGTGTTCTGGAAGTCAGTTGCTTCGCCGGAACTCTAAGTGTCCTCCACGACCTGCGCAGAGTGTTCAGCAGAGAGAGGAAGTTGAGGTAAGTGGCATGCCGGTGACACAAGCCCCTTATTTTGGTTTTGTTTGGGTCACATAATAATTTTTTGTTTTTTCCCATGCTCATGTTTTTTTATTTTTCTTAGGATGCTGATCAGTTTTGTGTTGTAAAGCAGACTAGATGTGTATCACT
Organism: Aegilops longissima; assembly: GCA_021605205.1. Classification (NCBI taxonomy): domain Eukaryota; kingdom Viridiplantae; phylum Streptophyta; class Magnoliopsida; order Poales; family Poaceae; genus Aegilops; species Aegilops longissima. The sequence goes on from CM038679.1 coordinate 238,589,119, forward strand.
TGGAAGGGGAGCTGAGTCATCTTCTAGGGTAAGTAAAGTCTTTAATATAAGTGTTTCTCGCTTTTTTTAGACACTGATGAAATTATGTAGCCGTTGGCACCACTATTTTTGTTTTAGTTGGTCAATAACAATGTTGTAGTTGACATCTATGGTCATCTTGATCTAAATATAGTTGACACTAGTTGGCAATAGTTGGCATCTTGTAGTTGACAAGTTGGCATCTTATAGTTGACATCACTGGTCAATTTTTTGTGCAGGCAGCAGTTGCTGGAGGAGCTGTCGCATCTTCCGCAGCAGATGCTGAGGTATGTGGTTTTTTTGTGTGTTCATGAGCTATTGAACAGTTCCTTGCAAACCTTTTTTTAGTTGTTGTTATCTTGTTGCAATATCATTTCTTATCATTGCACATCCCCTAGAACTTTTTGTAGTTGTCAGGTCTAGTATATTTTCTTAGTTTTTTTTGCAGTTTGCACACTGGTAGTCTTCAGTTGTCATCATGAGCTTTATTAGTTGCATAAAAAATCATATTAGTTGGCATGGTCCATTTTATGTTTATATAGTTTTTGCCATGCTGATCCAAATGATGATTGCTAGTTTTTTTCATTCCTGTTTTTTCTTTTGTGTTTAATGTTTCCTCAATGTTTTTATTTTCTCGTCAACAGGCTAGCGGTGAAGGAGTTTAGGTGGCTCCAGGGGAAGATGTGGAGCAACCATCACAAGCGGGCAGGATAAGGGCATCACCAGGGCGGTTTGCAAAGTTCAACAGCTCTCTATCCCCACCGCAAAAGACTGAGCTAGTTTCAAGGTTGTTTGAGGGCCTATAGAACTTATCAAACACACTTCCAGTGGACCTCACTAAGTTCCTGGTGCAGTTCTACCAGCAAGAGAGCGCTGAAATGGTTTTCCCAGGCAGGGGAAGGATCCGTGTCGATGCTGACAGAGTTCACAGGGTATCTGATCTCCCAAACTAGGGTCAAAAAGTCAGATATGTAGTTGACAAGGATGCAACTAGGAGATTCAGCGAGGCTTTGAACATAAATGGAGATTCTCATCCCAGATCACTACATGGTGCAAGATGATTCAGGGTATGTGAGGGAGTCCTGGACTAGGGGGTGTCCAGATAGCCGAACTATGATCACGGCCGGACTCCAAGACTATGAAGATACAAGATTGAAGACTTCGTCTCGTGTCCGGATGGGACTTTCCTTGGCGTGGAAGGCAAGCTTGGCGTCTGAGATATGTAGATCTCCTACCATTGTAACCAACTACGTGTAACCCTAACCTATCCGGTGTCTATATAAACCGGAGGTTTTAGTCCTTAGGATGAACAACAATCATACCATAGGCTAGCTTCTAGGGTTTAGCCTCCTTGATCTCGTGGTAGATCTACTCTTGTACTACCCATATCATCAATATTAATCAAGCGGGGTAGGGTATTACCTCCCTCGAGAGGGCCGAACCTGGGTAAAAACATCGTGTCCCTTGTCTCATGTTACCATCCGCCTAGGCGCACGATTCGGGACCCCCTACCGAGATCCGCGGTTTTGACACCGACATTGGTGCTTTCATTGAGAGTTCCTACGTGTGCGTCACCGATAGGCCCGATGGCTCCTTCGATCATCAACAACGGCGCGGTCCGGTAAGACTTTTCTCCCAGACAGATCTTCGTATTGGCGGCTTTGCTGCGGGCCAATTAAGCAGCCATCTGGAAGCGATCGAAGGCTCGCCCCAGCCATCGGTCAGATTTGGAAGTTTGAACTATCGGCCGATATCCACGGAGACTTGATCTTGATGGATTCGAGCATGACCAACATGCCGCCTTGTCTCAATGGGCATGATCTAGCTCTACTGACCCGAGCAGTGCCACGGAGGCGCGCCGACATCCGCTCCGACCCTTAATGCGGGCGGATTCCCGGATCGAGGGCGAGTGGTTGGACACCGCCTCGGGGCTACAATCTCTCGGCGATTGAGCGAACTCCATCCCTGTCGCTGCGAAGACCTCGACTCCGGTGTCGGACTCCCCTCCGGACTCCGAACCCTCCGCGCCCGCCAATCGAATCCGATTGGGCGCGGTCATGGAGTTCACTGTCGCGGACATCTTTCCTTTTCGCCCTTTGGCAACATCCTGAATTCACTAAAGTCTCTCTCTTTATCCAGAGAGCCCTGCCCAGACTACGGACAGGAAGGTTGGGACACGGACGACGAAGAAATTCAACGCCCACCCACCACCCACTTTGTAGCCACTGTCGATGATTTAACCGACATGCTCGACTTCGACTCCGAAGACATCAACGGTATGGACGACGATGCCGGAGACGACCAAGACCCAGCACCTACAGGGCACTGGAAGGCCACCTCTTCATACGGCATATACATGGTGGATATCCCAAAATATGGGAACGGCGATGGAACAACGGAGGATGACACCTCCAAAAAGCAACCGAAGCGCCGACGTCAGCGGTGCCGCTCTAAATCCCGCCACAGCAAAAACGGTGATTCCGGCACGGAAGATAATAACACCCCGAATAGTGCGAAGACAACCCCTCGGCGGGACTCGGCGCGGGAGGAGGAGAAGCAAGTCCGCCGACGGTCTGCGCAGAAAAAAAGGTCAGGGCGATAATTATGTGCCTCCCTCCGAAGATGAGGCAAGCCTCGGCGACGACGAATTTGTCGTGCACGAGGATCCCGCCGAACAAGAGCGTTTCAAGCGCGGGCTTATAGCCACGGCAAGCAGCCTCAAGAAAAAGCAGCAACAACTTAGAGCTAACCAAGACCTGCTAGCTGACGGATGGACTGAAGTCCTTGCAGCCGAAGAGTATCAACTCGAACGCCCCTCCAAAAGCTACCCCAAGCGCGGGTCGTTGCCTCGATCGGAGGAGGAAGCACCCAAGTCACCAGCGCGCGACATGGCAGACCGGCCACCCGTGGTCGCGACGGAGAAAGCCTCCGGCCCTCGCTCAAGCCACACCCGGCGCCGCTCAAAAAGTACCAAGGCACGGGAAAACGCGCCGGAATTGCGAGATATATTGGAGGACAAGGCAAAATATACAAGATCGATCTACGGATCGCGTGGGCGCCCAATGACACGGGATGATGAACGTCGCGCCGGATACAGCAAACTTCGGTGGGCGAACACGATGAACAAAGCTCATATGAGCTACGTCGTGATATAATATCTGAGCACCGCACACCCATTATGCTTCACGGATGAAGTAATGGATCATCAAATCCACGAGGGTTTCAAACCCGTAAACATCGAATCATACGATGGTACCACAGATCCTGCGATGCGGATCGAGAACTATCTCCTCCATATCCACATGGCCCGTGGTGATGATCTACATGCCATCAAATACCTCCCTCAAGCTTAAATGACCAGCTCGGCATTGGCTCAACAGCTTGCCGGCGAGAATCAATTGGTTGTTGGGAGGACACGAAGCCGCATTCCTTGATAACTTCCGGGGCACATATGCGACCACCGAGACGCCGATGACCTTAGCCACATAATTCAGCAGCCGGAAGAATCGGCCGAAAATTCTGGACACGGTTCCTAACAAAGAAAAATCAAATCGTTGATTGTCCGGATCACGAGAGGCCCTTGCAGCCTTCAAACATAACATCCATGACGAGTGGCTTGCCCGGCACCTAGGACAGGAAAAGCCAAAATCCATGGCAGCCCTCATAACACTCATGACCGCTTTTGTGCGAGAGAGGACAGCTGGATAGCTCGAAGCAACAACAGCCAAACATCGATAGTTCGGATACCAAGGACAACAATGGCAGGTCGGCGTCACAACAAGAACAAGCGCCGCGTGCGGCGATAATACTGAAGATATCGGCCGTCAATGCGGATTCAGAGGCTCTAAACCGGTCGCGGAAGAAGCCATTCAAAAGAAATACCGGGGCCTGTCCAACTTGGACCGAATACTCGATCGCTTGTGCGGATACATGGCACCCCGAAAAACCAGCCAATCACACCAACAGGGATTGTTGGGTGTTCAAGCAAGCAGAGCAAGTTAAGTGCGAACTCAATGACAAGGGGCTGCATAGCGATGGCGAGGAAGAGCCCGGCTGAACAATAGAGGGCGAAGGGTTTTCCTACACAAGTGCGGACGGTGAACATGATATCGCAACCCACATACCCAAAGGGGCGGAAGTGTGCACTAAGGGGCGTATATGCGATGGAGCCAGTCACCCCAAAGTTCAACCCATGGTCTTCCTGCCCGATCACCTTCGATCGAAGGACCACCCACTAGCATTCGTCACGGCGGTTTCGCGCATTGGTTCTTGACCCAATTATTGTGGATTTCACCTAACGAGTCACGATGGCGGCGGCGGCAGCCTGAACCTGCTTTATCGAGGATCGGTCGCAAAATGGGCATAGACCCCACAAGGATTAAGCCCACAAAGGCGACCTTTAAAGCGTCATACCAGGTGTAGAGGCCAGTTATGCGGGCTCGGTTACACTCGAAGTGGTCTTGGATCCCGGATAACTTCGAAGGAAGAGTTAATCTTCGACATCGTCCCATTCATGGCGGCTATCATGCCTTTGCTCGGACGAACCGCGTTTGCAAGGTTCAATGCGGTGCCGCACTATGCATACCTCAAGCTCAAGATGCTAGGCCCTCGAGGAGTAATCACGGTCAATGGAAACACGAGCGCTCTCTCCGAGCGGAAGAGCACACGGCGACCCTCGCGGCGGAGGTACAAAGCAGCCTCTCACAGCAATTCTCGAGTCCGGCCACTAAGCGTCCGGACAACATCAAGCAGCGCCGGAGTAACCTACAACAAGACCACCTGGCACGATTCAAGCACGCGTAGCAATCTGGCCCCAACCCCAGCCCTCGCGAAATTGCGAAGCTAGTATTACGTGTACATAATTATGCTCTGTAGATACCATGGGCATATGGGGAGGGGCAAGACCACGGCACGCAAAGAATGCGGCTCAACCGCACCAGGGGCTCCCGATTGTGTCATTCCTTTTCTTTTTTTCCTTTTTCTTCCTTTTTCTTACTTTCAGGACTCCGTCTTTCAGAAGTCCTATCCGGCACTAGAATCGCCGAACTCACGATGCAATAGCCAGGGAAGCAGAAAGCCACGCCAAGTGTTCAGGTGGTCTCTATTACGAGCATTATACCTGTTTTACATACCATCCCGCAGCTTACCCCTGGAGGGGGACATGTTAGATAGTCCCATCCCTTGCTTATCGCACTATTTGTATCGTTCTGCTTTCATCGTAGTACCTTTTTGAATAAACAATACATAGCTTTTGCTTATTATTGCACTACTTCCTTTATCTATACATATGTTCATTTCATGACATGTTGCAACCGTACACTTTAGTGCGGCCAATACACCGAGGGCTTAAGTATCCCAAAATTATGGTGTGATAAGTCCGAACACTTTCACAAGTCGGCACCCGAACTTATAGCATTATATGAATCGGCTCGAATCATGTCTTGGGTCAATAGTTGGGTTTGCCCGGCCCCGTGTTTTGGTACCTTACGTTCCGTTATATCGGCTAAGGTAGCACCGGAGAACCATCTGCGATTGTGCCCAGTTGAGCTGGGTCGAGCACCTAAGTGGAGAAAGCTAAAACTGACCGTCATGATAGGGCGAGAGCGATCGCTGTTCGAGAGGTTTTTCGGGTCCCTAAAGACTTATGCCGCTTAGGCGAGGAACGGAATTGTCCGCCAAAGGCGTGGATAGCGCCCGAACTCGGTCTTCGAATACTAGGGGCTTCACGAAATTTAAAATTATAGAATTCTATGGCTAAGTGAGAGTGTTCAAGCATTATAAGTCCGGTTGCCTTGTTCTTGTGTTGGCGCCTCCTAGATGGACCCAAGAATGGGAACAAGAGTTCTCAAGTTTATCCCGAACACCCCTTTTCGTGGCATGGGGCTGAAGCCAACAACTTACCATCTCTCAAATTTGATAAACGGCCGCACAGAAGGTAATATTTTAAATTAAAAAGCGTTGCTTAGCGCATATGAACAAGTTTCAGCGTACATGATAACAAATGCGAGCCTATTCAAAAATTACATCTTTGGAGCACTCATCCGCTATTCGGCGGGCACCCTTCAAGAGGCCCTCATAGTACATTTCGGGCGTGCGATGCTCCTTGCCCTTCGGTGGCCCGTCCGTCACAAGCTTCTCTGCATCCAGCTTGCCCCAGTGCACTTTAGCATGGGCAAGGGCCCGACGGACACCTTCATTGCAGACGGAGCGCTTGATGACTTCAATCCGTGGACAGGCCTCCACCAGCCGTTGCACTAAGCCGAAGTAGCTCCCAGGCATGGCTTCCAATGGCCACAGCCGCGCTATCTGGCCCTTCATGGCCTGTTCGGCGACCTTGTGGAGCTCGACCAGCTGCTTCAGCTGGTCACTCAGGGGCACCGGATGTCCGGCCTCAGCATACTGAGACCAGAACACCTTTTCCGTCGAGCTCCCCTCCTTGGCGCGGTAGAATGCGGCAGCATCAGACACACTACGGGGCAAATCTGCGAATGCTCCTGGAGAACTCAGAATCCGGGTAAGTAATAGGTAATTCACTTTCACATGCTTGCTTTGCATAAAGAATGCCTTACCCGCCGCTATCTTCTTTAATGATCCAATTTCTTGGAGGGCTTTTTGGGCCTCGGCCTTAGCAGCTTTGGGACTCTCAAGAGCCGAGGCGAGCTCGGACTCGAGTCTTGAGTCACGCTCAAACTCTCGTGTTTTTCCACGAGCTTGGAGCTCTTGCCGCTGCCTTAGCCAGCTCGCCTCCCCTTCTCTCGCTCGGTGCGTTCCGCAGCCGCTTTGTTTTCGGCCACGGACACCGCTTCCTTCAGGGTCGCCACCTCGTTCGTGGCCCCTGCAGTACCCATGTTATTCCTGTTATTTTTTGCAACCGAAACCTTTCTATAAGGTATTTCTTTAATAAGGTACTACTTACCTTCCTTGTCCTCGAGTTGCTTCTTGGCTTGGCCGAGCTCGTTCTCGGACCGCTCGAGGCTCTGCTTCAATGCATTGACCTCCGCAATCAGTGCGGCAGAGGTCAGCAGCGCAGCCTGCATTCCCATATTGACATACTTATGTTAGACTCCTGCGTATATCTTTTTAGATCCTTAGTCCGGCTTTTCTTTCCGAACACGAACCAAGCATCGAGGGCTACTGTCTATGCGGTAATATATTTACATATTCTAAACTTACCTCAAAGCTGTTAGAAGGCTGGTACAGCTTGGTCAGCCCGCTCTAGGCGGACTGAACTGTCCGGATCACCGCACTCATAATAAAGGCGGTGCTCCTCCTCGATGGAGGCGCTGTTAAGCGCCTCGATGCTATCCGGTGCCTCGGTTGGGCGGAGGACACGGCGTCTTACCCTTCATACGAAGGACCGCTTGCCGGACTCGGAACGCTGAAGGTTCCGGCATCGAGTCCGGACAAGGGTCGGGCTTAGAGCCCCTGGGGGTCTCGCCCCCCATGCGCCTTGAGTCCGGGAGGTTGCCTTGTGGCGCCTCCTGCGCCACCTCCTCTTGACCAAGCCCCCTTGGGGCCCCACATGGCGTCGTCTGCAGCGTGAGGTGAGGAGGCGGTCGGAGTAAAGTACTCTCCATTTCCGGCGAACTCGGGGACCCGCTTCGATGAAGTGGCGAACTTCGCCCTTGGGCGGGCTGCATGATTGTTCGGCATTAGAGAACACTATGCAATGATAAAAAAAGCCATGGGTATCCGGACACTTACGATCTCGCCGAGGCTTGGCCCTTGTTGTCCAATCCTCCTCGCGTGCCGTCGGCGTTGGTGGAGAAGTCCGGGGAAGGTTCTTCCCTTCTTGGACCCTCCGGCCTCCCGGTTAGGCGGCCTTCCTTTCCTCTCCTCCTCCGCTGGGAGAAGCTTCTTTCCTCCTCCACGTCCTCAAGAGAAGATTCGCTTCAGAATCGACAAGACTGGCGTCGGGAGCTCCTTGAGTTCCGTGGCCTCCTTCTTAGCCTTCTTCTCCGGCACCACAAGGGTACGGAGCCAGCAGCCCGTCAATCGAGGCGTCCGCTGGTCTTCCGCAAAAGAGCCGGACAGTTAATCTGTTGGACGTCTTCAGCCGATCTGTCAAAGATTAGGGAGTTTTAGATCCACATAGAGTCAATCTATGAAAAAGAGTCCCGTAAAGGGTAAAATAACTTACCTCACCGGCTTGACACCGCGAGCTGTATCCGCGATCTTTGTTAGCGGATGTCGGGCTTCAAACACCCTTGAACAAAGCACCTTCCGGGCATCTTCGTGCGTAGTGTCGAAGAGCCGGCTCAGGTTCGGTGTTGTGCGGATCGAACTCCCACAAATTAAAGGCCCGTTGTTGGCATGGGAGAATCCGGCTGATGAGCATCACCTGGATTACGTCGACAAGCCTGAGATTCTTGTCCACCAGGTTTCGGACGCATGTTTGGAGTCCGGAGAGCTCGTCCGAATTCCCCCACGTCAGGCCCGTCTCTTTACATGACGAGAGCCGTGTGGGAAGCCAGATCTGAATTGGGGCCGCCACCCATTCGGGGTCGCGTGGCTCAGTGATGTAGAACCACCCCGATTGCCAGCCCTTTATTGTCTCCACAAAGGTGCCCTCGAGCCATTGGACCTTGGCCATCTTGCCGACCATGGCGCCTCCGCACTCCGCTTGACGGCCGCCCACTACCTTGGCCGACATTGAAGATCTTCAGCCATAGGCGAAGTGGGGCTGGATGCGAAGGAAGGCCTCGCACTGACGATAAACGCCGAGATGTTGAGGATAAAATTGGGGCCGGTCGTGGAAGTCCAGGCTGTAGTAGAACATGAGCCCCGGACAAATGGGTGAAGTGGAAAACCTAGTCCATGGAGGAAGTGGGGGAAATACCACCCTCTCATGGGGCACAGGGGTTGGAATGAGCTGCCCTGCGTCGGGCAGCTCAGGCGCTGATGTCGCCCGACAAATATCCGGCCTCCCGCAGTCTTGTGATGTGCCCCTCCGTGACGGAGGAGGCCATCCACCTGCCTCCCGCTCCTGACATGGTTGGAGAAGGTTGAGGTGGGATGTGCGGACTTGGGCACTGGAGCTCGAAGTGCGCGGAAATGGATGAGCAAAGGAGGAATAAGGCGTAGGTGAAAAGGTCGATCCTTATCCCCTTATATGGACGGACAAAGCTATGCGTCCCCCACCAGCCAGGTAAAACTCGCTTATCTCCCAAGCGCCATAATCAATGGCACGGATGGGTTACCACGTCCGTATTGATGAGAATCCCGGAATAAGGGGGGCACGATCTATGCTTTGATAAGACGTGCCAAGGAAACCGCCTCGCTAAGCGCGCTAAGGTGGAGCGGTAAAAGCGATTCATATAAAGGCCTGGCCGGGTGTGATTTCACGCGCGGAATACGTCAGCAGATCTGTGCAAAATTATTCTCTCTACGGGTTATGTGGAACTTGTTTTGCGAGCGGACACTATCTGGTGTTCAAAACCTTCTATGAAGTATTCGGAGGAGGAACCCGCCTTGCAATGCCGAAGACAATATGCGCGCCGGACTCGTCGTCATTGAAGCCTGGTTCAGGGCTCTTGAGGAGTCTGGACTAGGGGTGTCCGGATAGCGAACTATCATCACGGCGAACTCCAAGACTATGAAGATACAAGATTGAAGACTTCGTCCCGTGTCCGGATGGGACTTTCCTTGGCGTGGAAGGCAAGCTTGGCGTCTGGATATGTAGATCTCCTACCATTGTAACCGACTCTGTGTAACCCTAACCTATCCGGTGTCTATATAAACCGGAGGGTTTTAGTCCTTAGGACGAACAACAATCATACCATAGGCTAGCTTCTAGGGTTTAGCCTCCTTGATCTCGTGGTAGATCTACTCTTGTACTACCCATATCATCAATATTAATCAAGCAGGAGTAGGGTATTACCTCCCTCGAGAGGGCCCGAACCTGGGTAAAAACATCGTGTCCCTTGTCTCCTGTTACCATCCGCCTAGACGCACAGTTCGGGACCCCCTACCCAAGATCCGCCGGTTTTGACACCGACAGTATGGCTAGAAGAACAGATGACACATTCTTTATGGCCTGGCTTGCGGTTGCATTCAGCACTTTTCTAGCACCAACCATGGCCCTGAAGCTCATCCCAAAGTGCTACGGACTTGTGCTAGATCATGAAATGCTCAAGAATACAAACATCTGCCTCTTTGTAGCAGAACACATAAATGAAGCTTTCCGGAACATGGACCAGGAGAAGCAAACCGTCTGCTGCTGCTTGTATCACCTGATGGTTAGTGAAAACGACCACTTCCATGTGTTCTTCTTCTTTGTGCGGTTATAGTTTGCTGAAACACTCCTCATAATAACTAAACTTGGCTTTTCCTTTGTTGGGACTGCTGCAGATACTATACCTTGATGCGCTCGTTCATGATATCCCAGTAAGCAACTGCGCGATATGAGAGAATGCATGGGATAGTATTCTAATTGCCAAGGTGATCAAGAAGGACAAGATCTCTCCTGGTGTGTTCGGAAAATTACAAGTGAGTTCTCTTTGTTTTTCCAACAGTGTCTTCTTTTTATGTTCTATTCATGTCTGCTCACTTTTTGGAAATTGCACAAAAACTGTGATCAGTTGGCACAACAATGCATGTAATTGCACAACTTATAGCTTTAAGTTTGGCATCTGCACACATGTTCATTTTTAATTGGCACACCATCTTTTTTAAGTTGCACAGTTCTACTTATCTTGTTGCACAGATGTGTGACATCAGTTGGCAGAATCTTTTTTTAGGTGCCATGTGGGTTGCACAGTTTTTTTGTCTTTGTTCAGTTGCATATATGTAGAATCGAATTGTCTAAATAGTATCTTGTTGTAGTTGCACAGGTTATAATGTCTGGTTTCGTTCAACACACGAATCTGTTTTGATAACCTTGTTCTTTTCTTTTTCTCTTTTTCATATCAAGCTAAAGAGGAGTATAGAGGCACGGAGCAGACAACACTGTTTGGTGGTACTTTGCAAGCTGAAGCATTCATGGCATCCAAGTTACCAATAACCTACAATCTGCAGGTTAGTCTTTTGCGTACAGAAATATGTATCAGTTACCAACATTTTCTTTTGGCTGGGATGTATGTTCAGTTGTGCATATATGCCTTTTTAGTTGCGAGAATACAAGATTCAGTTGGCTGGGGTGTATGTTCAGTTGCACATATATGCCTTTTTACTTGCACATATTCTTTGGACAGTCAATGTGTTTGTTTGCAACCAATGACATCAACTTGGTAGAATGCATGTTTAGTTTTGGCCACAATGCATGTGTAGTTGGCTAGAATCATGTTTTTAGTTGGCCAGAAAATGTGTCTTAGTCGGCTTGCTTAACACATCATGGTCAGTTACATACATTTTCCTTTTGAAAAATGTTTTCTAACTGAATCAGTACTGAATCTTTTTTTGTGCTGATGCAGAAAAAGGCAAAGATTGCCAAGTGGTTAATGACATGTGGAAGGCTATAACTGAACAGGTTGGCACCTTCATTGAACCAGTTGCCAAGATCGATGACGAGAAGCCGGATATTGATCCCTACGTACAACATCCATCAATGGGAACCAGGACGTCACACCGTGCTCCAAAAAGAAAGAGACGGGTTTCAACTATACAAGAAGAAGAAGAGTTTGTTGAGGAGGAGTCAGAAGAAGATGAGGGAATGGAAGCAGCGCTAGATGTTGACGATGACGAGGACACAAATGCGGATGAATCATAGGAGGAGGACAAAGAGGAGGATGACGAAGAATAAGATGCAGAAGAGGAGGAGGAGGAGGAGGAAGAAGAGGAGGAAGAAGAGGAGGACAAAGAAGAAGAGGACAAAGGATAGAGGGAGGACAAGGAAGAAGATAGTGAGGCAGAGGAGGATGAAGAAGAAGATGAGGCCAAAGAGGGGGACGGAAACAAAGGTGCAGCAGTTGTTGGTAGTGAGGGGGAAGAAGATGATGAGGAAGAAGACGAGGATGTTGATGGTGATGATCAAGGGGGATCCAATGGAGGCAGTGGCAGCAGAGATGATGATGATTATGACAACGCCCCTGGTTCTGGTGGTATAGGCGGCAACACATCCAGGAGGACTAGCAGCTCCGCCAACCCTGCCAGTAGCAGCAATTCATTGAGCAGCAGGAGCACACTATAGATGTTGATTGACAAAACTTGCTGGAAAGACAAGGATTTGCCGGAGTCAAAGAAAAATGACGAAGCAGAGTCTCAGCGCAGCATTGATATGTTCAAGCTGTGCAACTTGAAGCCAACTTTGCCAACCACCTTTCCTGAGCCAAATTTTAGTGACAAAGAGATGTGTGAGAAAATCAACTTTGCCATTGATGAGAGCATGTTCTTATCAAGTGAGGCTGAAAAGAATCAAATTGACATGGAGGAAGCAGGAAAGGGTCTTGACTGGGTTCATTCAAAGAAAAAAATACACGGAATATTTGAAGCATCTTCCAGATGTAAGCTGCGGCAAGAGCAAGGCAGCATCCGTGGCAAACCCTCACGTGGTCGAGAAGCGCAAAGCAGTTTCAATGAAGAAGAATCTGCAGTTGCCTCAAACCAAGGAGAAGATGGTGAGTGCAAATGCTAAAATAAATGTGGTCAAGCAAGTTTTGGTTCAAACTGATATGCCAACTGTAGTGAGCAGAGAGCCAACCACCATCACAGGAGTTCAACAGATCAAAGGGAAGACTCCTCTTTTAGCAGTCCCACCTAAACCAGCTAAATAGAAAAAGATTGTCAAGTTTGCCAAGGGCACAAAGGGGGAACATGGCACAAAGGGGGAACAGAGCACAAAAGGTGTGGGGTTCGGAGACTAGACATAACTGCGTGCCACGGCAATTGATGCAGGGGTGCCAAGTTCTGCTAGGTTGCTGCCAACTCAAACTGGAAAGATGCCAACTGAAGATACGAGTGTGCCAACTGATGTGTCAGTTAGCAGCATGGTCATAGTCAAAACCAGCACTGCTGCTCAGGAAGGCACCACTGCAACTTCAAGCCCGAAGGTGCCAACTCATATAGATACTTCGATGCCAAACATGAAAGGAGGTGATCAAACTGCCAAAGTGTCGTCCCCATGAGCTAGCACACAGCAGCCAAGCAAGCCTGCATCACCAAGAGCTGACTTTCAGCACTCATTAACACAAGAGGATGTCTTCAACATTGTAAGCAGGTGCAAGCCTCCAAGGCCGCCAACTACAACACTATTAAGAACCAAGTCAGCGAATGATGCACCTGTGTATGTACCGCAAGGAGATGCCCTGGGCCTTGAACCCATACATAGATCAAACTCTTGCAGCTATCATGGTGACGGGTTTTGCGATGCACCATCTTTTGACCTCGGCATAGATGGTGATGCTCCAGCACCTGCTCCAGCAGCAGAAAAAGCACAGGCCAGTGTGGTTGTCATAGATGACGGTGAGTTGGACCTAGCAGCTGTGAATGAAGGATGTGTTGCTGCTGATGCTGGCAAGGCAATAGCTCAAGAGCCATATGTTGGATCACCAGACAGTTGCCACAACCCGATATGCGCAGAACCGGAAGTTGGCACGAGCAGTTCTTCAGGACCACCTATTGCTCGAAGACAGAGGAGGGTAATAAGGCCCGCAGCATCTCAAAGGTCTCCATTCATTGACTACAACAAGAAGAAGAAGTTCAGCTCCAATGAGGCAGTCAACAAGCCTTACGCTGCCCTCATATATTGGGTCAGGCATCACCCAAGAGCAAATGATGAGGCTACCAGGTAAACCAACTCCCCACAGCCTACATACATATCTTTTTCAGTTGCACAGGACCACCCACTTAGTTGCACAGAAAGCAGAGCATGTTGCACAAAACAGGGCTTTTAGTTGCACACTGTTTTGTTTTAATATCATACACATTTGTGTTGTCATTGTGACCCTTCGAGCTAACTTGTCTTTTCATTTATTTAAAAAAAATTAGCCCTGAGATAATCAGGTATGGTGCTTTCTACATTTCTTTAAAGGAGTTAGTTGATTCCATGAAGCCGGTTCAATAGCTATCAAGAATTGTTATTGAGACTAGAATCTTATATATCATGGATAACTTACCAGAAGGGTCAAAGAAGGTCGTTATGCCACTGAGGTTTTTTGTAAGTTTTTTAAAAACCTTTTTCCCCTCTTCTTTTTCTGTAGCGCTTTTGTTTACCAATTCAGGGAGTCCTTTCATCTAGTAAGTAGTTTGAGGCATGCTTATAATTTCTACAGATCAATTTACAACAAGGGATCCACAATGTGAATGAGATAAACAAGAAGTTTGATTACAAGAACCGTCTCGACAAGCAAGACTTGGTCAGTACTGTTCCCACATGATCCATCTCTTGGTTGGCACTCATAACATGGTCAGTTGCACATGACACATCTTTTAGTTGGAAAATACTTTCTGGCTACCTGTTTTAACTTCAACAATTCTCTACTGTTTTTTCTTACCTATACCGTGTATCTGTGTCTGAATCGTTTATGCGTGCAGGTCATGCTGCCAGTGCTCGAGTGCGCTGATATAAATGATAAAGCGGGAAGGAGGCATTATTGGGTGTTCAATGTCAAATTGAGGGTCGGACGCTTCGAAGTTCTTGATTCAAGCGGGAAGCTGGAGAACATTGAGCTGATGACCATTGCCTCTATCATCACGGGGGCAGTACGCCAGCTATGGAGGAAGCATTAACCAAAGTTCAACATCGAGCACTTCCTGATTATTGACATTGACGTACCGAAGCAGCTCGACAAGTAAGATAATAAGCATGACATTCTTCTCAATTTCTTACCATCAATTTATAGTTTTTAAATTTTTCTACATGTGCAATCTTTAGCTTTTTAAGACACAGAACTAGTCTACAATCTGTTTTTCATTTTTATGAGTTTCTCATGGATTATCTAGTTAGTTGCACGGTGGCACATAAGTAGTTGCATAGTGGCACATAAGCAGTTTCATAGTGGAACATCAGTAGTCGCACAGTGGCACATAAGCAGTTGCACCGTTGCACAGAGTGCATTATCTTTATTTGGTTTTATTTTTCTGTTACAAATTTTCTTTTTTCCCACCGTAGCAATGAGTGTGGGATGTTCACACTGCTTAACGCCACTGAGTGGAACGGTAGCCAACTGCCCAACTACGAACCCAAGGAAGTACTCAACATCAGGAAGAAGCTGGCATATGATTGGGTCACCAGCCCACACAACTCCGCCCCATGGAGGAAGTTGCTCAAATACGGCAAGGACTAGGTCAGTACTCTTTTCTTTCTCTGCCCCATGGAGGAAGTTGCTGGTTTGCACAATTTTTGAGCAGATTTAGTAGTTGAACACTAATAGTAATTCTGTTTGCAACTCAATATCATCACTTTTGTTGACACATTAGGAGCACTGGACATACAATTGTTCAACAACTAAATATTTAACCAGTTGCCAACAAAGGCACAAATAGCAACATTTTTTACACAGTGCATGAACTAATTCAAGGAACATAAATTAGATAAGAGAAAGCATAGATGCTGAATGTGTCGACTTGGTCCCAACATTGCTCAAAAACCATCATTCTTTTCCTTTTTGTCCCAAAGTTACAAACGATGAAAGAGAATCACAGCAGCCGGAGTGGACACACACCAGTAGTGTGCTCTGTAGATTGGAACTGGCTGTATTTGTTTTTCTTCTTTGGGTGTAGCTCCAGCGCCGATTTGTACCATCGACTCTTCGCCCTACACTTTGTAGTAGATCTTGGAGGATCCCTGGGCAAAATATCATCAGAGGCTTGTGCAGGGGATGCAGCCTCCAATGGGGTAGTAGGACCATCACGAGGTTGTGTTCGATCACCTGTGTAATAATCATATAAAAAGTTTAGTAATTTTTTTGTGCAACCAGCACTGATGTTCTCTACAACCTCACAGCCCATGTCGTGCAACTAACTGGTTGTTGTGTGCAAGTTAAGTTAAAAACACATGTAGTAGCACGACCGGTCATGGTACTTGGATTGTAATCACCCATGGGCAGAACAGGAAAAACAAGTTAGTTTTTTATCTTGATGCTCAAACTAACATAGCGCACGCAACTAGGTAGCATGTTCTGTGCAACTGGGTACTATGATGTGTGCAACTGAAGTCACACACCTAGTTTCATTGGTAGTTGGGGAAGGTAATTACTTGGGTGATGAGCCCCCTGAGTACTGCCTGTAGGTCCATTGGGAGGAGCACGCGGGGCACTGCTTGTTGGGCCTGGTGGGGGAGGAGGTGGTGGAGCATGCCGTGTAGGGCCTGGAGGTGGAGGAGGTCCTCAAGGGTTGCCATCACCTATAGCCAGAACAGGAAAAAAAGTCAGTTGTTTATCTTGATGCTCGAACTAACATAGCGTGTGCAACTGGGTAGCATGTTCTGTGCAACTGGGCACCATGATGTGTGCAACTGAAGTGACACACCTAATTAGATGGGGACATGGGGTAGGTAATTACCTGGGTGATGAGCCCCCTGAGTACTGCTTGTAGGGCCATTGGGAGGAGCACGCGGGGCACTGCTTGTAGGGCTAGACGGGGGAGGAGGAGGTGGGGCATGCCATGTAGGGTCTGGAGGTGGAGGAGGTCCTTGAGGGTTGCCATCATCTGATGGCCTAGTAGCAGCAGTCATTTTTTCTTTTTCTTGGACTTGTTCAGGTGGTCGATCTTGGTACGTGCTCCGCGCATATGCTTGTATACAATTGCTTGTGCTTCATGAGAGCCACTTGCAAACTTGGCTAGTTTTTGAAAATCGAATATATGTTTCTCTCCCTTATCTACTTTGATTGAGGAGGCATTTCATCCGGTTGCTCATACCCGGTCCCTGGCGCACTAGGGACAACAGTAGGTGCCAACCGTCTTAGCATGTACCTTTCCGGAATGACATCAACTCCAAGATGGCTGAACACCTTGAGGATGTGGCAACAAAGCATGCCGTCCTTGTCCATTTTGCAGAACTCACACAAATAGGAACCGTCATCCACCCTTGCCTGCACCATTTAGTTTCGAGAACCATATCTCGCAACAAATTCCTGGTTTGGTCTGAGCTCAAAAAGGTCAGCACCAACTTGGAACGCATTATAACGTCCAATCAGCTCAAACTCTTCTCTGAACTTGCGGTAAAGGTCCCTAGTGTAGGTTTCGTAAGCTTGCCTCTCTATTGGGAAGTTGGACCATAGCTCAATCTCAAGGTGTTCTATCCTGTAATCATTGCAGCCTTCCTTGGCAAGGATGTGGTTCTGAATTTTTTCATATTGCTTGACGAAGTTCAGCATTGAGTTGTGTGGGTTCACATATGATGCGGAGCATCCCACGATCATCCCCATGGACCCACAACCGTCTCATCAAGAGCCAAGAGGACCCAGGACACGAGCTAGAGCTAGAGCTCTCGAGAACGAGGTGACCTCTTTCCTTATTGATATCACATATGATCCACTCGAGACATGGCTACTACCTAAGTCCGATATGCTATGCGTGATTAGGTGTCAAGGGGAACCTCCCGAGGATGCACGTGAAGATGGACAAGCCGCCAAGTACAAGGAGGAAGAAACACGACGAGAGGAACGGAAGAATCTGCACAGCCGGACATCCGCCCCATGCCCCGGACATCCGGCTCTTCCTGAGTGCCCGGATATCCGGCCCCGTCGCCCGGAAATCCGGCCCCTCCATCACCGAATGCACCTGAGAGACCCAGACCAGCCCGGACATCCGGCCTCCCCGCCCGGACATCCGGCCCGTCCCGAAGCCCCGGATATCCGGCCCCTCGCCCGGAAATCCGGCTCCCCGTACCCGGTTCTGCAGAATCAGTCACCCTAGCCCGGACATCCGGGCTGAGAACCCCGGACATCCGGCGCCTCGCGAAAGCCCGGACATCCGGCCCGACGCCCGGACGTCCGGCCTCCCCTGCCTGCGCGCAGTGTCTCAGGGCCTTGCCCTTGTACCCCTTCGCCCCGAGACTATATATACTTGTTCCCTTTCCTCTTTCTAGGGTTAGCTTTGGATTAGCTCATATTTCGGTGTGAGAGCCTTTGCTCATCCACTTGGCTACTTCTCCTTTTGAGATCAGGACCTCTACGGAGAAGATCCCCCAAGCGGATTCAAGACCCCCTCCTAGGGTGGACCCCATCAAGACCTCCTCTCGGAGAAGAACGGCTACTCGTGTATCTTTACCTTTATTGTTCTTGAATCTTGTGCCACTCTATGTGTTCATCGATCTAGCACTTGTGTGATTGGTTTCTTGTCGGTTGAGTGAATTCTCTTTCGTTTTCCCCGTGTTTCCCTCTTGTTGTTCCGCGTGTTCGTCGTGATTCACCGTAGGATCCGCTCCAACGTGAAAGATCGCTCCCGTAGGGTTCCGCCCTACATCATCATGGTATCACGAGCCACGTTGATCACGTTATTGGATCCCCTACCCCTCTTTTTCTAGCTTGATTTTGTTGTTTTTGTCCTAATTTCGAAAATTCCCCACAAAAATAGCCCCCCAAAATTTTTTGTGATTTGTTAGTGTGATGAAGTTTTGTTGGATTTGATCTGTGGATTTCGTGTGTTGCAGGTAGATCTAGCTTTTCCCCATCTTTTCCCCAATTTCCATCCACAAAATCGCCCAAATTTTGATCTGATTTCGACCTCTCCCACGCGGTGTTCTTCGTGCCCGGACGTCCGGCCCGAGCAGCCCGGACATCCGGCAGCCCGGACATCCGGCCCGATCAGCCCGGACATCCGGCGCCACGGACATCCGGCTCCTAGCCCGGATTTCCGGCCCCTGGTAGCATCCATCCCTTCCACCACCCCGATCACCGCCTAACCTTCGCCAAATTTTGTCCCGTGCCCACATACACTTCCACTTACCTCCACCATTTCCGCTTAACACCACCATAGCCTTTCCCGAAACCAATTCCGACAAGGTTGCCACATTTTGACTTGAGAATTTGAGTTGGGGTTTTCCGTATCCTTTTGTGTTTCGGCTATCTAGGTACGGTTCAACATCAACATCACCACCGCTCATCTTCGTCAAGGACGGTAACATCGTCGACACCTTTGCCATTACTTGCAATTGCATTGATAAACATCATAGCCCATCTTTTGCGTCGCTTACCCATCGAGACTAGCCATTGAGTATTGCCGGCAACGTGACTTGTGCACTTTAGTGATCATACTCCATAGCATACATACCATACCAAAGTGGTGCATATCTTAGCATCAACTTGTGTGTCACAAAGTTGTCATCGCATACACAATTGCTATCTTGGTTCGTGAAGTTTTGCATGAGAAAAGAGCTCAAAAGAGAAAGAGCCAATCAAGCTTTTAAGCAAAGAGAGAAAGATAAGCAAAGAGCTTATGAGCAAGAACCATAGCATCATCAAACATTAAGATTGTCATACTTGATCATCTTGGATCAACACACCGACACAACATACATATAGCATACTTGGGATAGAAGTCGTTGCATTTTTGCTTAGTAGGTTGTGCACAAGTTCGTATCCGCCTATTGTGCAATTGTGCTAGCGTCTCTCTAGTGTTGTGCAACAAGAGCATCTTGGTGAATTCCACATTTTGGCTCATCCTCGGTTGCATAAACCCATATTATCTATTTGCGCGTGTGTTTCCGTGTACCATATCTTGCTATTGGTCTACTTGTTGCATTTGCAAATTTGTGAATCATTTCCAACTTTATTGAGTCTCACTTACAATTGCATCAAATTTTGTGCCACCATCCTAACCGAGCTCCACCATAAGCTTTTGTTTGTGTAGGTGTGAGAACCGACAAGAATCGGTACCAAGAGTGCTATTTCATTGTCCGCATTTGAGTGAACTTGATTCATTTTCAACATCGGTCAAAGGTACATTGGTATAAGTTCTTTTCCGTTCTACCACTCACATCTTGCTTGGAATGATGGATAGGCCAAGTTCTTCTACCAACCCACTCTTCATCGAGCAAGGCGACGACATGTCCTCATCGTCACCAAAGCCACCTCTTGATGCACAACGAGCATTGCACCAAGAACAACAAGCAATGAGCGACCGCATCGACAACCTCGCCACCGACTTGCGACTCTCCGAGCAACGTAGAAGAGACTACTTCGACAACAAGTTCGAGGCTTACAAGCAAGAGAATGATGCAAGAATGGACGAGATCCGTGCGTTGATGAGAAACCGGCATCATTCCACTTCTTCATCATCAAGACGGAGCCGCTCGAGTCGACATTCCGACGACACCTTCTACGACTCAAGTACACCGTCATCGAACACTCTTCGACGAGCCGCACGTCAAGACCGTCATGCATCTCGCAACCCGCTACATGACAAGCACTCACAAGAGCAAGTTGATGATCAAGTTCCTCGTCCTCAATCAAACCAAGAGGCTTTTGCTCAAGCTCAAGAACGGCAACGTCTTCGTCGCCAACAAGAGGAAGAACGAGCACGTCGTCACCAAGGCGAACAAGGCGCCAAGGCTCAACGTCTTCAACAACAACAACGTGAAGCACAAGCTCTTGAGGCATAGCGTGCCCTTCAAGAATCAAGTAGAGCCTTTGCCAACCGCAATCGCGAACGGCGCAATCAAGAGGAAGCCCTTCGAGAAGAAATCCAAGAGAGGAACTACCAACCTCATGTACAACGTCAAGTTCCTCAAGCTCCTCCACAAGCTCGTCAAGCTCCACCTCAACCTCAAGTTCCATAAGAGCAAGTTGAGCATGGTCTTCCTCCGCGCCAAGAGCAACATGAAGACGAGTACATTCCACGTCAAGGACGTCATCATCAACATCGCCAACAACACAATGAAGAGCAACGCTATGGCAAGCTAAAATTCAACATGCCCAAGTTCAATGGAAGCAATGACCCCGAAGACTACCTCTCATGGGCATTGAAGGTTGACAAAATCTTCCGGTTGCACAACTACGATGAAGCGAAGAAAATCGCTATGGCATCACTTGAGTTCCAAGATTATGTGCTCATATGGTGGGAACAAATCATCGAGCGACGACAAGCAAGAGGTGAACCTCAATCACCACTTGGGCTCAAATGAAGGATGTCATGCGAGCACGTTTTGTACCAACCTACTACAACGCGACCTCTTCAAGAAACTCCAACTACTCAAGCAAGGAACAAAGAGCGTTGAAGAATACTACAAGGAGATGGAGATAGCCATGATTCGAGCCAATGTCAAGGAAGATGATGAGCAAACTATGGCACGTTTCTTGAATGGACTTAATCATCCCATCAAGAAGATCGCCGACTTCCAACCATACTCATCCCTCATTGAGCTCGTGCATCAAGCTACAAAGGCGAACGCCAAGTGCAAGATGACTTCAAATGCACGCCAAGTACTCATCCAAGACCTCTGGCTTCTCCAACAACCAAGCTTCAACGACTACTCCAACATCTACATCGACCAAGCTTTCTTCAAGAAACGACGACAAGTCAAGTTACAAGAAGACATCGACAAGTTCAAGTCGTCCTCCTCCTACTACAAGCAACCTCAAGCCGCGTGCTTCATCCTCTACTCCGACCGATGAGACCATCAAAACAAGCTCCTTCAAGTGTTTCACTTGCGGCGGCCGAGGCCACAAGTCATACGAATGCACCAACAAGCGCACCATGATCCTCAACGACGATGGCACATATGACTCCATGAGTGAAGAGGAAATGGAAGCCCTTGAGCAAGTGGCCATGCACCGGCAAGTGAATGAAGATGAAGATGATCAAGTCTTTTGTGATGAGGATTCGAGCCCTGCTCTCGTTGTCTCCAAGGTCTTGACTCTCCAACATCAACAAGAAGAAGACCAACGATGCCACATCTTCCACACAAAAGCCGGCATCAACGGACGGTCCATCAAGGTCATCATCGATGGAGGTAGTTTCCACAACTTGGCAAGTGAAGAACTATGCTCCAAGCTACAATTGGTCAAGAGGAAGCACCCACACCCCTACAAGGTTCAATGGCTAAGTGACTACGGCACTATACGATTCGAGCATACGGTCCAAGTCTCCTTCAAAATTGGTGCTTATGAAGACACGTTGGAATGTGATGTGGTCCCAATGACCGTTTGTCACCTACTTCTTGGTCGACCATGGCAATTCGACCGTGGTGTCATCCACAATGGGCGCACCAATCACTATAGCTTCAAGATGAAAGGGAAAGAATATGTGCTACGACCTATGTCTCCTAGTCATGTGATAGCCGACAAACAAGCCACCCATCATAGAGAAAAGAGTGAGAAAGTGATCCACCCAAAAGTGAGTGAGAGCCACAAGCCAAATTTGAGCGCCTCTTCGCCTAGAGAGAAAAATCTCATTCTATTTGCCACCAAAAGTGAGATGAGAGAAGTGTATGAGAACCCATCTATCTTGATGCACTTTGTCCTTGTGTGCAAGGATGGAGAACCAAAAACTAACACCATTCACGAGCTACCTTTGGTGTTTCAATCTCTTTTGCAGGAATTTCAAGATGTTTTCCCCGATGAGCTACCTCCGGGTCTACCTCCTCTTCGAGGCATTGAGCATCGAATCGACCTCATTCCCGGAGCGCCGCTCCCAAACAAAGCTCCATACCGTGTCAATCCGGAAGAAACCAAGGAGATTCAACGGCAAGTACAACAACTAATCGACAACGGTCATGTACGTGAAAGCTTAAGCCCTTGTGCCGTTCCGGTTATTCTTGTGCCTAAGCCCGATGGAAGTTTCCGCTTGTGTTCCGATTGTAGACCTATCAATGCTATTACCGTTCGATATAGGCATCCCATTCCTCGCTTAGATGACATGCTTG
Source organism: Aegilops longissima (assembly GCA_021605205.1). Taxonomy (NCBI): domain Eukaryota; kingdom Viridiplantae; phylum Streptophyta; class Magnoliopsida; order Poales; family Poaceae; genus Aegilops; species Aegilops longissima. The sequence continues at coordinate 238,611,878 of CM038679.1, forward strand.
ATGAACTTAGTGGAGCCAACTTTTTCTCAAAAATTGATGTTAAAAGTGGCTATTATCAAATCCGCATACAAGAGGGTGATGAATGGAAAACTGCTTTCAAAACCAAATTCGGTTTATATGAATGGTTAGTGATGCCTATGGGTCTTTCGGAAGCTCCCGGTACTTTTGTGCGCCTTATGCATCATGTGCTTCGTCCTTACATTGGAGTCTTTGTTGTGGTTTACTTTGACGATATTCTTGTGTTTAGCAAAACCATGAAAGAGCACATCAATCATGTAAAATCTGTGTTGCAAACTCTTCGCAAGGAAAGTCTTTATGCGAACTTGAAAAAATGCACTTTTGGAGTTGACAAAGTGGTTTTCTTGGGTTTTGTTGTTTCCTCAAAGGGTGTCCATGTTGATGAATCTAAAATTGAAGCAATTAAAACTTGGCCCCAACCAACCAATTTGCAACAAGTGCGAAGTTTTCTTGGTCTTGCGGGTTTTCATCGTTGCTTTGTGAAAGATTTTAGCACAATTGCCGCTCCTTTGCATGCTTTGAGCAAGAAGAATACTCCCTTTGTTTGGGGAACTTTGCAATCAACCGCTTTTGATGAGCTCAAGTCTTTGCTTACTCATGCTCCGATTCTTGCTTTGCCCAATTTTGACAAAACTTTTGAGGTTCATTGTGATGCAAGTGGTACCGGAATTGGCGGAGTTTTGATGCAAGAAAAACGAGCCATTGCTTATTTTAGTGAAAAACTCTCCGGTGCTCAACTTAATTACCCCATCTATGACAAAGAGTTGTATGCTTTAGTGCGTGTGCTACATGTTTGGGAACATTACCTTAGACCTCACGAGTTTGTCATCCATACCGATCATGAAACGCTTAAGTACCTCAAAGGTCAAACTAAATTGAACAAGCGTCATGCAAAATGGAGTGAATTCATTGAATCTTTTCCTTATGTGATCAAGTACATTAAGGGTAAAGAAAATGTATTTGCCGACGCGCTTTCACGCATATGCATGCTTGTCACTCAACTTGAGTTGAATGTTATTGGTTTTGAGCATATAAAAGACTTGTATGAGCATGATCCATCTTTTGCTTCTCCTTATGCTAAGTGCTTGACGCATACGTCTTGGGAACAATATTACATCAAGGATGGTTATCTTATGAGAGCTAACAAACTTTGCATTCCCGAGTCTTCTCTTCGTTTGCTCCTTTTGCAAGAGGCTCATGGAGGCGGACTCATGGGACACTTTGGACGCGACAAGACATTCACCACGCTCTCCAACAACTACTTTTGGCCCAAGATGTTCCACGACGTCTCACGCTTCACAAACCGATGCTATACATGTCGCAAAGCTAAGTCTAAAGCTCAATCTCATGGTCTTTACATGCCTCTTCCTATCCCATATCAACCATGGGAAGACATTAGTATGGATTTTGTACTTGGTTTGCCTAAGACTCAAAATGGCAAGGATTCCGTATTTGTTGTTGTGGATAGATTTTCTAAGATGGCACATTTCATTCCTTGCAACAAGATAGACGATGCTTCACATGTTGCAAATCTCTTTTGTAGGGAAATCTTGCGACTTCATGGCATACCAAAGACAATCGTCTCCGATCGTGACGTCAAGTTCTTGAGTTACTTTTGGAAGACCCTATGTGCCAAGCTCGGAATCAAGCTCTTGTTCTCCTCGGCATACCATCCTCAAACCGACGGCCAAACGGAGGTGACGAACCGCACACTATCCACTCTACTTCATGTCTTGATCAAGAAGAACATCAAGGAATGGGAAGCATGTCTACCCATCGCCGAGTACGCCTACAACCGTGCAAGACATTCAACAACCGGCAAGTCCCCCTTCGAGGTCGTCTACGGTTTCAACCCGTTGTCCCCATTGGACATTCTACCACTTCCTCTCCAAGAGCGCACCAACATGGATGCAAGTGAACGAGCAAGCTACATCAAGAAGATGCACGAAGATACAAGGCACACCATTGAGCGCCAAGTACAACGTCAAGCAAACAAGCTCAACGCCAACAAGCAACCCATCGTCTTCAACATTGGTGATCTAGTGTGGCTACACCTTCGCAAGGACCGCTTCCCCAAAGAACGCAAGTCAAGCTTCTCCCTCGAGCCGATGGACCTTTCAAGGTGCTAGCGCTTCTACGACAACGCCTACAAGATCGACATACCTCGAGACAAGTACAACGTGAGCGACATCTTCAATGTCAAGGACCTTGCACCTTTCCATGGAGATGAAGCTTTTGATCCGAGGTCGGATCTCTCACAAGGGGGAGATGATGCGGAGCATCCACGATCATCCCCATGGACCCACAACCGTCTCATCAAGAGCCAAGAGGACCGGGACACGAGCTAGAGCTAGAGCTCTCGAGAACGAGGTGACCTCTTTCCTTATTGATATCACATGTGATCCACTCGAGACATGGCTACTACCTAAGTCCGATATGCTATGCGTGATTAGGTGTCAAGGGGAACCTCCCGAGGATGCACGTGAAGATGGACAAGCCGCCAAGTACAAGGAGGAAGAAACACGACGAGAGGAACCGGAAGAATCTGCACAGCCCGGACATCCGGCCCCATGCCCCGGACATCCGGCTCTTCCTGAGGCCCCGGATATCCGGCCCCGTCGCCCGGAAATCCGGCCCCTCCATCACCGAATGCACCTGAGAGACCCAGACCAGCCCGGACATCCGGCCTCCCCGCCCGGACATCCGGCCCGTCCCGAAGCCCCGGATATCCGGCCCCTCGCCCGGAAATCCGGCTCCCCGTACCCGGTTTTGCAGAATCGGTCACCCTAGCCCGGACATCCGGGCTGAGAACCCCGGACATCCGGCGCCTCGCGAAAGCCCGGACATCCGGCCCAACGCCCGGACGTCCGGCCTCCCTACTGCTGCCAAGATGTCTCGTGGCCTTGCCCTTGTACCCTTCGCCCGAGACTATATATACTTGTTCCCTTTCCTCTTTCTAGGGTTAGCTTTGGATTAGCTCATATTTCGGTGTGAGAGCCTTTGCTCATCCACTTGGCTACTTCTCCCTTTGAGATCAGGACCTCTACGGAGAAGATCCCCCAAGCGGATTCAAGACCCCCTCCTAGGGTGGACCCCATCAATACCTCCTCTCGGAGAAGAACGGCTACTCGTGTATCTTTACCTTTATTGTTCTTGAATCTTGTGCCACTCTGTGTGTTCATCGATCTAGAACTTGTGTGATTGGTTTCTTGTCGGTTGAGTGAATTCTCTTTCGTTTTCCCCGTGTTTCCCTCTTGTTGTTCCGCGTGTTCGTCGTGATTCACCATAGGATCCGCTCCAACGTGAAAGATCACTCCCGTAGGGTTTCGCCCTACATCAGCATATCTTTTTAGGATGGCGTTGAACCCCTCACTACGCTGTGTAGACTGCAGGAAGGGGAAGAACATGTGTTTGAAGTAGCACGGCACCCAAGTTGACCTGTATTCGTACAACTTCTGAAAGTGTGTGTGTGTGTGTGTGTCATAGCCTCGTACTTCATCATTAACCCAGCCCAATTCCACTCAAACTCGTCTATAGTGAAGCTGAAGTCAACACAGTAGTTGAAATCATCACAGAGCCCTAGATTCCGGCACAACAGCCAACCAACTTTTTCTTGAGCTTTTTTCATGATGTGCCATCGACAACAATGATGCACTGTGGATGGAAAGATTCTCTGTATTGACTGCCTCATTGCACCATCCTGATCGGTTATGAAGTTGTCAGGAGGTTTGCCATCCATAGCCTCTAGGAATGCTCGGAAGACCCAATCAAAGCTCGATGCCAAGTCCTGCCTCACAAACACGCAACCCAGCATGAAAGATTGGCCATGTCGGTTTATTCCGATGAAGGGCGCGAACAGCATATTGTACATGTTGGTCATGTAGGTGGTGTCAAACGATATGCAAATCGTGGTACGCCTCCGCATAAGCTTTTCGAGCTGAGCCATCCACCCAAAATATGTTGACAACTCTGTCGTCTTCGTCATATTTTACCTTATAGAAGAAGTCTGGATCAGTTTTTTGTATATCCTTGAAGTGTGCAATTGTCTCCATCATGTCACCCTCCTTTGTGTCATCTCTACGGAAACTTGTACACATATTTGTTATTGCCTTTGGTCCGAATGGCACCATCATCTCAGATCCATAGAACTCTGCCATTACATGCATCATATATCCTGCATAATACGAAAAGAAACAATATCTCTTTTTTTATTCGCACAAATGCACATATCTAGTTGCAGAATAATACGATATGTGTTGGCACAGAAGATAGTTGCAAGAAATGGACAACCAGCTGCACCTTTTAAAAAACACTTTCATTTTGTACACAGGACACTATGTAGTTACACAATGAAGGCAATGTAGTTGCACGGGAACATCATGTAGTTGCACAGTGAAGGTAATCTAGTTGCACACTTAAGGCATTTTAGTTGCACACCAGTACCATAACAGTTGCACACTTGACTACCTAGAAGGAAACTTAATTTTGTAAGGGATATAGATACACACATGTAGTCCAGTTGCGGTTATACAAGATGCGCAAAAACTCCTTTTCATCAGGAGCGATGCCTTGGTGGGATATCAAGTATTTGGGCAATGAAGGTTTGTTCACTAGGGGATGATTGTGGTCACGAACAGTGCGTCACCTGCCATCGCCCATCTATCAGCTTCACCAACATTTTTGCCTTGCATTGAGTTTGCTTTATTGTCTCGCGTTTACGCTTCTTCTTTTTCTTACTAGTACCAGCCTCCTCTTCAGCAAATATTGGAGGTACATCTTCCATCTCCTCATCACTGTCAATGGGTTTTGGATCTGGTATAGGGTTCAGGACAGGAGGAGCCTCAGCTCCTCCATCATCAGCTTTTGGCTTCTTGTACTTGTTGCAGCAAAACTGTTGTTTTACCAATACATTTGTGTGAGTTGTCCGCCTAGAGGTGTTCATTTTTACAGAGAAACCCATCCGTAGGGTGTAGCTGTTGTAGTGATCCTTAGCAATTTGAAAGGTGTCAAACCTCATGCCAACATAGGGTTCCATTAGCTGAGAACCAGCCTCATCTTCTCCTTCTTCTCCTTGCACAACACCGTCAACAGCCCCAGCTCCGAGCTCAGTCCTGGTTGGACCAGGAACATTTGCCGCGGTGCCCGTGTCATCAAGAGAATGTCTCCCTGACTGCAAAGACACCACTACAGGGGCACAACGGGTTGATGACTGTCCTGCCACATTGTCATGGCCCATAGGGGTAGGCCCACGACTTGTGTGCATGTAGTAAACAGAGCGCCCATTTTCTGTCCAATTTCCTTGCGGTATGCTGGGTTGCTGCTCATCCATATCATGAGGAAGCTCATTGAGATCAGGAGCAACTCATTGAGATCAAGAATTTTTTTCCTTTTTCTGGCTGCTGCCTCACATCCACTGCATATAAAAAAAGGAAGTGATGTCAAGTTTTAATCATCAAAGAGTGTTTCAAACAACCTAAAAACTTAGTAAATAGGCAGTTGTACACCATTTTATGACAATCTTAGTTCCAAAAGCAACATGTCTATAGCAGAATCTTTTATTATAACAGGGATGTATTTTTTTGTTTTGCACAGACTTGTTATGTTAGTTGCACATTTTGCAGTAAATAGTTGGCAATAACATGACTTTTTTTACTATAAAGTTTTTCTGACTTTTTCCTCTATTTGTTGCAATGATCCGCATGTTTTCTGTTGGCAAGGAGCTGATTCAGATTTTTCTGCACATAATTTGGACACAATTTGATGCTACACTGTGAGATGGAAAATCCAGGTGAAAGAAGAAAGATGAATTGGATGACAGACTATAGACATATGCTTTTCATCGTCGTTTCTGTTTTTACTTCCAGTATATTTGAACATATTTTGCTTTGCAATAGGTGTGCTACCAAAATATATGTGTGGGACAAGTATATATGCGTGACTACTTTAATATGGTTTATGGCTTCAATAGGCTTGTTTATTTTTCTCTGTTCCAGAAATTGCTGTAGATGTTGCTACTGATCATTGTGTAGCTTTCACAAAAGTTCCTGTGTTTAAGCTGTCGTACTGCAGATTTTTGGTTTTGGCTAGAATAGATCTTTCAGTTGGCCAGGATGCATATATCAGTTGGCCAGCATGCATGTTTAGTTTTACAGTCAATGTGTTCAGTTGGCTAGAATAGATTTTTCAGTTGGCCAGGATGCATATATCAGTTGGCCAGCATGCATGTTTAGTTTTACAGTCAATGTGTTCAGTTGGCTTGAATAGATCTTTCAGTTGGCCAGGATGCATATATCAGTTGGCCAGCATGCACGTTTAGTTGGACAGACAATGTGTTCAGCTGGCTAGAAAAGATGTTCAATTTCCCAGGATGCATATATCAGTTGGCCAGCATGCATGTTCATTTGCACAGTCAGTGTGTTCAGTTGGCTGGAATAGATGTTTCAGTTTCCCAGGATGCATATATCAGTTGGCCAGCATCCATGTTCAGTTGCACAGTCAATGTGTTCAGCTGGCTAGAATAGATGTTTCAGTTGGCCAGGATGCATATACCAGTTGGCCAACATGCATGTTCAGGTGGCTAGAATCATGTTTTAGTTGGCCAGAAAATATGTCTTAGTTGGCTTGCTGAACACATACAGGGGGAGGGGAAACTTGCCTGGCATGCATGTTAGAAAACATGTTCAGTTTTGACCTCAAACCATGTTTAGTGTGCAGATGTGTTCATGGGGGGTAGGGGTGGTGTGATGTTGACAATGGGGTGATGTGGCAGCTTTCTCCATGGATTTGCTGATAGATCCATGGAGAAGGGTGTTTATAGATGCAGTACAAGAAGGGGAGAACTGAAGAGGGGCAGAGAGGAATTACTTGCCTGTTTGTTGCTGCCTGGTATGGCTCTGATCACCCTGCCCTTCAGGTCAACTTGTTGACGCAGTTTCTTCTAATTTTGGGCTGCCATGGCGGTTGTACAGGAGGAGGAAGAAGGAGCCTTGGATCCCCTTCTTTCGTGGAGGACAAGAAGGTAGCGTGGGAGGGCTGGGGCGTGGGAGGGGCTGGGACGTGGGGGCGAGCAAGCGTGGGGACAGTTGGCCACGTGGGGATCATGCTTTTCTGTTCAGGACTGGGCGCTCCATCGCCTCGGTTTGGTGGCCGCCTGTCCCCTTCCTTTTCTGTACTGCGAGGGGACAGGGGCTTACCTTTTTAGGCCGGCCGCTCGATCGCACTACTGGGCAGCCGACCACCCACTAGACACGTCCTTTATCCTTTCGCCTTCTACATCGCGCTTAAGAAGTATCTGACTGAATCCCAGATTCCTGGTGCATTTGCAAGCAACCGGTTAATTACATCCATGAGGTCGATCCCACAGAACACCTCCGATTAAGCTGCGTTGATGGTCGTTGATGTATCGGATTGCTCATCCATATGGATTGTGATATTCATGTAAATATTATGTGGGTAGCTTTGTTTCGCCAAAACCCGATCATGAGTATTATCGCCATGTTGGTGTGACCAACAAGATGTGTCAATGAAGGGGATGACTTTCGCCTCGTCGGTTCCCAGTCATGTGATGCCCTGACTTTGTCAGGCGCGGACATATGTTTGTTGCTATTGCCTCGTCGGTGCCCAGCAATAGTGTGTCCAATTCCATAGGTAGTGACATGTCGGTGACATAGCCTCGTCAGCACTTGGACATGATTTCGTCCGGCCTCGTCGGCACTAGACGTATGATGGAGATAATGGTGTGCGTAGCTTTTGTGTCGTTGACACTCGGCTAAGATGCTAATGTGGTATATCACGGATGCATTGGATGATGCTTGCCAATAAAACAAAATTGATTTCGCTACCTAGTAGGAGTGAAATCGATGTAGAATTGTACGGACGTCACCTCCTAGTGAGGGGCGGAATTGAAGTAACCTTTATTAATCTCATCTCCTCCTGATGGACAAAAACAATGTATAATTTATAGCCTCGCATCCTTGCGAGAGGCGGAATCAAGATAGTATTTCGTTGAAGTTGCCTACTCGTGAGGGGCAAAATCAGTGTAGTAGTTTTGACTCCTTCGTACTTGGCCTTAGCCGCATACGCTCGTCATGTTTTGCATGAACCTACGGTCGACTATCCTTGTTGGAGTAGACATCCCGCGCTTTTGTGAATTTTGTAGCTAGTTTCCTTGCATGAGAAAGCCATGGTTTTAGGCTGGCTTTGATGGAGGATTTTTATGCTCAAGTACACGACATGGGGCTAAAGTGAAGTTTCGTATTGAACAGTCATCATTACTCGCCATGGAACTGATGTAGAATTTCTTTGAGTAGAACATGCCTTTTGCTCGTCAGTACTCGGCCACGACACTAATGTATAACTTGATTCGGTAGGACAAACCTTTTGCTCATCAGTACTCGGCCACGATACTAATGTAGGCCCGTTTCTCATTACTATTCGGCCAAGATACTGATGTAGAACTTGCTTTTAGTAGGGTAGACCTTTTGCTCATCAGTACTCGGCCACGGTGCTGATGTAGGCCATTTTTCTCGTCAGTATTCGGCCAAAGTACTGATGTAGAACTTGCTTACCACAACTTTACAACCGATGAGATAGAACAGATCAAGCTCCCTCGTAAGGGGCAAGATTAATTTCTTTTCCACTTCTTTGATTGCTTGCATGAACATAGATCGTTACATACTTGCTCTTTTGTCATCATAAAATAATTCTCACGTTTGGTTCTTACAACTTACCATCAAAGTCGACGGTTGGTGCAGAGGTCAACAAGACGATGAAGCAACAGCGCCCGCGATTGATGAAACTAACATGGTGTAGATTGAGGAGGGAAGGGGTGGTGTGTGTAGAGCTGGTGATGATGAGAGCCTCGGCGCGCTTTGGCTTCGGCTGGACGAGGAAAAGAGCCACGAGAGCCTAGCGATGTCTACTGCATGCTCCTGGCAGCGGCATCACGTAGGTTTTCAGAGGAAGAAAAGCTTCGGCTGGACGTGTGTATGTGCGCGTGCGTACTATGTGCGTGCCTCCCAGAAACGAGGGCTGCCTCACTTTATATAGGCGCCGGTCGTGGAAAGGCGTTGGAAAACGTCTGGGTTTAAAACGGCAACGGAGTCCATCCCAAGTTTGCGTGCTGTGTATTTCCTTTTCTTGATTTCTTGCTTTCTTAGACGCTAATTTAACTCAGCCCCAACAGTCCCTGTTACGTGGGCCTTGTCCCGTTCAGTCACATTGCATGCAACTCGTATCCATTAGCAGCAAATCTACATTACCAGCAAATCTACGTGGCCGGATGCATGCACACCAATTCCAAATTGGGCGCTGATCTGCGCTGGTGCGCCGGCCCAACTGTTGGGCCGGTCGAGCACCAGCCGTCCGATGCGCGAGCCTAGGCCGTCTGATCTGTGCGAGATCCCCCCGAGAAAATCGTCCCGCACCCGTCCCTCGCCGCACCGCATCGCAGGCCGCCCCCCGCCGGCAAGATCCTTCCATGAAAATCGTCCCGCACCCGCCCCTCGCCGCAGGCCGGCCCTCACCGACCGTTGACCTCGTCGCAGGCTGCACCTCGGCGCACCCCCCCCCCGCAGATGGCAGCTAGCCACCTCCGTTGTCGGCCGCAACTGGGCGATGTCGCCGCCGGTGATCAACACATGCAACACTCAGCCGCGGTTGCAGCTAAACCTTGAACGGGTGTAGCAAAATTCAAAGGCGGTTGTAGCAAAAATGCCACCGGAACTCGCCGCCGTGCTTGAACCACCATGGCCTCGTGAATGGATGTAGCAAAACACGTCGCCAGTAGTAGCAAAAAACGAGGCTGTTGCAACAAAAATGCCGTCCTCGTCATCACTGGGCACATGTCAGTCATAAAAAAGCACCCATGGCCTTATGAAAAATGGATGTAGCAAAACACACAAACGGTAGTAGCAAAAAATTGACACCGTTGCCGTCGCCGGTCGCAAAAATGGCCGCCGTTGCAAAACCGGTTGTAGCAAAAATTTAGGCTGCTTCCAGCAAAATTAAAATACGGTGGTAGCAAAATTTAGTCTTGTCTAGCAAATCAAAAAAAGATGGCAGCAAAAATGTCTCCGTTTCCAGCATCTCGGGACTCTGGTTCCAGCAAAACAAAAACCCAGTTGCAACACCGGAGCCTCTCCCATCTCCACCTCCGGAAACTGCTGGTTGTAGCAACCATGGCTGCTCGTTCCAGCATCGCTGGACTCTGGTTCTAGCGGCGCCGGGCCCATGGGTGGCAAGCTCCTGGCAGGCAGCGCCGCAATCCCCCCTTTGTCTCCCCCAGAGCAGCGCCAGATCCTCCTGCGAAAAAAAGGCAACGCCCATGGCCGGGGGCCTCCCTACCTGCCTTGCCAGAGAAGGAAATGGAATGGAGCAGGGGGACGGCGGCGTGACTGAAGTGTGCCTTGTGGTGGTTTCGCGGCAGCGCAGGGAAGGGAGAGAAGAAACATGGCGTGGGGAGGACGCGGCTGGAGGTAGGAGATGAAGTGCACGGGAAGAGATAAGGCAGGAACAGATAAGATTTGGGTTCACTAAATACACGCGTCTTCGCGCGAGGGGCTACTTGAGTGGGCGCACGACGCCAGCATGGCGCGTGACCGGCCGAGCGTTCGGCCGGTGCGCCGATTCCAAACGTTTCCCTTCCAAATTTGGCTAGCTTTACATGCATGTATTTTTCACTTTTGGCAATTATTACTCATAAACCAGAGAGTAAAATTTCAAACTATTTGCACCACTGTATTTTATATGATGAACTCTACAAATAGAGTCTAATATTGAATATTTTCTCCTTTCATAATTTTCTACCAATACGTGGGACCCACATGTCACACATTAATACTTTGTTAAATACAAGTGATATGTTTCTCATATATACTTTCATATTTATTTTGCATGCCGATCCACCAGGGCTCACAAATTATTGGGCTTTTTTGGGTACAAAAATCCGTCAAACAAATTTCCCCCGCTGAGGCTCATGGGCGAAATAATCCATTGATCAATTCGACAACAATTTGTTGCGGTCCATACTTGAATTGTACTACCAAAAGGCCCGTTCGTTGCAACAGGTGAACAAAATCCTTACACGTACCTAGCGACACATCGGTCTGGTCACTTCTCCCATCCGTGGATGGTGGTCATGTATTCCACCTAATCACGATAAACACTTCTCCCGTTCGTCGATGGTGGTCATGTATATTCCACCTAATCACGGTAAACATGATCAATTCCATGGCGATGAGGTTGGCCATCGACAAAAGTTTCAAATTTTTCCTAAGAATATCAATAGTCATGTTGCAAATATGTCTGTACGTTGCAATGGGTGAAACACTATTATTCCCACATGGCCGCATCCTCTTACTAAATGAACACGTTGTCCAGGACTCAAGAATCGGGCTATGGTGATGTGGTGGAGATAATTTTATTTCAAATTATATGCCAAAATAATATAAGGACTTTTAAAAGGCAACTGAGACTAAAAGGGCAACAATGTTATCGTCGCCTAATTTCATATTAGCATCCACAAGTAGTCATTTGTGTCTTATAAAGGCAGCCTCCATACACTGCAAGCATCAGAGTCGTTATCCTCAAGCTTGACCTCCCTCCAGCGTTAAAGTATATCTCCAACAAATGAACAAATTTAGATTAATTGGTCTCACTTATGAGCAAGTGTTGTGGCTGGCTAGTGATGTTTGTTAATGGATCGATCATCAGCAAACCGATCCAAGACTGTGGAACAACAAAAATGATGAGACAAAAAAATCAAATCATTGTTTGGAAGTTAATTAAAATGAAAAACTAAGAACAAACTGATACTTGAGAAAGAATTGTAATGCAATTGAGGGTTCGTCTCAGGTAAACCTTTTTTTTCGGTTAGGTAAAAAAAATTTACACCATCTCAGATAAGCCTACTCGTCGAGAGCATCCAACGTGTGACATGTGATGAGGCTAACTTGATGCGAGCTCATAGGGATTGATTATTGAACGAAAACCAATTTTTTTGTGTTTCCGATCAGCCATGAAATACATGTATGTGCTGTTCAAATCGGCCACATACCGTGCAGGTGTGCGTCGAGGTTTAATAGGAGCAAATACCACGAGTCAACACCAGCATACAGAGCTCCTTTTTACAAATGCACGTGCGTTGCACCGGGCCAAAAAAGATCGGAAAACCTGCTCCATGTGTAATCAAGCACCATTCCTTATATCTACTAAGAAAATCCACTGCAATAACATCAACAACAACATATGACTGGTGACATACATATATGTATATCAGCTAAGAGAAAAAGACATGTCAGTTTCGCAACGTAAATAAGTACATAATTTGTGCAAGTGTATATATGGAGATCAAACATCAGATCAGCAAACACAATGCAATTATTTTTTGAAGCATGTGTAAAACGCAATGTATGAAAATAAATACAACCATTCAGCAAACACAATGCTATTATTTTTAAGAAACACACAATACTAGTATTTTCTCGATGAACACAACTTTCAGAGCATTCCATCATATTTTTGTCTTTACTGTCGTGCTAGTACCCGCACACTGCTCCATTTATCCTTTTTTGTTCAGATCGGCCACATACCGTGCAGGTGTGCGTCGAGGTTTAATAGGAGCAAATACCACGAGTCAACACCAGCATACAGAGCTCCTTTTTACAAATGCCCGGGCATTGCACCGGGCAAAAAAAATCAGAAAACCTGCTCCATGTGTAATCAAGCACCATTCCTTATATCTGCTAAGAAAATCCACTGCAATAACATCAACAACAACATATGACTTGTGACATACATATATGTATATCAGCTAGGAGAAAAAGACATATCAGTTTCGCAACGTAAAAAAATACATAATTTGTGCAAGTGTATGGAGATCAAACATCAGATCAGCAAACACAATGCAATTATTTTTTAGAAGCATGTGTAATGCAATGTACGAAAATAAATACAGCCGTTCAGCAAACACAATGCTATTATTTTTAAGTGTATATATGGAGATCAAACATCATATCAGCAAACACAATGCAATTATTTTTTAGAAGCATATGTAAAACGCAATGTATGAAAATAAATACAGCCGTTCAGCAAACACAATGCTATTATTTTTAAGAAACACACAATCCTAGTATTTTCTCGATGAACACAATTTTCAGAGCATTCCATCATATTTTTGTCTTTACTGTCGTGCTAGTGCCCGCACACTGCTCCATTTATCCTTTTTTGTTCAGATCGGCCACATACCGTGCAGGTGTACGTCGAGGTTTAATAGGAGCAAATACCACGAGTCAACACCAGCATACAGAGCTCCTTTTTACAAATGCCCGGGCATTGCACCGGGCAAAAAAAATCAGAAAACCTGCTCCATGTGTAATCAAGCACCATTCCTTATATCTGCTAAGAAAATCCACTGCAATAACATCAACAACAACATATGACTTGAGACATACATATATGTATATCAGCTAGGAGAAAAAGACATATTAGTTTTGCAACGTAAATAAATACATAATTTGTGCAAGTGTATGGAGATCAAACATCAGATCAGCAAACACAATGCAATTATTTTTTAGAAGCATGTGTAATGCAATGTACGAAAATAAATACAGCCGTTCAGCAAACACAATGCTATTATTTTTAAGTGTATATATGGAGATCAAACATCAGATCAGCAAACACAATGCAATTATTTTTTAGAAGCATGTGTAAAACGCAATGTATGAAAATAAATACAGCCGTTCAGCAAACACAATGCTATTATTTTTAAGAAACACATAATCCTAATATTTTCTCGATGAACACAACTTTCAGAGCATTCTATCATATTTTTGTCTTTACTGTCGTGCTAGTGCCGCACACTGCTCCATTTATCCTTTTTTGTTTAGATCGACCACGTACCGTGCAGGTGTGCGTCGAGGTTTAATAGGAGCAAATACCACGAGTCAACACCAGCATACAGAGCTCCTTTTTACAAATGCCCGGGCATTGCACCGGGCAAAAAAATCAGAAAACCTGCTCCATGTGTAATCAAGCACCATTCCTTATATCTGCTAAGAAAATCCACTGCAATAACATCAACAACAACATATGACTTCTGACATACATATATGTATATCAGCTACGAGAAAAAGACATGTCAGTTTCGCAACGTAAATAAATACATAATTTGTGCAAGTGTATGGAGATCAAACATCAGATCAGCAAACGCAATGCAATTATTTTTTAGAAGCATGTACACAATGCTATTATTTTTAAGAAACACACAATCCTTTTTTCTTCAGAGCATTCCACCATCCAACTGTCCGCACCTCCAAATGATTCATAAGTTGAGAGTCCGGCCGGCCGGCTCGCCCTCGATCTCCTTTAATACACAATACACCTCACATGTAAATTTCTTTTCTTAAAGAGACAAGGATCAATTCTTTCCTCTAATAGACCACCATTAATTTATTTCCTTCAATATACAGCCCTCAATTCCTTCCTTTTATACCCACAATCCAGAAATCTATCCTTACTGTTAGAATAAATCCGAGGCATACCGTTGATCATCCGAGGACCAAGCAATCAACCGAGCACGACACCGAGATTTGTTAACGAGGTTCATCGATATGGCTACATCCCCGGGGCCTGACTACAGGCGCTCCTCCCCGTGACACCGTCACAATATTGCACACCGCCACCTGGCGCGCACATGCCCGCGGCTCCCCTTGCGCACCTGTGCTATTATGTTGGCATAGGTTACATCGTGTGTCTACCCCCGCTATATATGAGAGGCCTAGGATACAAGTGTCCTACTAGGACACGACTCCACATCCTATGTAAACACAATACAACTCATAGTCCAACTGTAACCTACCTTGTACACTATATTCGACACAACTCTAACAAACTCCACCTTGGCGAATATACTCCAACACCCTGGATTTGTCCATGTGTCAAACTTCCATGTACATTGGACTTGAGCTTATCCCATGAGCACCGCTGCTACTCCAAAGACTCCATGTGACTCCACCTGCAACTTGTAGTCCCTTCTTTCCTTGACCACGGTCAACACTCGAGCAAAATTAAGTTTCTTGTTACTCTAGTTTGTGCTCCCAACTTCCAGAGTATCAGTCCAGCGCCATCACACACCGATCAACGACTGCGTGAAAGTGAACAACTCACATCTTGGGTGCTACACATAAGAGTTACTTGAACTCAACATCACCGCTCCTTTCTTGACCGCTTTGTCTGAAACTTGAAGAAATTTCACCATTGCTTGTAATCATCCCGAGTCAAATTCGCAGTTGTCTCACCACATGTATGACCACGAGCCTGGCCCGTCTCCATGCCCCGTGCATACCGCACGCCTCGCCGCTATTACCGCGTCGAGCCTCCGCTGTCCCGGTCGAGTCTCAAGGGTCACGAAACCACACCACTCAACCCCCACTGCAGAGTACCACCGATCATCACCGACCGATGACGAGTTTCACGCTTCCATCAGACCACCGGGCTCCAGTCCGAACTACGTGTCACTCGCTTTTTCCGCCTTGCTGAATAGGCTTTGATTCCCTGGATCCTTACATCGCAGCCCCTCAATCCAGCTCCACCTTCAACATGACTCCATGGTAGATGATCAATCCACCCTCGCGCCCCGTCGACTTCAAGCTCCGTGAGTACATCACCTTGAATCAACTCCGCGCCATAGTCTTGTCGAAGCCACACAAGCCCTTAGGCCTGCACCACGTGTTTCCACGCCCAGAAGTCGGTCACCATCAGCATCACGCTCCTATGTCGTCGTCGCCGATCCCACCACCGTCTTCTGTACCAACCGACTCGCGTCGATCCATCAGACTGTCTAGTCCGACCCAACCGAACATGTCCGGCTGTAATCATGCTCCACCCTGCATCACGACCTCTTGCACATCCGTGCGTGTCTTAGACACCATGTGTTTGCATGATCCTCATGACGCGCTTGTCCGCGCGCCTCCGCAGCCTATCCACGTGTTCCAAGCCATCTCAGCAAACCGACCCAAAAAAAACTTTCTTTTTTCATGTCACTGTTTGTTGTTGCTTCTCCGTGCATCCTATAGCAGAAAATAGATCGAACTTGATCCAATCAAAACTGCTCCTGTGCACACACGTAGTCTTGGTTGCTACCCTTGCTTTTTGTCAAACAAATCTCATACACGTGCCAACGTCTCAAGTACTAGCATGATCCCACGTGCCTGCCTCTTGGCTTCTGGGCAGCAGCAACGCACAGACATCACACTTCTGGACAAAGCTCGAGAACCTGTTGTCCTCTTGCTCCCCTCCACGTACGGTCGCCGCCTTGCGCTGCTCCACGATAGCCACAAGCGCTCCACGACATCGATCGATTGAGATCGATCCGATCTGCTTTCAAGCACTTGACTGACTCCCATTGCTACACGCTGCCTGACACAGGTACTTTGCATCACCGAAATCCCCTCGGTTTCAAGCCGGCCTATACTCGCACGGTTTCTTGTCCGTCTTGATAACCAGCCAGCTGAACACAACATCCGATTTTCAACGATGCATCGATTCATCGCCACTGGTAGCCCCTCTAGATCAACAATCTTGCCGTCTTCAAACAACCTAGCTCATGATACCACTTGTTAGAATAAATCCGAGGCATACCGTTGATCATCTGAGGACCAAGCAATCAACCGAGCACGACACCGAGATTTGTTAACGAGGTTCATCGATATGGCTACATCCCCGGGGCCTGACTACAGGCGCTCCTCCCCATGACACCGTCACAATATTGCACACCGGCCACCCGGGCGCCGGCACATGCCGCCGGCTCCCCCTTGCGCACCTGTGCTATTATGTTGGCATAGGTTACATCGTGTGTCTACCCCCGCTATATATGAGAGGCCTAGGATACAAGTGTCCTACTAGGACACGACTCCACATCCTATGTAAACACAATACAACTCATAGTCCAACTGTAACCTACCTTGTACACTATATTCGACACAACTCTAACACTTACTTTATTTTGTTTATATTCAGCCCTCAATTCCTTCCTTTAATAGACAAAGGTCAATTCTTTCCTTTAATAGACCACCATCAATTATTTCCTTCGATAGACAACCCTCAATTCATCTCACGGTCTCTTTCCTTATGCATCTTGCTGATTACATGACACTTGCTAACATATATAAACTGGTAGGATTCTGTTTAAAGGAACAATGTGGGATTATTTAACATCAAATTTGGACGTCCGGTTGGTTGCTGGAGTCTTTTGCCGGAACAGGAGGTCACGAGTTCGACACCGCCGCGGCCTTTTTTTCTCACATTGTTTGTGGCCCAGAAAAGGCCTAGGAGTTGTAGCGTTTGGATGTTGATTAGGCCCACCGTGCAGCTATGTGGCCCAATACGAAAATTTACCTTCAATGTTTCGCTCGGATCTACTCGTGATATGGTTCATTTAAAGTCAAACCTTTCTTTTTATCAAGGTCGACCAATAGTTCGCATGGCTAGCCCAGCCCACTCACATCTAGGAGACCAAGGTTCGAGTTCAGCGTCCGGTGATAAACTTTTTCATCTCGTTTTACAGAACTTATTTTTCTTCTCACGGGATGGCATTGGTGTGATGGGCTGGTTCGTGCGTTCGCTGCTGCCTAGCCTGGACGGGCATACACGCCAGCTGATGGCCCATAAATAAAAGTGAACGATCATGAGCCTGTGCAGAAAAATAGTACCAACCATATGAAACAAACTGAAAGCGTAAAATCACGGGAAGAAACGTATCGTGACGGTGAACCCGACAAAGTCAATCCGTGCTTTATTATTACTAGCAAAAGAGCCCGTGCGTTGCAACGGGAGATAAAAGTGGTGAACCTTCTTGATATGTCATTTTAACCATTTTTTATATCTATTTTTAATAAATGTTGAGCGTGGAAATTTCCTTTTTTTTTTGATAAAACTGAATATTTCATTAAAAATGTAACACCTTTTGAAGAATAGTCAACATTTTTATGAAAATTAGAACATACTCTATAAAATAACATTTTTTGAAAAGAATGTATTCCTGTTGTACATTCGAAATGGTTTTTGTAGTACGATGTGATTTTTTGGGGATTTTAAGTGTTTTTAAAATTACAAACATATTTTTTGAAATGTTTTTAAACTTTTTTTGGCGTTTACTTACATCATCATTTACCCACTCTTTTTCATCTAGCAGGCACATCAATTGATTTTGTAAGACATAACTTCCATCTATCTTAACCAGCAATTGTTCTCTCAAAGATGATTCTATTGCTATATGAGCACATAGATCATGGTCGGTCAATGTATAGTCTGCAAAAAAAATCAAATAATTTAAGAATATATTGAATATGAAAGTACACATAATAAATCAAACAAATATCTCGTGGGAGATAATCATATGTCTCATCAAGTTTGATCTCTTTATGTGAATCTCGTTCCTTAACATCATGTAATGGAAAAACAGAAGATAATGTCGAGCTAGATGGGGATGGAGGTGATGACAATGGATCACGATCTATCTGATTCCGGCCCAATCGATTCAAAACACTCCGAAACTGGAGTAGATGTTGACATAGTTGGTGACATAGGTGATGGCTCCAAAACACTTGATTCAAATTTTTTTGCTTTTTTGAAGGTCGTTTATCAAAATCCTCCGCAATGTTCAGTTCAGTGTTGTCATCTATTTTCTGTAGTCACAACAAAAATAAAAGGTGAACCTCCAACCGTTAGAAGCACTATCGCAGGAATCAGTTGAAACAGAGGTAGTACATCATATTCAGTTTGCTAACAAGATGACAAAGCTAGGATTCTTGTAGTACAATATATATGTGCATGTTAAAAAAAATTCTAGAATGAGAAAGTGAGTCATATCAGTAAATGTGGTCTAACACATATGAAGGAATTAAGATGCTTATTTAGACTTCAAAAAGTTAAAGCCAGAAAGAAGTAACCTATCAGTGTGTGTTATGAATTGAGGGCACCAATCAAATCTGATACTATTCTAACCTAAATAATACATGTGTATACATAGTAAAAAAAATCTGAAGCCACTTGACTTGAAGTAGTCTCAAAAGGCTTGTCACTGTGGATCGAGGCAGTTGCACACAGAAAATGCCATGCTCTACTTGTCCAGTAATTAACCACCTACTTGACAGGACAAAAGACTATCTGTATAACAGGACAAAAGATCATCTGCTTGACAGGACAAGAGGATCTGATAATTGTATCAAGCTAGAATTACTATGAACTGATTTGGGTCAGAAAAATACAACCAATTCAATCAAATGGTCTTTGGTGTTGCACATCCAAATTAGACTGGTTAATTGTAGACTATGGTTGATCGATAAAGGAATTTAACTACTGTCTAGGAGTGGGCAAGGAGTTGTGGTAGACTGTTAGTTGGGGTTGGAATTTAGCCTGCTGCTGTCAAGTACAAACAGAATCCATCTATGTAGGAGTGCGTGATGTGTTGCTTGTCAGTCAAATATAGTCTACTGTTGTCAACAGCTATATTTGGTACAGTAAACTGATGAATTGGCAAACAGATGAGACCCATCAGATGCTTCAAAAGTAGTTGTGCCAAAGTAGGTCTAGGCGATGGCTGATGGTCTTCCGGCAAAGTCGGCGTGGCGATTGCAGATGGTCTTCGGCAAAGTCGGCAGAGGCGATGGCGGCGAAGCGACAGAGCGATGGCTGTGAAGTCGACAGAGGCGATATATTACAGAGACGTCAAAACCAATTAATCCACTCCACTGAATACACCTCCTAATCCTATTTTGCTAGGTGCAGCTAGCATATCTATTCATATGTATGCAATTAAGCTAATTGATAACTGATTAAAGAGCAGAATATATGAAACTTCAAGAATTACTCCAGCATCATGTCCAAGAATAACTCTAACCAAGTTCAAGCCACCATGTTCAGGTATATGTAGTCAGCAACACGAAATTTCTTGGTTCAATCCTTGGCTAGTAACAACAATTTTTCAGAAAAGAAATACTGAAACAGGGGCTTGTATCACTGATTAGCTGAAACATAATGCAAAATTACATAATAAAATAGACAAAGTAGTTGATTTAAAGACTCCAGTGCATATCAAGTAGCACCAATTTTTCAGAAAAAATAAACTGAAAGAGGGGTAGATCCGAGGGAGGCAAATCAGTTACATTCATTATACAGAAGTGAAAACAAAGGAAAATCGGTTGAATTCATCGATCATATAGTGGTGTACAACCTACAGTAACATAAAAACAACTACTGTGAGGAACACAGGCACCACAAGTTCTAGATGCACACTCCTGGCATATTGCGATGTCCATCAGTACAATGAAACTAATGATACTAAATAAATAAATATTAACATCAGAGATTGCCTGATAATAAGAGAAAATAACCTGGAAGCAGAGAGGGAGAGCAAGACTGTTGACCAGAGAGGACAGTACCTGCAAACTTATGAGGTTTTGGGGGATGCAGAGTGGCGAATCAGATCAAGGAGGACAAGTTGCAGGTGGCGGTGGTGTCGCCTCAGATTTGGTTCGCTGTGCGCCGCTGCTTGCATGCTAAATAATGTCCATTCAGTTTGGTTATTTGCATCAAATTAAGTACAGTTAAATAGTCCAAAAGATCAAAGATATGGTTAAGCAATACAACTTCCAAAAGCCAAAATAAGGTAACGGATTATAGTCCTGGCGCACCCACAAAATCATGTTTCTCAGTTTCAATTGAAAAGTCCAAAGAAAACTGTGCATGTGTTCATTCTTTCACATTTGATGCATATGACATTCTGTTCTTCAATATGACAATGACATTTATTGATTCAAAAATGAGAACAGTGTATCAATTGTTTGACCCAAACTGAAACAATTCAGTAGTGCGTAGTAACATTACTGGATAGAATTCGGTAGTGACATATTACAATTTGCAGAGGAGCATATCAAGCAAATGTCATGGCGGCAACCCTGACGAAGGAATGTGCATCAAGATTCAGAGTAAGTTGTCTTCACTATTGCATCAGAGATATGTTTGATGTAAGCAATTTTTAACTGTCATGCTTATATAAAATACAAAATTTCCACCCTCGACATGATCTCTATTGTATTATCTCAGCCTATGATCACTACTGTATTTGCCAACATCATGTCCAGCCGCTGTGCATGAAAAAAAATCAAACAATACAGATAACAACCTCAAGAAGAAAGGGAAGGGGGCTGATCATGTTAACTTGGACGGATAGTTCGCTGGTCAAAGGGAAGCACCAGGGCTGTTTTTGAGGGTGATCGAGGCATTACATACCTCTAGTGTAGCCACCGTCGGCGATAGTGGACGGCTCGAAGGCCAACTCGAAGGCGACATGATGCTTTTCTGGTCCAAGTACTCCGGGATTTGATGGATCTTCTGGTCCAAGTACGCAACCTGATGGAGATTCCGGACGAGGGCCTTCCTTCTTATAGCAGCGAAGTCCAATCCGGGTCGAGCACTCCATTGATTAGTGTTGTAGAAGGGCACTATCACGAATTGAATCCAAATTAGACACGGGAGCAGGATGTCGATTGGAGATTCAGAAGCTTACTTCGGTGGAGGCCGGTGACGACTGGCGGTGGCGGACAGGTCACAGCGGCGTATGCTCGCGGCCGGTGCTGGCGGACGGCGTACTCACCCTGCCTCCTCCGGACAAGCTCTCCCTCCACCAGCAGCGCGAGCGCGAGTGCCCGAGCCACTCCGTCGTCGCCCCTGCTCGTCCCTGCTTGCGAGCACCTCCACATCCATGGTCGACCGCCTCCCATCGTCCTCTGCTCCGGCCGCCCCTTGGCTAGACGACGCCCGTGCCTCCTTGCCTTCCCGTCGTCCTCTACTCCGGCTGCCCCTTGGGCGCCTCTGCCTCCTCATGTAGCCCGACAACCACCGCCCCTGCTCCACCACGCCGCGCGGCAGAAACCGTCTTCGCCGCACACACACCGGCGAGCGTCCTCCATCCTCCCGCGAGAGCCACGGTGGCCGGCGGCTAGTGACGGAATGGGCGCTATGGATAAGAGGACGCCGTTATTTTCTGTAGATAAAGGGTCTCGGGTTGAATACTAAAAACTACAGGATCTTTTTGCAAGATCGAAACGTTTTCACCTTAGCCACTTAAAAAAGGAGCGCGGGTTCAATTCCAACAACAGCAGGGGCTTTTCTGTAAAAGCGGCGCGACGGTGAACCCGGAGACCCAATCCGTGCTTTATTATTAGGGCACAAACGCCCGTGCGTTGCATCGGGTGAAAAAAAACCCACACTTCCCTAACCCAATTGCTCAAGACCCCCTTTCATTCCACGACACAACGCCAGGCATGATGGGATGAATAAACTCTTTGAAATCGGCTGCCGTGAAAATATATACTGTAGAAAAATATATATGTATTTCGGTTTTCAGTTCATTTGTATTCACCCCTACGGTATGTCACAAAAGCTTTAGTTGGTGCGATGGCTAGCTTGTCGGGTGAATAAAGTGGAAGTCCTGATTTGAATCAGTGCTCGCTTTTTCTTTTTATGCATTTGTCGCCCGACCTCTCGCACGAGGTCAATCCAAATGGGCCGCCCGATCGCTGATTCCTATGCGAGCGGACGTCTTTTGACACGAATCGTCAAAAGCAAATCCTATTGGCGCTGCAGCGCCGTTAACGTGTATACGCAAGCGAGCGCCTCGGCACCCTTTCTTGGGTCGGCCCGTTCTGTGTACTCTATTCCGCAAGAAAGAAGGGGCCGTCGTTGCGACTCGAACCACGACTGTTGGATTGATGTTCGATAGTATAACCATCACGACACACAATATGATCGATAATATTCAACTCTTTCTTTTATGCATCATCACCCGACCTCTCGCGAGGTCAATCCAAATGGATTCGGCCCGATCGCGCGATTCCTATGCGAATAAGCGTCTTTTGGCGAGAATCGTCAAAGGCAAATCTTATTTGGCGCTGCAGCGCTCGTTAACGTGTATACGCAAGCGGGCGCTGCAGCACCCGTCTTGGGCGGCCCGTTCTCGCATACTCTATTCGCAAAAAGAAGGGAGCTGTCGTTGCCTTTCGAACCACAGACCTGCCGGATAGATGTTCGATAGTATAACCACCACGACACACAATACGATCGATAATATTCAACTCTTTCTTTGCTTTTCGTTTCTTTTCCTTTTCCTTTTCCCTTTTCTTTTTTCCTTTTTCTTTTCTTTTTGCGTTTTCGTTTCTTCTTCTACCTGGTTTCTTTCCCTCACTGACTTTGTTTTTTCTTAAATCGTGAACATTCTCAATTTCAATGATTTTTCTAAATTTGATGAACTTTTCTTTTCAAATCTATGAACTTTTAATAATTTTTGTGAACTACTTATAAAAATTGATTATTTTGTTTCAAAATCGATGAAATTTTTCAAATTCGATGAACCCTTTTCAAAATCTTTTAACTCTTTTCTTATTCAACGAACTTTTTAAAAATTGGATGAACTATTTTGCAAATTGATGAACTTTTTTCAAAATTTTGATGAACATTTTTAATTTTTGTGAACTACTTTCTTAAGTTGATGAACTTTTTCAAATTGGTGAACTTTTTTCAAATTTTGATGAACTTTTTAAATTTTTTGTGAACTATTTTTGTAAATTGATGAACTTTTTTTAAAAATATTGGGCTTCTCTTGAATAGGGCGATGTTTTTATGCATGTTAATGAACTTTTTCCGAAATTTGTGAGGTTTCATTTTTCTTAAATAAAACATATGTTCTCTCAAAAAAAATGGGCCGGCCCTAGTGGTTAGCTGAACACACGTAGGTAGTGCAGGTACCGTGTTCTTTATATGGGTACAATATGTGAAGTATTAAATAGAGTTGTTTTCGTATACTAAAACACACGTTGGCCTTTGGCGCAGTGGTTGTTGTGCGGAGAGAAGCAAGTTTAACAAAAACATGTGGGTTCGAATCCCAGCTCTAGCATATATTTTCCGTGGTTAATTTTCCTTTTCACTTCTATTTTTAGAAGTAGCTGCTGGGCGGCCCGTTAGGCTCTTGTAGCGCTAAAAGGGCTAGCGATGCTGAATGTGCCGAGTAGGAGCTCCCTGCGTCAAATACGTGCTCGCGTGATTCCCTGAATTAGTACCACCTCGCTTATATATTTGAAATTCAAACTGAAAGCGTAAATTCACGGAAAGAAAGCGTATTGTGACGGTGAACCCGGAGACCCAATCCGTGCTTTATTATTAGGGAGAGATTAGGGAGAGATTGGTGAATGCTCTGAAGTTGTATACTCATGTTTTGTATCCTTATTATCATGGCACGACTTGGAATGTCAAGTGTAGCAAAAGCTCATGCCACGGCTTTACGAAAATATCAGCGAAAAATCGGAATGCCCTTGATTAACCATGTCAAACCTTTTATTTTCTATGGCATGGTTATCTTAACTATTTCGATGAGGAATATCCTTATTTCCTCCATTGCGACCATGTTAGTGCCAACCAAGGAGGACAATAAATAGGGGGAAAATCTCCATTGCAATCAAGTTTGTTGGTGCCAGCCAATGGATATCACAATTCTACTATGACCAAATTTATATTGGTGCCAACAGTAGCTATTTTGTTACACCGATCCTTAGCCTTGAGTTCAAGTGATGAAACTTTATTATGTTTGGCTCGAACATTAAAGAACTATTGTGCGAGCCACCGACCATAAAGGGTGATTTGCCAGGAAATCGCCACTCTCTTAATTTTGTTTTCTATCAAGTGTGATGCGATCGAGAACTGTACGATGCCAGCCATCAGGCTTGTTTTGTTTTCATTCACAAGGGTCAGGCGCCCTCCAACGGTGTCGGTGTACAAAAGTAGGGGCCTTTCTGTACCCCTTTATTTATGCACGGGCAGTCGTAGCCACACCTGCGACCATGCTTGGCGGGGCAGAAGAAGGAAAGGTACGAGACTGCCAAGGCAGAACTCAAGCCAGAGGCATGAAGAGCAAAGGGGCAAGATGGACTTCCCCCGGCAACACCCTTGCCGGGGTGGCCTACATAGCCCCGGCAAGAGCCTTGCCGGGACGATTTTCCCAACACCAGCAAGTTCTGACACCATCGACAATGTCGAGACCAAGACTCAGGGGCCCCTGTGTGGTGGCATGCAGATCTTTGTGAAGACCAAAGGCCTGCAAGTCCAAATAAGAACCAGAAGACGAAGACCCCCGGCAAGATCCTTGCCGGGGACGGCCGCGAGACCCGGGCAAGAAACTTGCGGGGGGCATCTGCGGGCCTGACCAGACCGCACTGCCAAAGTTTATTTGCCCTGGCTGTTACGACGCTGCAACCAGCCCGCCAACTAGGCGGCGCTGCGTGATAAAGATGCGCTTCTAGTCCAACTAGTCAAGCACCTACGTGGTGGCATGCAGATCTTCGTGAAGGCCATGTCACCGCACCAGCACAGCGACCAGCCAGCCAGCATGGCACTGCATGCCTCGTTAGCTTGGACGCACGTCGAAGGAAGGCGAGGCAGCGACGGACGAGACGAGCTCTGTTGCCGTCCCCAATAAAGCAAGAGGGCACGTAGGCAGCGCATTAAATGTATTTGTCCTACGATGTCAGGCGATAAACTTGTACACTGTAGATACTTTCCACCTCATGTGTGCCACTATGGCGACCCCTTTGACATATAAAAGGAGGCCCGAGGCGTACTGTGGAAGGATTCAGACTTTTTGGACTGGGCACACATAGTAGCTAGTCCAAGAACTGAAGAACACAAGATAAACACAAACAAGCAGGACTAGTGTTTTACGCAT
The DNA here is from genome assembly GCA_021605205.1 of Aegilops longissima. Classification (NCBI taxonomy): domain Eukaryota; kingdom Viridiplantae; phylum Streptophyta; class Magnoliopsida; order Poales; family Poaceae; genus Aegilops; species Aegilops longissima. Next base: position 238,637,667 of record CM038679.1, read on the forward strand.
CATTTGCAGCCCGAACCTGGGTAAAAATCCCCTCGCGCTGATCGCTAGACCTGTTCTTTGCACATCTCTTCACCCCCGCAAACCGTAGAAGGGGTCCTCGGGGATCCCATAGGTGTCATTTTCCCCGATATCTCTGGCGCGCAGGTAGGGGGCGCGAGGCTGTGAAAATCTGGTCTGGAAGTCAGCGCATCGACTCCTTCATCGCGATGACTCCGTAGAAGAAGGCGGCCCCAGCGGTCGGCTCGTCTGGAGCCGGTCTGTCCGCGCCAGTGCGGGCAAGAGACAGGGCAGATGCTGGCTGTGGAGGAGGTCAAAGTCATCCCAATCACTCCGGTGCCATCGAGTGAGCGGCGATGTCGCTGCGGCCAAGAACAACCATCCGGCGTGCATTTAAAAGCTAAGTCACGCCAAACCTTGAGCAATTTTCCTTTTTATAGGGTTATTTTCATCGGAAGATTTTGATCCTTGTATGGAGAACGTGTACGCAAAGAAACCCTTCCGCTATTGGCAACACCCTTGTTCTATTTCGAGTCTGCTCAACAGCTCAAGCGGCTGCGGCGAGAATGGCAAGGTGGCTTGCACGGCAGCAAGCGCCCCCGGCAGGCTGCTAAGGATAAGTAGGGTGTGTACTTACAAAGCGTAGGCAAACCTATCCAACTAAGCGTAGGGTGTGTACATACAAAGAAAGATCAAACAGGAAGATAGCATGCACTATTTCAAAATACTGCAAAGTTATATTATATCAGTGGTTGCCGCAGTTCTAATTTAAGATAAAATTGTCTTGGGCATGAACTCGAAGTGGCAATGAGAAACAGGGTGGCTAGTCCCGGCGCTGGTCTTCCAACCTCTTGAATCCGTCAACGCAGCTGATGATGGGCTCGATACGCACTTCGAGTGCCTTGAGGTAAGCATCCTCCGGCAAACTCTCAAGCGCGTTGGTGAAGTCGGCGCTGGGGTTCCAGAACGCCACCTTGGTGAGCACCTTGGTAAGGGCGCCCCGACAAAGCTTCCGAGCCTCATTGGCCAGATAAGTTGTTCGACTGGAGCGGAGCTGCTCCAGGGCGTCGAGGACGCGCTCGAAGAACAAGGTCAGTCTGGCGTTGGGGCTTATGTTCGCCTCCTGGGACTACCTGAAGTCCGTCATACCCATGACGGCTAGCTGCGTGGTGAGCCTCTCTGCAACATCGACGAGGCGGCTGGTCCAAAGATTCGTGATGTCCACATAGTCGTTATGGGCAGCGGCGGCATTCTGCAGCAGCTGCCTCTCGTCCTCAAGGGCCTTGTTCAGGGTCTCCTCACGGGCCCTGACCTCCGAAACCGCCCCTTCCAAGGTGTCCAGCTTTAGGTCATCGATGGAATCGTTGGCCTCGTAAAGCAGCTTGGTCTTGTCGGAGATGGTGACCTACAAATCCGCCAGAGTGCGGTTGCTCATGTCCCTATCCTTCGTCAGCTTTGAGATCTCCTCCTTCAGCTCCTCCCGCTCCAGCTCCAGCTTCTCCACCTTGCTGGCTTGGTCCAGGGCCAGAGCATCAAGTGTATCTTTATGCTTCTGCTCCAGCTCCTGGGTCCGCTGCATGACGAGCTTCTCGATCTCCTCGTCCTTGCCGCGGAGCATGGTGGCAAGTGCGTGTTCATGAGGAACGAGGTCTTCCTCTTGGGTGTCCAGCAGAGCTTGCCACTGCCTCTGGCCAGCTTCGTCCTTGGCGGCATGTTCCTTCGCCGCCTCTTGGGCCTTCTCGATGTCAGCTTGCTTCAGGAGAAGCTCTCGCTTGCGCTCGTCCAGCTGATCCTGGGTGGCCCTCTGTTCCTACCGGGCCTCATCGAACCAGACTTGCGTATGAGCGACGCGCTCCTGAAATTCTGCTTCTGCCTTGTCCACGACGGACGTCTTGGCATTCACCTTATCCTGGCGGGCACGATGGAGCGCCTGAAGCTTCTGGAAATTGGCACTCATGGCCCGGAGGAGCTATTCCTCTTGGGAACCATAGCTGCTAGCGCTCGGTTCGTCGACAACCTGGAGCCCGACAGCGGCGAGGGCCTCATCATCGAAAACCTCCCCTTCGCCCGGGGATCTGGTGCTTGCCGTCCCGGGAGGCAGACGAACAAATCGTCGCCCACCTTCAAGTACTTGCCCGAGGCGGGGGCTGTAGAGGAGGAAGGTTGGTCATCAGCCACCTCCTCCCCGGCGGGCCCCTTGGCGGCCTCCTCGGCAGCAGCCTTGTCGGACTCTCCGGCAGGCCCCTCGGCGGCCTCCTCGGAAGCAGCCCTGCCGGCCTCCCCGGCAGGCTCCTTGGCGGCCTTCTCGGCGGCGGACTTGGCGGCCTCCCTGGCAGCGATCTTGGTGGCCTGAGCAGCGGCATCCTTGGCGACCTCCTTGATGACAGCATGTCCACCTGGTCTGTCGAGGGAGGGTCTGGAAACCAGAAACGAGAATGAAGCAAGGCTAAAACCAAAGTTCAGAACAAAGAAAAGAAAGAACATCGCGTGGCAGAGATAGCAAGGGACGAGAGGCAGGCAGCTTACTGAAGGAAATATGCCCTAGAGGCAATAATAAAGTTATTATTTATTTCCTTATACCATGATAAATGTTTATTATTCATGCTAGAATTGTATTAACCGGAAACATAATACATGTGTGAATACATAGACAAACAGATAGTGACTAGTATGCCTCTACTAGACTAGCTCATTAATCAAAGATGGTTGTGTTTCCTAACCATAGACATGTGTTGTCATTTGATTAATGGGATCACCTCATTAGGAGAATGATGTGATTGACATGACCCATTCCGTTAGCTTAGCACTTGATCGTTTAGTATATTGCTAATGCTTTCTTCATGACCTATACATGTTCACGTAACTATGAGATTATGCAACTCCGTTTCGGAGGAACACTTTGGTACTACCAAGCGTCTGGCGAATCGGGTGATTATAAAGGAGTACTACAGGTGTCTCCAAAGGTACTTGTTGGGTTGGCGTATTTGAGATTAGGTTTTGTCCTCCGATTGTCGGAGAGGTATCTCTGGGCCTTCTCGGTAATACACATCACATAAGCCTTGCAAGCATTACAACTAATGAGTTAGTTGTGAGATGATGTATTACGGAACGAGTAAAGAGACTTACGTAGCGAGATTGAACTAGGTATTGGATACCGACGATCGAATCTCGGGTAAGTAACATACCGATGACAAAGGGAACAACGTATGTCGTTATGCGGTTTGACCGATAAAGATCTTCGTAGAATATGTAGGAACCAATATGGGCATCCAGGTTCCGCTATTGGTTATTGACCGAGAATGGTTCTAGGTCATGTCTACATAGTTCTCGAATCCGTAGGGTCCGCACGCTTAACGTTTCGATGACAGTTCATTATGAGTTTATAAGTTTTGATGTACCGAAGGTTGTTAGGAGTCCCGGATGTGATCACGGACATGACGAGGAGTCTCGAAATGGTCGAGACATAAAGATTGATATATTGGAAGCCTATGTTTGGACTTGGAAGGTTCGGATGAAAGCAGGAGTTCTGGAACACCGGGGTACGGAACCCCGGGGTCTATGGGCCTTGATGGGCCATAGAGAGAAGAGGAAGGGCGGCCGGGGCAGGCAGCGCCCCTCCCCTCTAGTCCGAATAGGACAAGGAGAGGGGGCCCTTCCCTCTTCCCCTCCTCCAATCCTAATCCAACTAGGAAGGGGAGTCCTACTCCGGTGGGAGTAGGACTCCTCAGCGCCGCCTTGGGCTGGCCGCACCCCTTGCTCCTTTATATCTGAGGCAGGGGGCACCCAGAACACACAAGTTGATCTACGGATCGTTCCTTAGCCGTGTGCGGTGCCCCCTCCACTATATTCCACTTGGTCATATCGTCGCGGAGCTTAAGCGAAGCCTGCGCCGGAGAAGTCATATCGTCGCGGAGCTTAGGCGAAGCCCTGCGTCGGTGGAGCATCATCATCGTCACTGCGCCGTCGTCTTGTGGAACTCATCCCGACACTTTGCTGGATCGGTCCGGGATCGTCATCGAGCTGAGCGTGTGCGAGAACTCGGAGGTGCCGTCGTTCGGTGCTTGGATCGGTCGGATCGTGAAGGCGTCGACTACATCAACAGCGTTGTTATAACGCTTCGCTTTCGGTCTCACAGTGCGTGGGCGGACCTCTCCCTCTCGTTGCTATGCCATCACCATGGTCTTGAGTGTGCGTAGGAAATTTTTGAAATTACTCGTTCCCCAACATGGTATCGAGCCAGGTTTTATGCGTTGATGTCATATGCACGAGTAGAACACAAATGAGTTGTGGGCGATATAAGTCATCTGCTTACCAGCATGTCATACTTTGGTTGGCGGTATTGTGAGATGAAGCGGCCCGGACCGACATTACGCAGACGCTTACGCGAGACTGGTTTCACCGCCGAGCACTAGTTGCTTAAAGGTGACCGGCGGGTGTCGGTTTCTCTCACTTTAGTTGAACCGAGTGTGGCTCGCCGGTCCTTGCGAAGGTTAAAACAGCACCAACTTGACAAACTATCGTTGTGGTTTTGATGCGTAGGTAAAACGGTTCTTGCTCAGCCCGTAGCAGCCACGTAAAACTTGCAACAACAAAGTAGAGGGCGTCTAACTTGTTTTTGCAGGGCATGTTGTGATGTGATGTGGTCAAGGCGTGATGCTATATTTTATTGTATGAGATGATCATGTTTTGTAACGAGTTATCGGCAATGGCGAGAGCCATATGGTTGTCGCTTTATTGTATGAAATTCAAGCGCCATGTAATTGCTTTACTTTATCACTAAGCGAGAGCGATAGTCGTAGAAGCAATAGTTGGCGAGGCGACAACGATGCTACGATGGAGATCAAGGTGTCGCACCGGTGGCGATGGTGATCATGGCGGTGCTTGGCGATGGAGATCACAAGCATAAGATGATGATGACCATATCATATCACTTATATTGATTGCATGTGATGTTTATCCTTTATGCATCTTATCTTGCTTTGATTGGCGGTAGCATTATAAGATGATCTCTCACTAAAATTATCAAGAAGTGTTCTCCTGAGTATGCACCGTTGCCAAAGTTCGTAGTACCCATACACCACGTGATGATCGGGTGTGATAAGTTCTCGTCCATCTACAACGGGTGCAAAACAGTTGCACACGCGGAATACTCGAGTTAAACTTGGCGAGCCTAGCATATAACAGATATGGCCTCGGAACACGGAGACCGAAAGGTCGGCGTGAATCATATAGTAGATATGATCAACATAGTGATGTTCACCATTGAAACTACTCCATCTCACGTGATGATCGGACATGGTTTAGTTGATTTGGATCACGTAATCACTTAGATGACTAGAGAGATGTCTGTCTAAGTGGGAGGTTTTAATATGATTAATTAAACTTAAATTTATCATGAACTTAGTACTGATAGTATTTTTGCTTGTCTATGTTTCTTTGTAGATAGATGGCTCGTCTTTGTTGTTCCGTTGAATTTTAATGCGTTCCTTGAGAAAGCAAAGTTGAAAGATGATGGTAGCAATTACGGACTGGGTCCGAATTTGAGGATTATCCTCATTGCTGCCTGGAAGAATTACGCCCTGGAAGCACCGCTGGGTGCGAAGCCTCTGCAGAGCTACGCGAGAAGTTGTGAGCGTCTGGCGAGCAAAGCGATGACTACTCGATAGTTCGATGTGCCATGCTTTACGGCTTAGAACCGGGTCTTCAACGGCGTTTTGAGCGTCATGGAGCATATGAGATGTTCCAGGAGTTGAAGTTAATATTTCAAGCAAATGCCCGGATTGAGAGATATGATGTCTCCAATAAGTTCTATAGCTGCAAGATGGAGGAGAATAGTTACGTCGGTGAACATATACTCAAAATGTCGGGTATAATAATCACTTGATTCAAGCTGGGAGTTACTCTTCCGGATGATAGTGTCATTGATGAATTCTCCAATCACGCCACCAAGCTACAAGAGCTTCGTGATGAACTATAATATCAAGGGATGACCAAAACAATTCGAGCTCTTCCAATGCTGAAAGCAGCGGAGGTAGAAATCAAGAAAGAGCATCAAGTGTTGATGGTCAACAAGACCACTAGTTTCAAGAAAAGGAAAAGGAAAGAAGAAGGAAACTTCAAAAGAACAGCAAGAAAGTTGCTGCTCAAGAGAAGAAACCCAAGTCTGGACCTAAGCTGGCCGAGTGTTTTTCTTGCAAGCGATTTGGACTTTGGAAGCGGAACTGCCCCAAGTATTTGGCGGATAAGAAGGATGGCAAGGTGAACAAAGGTATATGTGATATACATGTTATTGATGTGTACCTTACTAGAGCTCGTAGTAGCACTGGGTATTTGATCTTGGTTACATTGCTAATATTTGCAACTCGAAGCAGGGACTACTGAATAGACGAGCATGGCAAAGGGCGAGGTGACGATGCGCGTGGGAAAGCGGTTCCAAAGTCAATGTGATCGCGATCGACGCGCTACCTCTACATCTACCTTGGGATTAGTTTTAGACCTAAATAATTGTTATTTGGTGCGGCGTTGAGCATGAACATTATATCTGGATCTTGTTTGATGCGAGATGGTTATTCATTTAAATCGAGAGAATAATGGTTGTTCTATTTATATGAGTAATATCTTTTATGGTCACGCACCCTTGAAGAATGGTCTATTTTATTGAATCTCGATAGTAGTAATACACATATTCATAGTGTTGAAACCAAAAATGCAGAGTTGATAATGATAATGCAACTTATTTGTGGCCTTGCCGTTTAGGTCATATCGATTGTAAAACGCATGAAGAAACTCCATCTTGATGGGCTTACGGAATCACTTGATTATGAATCACTTGGTACTTGCGAATGTGCCTCATGGGCAAGATGACCAAAACGCCGTTCTCGGAACTATGGGCGAGCAACTGATTTGTTGGAAATCATACATCTTGATGTTTGTGGTCCAATGAATGTTGAGGCCACGGCGGGTATCGTTATTTTCTCACCTTCACAGATGATTTGAGCAGATATGGGTATATCTACTTAATGAAACACAAATCTGAAACATTTGAAAAGTTCAAAGAGTTTGAGTGAAGTAGAAAATCATCGTAACAAGAAAATAAAGTTTCTACAATCGGATCGTGGAGGAGAATATTTGAGTTCTGAGTTTGGTTTACATTTGAAACAATGTGGAATAGTTTCACAACTCCGCCACCGGAACACCACGGAGAAATGGTGTGTCGAGCGTCGTGTCGTACTTTACTTCATATGGTGCGATCTATGATGTCTCTTATCGATTTACCGCTATCGTTTTGGGGATATGCTTTAGAGGCGGCCGCATTCACGTTAAATAGGGCACCATCTAAATCCGTTGAGGCGACACCGTATGAACTGTGGTTTGGCAAGAAACCAAAGTTGTCGTTTCTTAAAGTTTGGGGCTGCGATGCTTATGTGAAGAAACTTCAACCAGATAAGCTCGAACCCAAATCGAATGTGTCTTCATAGGATACTCAAAGGAGACTGTTGGGTACACTTTCTATCACAGATCTGAAGGCAAGGTTTTCGTTGCTAAATTCGGATCCTTTCTAGAGAAGGAGTTTCTCTCGAAAGAAGTGAGTGGGAGGAAAGTAGAACTTGATGAGATAAGCTGTATCTGCTCCCTTATTGGAAAGTAGTTCATCACAAGAAAGCGGTTCTGTGACAACTACACCAATTAGTGAGGAAACTAATGATGATGATCATGAAGCTTCAGATCAAGTTTCTCTTGAACTTCAGAGGTCAACAGAGTAAAATCGCACAGTGGTGCGGTAATCCTATTACGGAAGTCATGTTACTTGACCATGGCGAACCTACAAATTATGAAGAAGCGATGGTGAGCCCAGATTCATGAAATGGCTGGAAGCCATGAAATCTGAGATGGGATCCATGTATGAGAACAAAGTATGGACTTTGGTTGACTTGCCGATGATCGGCAAGCCATTGAGAATAAATGGATCTTTAAGAAGAAGGCGCGCCGATGGTAATGTAACTGTCTACAAAGCTCGACTTGTTGCGAAAGGTTTTAGACAAGTTCAAGGGGTTGACTACGATGAGACTTTCTCACCCGTAGCAATGCTTAAGTCTGTCCGAATCATGTTAGCAATTGCCGCATTTTATGATTATGAAATTTGGCAAATGGATGTAAAAACTGCATTCTTGAATGGATTTCTAGAAGAAGAGTTGTATATGATGCAACCAGAAGGTTTTGTTGATCCAAAGGGTGCTAACAAAGTGTGCAAGCTCCAGCGATCAATTTATGGTGCAGTGCAAGCCTCTCGGAGTTGGAATAAGCGCTTTGATAGTGTGATCAAAGCATATGGTTTTATCTGAGACTTTTGGAGAAGCTTTGTATTTACAAGAAAGTGAGTGGGAGCTCTGTAGCATTTCGATATTATATGTGGACGACATATTATTGATTGGAAATGATATAGAATTTCTGGATAGCATAAAGGATACTTGAATAAAAGTTTTTCAATGAAAGACCTCGGTGAAGCTGCTTACATATTGGGCATCAAGATCTATAGAGATAGATCAAGGCGGCAATTGGAATTTCACAAAGCACATACCTTGATAAAGTTTTGAAGAAGTTCAAAATGGATCAGGCAAAGAAAGGTTTTTACTGTATTACAAGGTGTAAGATTGAGTCGGACTCAATGCCCGACCACAATGAGAAGATAGAGAAAATGAAAGATGTTCCTATGCTTCAGCCATAGGCTCTATCATGTATGCAATCTGTGTACCGGACTGGCGTATGCTTAGCTGTAAGCTTGGCGGGAAGGTACCAAAGTAATCGAGAGTGGATCCTTTGGACAGCGGTCAAGAACATCTGAAATACGAAAAGTACTAAGGATATGTTTCTCGTATATGGAGGTGACAAAGAGCTAGTCGTAAATGGTTACGTCGATGCAAGCTTTGACACCGATCCGGACGATTCTAAATCGCAAACCGGATCGTGTTTTTATTAAGCGGTGGAGCTGTCGGTTGGTGCAGTTCTAAACAAAGCGTCGTGGCGGGATCTACATGTGAAGCGGAGTACATAGCTGCTTGAGCAGCAAATGAAGAGTGCGGATGAAAGAGTTCATTTCGATCTAGGTGTCATCCCTAGTGCATCGGGACCAATGAAGATCTTTCGTGACAATCTTGGTGCAATTGCCTTGGCAAAGGAATCCAGATTTCACAAGAGGACCAAGCATATCAAGAGGCGCTTCAATTCCATTCGAGACCAAGTCCAAGTGGGAGACATAGAGATTTGCAAAATACATACGGATCTGAATGTTGCAGACCGTTGACTAAGCCTCTTCCACGAGCAAAACATGATCAGCACCAAGACTCCATGGGTGTTAGAATCATTCTTGTGTAATCTAGATTATTGACTCTAGTGCAAGTGGGAGGCTGAAGGAAATATGCCCTAGAGGCAATAATAAAGTTATTATTTATTTCCTTATACCATGGTAAATGTTTATTATTCATGCTAGAATTGTATTAACCAGGAAACATAATACATGTGTGAATACATAGACAAGCAGATAGTCACTAGTATGCCTCTACTAGACTAGCTCATTAATCAAAGATGGTTGTGTTTCCTAACCATAGACATGTGTTGTCATTTGATTAATGGGATCACCTCATTAGGAGAATGATGTGATTGACATGACCCATTCCGTTAGCTTAGCACTTGATCGTTTAGTATATTGCTAATGCTTTCTTCATGACCTATACATGTTCACTGTAACTATGAGATTATGCAACTCCGTTTACGGAGGAACACTTTGGTACTACCAAGCGTCTGGCGTAATCTGGGTGATTATAAAGGAGTACTACAGGTGTCTCCAAAGGTACTTGTTGGGTTGGCGTATTTGAGATTAGGTTTTGTCACTCCGATTGTCGGAGAGGTATCTCTGGGCCTTCTCGGTAATACACATCACATAAGCCTTGCAAGCATTACAACTAATGAGTTAGTTGTGAGATGATGTATTCGGAGCAGTAAAGAGACTTACCGTAGCGAGATTGAACTAGGTATTGGATACCGACGATCGAATCTCGGGTAAGTAACATACCGATGACAAAGGGAACAACGTATGTCGTTATGCGGTTTGACCGATAAAGATCTTCGTAGAATATGTAGGAACCAATATGGGAATCCAGGTTCCGCTATTGGTTATTGACCGAGAATGGTTCTAGGTCATGTCTACATAGTTCTCGAACCCGTAGGGTCCTTGCACGCTTAACGTTTGATGTGAGTTCATTATGAGTTTATAAGTTTTGATGTACGAAGGTTGTTGAGTCCGGATGTGATCACGGACATGACGAGGAGTCTCGAAAAGGTCGAGACATAAAGATTGATATATTGGAAGCCTATGTTTGGACTTGGAAGGTTCGGATGAAAGCAGGAGATTCTACGGAACACCGGGGTTACGGAACCCCGGGGGTCTATGGGCCTTGATGGGCCATAGAGAGAAGAGGAAGGGCGGCCAGGGGCAGGCGCGCCCCCTCCCCTCTAGTCCGAATAGGACAAGGAGAGGGGGCGGCCCTTCCCTATTCCCCTCCTCCAATCCTAATCCAACTAGGAAGGGGGAGTCCTACTCCGGTGGGAGTAGGACTCCTCAGCGCGCCCCTTGGGCTGGCCGCACCCCTTGCTCCTTTATATATCTGAGGCGGGGGCACCCGAACACACAAGTTGATCTACGGATCGTTCCTTAGCCGTGTCGCGTGCCCCCTCCACTATATTCCACTTGGTCATATCGTCGCGGAGCTTAAGCGAAGCCCTGCGCTGGAGAAGTCATATCGTCGCGGAGCTTAGGCGAAGCCCTGCATCGGTGGAGCATCATCATCATCACCACGCCGTCGTGCTAACGGAACTCATCCCCGACACTTTGCTGGATCGGAGTCCGGGGATCGTCATCGAGCTGAACGTGTGCAGAACTCGGAGGTGCCGTACGTTCGGTGCTTGGATCGGTCGGATCGTGAAGACGTGCGACTACATCAACCACGTTGTTATAACGCTTCCGCTTTCGGTCTACGAGGGTACGTGGACAGACACTCTCCCCTCTCGTTGCTATGCCATCACCATGGTCTTGAGTGTGCGTAGGAAATTTTTTGAAATTACTACGTTCCCCGACACTTACCCATACCGAACTAAGGAGAAGTGGTTCCCTCCCCACCAACGTTCGTTGCCGGGATGGAGCCACCAACGCCCATGCTTGCCCCCTCTTCCTCCATGCGCGTGGGCTCGGCGGTAGATGCCCTTGCCGGTGACACCCCTTTGGGTGGCGTGGTCGATGGAGGCGGCGTGTCAGGGGTGGCCCTTTGTGGTTCCTCCTGTTGGCGCTCTCCTCCTGCGAACCTGGCAAGGTCAACGCCAAGGATACAGACCCCAACGCCTGTCGATGGGGAGTGAATAACGGACTCACGCTGGGGGCTGGAAGCGAGGCTGCGCTGAGGGCTGCCGTCTGGGCTGATCACCACCAACGCCGGTGTGCGCGGAGCGCTTGCCGGGGGCTCGTCACCCGTCGAAGCCTCTGGACTAGCGTCTCCATGTCACTTTGAAGATAAGATCAAGTCGGGGTAAGATAGCGCAGGCAGAGGATCAGGAGATGATCACGGGCAAGGTGCTTACTCGTCCTCCTCCTCCTCTGGCCTCCTCTTCCTCTTCGGGCTAAAGGACCCAAGATCGAAATCGGCCTCCGGGGCAGCTTCCGCAAGGGGAGGAGAAGGGGATGGCATCCTGGGCTGCTTGGACGAGGAGGAGGTGGCAGCCGCAGCCCTCTTCGCTGCCACAGCTTCCGCTGCTGCAGCCTTACTGTTGGAAATATGCCCTAGAGGCAATAATAAATTAGTTATTATTATATTTCCTTGTTCATGATAATTGTTTATTATCCATGCTGTAGTTGTATTGACAGGAAACTCAGATACATGTGTGGGTACATAGACAACACCATGTCCCTAGTAAGCCTCTAGTTAACTAGCTCGTTGATCAATAGATGGTTACGGTTTCACGACCATGGACATTGGATGTCATTGATAACGGGATCACATCATTAGGAGAATGATGTGATGGACAAGACAATCCTAAGCCTAGCACAAAGATCGTAGTTAGTATGCTAAAGCTTTTCTAATGTCAAGTATCATTTCCTTAGACCATGAGATTGTGCAACTCCGGATACCGTAGGAATGCTTTGGGTGTACCAAAGCGTCCTGGCAATGGCGGGTGGCTATAAAGGTGCACTACGGTATCTCCGAAAGTGTACATTGGGTTGGCATGAATCGAGGCTGGGATTTGTCACTCCGTGTGATGGAGAGGTATCTGGGCCCACTCGGTAGGACATCATCATAATGTGCACAATGTGATCAAGGAGTTGATCACGGGATGATGTGTTCGGAGCGAGTAAAGAGACTTGCGTGCGAGATTGAACAAGGTATCGGATACCGACGATCGAATCTCGGGCAAGTACAATACCGCTAGACAAAGGGAATTGTATACGGGATCAATTGAGTCCTTGACATCGTGGTTCATCCGATGAGATCATCGTGGAACATGTAGGAGCCAACATGGGTATCCAGATCCGCTGTTGGTTATTGACGGAGAACGTCTCGGTCATGTCTACATGTCTCCGAACCCGTAGGGTCTACACATAAGGTTCGATGGCGCTAGGGTTATAAAGGAAGTTTGTATGTGGTTGCGAATGTTGTTGAGTCCGGATGAGATCCGGACATCACGAGGAGTTCGGAATGGTCGGAGGTAAAGATTTATATATGGGAAGTCTGTTTTGGTCACCGGAAAAGTTTGGGGTTTATCGGTAACGTCTGGGACCACCGGAGGGTCGGGGTCCACCAAGTGGGGCCACCTGCCCGAGAAGGCTCGTGGGCCAAGTGTGGGAGGGACCAGCCCCTAGGTGGGCTGGGGCGCCCCCACCAAGGCCCAAGGCGTGGGAAGTGGAGGAAGGGAAACCCTAGGTCGAGATGGGCCTTAAGGCCCATCTGGTGGCGCCTCCCCTCTCTCCCCTCTTGGCCGCCTCCCTTGATCCCATCTGGGGCTGCCGCCCCTCTGGGGTGGGAACCCTAGAGGCGCACCCTCCTACCCTTCCCTATATATATGAGGCCTAGGGGCTGCCCATAACACGCGATTCGATCTCTCGTTGGTGCAGCCCTGCGTCTCTTCTTCCTCCTCCTCCTCTCTTGTGATGCTTGGCGAAGCCCTGCAAGATTGCCACGCTCCTCCATCACCACCATGCCATTGTGCTGCTGCTGGATGGAGTCTTCCTCAACCTCTCCCTCTCTCTTGCTGGATCAAGGCGTGGGAGGCGTCACGGGCTGTCGTGTGTTGAGCAGCGGAGGTGCCGTCCGTTCGGCACTAGGATCTCCGGTGATTTGGATCACGGCAAGTCGACTCCTTCAACCCCGTTCTCTTGAGCGCTTCCGCTTAGCGATCTACAAGGGTATGTAGATGCACTCTCCTTCCCTCGTTGCTAGTTTCTCCATAGATAGATCTTGGTGACACGTAAGAAAATTTTGAATTTCTGTACGTTCCCCAGCGGTGGCATCATGAGCTAGGTCTATTGCGTAGATTCTTTGCACGAGTAGAACACAAAGTAGTTGTGGGCGTTGATGATGTTCAATATGCTTACCGTTACTAGTCCAATCTTGTTTGACGGTATTGTGGGATGAAGCGGCCGGACCGACCTTACGTACTCTTCGTGAGGCAGGTTCCATCGGTGACATGCACTTGGTGCATAAGGTGGCTAGCGGTGCCGATCTCTCCCACTTTAGTCGAACATATTCGATGAAAAGGGTCCTTATGAAGGGTAAATAGCAATTGACATATCACGTTGTGGTTTTGCGTAGGTAAGAAGCGTTCTTGCTAGAAACCCATAGCAGCCACGTAAAACATGCAAACAACAATTAGAGGGCGTCTAACTTGTTTTTGCAGGGTATGCTATGTGATATGATATGGCCAAGAAGAATGTGATGAATGATATGTGATGTATGAGATTGATCATGTTCTTGTAATAGGATTCACGACTTGCATGTCGATGAGTATGACAACGGCGGAGCCATAGGACTTGTCTTTATTTATTGTATGACTGCGTGTCATTAAACAACGCCATGTAATTACTTTACTTTATTGCTAACGGTAGCCATAGTAGTAGAAGTAATAGTTGGCGAGACAACTTCATGAAGACACGATGATGGAGATCATGATGATGGAGATCATGGTGTCATGCGGTGACGATGATGATCATGGAGCCCGAAGATGGAGATCAATGGAGCTATATGATATTGGCCATATCATGTCACTACTATATAATTGCATGTGATGTTTATTATGTTTATGCATCTTGTTTACTTAGAATGACGGTAGTAAATAAGATGATCCTTACAACAATTTCAAGAAGTGTTCTCCCTAAGCGTGCACCGTTGCTAAAGTTAAATCGCTTCTAAGCACCACGTGATGATCGGGTGTGATGGATTCTTACGTTCACATACAGCGGGTGTTGTGAGCCTAGCATGTCTGAGACATGGCCTCGAAACACACATAATACACTTAGGGTTAAGTTGACGAGCCTAGCATGTACAGACATGGCCTCGGAACACGAGACCGAAAGGTCGAGCATGAGTCGTATAGTAGATCGATCAACATGAAGATGTTCACCGATGATGACTAGTCCGTCTCACGTGATGATCGGACACGGCCTAGTTGACTCGGATCATGTAATCACTTAGATGACCGGAGGGATGTCTATCGAGTGGGAGTTCATAAGATGAACTTAATTATCTTGAACATAGTCAAAAGACCTTTTGCAAATTATGTAAATGGCTCGCGCTTTAGTTCCTTTGTTTAGATATGTTCCTAGAGAAAATATAGTTGAAAGTTGACGATGGCGATTATGCGGTCGATAGAAAGCTTATGTCCTTAATGCACCGCTCGGTGTCTTTGGACCTCGAGCGTGGTGCGTGGATGTTGTGAACATCGGCACACGTTTTGATAACTATGTGATAGTTCGGTTAAGCGGTTTAGAGTTGAGGCACTAAAGGCGTTTTGAAGCGTCGCGGAACATATGAGATGTTTGAGGGCTGAAATTGGGATTTCAGGCTCGTGCCACGTCAAGAGGTATAAGACCTCCGGCGATTGTCTTAGCCTGCAAACTAAGGAGAAAAGCTCAATCGTTGAGCTTGTGCTTAGATTATGCGAAGTGCAACAATCACTTGAACCGGTGGGAGTTGATCTTCCGGATGAGATAGTGATGTTTCTCCAAAGTCATTTCCACCAAGCTGTTAGAGCTTCGTGATGAACTATGACATATCAGGGATAGATATGATGATCCTTGAGGTATCGCGATGTTTGACACGCGAAAGTAGAAATCAGAAGGAGCATCAATTGTTGATGGTTGGTGAAACCACTAGTTTCAAGAAGGGCAAGGGCAAGAAGGGACACTTCATGAAGCGACAAATCGATTCTTTGCTCGATGAAGAAACCCAAGGTTGAACCCAAACCCGAGACTAAGTGCTTACGTAATGAGGGGAACAGCCTTTGGAGCAGAATTACCCTAGATACTTGGTAGATAAGAAGGTGGCAAGGTCGATAGAAGTATATTGGATATACATTATGTTATTGTGTATTTTACTAGTACTCCTAGTAGCACCAGGGTATTGGATACGGTTCGGTTGCTAAGTGTTAGTAACTCGAAATAAAAGAGCTGCGGAATAAGCAGAGACTAGCTAAAGGTGAGTGACGATATGTGTTGGAAGTGTTTCCAAGTTTGATGTGATCAAACATCATACGCTCCCTCTACCATCAAGATTAGTATTAAACCTGAATAATTGTCATTTGGTGTTTGCGTTGAGCATAGAAATGATTGGATTATGTCTATCATAATCTGGTTATTCACTTAAGGAGAATAATGGTTACTCTATTTATTTGAATAACACCTTGGTGGTCTTGCACCTAAATAAATGGTTTATTGAATCTCGATCGTAGTGATACACATTTTCATGCCAAAAGATATAAGATGGTAATGATAGTACCACTTACTTGTGGCCTTGCCATGTGAGTCATATTGGTATAAAAGCATGAAGAAGTTCCATGTTGATGGATCTTTGGACTCACTCGTTTTGAAAAGTTTGAGACATGCGAACCATGTCTATTGGTGTGTCGCATGAAGAAACTCCATGCAGATGGATCGTTTGGACTCACTTGTTTTGAATCACTTGAGATATGCAAAACATACCACATGGGCAAGATATTGAAAAGCCTCGGTTTGATAAGATGGAACAAGATAGCAACTTGTTGGAAGTAACACATTTTGATATGTGCAGTCCAATGAGTCTTTGAGGCATCTGATGAATATCGTTATGTTCTTACTTCACGGATGATTCGAGTAGATGTTGAGTATATTTACTTGATGAAACACAAGTCTGAATTATTGAATGGTTCAAGTAATTTCAGAGTGAAGTTTAAGATCTTCGTGACAAGAGGATAGAATATCTATGATATGATCATAGAGATGAATATCTGAGTTATGAGTTTTGGCACACAATTAAGACATTGTGCAAATTGTTTCACAGTTAATACCGCCTGGAACACCATAGTGTGATGGTGTGTCCGAACATCATAGTTGCACTCTATTGGATATGGTGCGTACCATGATATCTCTTATCGAATTACCACTATCGTTCATGGGTTAGGCATTAGAGACAACTGCACTCACTTTAATGGGGCACCACGTAATTCCGTTAAGACGACACCGTTTGGAGAAACCTAAGTTGTCGTTTCTTGAAAGTTTGGGGCTGCGACGCTTATGTGAAAAAGTTTCAGGTTGATAAGCTTGAACCCAAAGCGGATAAAATGCATCTTCATAGGACACCCAAAACAGTTGGGTATACCTCCTAATTCAGATCCGAAAGCAATAGGGATTGTTTCTTGAATCGGGTCCTTTCTCGAGGAAAAGTTTGTCTCGGAAAGTTGAGTGGGAGGATGGTGGAGACTTGATGAGATTATTGAACCGTCACTTCAACTAGTGTGTAGCAGGGCACAGGAAGTTGTTCCTATGGCACCTACACCAATTGAAGTAGAAGCTTATGATAGTGATCATAGAGTTTCGGATCAAGTCACTACCGTACCTCGTAGGGTGACAAGGATGCGTACTACTTCAGAGTGGTATGCAATCCTGTCTTAGAGGTCATGTTGCTAGACAACAATGAACCTACGAGCTATGAAGAAGCAATGGTGGGCCCAGATTCCGACAAATGGTTAGAAGCCATGAAACCCGAGATAGGATCCATGTATCAGAACAAAGCATGGACTTTGGTGGACTTGCCCGATGATCGGCAAGCCATTGAGATAAATGGATCTTTAAGAAGAAGACGGACGTGGACGGTAATGTCACCGTCTGTGAAGCTCGACTTGTGGCGAAGAGTTTTTCACAAGTTCAAGGAGTTGACTACGATGAAATTTTCTCATCCGTAGCGATGCATAAGTCCGTCGGAATCATGTTAGCATTAGCTGCATTTATGAAATCTGGCAGATGGATGTCAAAACGAGTTTCCTTATCAGTTTTCGTAAGGAAAGGTTGTATGTGATACAATCAGAAAGTTTTTGTCAATCCTAAGGATGCTAAAAGGTATGCTAGCTCCAGCAATCCTTCTAAGGACTGGAGTAAGCATCTCGGAGTTGGAATATGCACTTTGATAGGATGATCAAAGATTTTGGGTTTATACAAAGTTTATGAAAAACTTGTATTTCCAAAGAAGTGAGTGGGAGCACTATAGAATTTCTGATGAGTATATGTTGTTCACATATTGATGATCATAAATGATGTAGAATTTTCTGTAAAGCATATAGGGTTATTTGAAAAGTGTTTTCAAGTGAAAACCTGGATTAAGCTACTTGAACATTGAGCATCAAGATCTATGAGGATAGATCAAAAACGCTCAATAGTACTTTCAAATGAGCACATACCTTGACATAATCTTGAAAGTGTTCAAAATGGATCAGTCAAAGAAAGAGTTCTTGCCTGAGTTGTAAGGTATGAAGTTAAGAGTTAAAGCTCGACCATGGCAGAAAAGAGAGAAAGGACGAAGGTCGTCCCCTATGCTTCGACGTAGGCTCTACAATATGCTATGTCGTGTACCGACCGAAGTGTGCCTTGCCATGAGTCGGTCAAGGGTACAAGAATGATCAGGAATGGATCATTGGACATGGTCAAAATTGTCCTTAGAGTAAATAAGGACATGTTTCTCGATTATGGAGGTGATAAAAAGTTCAGCGTAAAGGGTTACGTCGATGCAAGCTTTAACACCTATCCGAATGACTCTGAGTAGCAAACCGGATACGTATAGTGGAGCAACCATTTGGAATAGATCCAAGTGGAGCGTGGAAGCAGCATTTACAACATGACATAGAGAATTGCGAAGTACACACAGATCTGAAAGGTTCAGACCCGTTGACTAAAACCTCTCTCACAAGCAAAACATGATCAAACCTCAGAACTCATTGAGTCTTAATCACATGATGATGTGAACTAGTTCTGAGACACTAGTAAACTCTTTGGATGTTGGTCACATGGCGATGTGACCTATCGATGTTGATCACATGGCGATGTGAACTAGATTATTGACTCTAGTGCAAGTGGGAGACTGTTGGAAATATGCCCTAGAGGCAATAATAAATTAGTTATTATTATATTTCCTTGTTCATGATAATCGTTTATTATCCATGCTGTAGTTGTATTGACGGAAACTTCAGATACATGTGTGGGTACATAGACAACACCATGTCCCTAGTAAGCCTCTAGTTAACTAGCTCGTTGATCAATAGATGGTTACGGTTTCACGACCATGGACATTGGATGTCATTGATAACGGGATCACATCATTAGGAGAATGATGTGATGGACAAGACAATCCTAAGCCTAGCACAAAGATCGTAGTTAGTATGCTAAAGCTTTTCTAATGTCAAGTATCATTTCCTTAGACCATGAGATTGTGCAACTCCGGATACCGTAGGAATGCTTTGGGTGTACCAAACGTCTGGCGATGGCGGGTGGCTATAAAGGTGCACTACAGGTATCTCCGAAAGTGTCATTGGGTTGTACGAATAGAGGATGGGATTTGTCACTCCGTGTGATGGAGAGGTATCTGGGCCCACTCGGTAGGACATCATCATAATGTGCACAATGTGATCAAGGAGTTGATCACAGGTGTAACGCCCAAGACCGAGCTTCAGATTGCCTTCCGGGGTTTAGAGTTTTGTCGTGTGGTTTGTTTTGTTTTTGCATTGCATCATGTCATCATGCCATCATATCATTACTTTTTAAAAACTCTTCTAAATAAATTGTATGGATTTTTGATCCATTTAAATCGAGGAAGGTTGACTTCTCTTTATAATATACCCTCCCAATATTAGGGAGCTATATAAAATATTCCTCGTTTTGGAATCATCATAACCCACTTGCATAATAAATCCCATGCCCTTCTACTTCAAGTTTGGTCCCCAAACTTTGCCATATTATTTCATCATTTTCCGGAGTTCCACCAAAAATCCTCGGGTCATTTTGTTAAATTCTTCATATTTTTGTGAGTCCGGGAAAATAATCCCCATGTCCAAATTCTTTCCCTAACCCTCTCTTTCTTTTCTTCGCTTTATCTGTTTTCTGCTAAAGAAGAGTTTTAAGAGAGAGAGAGAGCCAGCCCACCTAGCGCCTCCCCTCCAGGCCGACCCCTGGCCTTTTCTCCTCCACCAGGCCCAGCCGCGCCCCCCTCTAGGCCGGCCCACCAAATCCCAAGGCCCATCCGGCCCACTACTTCCTCTAACCCTAGCCCGCAGGTCCCTCTCCCTCCAGCGCCTCCCTGCTCGATCCCCTCTCCTCCTCCCGATCCCATCTCCCATCGCTCTCCCCTCGTCCTCCTCCTAGCGCCGCACCCGCACGCATCGTCAGGGAGCCCGAACCCCCGCTCGATCTCCTCGCCGCCCTCGACCTACCTCCCCGTCGCCGCTCCTCCGCGCACCAGGCCGGACCCCCCCGGTGGCCTCCTCGTCGCCGCCCGAGCGGGTTCCCTCCGTCCATCTCCATCGCCTCTCCACCTCACCTTGCTGCGCCCCGGTGTTCTCCTCGTCGCCGACGCAGGCTCAAGGAGGAGCGCCGTCGCCCTCAACCCTCCTCCTCGGCGCCCCCTGCGCCACCTCGTCGCCGTCCCGCGCCTCTCCACCTCGCCGGGCCAGGACCATCTCGCCGTTTCCCTCCTCCGTCGCCGTCTTTGGCAGGGGTAGGAGCCCCCATGTCCCGCACCACCTCCTGCCCGTGCTCCGGCGGCCCTCCGTCGCCTGCAGTTCGCCCCGCCTCTGCCTCCTCTCCATGGGCCACCTGCACCACCTCGGGAAGCTGCCCGATGCCATGGCCATGACCCGTTCGTCGACTCCGGCGGCCCCGGCGCCCGCACCAAGCTGCTCCACCCGTTGCCGCCTCGTGCCCGATGGCTTGTCCGACGCGGCCTGTTCCAGCTTCGTGTGTCGCGCGTGTAGCCACGGCTGCCATGGCAGGATTTTTTTGTGCATCGCCGGGAGCTCCTCAAATTGTTGCCAGTACACGCATTGCTGCTGCCGCTGGATTGCGAGACCGGTACCCGAGGAACCTCGTGTTCAACTACACAACGCGCCAAGTACGGATCGCCAAGTACCCCCGGAATGTACCAAGTTCGACTACGTGATCGTCAAGTACCACTACGACCAGCGACCACCGAACCGGAAGCGACAAGTACCCGATGAAGCGTGTACAACTACCGTCGCCGAAGACACGTATAGCGGAACCGTCAAGTTCGACTACCTTCGTGTGTACCACTGCTTCCGATGGACGAGATGTACCACTACCATCGAGCGTGAACAACGACTTCCTCTCGAGCGTGTACCCTACTTCCCTCGGTGATCATCGCGAGCGACTACTTCCTCTACTTCCCTCGGCGATCATTGCGAGCGTCTACTTCCATCTACTTCCCTCGAAACTCGAACCGTCCCGTTTGAGCGTTAGAAGGTATAACCCGTGGCGACCGCCGTGATCGAATCATCCTTGCGATGCCCTCTTTTGCCTTGCCACCGTTCCGTGGGAACCGGAATCGGGATCACCCACCATCCTTGCATTACTCGCTTCCGTCACCCCTTCCTTTTGCATCGGTATCTCCGTGAGCTACCGGAACCGATATGTTGCCGTGGCATCATTTTCGGATTCGTTGCCGTGGCACCCCTTTCTTCCACCACGGTGACATAATGCTTCATATCATGTTCATGTCAACGTTTTCATAAAAAAAATATTGCATAAACTTGCACTTGTCATCCGCATCATGATAACAACAATTAAAATGTTTAAAATTGTTGTTTGCATTAATTTGCTTATATGCCATGTTAAAATGATTTATTTCATAACTAAATAACCGTAACTCGGATTTAAATAAATTATATATGTAAATGGGGTAGAAAAATGCCTAGTTTAACATGGTAACATTACTTTGCATGTTTAACAACTCTAAAATGTGCTTTAGGTCAGATCTGTATCGAATCCATAATTTGCATATGGGGATTTTCCGGAATTGTTGTTTGTTGTTTCGGCCTCATTTAAACTTGCCTAGATAGGTAGTTTCATTATGCTTCACCTCTTGCCATGTTTAATAACATTTAATATTGTTGAGTACCTAATCGGGAGAGAACTAAATAAGTGTTGTGGTGTTTTGTCAATATGCAACCCGTTGCATATTGAGCTCCACTTAACTTGTAGTTTTGTTTGTTGCATTTTGCCATGCCTTGCACATTTAAACCGGACATGCATCATACTTGTTTGTGCATCATGCCATGTTTATGTGATAGTCGTTTACTATGTTGTTTGTTTCTTTCCGGTTTGCTTCTCTCTTTAGCTTCGGTTTCGTTCCGGAGTTGTGAGGATTCGTTCGTCTTCGTCCGTTTGTCTTCTTCATGGATTCGTTCTTCTTCCTTGCGGGATTTCAGGCAAGATGACCATACCCTCGAAATCACTACTATCTTTGCTTGCTAGATGCTCGTTCTTTTGCTATGCCTATGCTGCGATGCCTACCACTTGCTATATCATGCCACCCACATTGCCATGTCAAACCTCTAACCATCCTCTCCTAGCAAACCGTTGTTTGGCTATGTTACCGCTTTGCTCAGCCCCTCTTATAGCGTTGTTAGTTGCAGGTGAAGATGAAGTTTGTTCCTTGTTGGAACATGGAGATGTTGTTCCTTGTTGGAACATGTTTACTTATTGGGATATCACAATATATCTTATTTAATTAATGCATCTATATCTTTGGGTAAAGGGTGGAAGGCTCGGCCTTATGCAGTGTTTTGTTCCACTCTTGCCGCCTAGTTTCCGTCATATCGGTATTATGTTCCCGGATTTTGCGTCCCTAACGCGGTCGGGTGATTTATGGGACCCCTTGACAGTTCGCTTTGAATAAGACTTTTCGGCAAGGCCCAACATTGGTTTTACCATTTGCCTCACCACCACCTATATTTCCTTGGGAGTAATTAGCCCAAGGGTCATCTTTATTAGCCCCCGGACAGTGCTTCTCTAAGTCTGGCCCGAACCGAAACCGCTTCTTGGGGCCACCTTGGGGCAACTTGAGGGTTGGTTTTACTGTGCTTTGTCTCATCCGGTGTTGCCGAGAGCGAGATATGTGCAGCTCCTATCGGGATTGTCGGCGCATCAGGCGGTCTTCTTGGACTTGTTTTATTGCTGTGAAATGTCTTGTGGCCGGATTCCGAGACTGATCGGCTTCCGGGAGAAGGTCTATTCGCCGTTGATCGCGAGAGCTTATCATGGGCTAAGTTGGGACACCCTGCAGGTTTGAACTTTCAAAGCCGTGCCCGCGGTTATGTGGCAGATGGGAATTTGTTAATGTCGGTTGTAGAAAACCGAAGTTGATCTTAATTAAAATACACCAACCGTAATGCGTAATCGTGAGTGTCTCTTTTGGGGTTGATCGAAGGAGAACACGGTTTCGGGTTATGCTGGCGTAAGTAGGAGTTCAGGATCACTTCTTGATCATAGTTGTTCGACCGTGCTTTGCCTCCTCTTCTCGCTCTCTTTTGCGTATGTTAGCCACCATATATGCTAGTCGCTTGCTGCAGCTCCACCTCACTACCTGTCCTACCTTTAAGCTTAAATAGTCTTGATCTCATGGTGTGAGATTGCTGAGTCCCGTGACTCACAGATACTTCAAACCAGTTTGCGGTGCCGATGAAACCGTGCGGTGATGGACCCGAGCTCAAGGAGGAGCTCGATGAAGATCTTGTTCTTTGTGTTGTTTCGTTTGAGTTGATCAAGAGTGGAGCCAGTTGGGACGATCGGGGATCTGTGTAGCTTGTGGGTAGCCTTCTTTATTTTGGTTCCGTAGTCGGACCTTGATTGTATCTGTATGATGTAATGTTTTACTCATGTATTGTGTGAAGTGGCGATTGTAAGCCAACTATGTATCTCTTTTCCTTATGTATTACATGGGTTGTGTGAAGATTACCTCACTTGCGACATTGCTTTCAATGCGGTTATGCCTCTAAGTCGTGCCGACACGTGGGAGATATAGCCGCATCGAGGCGTTACAAGTTGGTATCGAGCCTTCCCGACTTAGGAGCCCCTACTTGATTGTTTTTTGGCGTTGTTGAGTCTAGAGCGGAAAATGTTTTGAGTCTTAGGATTATATATATCGGAGAGTAGGATTCTTTTTACTCCTCGGTCCCTCCGTCGCGCTCGGTGAGGTATCCGACGAGAGTTTTGACTTTCTCTCCTCAAATTTCACTAAAATTTTTTTAGGATCACGTGGGTATCTTAGAATCGTTCGATGGTTTTGTGGCGAGAACATTGTTCTTGGTGCCTCGACATTTAGGGGTTGTGGCGGTGTCCCGGGAGTTGAGCTCCGAGGTGTTGTCGTCACAATTTTATCGTTGCAGATTCGGAATACGAGTTTTACCGACATCGAAATCTCTTTTGTGCAGTTGTTGGTGAGATAACCCCGATAGCCCGATCTTGTGGCGAAAAGGGAGTATTGCCATGACTTGTATAACGGATGTTTTTGAAGGTCGAGGTACACGATTTCGAAGGTTTCTTGGTTATGTGTTGACGGATGGATACAATTTGGATCTAGGTATTGTTAGTTTGGGTGATATATTTTGTGTCCCTGTATCCCCAACACCGGATGGCATAACCGAAAGTTTGGGAGTTTATAGGTGGGAATTCTAGTAGCTTACGGGATATTCTTTCCGGCGGATGTATGATTTGAGATTGGGGTTCAACGTCTAGTGGTCCGCCCATTCACGGTCGATTCTGATGGTCGCGAGGCGTCTTAAAGAATCCTTGGCTATGCTGATTCGGGGCGTCTTGTTTGTCATTCGTGACGTCCGCTATACGTCGTGTCCGTGTGGGCCCCACCACGAACACTTTGGGCGAAATCTCTATCATGTGTTTGTTCCGGCTCATTCTTGAAGCCAATCCTTTGTTTTGTTTTGTGTTGTGGTATTCGAGTTGCTTCAATGTCAAGTGTTGATCCCATACCTTTCCTAATTGGTGTTCTCATATTGCTATGTGAATACTAATCCTTTTTGATCACTGAGCTTGTCATGTTAATTCTTTTCCAACCGGCGTGCTTCTCTTAAAGTGAATCCGATCATTCCAACATTCGCAAGATCAATTCTAAGCTTTTCTCAGCGGTGTTCGTTTCATCCGTCCCTAGTTGTTTTGATTTCCCGCCCTCCCACCCTTTTTTTTCAAGGACTCAGATTTCTTAATCAAGTATCCATTTTATTGAGTGAAGTTTCTTCATTCTTTTCCTTTATTGTTTTATCCGGTGATTTCTCATGAAGACGCTAAGGAAGCTTTTACCTTATCATTGTTCCATTCTAATTTTCTTCTCCGGTGGATTTAAGTCAAGTTTTCGGTGTTGATCTTATCCCTTTTCCTCTTTTCACAATGTTTTCCCATGTCGGTGCATCTCTTAATCATCCACTTCTCGTTATTCATTTGTTCCGGAGTGTTGAAGATATCTCAGAAGAGTCTAGTTTCCATTCTCAATTCACTTAAGTTCTTTTGAGGATGCTATCTCATTCAAGCCATTTAATTCTACCGGTGCAATATCTGTTTCAAACAATTGTTCAACGGTGTTTCTTTTGAGTGGGCCCTAACCCACAGGTCTTTTTCCAGGATCTTACCTAACTCTTCTAATTTTCCAGAGTTATTCCCAAATTCATTGCAAAGTTTGACGTAAGAATGAGTTATCATCAGTCGTATGTCTTTCTCCAAGATCTTTCAAATTATTTTCATCTTGTGGTTCAACCTTTCTAATTTTTCATTCCGGAGTGCCCCAACAATTCATGGTGGTGTTTCTCGTCGTCATTCTCGAATTTTGAAGACCGAAGAAGAGTTTCTCTTAAATCTTGCTCCATTCTCTTCAAGATTCATGGTTCTAGCTTCGTGCCATCCTCATAATTGTTTTGATTGTGAGAATTCTTTTCACCCACTCGGAGCATTTCAGGAGTCTTTTCAGTTTGATTATCCAGAGCCCATCATTTCAGAATTATTCATTCAAGCGTTCAACTCTTGTTTTTCCAAATCTCACCGGTGCATCATTCAAGTATTATCTAATCAGTTCATGATCTCTTCGTTCTAATGTATCTAAAGTTTGTCAAGCATCTTTATTCGTTTTACAATTCTTCCCGGTGAATTGTGCCTTTACTATGTTCATTTTTAATTCTTATGGTGGTTTGTTCAAGATTTCACTTCCTTTGTTATCATATTAATTTATTCGTTGTTTCAATCCTACCGGTGGTTTGTTGAAGACCTTCTCAAGTTTGCGCTATATCTCTATCTGTAATCATTTATCAATGAGAATAAGTAGTATGCCTAATCCATTTTGTCATCAATTCAATTGGTGAAGGATGAGCATAATGTAATTCTTATTCTTGTTTCATCGAGTAAATTCAATTCCTTATTCCGGAGGATCATCAAAATTCGTGATTTCATTTGTTCATCTTTCTTTCCGGAGTTCAAAGTTTTCTCGGTTATATCATTTTAAAGCTTCATCTTATCACTTCAAGGCTTCACCTTGTGTTTTCAACTTCTCTTCCTTTTTTTTATCATCTTTTGTTTATCGGAGTTCATCATGGAGGCTCTGCATGGTGCTTCCTCAAGGATTCTTTTCATTCTTCATTTGTTCATCAAGATTTCTCGCGGAGTTAAGATCCGTCAAGCTACACTCAAAATTGAACATGGTGCTCAACAC
Source organism: Aegilops longissima (assembly GCA_021605205.1). Lineage (NCBI taxonomy): Eukaryota > Viridiplantae > Streptophyta > Magnoliopsida > Poales > Poaceae > Aegilops > Aegilops longissima. Next base: position 238,663,946 of record CM038679.1, read on the forward strand.
ATGTTTTGTTTTGAGGAGTTCAACATTCTTCTTCTTGCATTCAAGTGCAATTCTTTCTACCTTATCTCTTGAGATGGTGCTATGTCACTCTTGACAATTTCATTCATGTTTCATGATTCATATGTTGTCAAGGATGAGGTAGTTAAACCCATCAACTCTTTCGAGCATGAGTTCTTCTCAGTCCATCAATCTCTTCATTGGAGTTATCTTGGTTTAGATTTCACCTAAAGCTTTCCCTAAGGATTGTTGCTATTTATGGTGCTTATAAAGGACCCAAGTTCTTCATTTCTCCTCCCGGTGATATAAGTTTTCATCTTCTTGTTGATCTTAATCCAATCGTTTGTTTCCGTTGGTGGCAGAAGCTCACCTCATAATGTGGAGATGTTTCCATAAGCCCACTACAAGCTTATTCTTTTCGTTGTTGATTTTCCAACAACTCCGTTCAATTCTTCTTTGCGAGGGTGCTTTCCAAACTCATTTGTGGCAGAAGTTGTCATTTTCTTCTCCATCCCTTTATCCCAACAATCTACATTCTATTCTTTCGTTTCGAAGGCATTGTGATGTTGCTCTCTTCGATCCATCGTCTCGTTTTGCCAAGATCATGTTCTTCTTCTTGCTTATCCTTTTAACCGGAGTGTGGTGTCTTCTCTTCAAGTTCTTTTCATCTTATCAAGTTTTCCTTCTTCTTTTAATCGGAGTGCTGCCAAAATTATATCGTTCTTGTTCATTCGTGTCTCGTTTCAACCGGAGTGGTTTCGAATTCTATCTTGTCCATTAAACTCTTGATTCATGCCTTTTTAACCTTCAAGTTATCGTAATGTTCCTTGTTTTTTTTTCTCTAACGGATTGTTTTCAACCTTGTTCATCTTCGTTGTTCTCTTTCTTTCATTTTGCTCAACCTCTCAAGGTTCTTTGGTTTCACTCGTTTGTCAAAGAAGCAACTTTGTTTTACCTCTTCCTCTTCCGTTTTTCTCCGGTGCCATCCTAGATCTCGGGACGAGATCCTCTCGTAGTGGTGGAGTGTTGTAACGCCCCAAGACCGGAGCTTGATTGCCTTCGGGGTTTAGAGTTTTGTCGTGTGGTTTGTTTTGTTTTTTTGCATTGCATCATGTCATCATGCCATCATATCATTATTTTTTTTAAAAAACTCTTCTAAATAAATTGTATGGATTTTTTGATCCATTTAAATCGAGGGAAGGTTGACTTCTCTTTATAATATACCCTCCCAATATTAGGGAGCTATATAAAATATTCCTCGTTTTGGAATCATCATAACCCACTTGCATAATAAATCCCATGCCCTTCTACTTCAAGTTTGGTCCCCAAACTTTGCCATATTATTTCATCATTTTCGGAGTTCCACCAAAATCCTCGGGTCATTTTGTTAAATTCTTCATATTTTTGTGAGTCAGGAAAATAATCCCCATGTCCAAATTCTTTCCCTAACCCTCTCTTTCTTTTCTTCGCTTTATCTATTTTCTGCTAAAGAAGAGTTTTAAGAGAGAGAGAGAGCCAGCCCACCTAGCGCCTCCCCTCCAGGCCGACCCCTGGCCTTTTCTCCTCCACCAGGCCCAGCCGCGCCCCCCTCTAGGCCGGCCCACCAAATCCCAAGGCCCATCCGGCCCACTACTTCCTCTAACCCTAGCCCGCAGGTCCCTCTCCCTCCAGCGCCTCCCTGCTCGATCCCCTCTCCTCCTCCCGATCCCATCTCCCATCGCTCTCCCCTCGTCCTCCTCCTAGCGCCGCACCCGCACGCATCGTCAGGGAGCCCGAACCCCCGCTCGATCTCCTCGCCGCCCTCGACCTACCTCCCCGTCGCCGCTCCTCCGCGCACCAGGCCGGACCCCCCCGGTGGCCTCCTCGTCGCCGCCCGAGCGGGTTCCCTCCGTCCATCTCCATCGCCTCTCCACCTCACCTCGCCGCGCCCCGGTGTTCTCCTCGTCGCCGACGAGCTCAAGGAGGAGCGCCGTCGCCCTCAACCCTCCTCCTCGGCGCCCCCTGCGCCACCTCGTCGCCGTCCCGCGCCTCTCCACCTCGCCGGGCCAGGACCATCTCGCCGTTTCCCTCCTCCGTCGCCGTCTTTGGCAGGGGTAGGAGCCCCCATGTCCCGCACCACCTCCTGCCCGTGCTCGGCGGCCCTCCGTCGCCTGCAGATTCGCCCGCCTCTGCCTCCTCTCCATGGGCCACCTGCACCACCTCGGGAAGCTGCCCGATGCCATGGCAGCGACCCGTTAAATCGACTCCGCGGCCCCGACGCCCGCACCCAAGCTGCTCCACCCGTTGCTTCGCCTCGTGCCCGATGGCTTGTCCGACGCGGCCCTGTTCCAGCTCGTGTGTCCGCGCGTGTAGCCACGGCTGCCATGGCAGGATTTTTTTTTGTGCATCGCCGGGAGCTCCTCAAATTGTTGCCCCGTACACCGCATTCTGCTGCTGCCGCTGGATTGCCGAGACCGGTACCCGAGGAACCTCGTGTTCAACTACACAACGCGCCAAGTACGGATCGCCAAGTACCCCGCCGGAATGTACCAAGTTCGACCACGTGATGCGTCAAGTACCACTACGACCCGACGACCACCGAACCGGAAGCGACAAGTACCCGATGAAACGTGTACAACTACCGTCGCCAAGACCTGTAACGGAACCGTCAAGTTCGACTACCTTCGTGTGTACCACTCGCTTCCGATGGCGAGATGTACCACTACCATCGAGCGTGAACAACGACTTCCTCTCGAGCGTGTACCCTACTTCCCTCGGTGATCATCGCGAGAACGACTACTTCCTCTACTTCCCTCGACGATCATTGCGAGAACGTCTACTTCCATCTACTTCCCTCGAAACTCGAACCGTCCCGTTTGAACGTTCCGAAGGTATAACCCGTGACGACCGCCGTGATCGAATCATCCTTGCGATGCCCCTCTTTTGCCTTGCCACCGTTCCGTGGGAACCCGGAATCCGGGATCACCCACCATCCTTGCATTACTCGCTTCCGTCACCCCTTCCTTTTGCATCGGTATCTCCGTGAGCTACCGGAACCGATATGTTGCCGTGGCATCATTTTCGGATTCGTTGCCGTGGCACCCCTTTCTTCCACCACGGTGACATAATGCTTCATATCATGTTCATGTCAACGTTTTCATAAAAAAAATATTGCATAAACTTGCACTTGTCATCCGCATCATGATAACAACAATTAAAATGTTTAAAATTGTTGTTTGCATTAATTTGCTTATATGCCATGTTAAAATGATTTATTTCATAACTAAATAACCGTAACTCGGATTTAAATAAATTATATATGTAAATGGGGTAGAAAAATGCCTAGTTTAACATGGTAACATTACTTTGCATGTTTAACAACTCTAAAATGTGCTTTAGGTCAGATCTGTATCGAATCCATAATTTGCATATGGGGATTTTCCGGAATTGTTGTTTGTTGTTTCCGGCCTCATTTAAACTTGCCTAGATAGGTAGTTTCATTATGCTTCACCTCTTGCCATGTTTAATAACATTTAATATTGTTGAGTACCTAATCGGGAGAGAACTAAATAAGTGTTGTGGTGTTTTGTCAATATGCAACCCGTTGCATATTGAGCTCCACTTAACTTGTAGTTTTGTTTGTTGCATTTTGCCATGCCTTGCACATTTAAACCGGACATGCATCATACTTGTTTGTGCATCATGCCATGTTTATGTGATAGTCGTTTACTATGTTGTTTGTTTCTTTCCGGTTTGCTTCTCTCTTTAGCTTGGTTTCGTTCGGAGTTGTGAGGATTCGTTCGTCTTCGTCCGTTTGTCTTCTTCATGGATTCGTTCTTCTTCCTTGCGGGATTTCAGGCAAGATGACCATACCCTCGAAATCACTACTATCTTTGCTTGCTAGATGCTCGTTCTTTTGCTATGCCTATGCTGCGATGCCTACCACTTGCTATATCATGCCACCCACATTGCCATGTCAAACCTCTAACCATCCTCTCCTAGCAAACCGTTGTTTGGCTATGTTACCGCTTTGCTCAGCCCCTCTTATAGCGTTGTTAGTTGCAGGTGAAGATGAAGTTTGTTCCTTGTTGGAACATGGAGATGTTGTTCCTTGTTGGAACATGTTTACTTATTGGGATATCACAATATATCTTATTTAATTAATGCATCTATATCTTTGGGTAAAGGGTGGAAGGCTCGGCCTTATGCGGTGTTTTGTTCCACTCTTGCCGCCCTAGTTTCCGTCATATCGGTATTATGTTCCCGGATTTTGCGTCCCTAACGCGGTCGGGTGATTTATGGGACCCCTTGACAGTTCGCTTTGAATAAGACTTTTCGGCAAGGCCCAACATTGGTTTTACCATTTGCCTCACCACCACCTATATTTCCTTGGGAGTAATTAACCCAAGGGTCATCTTTATTAGCCCCGGACGGTGCTTCTCTAAGTCTTGGCCCGAACCGAGCGCTTCTTCATGGGCCACCTTAGGGCAACTTGAGGGTTGGTTTTACTCGTAGCCTGTCTCATCCGGTGTTGCCACGAGAACGAGATATGTGCAGCTCCTATCGGGATTGTCGGCGCATCAGGCGGTCTTCTTGGACTTGTTTTATTGCTGTGAAATGTCTTGTAGCCGGATTCCGAGACTGATCGGCTTCCGGGAGAAGGTCTATTCCTTCGTTGATCGCGAGAGCTTATCATGGGCTAAGTTGGGACACCCTGCAGGGTTTGAACTTTCAAAGCCGTGCCATGTTATGTGGCAGATGGGAATTTGTTAATGTCGGTTGTAGAAAACCGAAGTTGATCTTAATTAAAATACACCAACCGTGTGCGTATCGTGAGTGTCTCTTTTCGGGGTTGATCGAAAGGAGAACACGGTTTCTGGGTTATGCCTGACGTAAGTAGGAGTTCAGGATCACTTCTTGATCATAGTTGTTCGACCGTGCTTTGCCTCCTCTTCTCGCTCTCTTTTGTGTATGTTAGCCACCATATATGCTAGTCGCTTGCTGCAGCTCCACCTCACTACCCTGTCCTACCTTTAAGCTTAAATAGTCTTGATCTCATGGTGTGAGATTGCTGAGTCCCGTGACTCACAGATACTTCCAAACCAGTTTGCAGGTGCCGATGAAACCGTGCAGGTGATGGACCCGAGCTCAAGGAGGAGCTCGATGAAGATCTTGTTCTTTGTGTTGTTTCGTTTCAGTTGATCAGTAGTGGAGCCCAGTTGGGACGATCAGGGGATCTGTGTAGCTTGTGGGGTAGCCTTCTTTATTTTGGTTCCGTAGTCGGACCTTGATTGTATCTGTATGATGTAATGTTTTACTCATGTATTGTGTGAAGTGGCGATTGTAAGCCAACTATGTATCTCTTTTCCCTTATGTATTACATGGGTTGTGTGAAGATTACCTCACTTGCGACATTGCTTTCAATGCGGTTATGCCTCTAAGTCGTGCTTCGACACGTGGGAGATATAGCCGCATCGAGGGCGTTACAACGGGATGATGTGTTACGGAACGAGTAAAGAGACTTGCCGGTAACGAGATTGAACAAGGTATCGGATACCGACGATCGAATCTCGGGCAAGTACAATACCGCTAGACAAAGGGAATTGTATACGGGATCAATTGAGTCCTTGACATCGTGGTTCATCCGATGAGATCATCGTGGAACATGTGGGAGCCAACATGGGTATCCAGATCCCGCTGTTGGTTATTGACCGGAGAAACGTCTCGGTCATGTCTACATGTCTCCCGAACCGTAGGGTCTACACATAAGGTTCGATGGCGCTAGGGTTATAAAGGAAGTTTGTATGTGGTTACGAATGTTGTTGAGTCCGGATGAGATCCGGACGTCACGAGGAGTTCGGAATGGTCCGGAGGTAAAGATTTATATATGGGAAGTCTGTTTTGGTCACCGGAAAAGTTTGGGGTTTATCGATAGCGTCTGGGACCACCGGAGGGTCCGGGGTCCACCAAGTGGGGCCACCTGCCCCGAAGGCTGCGTGGGCCAAGTGTGGGAGGGACCAGCCCCTAGGTGGGCTGGGCGCCCCACCAAGGCCCAAGCGTGGGAAGTGGAGGAAGGGAAACCCTAGGTCAGATGGGCCTTAAGGCCCATCTAGTGGGCGCCTCCCCCTCTCTCCCCTCTTGGCCGCCTCCCCTTGATCCCATCTAGGGATGCCGCCCCTCTAGGGGTGGGAACCCTAGAGGGGGCGCACCCTCCTACCCTTCCCCTATATATATGAGGCCTAGGGGCTGCCCATAACACGTGGTTCGATCTCTCGTTGGTGCAGCCCTGCGTCTCTTCTTCCTCCTCCTCCTCCTCTCTTGTGATGCTTGGTGAAGCCCTGCAAGATTGCCACGCTCCTCCATCACCACCATGCCGTTGTGCTGCTGCTGGATGGAGTCTTCCTCAACCTCTCCTTCTCTCCTTGCTGGATCAAGGCGTGGGAGACGTCACCGGGCTGTACGTGTGTTGAACGCGGAGGTGCCGTCCGTTCGGCACTAGGATCTCCGGTGATTTGGATCACGACGAGTACGACTCCTTCAACCCCGTTCTCTTGAACGCTTCCGCTTAGCGATCTACAAGGGTATGTAGATGCACTCTCCTTCCCTTGTTGCTAGTTTCTCCATAGATAGATCTTGGTGACACGTAAGAAAATTTTGAATTTCTGCTACGTTCCCCAACACTTACATCTCGTCTGGCGCACGGGCTACGCCTAGGCCCATTGCCGTTGTGCGGTCCTGCCGGGAAGGACCGGCTCGCCGGAGCCAGCCTGCCGCAGGACGTGTTTCTTCCCTGGGGCCGAGGAGTCATCCGCATCAGTCTCCTCTTTGGCCGACTCCTCGACCGCTTCTTCAACAAGGGGGACCCCAGCGCAGGCGCCGCTAGGCTCGCCGACAGACCCCGTCCACTCGACAAACTCCTTCTCTTGTGCGGCCACGCGGCCTCGTCCTCCACAGTGCCGAGGCTGCCGGCCTCCTCGGCAAGTGCTGCCTCCTCCGCCCTAGCGGCAATGTATCCAACTCTTCCTCAGTGGTGGGGCCGATGAGCCGTGGCTCATCACGAACATACCTATATAATGATCATTGCCTGGATATCGTCATGATTATTTGAAGTTCTATCAATTGCCCAACAGTAATTTGTTTACCCACCGTATGCCATTTTTCTCGAGAGAAGCCACTAGTGAAACCTACGACCCCCGGGTATCTTTATCATATTTGCCTTCCAGATCAATTTTTGTTCACTTTTATTTTTAGATCTACATTTCCAAAAACCCAAAAATACCTTGCTGCACTTTATTTTATTTTGCTTTTATTCATGATCTATTTATCCGATCTATCATATTTTTATCTCGTTAACTCGACAATTTCTGGCACCGTTACCTGAAAGGGATTGACAACCCCTTTAACACGTCGGGTTGCAAGTATTTGTTCTTTGTGTGCAGGTACCGTTTACGTAGTGTTGCATGATTCTCCTACTGGTTCGATAACCTTGATCTCATCACTGAGGGAAATACCTACCGTCACTGTGCTACATCATCCCTTCCTCTTTGGGGAAGTACCGATGTAGTTCAAGCCGCATCAGAGAACTGCTTCAACGGCCATGACTTTGTCTCCTCTAGTGAGAACTGTTTGACCTTCTTTGCTTTCATAATACGTCCTCTTTGGAGGATTGTTTGAACTCTTGGTAGGACTTTCTTCCATGTTTGCTTCAAATCCATTGTCAGAACATGGATGATAGCCACCCACCTTTGTGGAAACTATAACCCTCGCAGGAATTTTATATAGGCCCTTGTTTGTGCCTCATCGGGGTGGCAAGAAGTTGCACACTGAAACAAATTTTGTTGAGACAGGTAGCCCTCTTTGCTATTTTGCCTATATATATAGTTTACCCTGTCTAGGTGAGTGAAGATGTAACACCAATAGTAGACTTGTCACCTCAGATAATACCGAGTTAGTCCTCCACAAACTTTGACTAAAGCCATTTAATATGGGCCTTTGATGTAATGTGTGTAGGTTGTTTGTAAGCAAGACCAATCACAATCATTCATTGAAGATAGGTGGAGAGTCTCCTGGCAGTTAAAGTGCACCACCATTTTGAACTTTGAATAAAGATACCTCTTCATTGTGAAGGTTTATGGATCACAAATTTAGAACAAGTAGTATTTCGAGGCAATAAATCATGCTTTTATAACATTTTTTTTGTATATAGAGTAACCCACTGGTACTGGTTGAGAATGCTTCTCATAGGGCCAGCCATTGTGGCAAGCTATCCTTGATGTGCTTGTGATGCCAAAGCTTCTCAAAAGCAAATGAACTTGGAAAAGTGGGAATTGTCAACTCAGCTCTATCATCGTATGTTTTTTTCTTAAGAAGCATCGATGGTGCATTATGACCTAGGCGAGCAAATGATGAATGACATTGGGATAGTGGACGTGAGATGCATATTCATCTCACATTGTGCAAGTTTCTTTAGAACAAAGATACAGATTGATGGGCGGCGTGCCTACCGGCCGGAGTGGCCAATTTGTCGAGCAACAAGGTAGAAGTTTGCCCTCATGCATTTTGGCATGTGTATGGGGGCACTGATGAGGTACGACTCGACATCTCAAGTAGATTTTAACAACATTCTTGAGTACGTGGTAGTTGTTTTAGCCGGCACCCTCGTATGTTGTGATCTAGAGGTGAGTATCATGGGAACACTGACGCTTGCCAAAACTGAAAATAGTTGTAGCTGACCGGCAGCACGGCCAACAATATGGACGGTCACCTCTTGGAGAATATATGAGCAATAGAAGTACACATACCCTGCTCGTGTCTTTATTTCTCCGCAATCATGTAAGCATATTTTGGAAAAAAGGATCTGGAGTAGAAGAGCGGGTGCATTATATTGCTCATGCAGTTTATTTCGAGCTTTATCTGGAGCACTCGAAATGAAGGTGCATTTCTCAATTCAAATATATTCACAAGCACTGGACAATATGTGTAGTGCAAAATATTTAGCAAGGACCCTATAGCTCATGCATGCCTGTGGAACAAAGGAAAGTTGGCCCCTATTTTTTATTTTCAAACAAGACCCGGGCATGATGATTTTGTACGAAGCAAAGAGAAATTGCACAGCTCGGATTTAAGCTGGTGTAATCTACTCACTATACAATGAGTGGACTGGCTTCTCATTGGACATCAATCTCTTATTCCAACACAAGCACGACCCCATGTATTTTTGGATCAAGCATACATGCATATTTCTCAGACACATCTCAACATTTGTTGCATATTTCTTTTAACCACAGACTATGATCTTGCATAAGATAATTTAGAGCAGAGACGCCATGTACATCATGGAATTTCAGGAGTGTGGCCCATGTACGATTATATGGCTTTCACTATTTAGTTTGCAAGTATTTATGAAATACATGCTAGATACTTGGAGAAAAATTAGCAACTAGAATTATTTTCCTTTATGCCCAGCAACATCTTGGGTAAGGTAATCTCGGCTACGAAGGGGGAGAACGAAACCAAGGTGCACCCATGTATAGCCCCCCTTATTTTAGGGGGTTCATGCACCAGTCGAGGGGTACATGCATTCTTTTAGTACGCGCATAGAGCATTGGAGGGAGTATTTTCAATTTGGATGTTTATAAATTGATCATTCTTATGCATCCATGATTTATGCATTTTTGCCCCATTAATTTTCATTTGAATCAGATCCAAGGGACTTTGAGAAACTCAAGGACCAAAAAGAGATAGTTGGAAATTTCCCTAAAACCATTTTGAAATTTCAAATTTCAAATATGTAATTTGGATTAGATTTGGTTTAAAAAAATTCATTTCCATTATTTCAAAAATAAAATAAAGAGAGAAGATAAAAAGACTTCTTCAAAAATAGAAGGGAAATATTGGAAATCGAATTTGAAACCAAAATATATGTATTGGGTTTTATTTGCAAATTATTTTGATGCAAATTTTATTAGCATAGCAAAAATGTTCATTTTTAAAATTTGCATTTTAGCCCGGGTAAAAGTACACAAGGTAATATATACGACCATATAACTATGTGAATTTTTATGGGATTTTTAGCTTATTTTTATTTGTATTTTTGGTGCTTTAATGCTTTAAAACACCATAAAATGATTTTTATAAAAAAAGAATACTCCTACGCCCGCAAGGCTAGGTGCGCCAGCCGGCCCAGGAGCGGCGAGGCGCGGCCCGCCCACTGCCAGCAAGGCCAGCCGCCACCCCGTGCGCATGGCCCTCCAGCGGTCCTCGCTCGCCAGATCTCTCTCGCTCACATAACCCCCCCCTCTCTCTCTCCCTCTATCTGTCTCTCTTGTTTTTTTTGACCGCTAGGCCCTGCTCTTTATCTTCTTCTTTCTCTGCACGAAACAGAACAGGAGTCCAGCTCGTGCACGCCGCCGCCGCCGTGTCTGATCTTCGTGGGAACCCTATCTCGAGTCAACCCCCTCCCCAAGACTCATGCCATATATACCTTGAGACCTCCTCTCTAGATCCCCTCAAACGCCCTCGCCAAAACCTACTACGTCGTCCGCCATTGCTGTTCCGATCTTGCCACCCGAAGCTTCTTTTCTGGGAGTTTCCGATGCCGGTGAGCCTCCTCGCGACCCGCTCTTATGTATTTCGGCGTACCTCGCCATCACGCATCTCCCTCACATCTTTTGGATGCCCAAATTCCATCAGAGCCGCCGCATCGACCTCGCCCGACATTGCCGGAGCACGAAGTTCATCTTGACGCCCCGCTTGACTCCGACATCCCCTCGCCTCACTAACGCGAAGAAATCGGACCTGCTCGGAGCCCCAAATCCACTGGATGTCGCCGCCTCCGCCGTCGATCACCGGAGCCGTCACCACACCGCCGTCCTTTGCCCTGACCGGAGCTCTGTACATCGCTGTAAGCAACGAGTGCCTCTCCCCTTTTTTCTGGAAGCATCAGGTTTTACTTGATCGGTTTTGTTGTCGGTTTATTTGTGGTTTAGTTAAACCGACCGCATTGGCATTTATCCGAACCGGCCGATTTATCTTCTGTAAACCACGTCACCCCGCGAAATCCCTAAGCATCGGCCATCCGCCCGCATCAAACATACGCAGCCAATCCAGCAGCGCCACATGGTACCTCAGCCATGGTTGGCCAAAATTTAGTATTTTCGTCGTTTTTCCTAGATTCTTCACCAATCTTGTTTTTATCCTATATTTTAACCAATAGATCCAAATTAGTTGATTCTTTTTCCTACGGTTTCATAAAAATCCCACCTAGCCAGAGAACCAAATTACTTTTTTTGAGAGTTTTAAAATTCGAATTCGAACTTCGTTAGGCCATAACTTGAGTGTTGTAACTCCGTTTTAGGTGATTCTTTTTGCAAATCGAAGCTTGTGATGTGCATTTTCAGTCAAAATCAAAACCATATAATTTTGCTACTGTTAGAACTTACGCTATGTACAGTAACTTTATTTGGTTGTTTTTGGAGTTTTCCGATGTCCTTTCTTCGTTTTCTTTTTGATTCTTTGCTTGATTTCTTATGTGTGTCAATGTTTGCTTCGTTAGATCATTCAGAGTGTGAAGCTTGCTACAATGAATCCCTAGAGTTCAACGATCGTCAGGAAGGCAAGTTCACACCTTGATCATATTTTTCTATACCTAGTTTTTACTATGCATTAGTTCCCCCCTTAGAAATATGCATGAGTAGGATTGGGAATTGTGGCATTGTTATGTAGTTCATGTGGTAGGAACCTATGACCCTTGATCACCACGCACTACAAGAAATATGTCAACTAGTGACCTTCTGTTAGTGACCCTGGAAGAATTGGTCATAGATCTATGACCATTTCAGACCAATTGGTCAAAAGCTGTTCGGGGGGCTCCAAACCCTAAACAATAACGACCATTTTGGTCAGAAAGGTCGTAATTTCCTTACACGAAATGGTCATAAAGCAGATAGGACAGGTCCGCTGCCTTATTTCTAGCTGATCATGACCAATATAGATGGTCATAACCTTGTAAATTGTGGTGGATTGCTCTGACTAGGCGCCACCTCATCAGTTTTGCATATGTGTCATGTCCATGTGGCAGTTTTTGCCCTAGGTTGTGAAGCAACCTGTATTTCTGTCGTTCCCAAAATTCCCAAAAAAATCTCATAAATTCTTTGGGTCATATCTTCTTCAAATATGTAAAAAACCTTCCTTGCGTAGTTCAAAAATAATTCAAAAATATTCATTTTCCTATTCTGTTTAGAAAAACACTTTGTGAAGGAAGTACCACTTTGGCATGTCCAAATGGTATCCATTTTCTACAGTGCTTTTCTCTACCCAAATAACCATCCTCCACCAAATGCCAGCTCAATCCATTCATTATTTTGAGCCCGGCTTCAACATTCATATTTATGTCCAGTGTGGTACTTTGCAAAGAAAGTACCACCTAGGCTCCTCCTTTTGAGCTGAAAATTTGTGAAGACGGTCTTCTTAGTAACTGATCATCCTCAGCCAAAACTCACGCCCATTAGCCATGTGCATTTCCCGTACCGCTAATCAAACACTTGGCTGCTTATTCAAGTTTGAGCAGCGATCGGTCTCTTCGTGAGAATCTTATGTTGTGATTTTCTTCCTAGCACCTACTGGGGAGTGCCCAACCCACTAGACATGCCTAGGCAACCCAGAACACATGGCAGCGCCACGGTAACGCTGGTGACCACGCTTGGCGGGCATCTTGAGTTCTGGCGCTCTAGAGTTGGGGCCCTCGGCCACCGTCCAAACCTCGACGTATCGCCACCAAACCATGTATTTATGATTAAATAAGTACTTATGTAACTAGAAAATATTTTTGGAAAAAATAAATAGCAAACTACGAGGCAGCTGCAGTTCAAATTTGACCCGCTTCCAACTGAATCGGCGGGAATTTGTCTTTTTCACCAGAGGAGGATCAAAACTTTTGACACCCAACCATTTTGTCAATTGTGCATTAAATATGGCCTAGTATTATATAAAATTTATTTGGTCCAAATTTGCAACAAATATATGGTAGGTCCTTCATAAAAAAAACTCATTTCAAGCACTCGGAAAATGGAAAATGAATTTTCTGTGCAAAGAAAATGAAAACTTCCTTAGGCAACATTGTTTTCCATTCCAAGATGCACACTTGTGCACAATATGAGATCATTTGAACAAACTATGCCATGAATGTGGCCATAAGATTGATCATTTGTCTTGAAAGCCATGAATCTTCACACATGATTGCTCATTTCTGAGAACACTTTTTTGAAATAATTTCCGTATTACAAGTTTATTATTTTTCCTGGAAACTTGGTCACATATAATGACACAATGCGAAGGTTTTCTAATTTTTTGAATTTTTTATGCCCGTTTCAAAATGCGGTCAAAACAACGGGCTTGACCGTTCCTAGCTAGTGGTTGAATCTTGGAAATTTTTTGATGTTTCTCTGATTAAATAGATACTTATATACCTAGAAATGATTTTTGGAAAAATAAATAGCAAACTACGAGGCAGCTGCAGTTCAAATTTGACCGCTTCCGGTGAATCGTGGAATTTGTCTTTTCACCAGAGGTGGATCAAAACTTTTACACCCAACCATTTTGTAAATTGTGCATTAAATATGGCCTAGTATTTTAGAAAATTGATTTGGTACAATTTTGCAACAAATATATTATAGGTCCTTCAAAAAAACTCATTTCAAGCACTCGAAAATGGAAAATGAATTTTCATGCAAAGAAAATGAAAACTTCCTTAGGCAACATTGTCTGCCATTTCAAGATGCACCCTTGTGCACAATATGAGATCATTTGAACAAACTATGTCATGAATGTGGCCATAAGATTGATCATTTGGCTTGGAAGCCATGAATCTTCACACTTGATAGCTCGTTTTTTAGAACACTTTTTTAAAATAATTGCCGTATTAAAAGTTTATTATTTTCCTGGTAACTTGGTCACATATAATGAAATAATGCGAAGGTTTTCAATTTTTGATTTTTTGAATTTTTATGCCCGTTTCAAAATGTGGTCAAAACAACGGGAATAACCGTTCCTAGCTAGTGGTTGAATCTTGGAAATTTTTGATGTTTATCTGATTAAATAGATACTTATGTACCTAGAAATGATTTTTAGAATAAATAAATAGCAAACTACGAGGTAGCTACACTTCAAATTTGACCCGCTTCCGGTGAATCGGTGAATTTGTCTTTTCACCGAGGTGGATCAAAACTTTTACACCCAACCATTTGGTCAATTGTGCATTAAATATGGCCTAGTATTTTAGAAAATTGATTTGGTACAATTTTGCAACAAATATATTATAGGTCCTTCACAAAAAAACTCATTTTGGGCACTCGAAAAATGGAAAATGAATTTTTCATCCAAAGAAAATGAAAACTTCCTTAGGCAACATTGTCTGCCATTTCAAGATGCACCCTTGTGCACAATATGAGATCATTTGAACAAACTATGTCATGAATGTGGCCATAAGATTGATCATTTGGCTTGGAAGCCATGAATCTTCACACTTGATAGCTCGTTTTTTAGAACACTTTTTTAAAATAATTGCCGTATTAAAAGTTTATAATTTTTGCTGGTAACTTGGCCACATATAATGAAATAATGCGAAGGTTTTTCAATTTTTTGATTTTTTTTGAATTTTTTATGCCCGTTTCAAAATGTGGTCAAAACGGCGGGAATAACTGTTCCTAGCTAGTGGTTGAATCTTGGAATAATTTTGTGTTTATCTGATTAAATAGATACTTATGTACCTAGAAATTATTTTTAGAATAAATAAATAGCAAACTACGAGGTAGCTACACTTCAAATTTGACCCGCTTCGAGCTGAATCGGCGGAAATTTGTCTTTTTCACCAGAGGTGGATCAAAACCTTTTACACCCAACCAGTTGGTCAATTGTGCATTAAATATGTCCTAGTATTTTAGAAAATTGATTTGGTACAATTTTGCAACAAATATATTATAGGTCCTTCACAAAAAAACTCATTTTGGGCACTCGAAAAATTGAAAATGAATTTTTCGTCCAAAGAAAATGAAAACTTCCTTAGGGCAACATTGTCTGCCATTCCAAGATGCACCCTTGTGCACAATATGATATCATTTGAACAAACTATGTCATGAATATGGCCATAAGATTGATCATTTGGCTTGAAAGCCATGAATCTTCACACTTGATAGCTCGTTTCTGAGAACACTTTTTTAAAATAATTGCCGTATTACAAGTTTATTATTTTTGCTAGTAACTTGGTCATATATAATGATTCAATTCGAAGGTTTTCTAATTTTTTGATTTTTTTGAATTTTTTATGCCCGTTTCAAAATTCGGTCAAAACGGCGGGCATGGCCGTTCCTAGCTAGTGGTTGAATATTGGAAAAGTTTTGGTGTTTCTCTGATTAAATAGATACTTATGTACCTAGAAATGATTTTTGGAAAAATTAAAGAGCAAGCTATAAGGCAGCTGCAGTTCAAACATGACCCGCTTCCAGCTGGATCGGCGAAAATTTGTCTTTTTCACCAGAGGTGGGTCGAAACTTTCGACACTCAACAATTTGATCAATTGTATATTAAATATGTACTATTATTTTAGAAAATTGATGGATTCCAATTTTGCAAAAAATATTTGATAGCTTCTTCACAAAAGAACCCATTTTTGCCACTCGAAAAATGATTAAAAATAGCTAGAAAGATAAAAAATGCATACAAATTGGTGCTCATCCATAAAATGTGGTCTAACTTTAGTGAAAATTTGTGTGGTGCCCTTTTGCAAAATATTTTTGATAGTTGCTTCACAAAATCCTTCTCTTTTTAGGACTTGAAAACTATTTTAAATCAATGATTTTTCCAACCAATCAGAACTCTTGTCACGGATCACCCCATTGTAGCTGATCTGAACCGTCCATATCCAACAGATCCAACGCCTCCCACGCCTCTCACCCCATTGTAGCCCAACCCAAACCCTAGCAGCCCGAGGCCGCCTCTCTCTCCCCCAGGACACACCCGCCGCCGCCTCTCTCTTCCCCTCTCCCCAATCCAGATCGACAACGACGGCCCCCCGTCGCCGCCCCCTCCTTCCCCATCCCGTCGCCGCCTCTCTCTCCCACCCACCCCGATCCATCCCCTCCCTTTGTCTCTCACATCACCTCCGCACCCATCCCCTCCCCTGGCGGGATTCGCCGCTCCCCTTCCTCCGTCTCACTCACACCCACAGCCGCCGCCGCCGCCGCAACCCAAACCCTCCCCCTCCCACCCTGATCCGCTGTCACCCCCACCGTCTACGACCCAGATCGAGCAAGCGAGGCGGTGCTTCCAGACCCAAGCGTCGGCAGAGGATGGGGCGGGGCGTGTGCCATATCTGCGCCGACGGCTGGGCACCACTCGAAGGCAAGGTCTTGGCGCAACCCCCAACCCCATCCCCACCCCCACCCACCCACCACAGCAACAAGGGAAAGCGTGCGTCAACATCGACAACTCGTCCGGATTGTGATTCGTGGAGGCATTTCTCGGCGGCAGATGAGCTCCGGATGGCGGATCAGTCCCTCCTCCGCCGCGCTTGGCTGGCATCAACCGCCTCTTCACCACCACCGCGGCGTCCCGGGGCCAAGACCTCCCTCGCCGGCGGCAAGGGCGTTAGTGCGGATGATGTCCACTTCAGCGGCCTCGCGGTGGTCAAGGCGAGGCGGCCAAGGGCGATGGTTAGAAGAAGGAGGTGGCGATCAGCAACTACTTGGGGATCGCGGTCGAAGAAGCTGGTGCGTGAGGAAGGCACCGAGTGGAAGTGGTCTTGCTTTGGTACGCTCTTCCCTTGCTTCTCTGCTCTGCTTTTCCCGTTTCGGTTCCGTCGCCGGCGACGGGTCGCCAGATGGGAGCGCGCGTGCGGTCGATGTGCGATGTAATTTTATTTACTTGTTGCGCCGCCGCTGTGTGTGATTCATTAGTTGGTTTCGCTGCCGCAGCCATGGGAGACATACACCGCGGACATGTTGATCGATCTGACCAAGCACCACATGCCCAACATGATGCTCGACAAGATCGCCTACTACACCGTCAAGTCCATGCGCTTCCCCACCGACATCTTCTTGCAGGTACGCGCGCTTCCTGGTCTGGCGCCCCTGCTACATGCACGAGTGCAAGCGTCACGTGGCCGTGAGCAGGCCAATTCCACGCCAACAAGATGAACCTGGGCACTGCAACTACCTATGTGAACACGCGATTCTTCTTCCTGATTCGATTTGGTGTTGATTTGATTGATTCCTGACGCATCTAATTCTTCTTCTCAGGTACTCTTATGTTGATGAACTTCCTCCACACATGCAGTGACAAGAAAACACTGAAGAAGTGGTTCTTCATCGACAACACAGTTGGCTAAGAAAATCCGGTGAAAGAGAGACAACAATCGTACTGCCGAGAAAGATCCGCCTACGATGCATGGATGGTAAGATTTGTTTCATGATTCAGTTTTGGGTTACGTAGTAGCAGTAGTCTAGTTACAATGCCTCTTACGAAGAAAGACATGCAGATATCCGTCTTGTGTTGCATGCCTATGAAGCATATCTATTGTCAATGCTATCCGTCTTGGCACCTGTCTTCTCGCCTGGCCTTGCATGTGGTATGCTTGCTAGTTCCTTCTACTGGCATCCCCATCTCTAACCACCATTGCGTAGATAGATTAGCAGGATCAGCTCACTGGAGACTACTAGAGAGCATACCGAGCTCACATTTTCAGATTTGTTGTGTGCATAAACAGATTTTACTTAAAAGCTCCCTGTAACCTTTTGTTTCATTGGTCAATCACGATAGCAGCGATGTCGGGGGAGCTCCCCTACACACCTATGCATTCTAATGGTCACATACATGTATCTAGTTCTCCTCATAAAATATTTGCATGCATGACAAAGCTCTAACGCGTACACTGTCATGCTTACTTAGATTAGAAGCATTCTGTACAAGACAAACTACTATATGGTAGTCTTACTTACATTCTGTGTGGGGCACTCTCACTTAATTTTCTAGCATGTTAAATTTAACATTCTAATATATTTCTTTGAAACAATAGTCTAGCATAACTTATTAACTTCATTTTTTTTAAACAGATAATACATATTGAATTATTCATATTAATCTAAAATAATAACCAAACAACTACAGGACTGCGCATTAGTAGCATGCATGTGTGACTTCGTTTTTGGTGTGTTCTGCTTGCAGGTCATTGTTGTGAAGGCCCCACGGGAAGGCGTGGGGGATTTGGCACAAGGCCGGTGATCGAGTCTATGCTCTCTCCTCCATGGAAATACCTATGTTCAGCATGCTTGAATGAACAGTGTGTGTGGAACAGATTCTTGTCTGAATTCTCTTCTTGTGGGAGTATGAACTTGCTTGTAGTATCTTGGAGTATCAACTTGGAGCATCTGGTTAGAGTAGCATCTTGCAACACATTCGATTACTCCAATACTGATAGTTATAGTAGCATCTTGCAAAATGGAGTAGTTAGAGTAGCATCTTGATTAACTAAATTGATGATTCTTGCTGTTAAATTAGGACTTGCAAGCGAGTAGTTCCCTCTTCTTATCTCTTCCCTCTTGCAGTAGTTGTTGTAGTAGTAGTTTCTTGCAGTAGTTTAGTGTACGATTTGTCTTTGGTGGAGTATTTCTTGAACTGTGTTGTATTTCTGTGACTAAATAGTGAATCTAGTTACAACAAAGCATGCGATACTTGTCTTTGGTGGAGTAGTTTGACGGTGAGGATCGGTGATGTTCCCAATTAATTTGGTGTAGTTTTGATAGTTAGAGTAGCATGTTGGAGTAGGGTAGTCAAATTTGTCTACATTAGACCAGATTATTCGATTAGTCCACATTTCATATTATTCTTGGAGCTTTGTACTATAGCAGCAGATCTTGTCTTTAGCGACAACATGAGTAAACTGAATACTCCTTCATATGCTTGGTTCCTTCTTATTCTTCCTCAGTTGTGAAAATGGATTCATTCCTTCTTATGCCTTTGCATTGTCTTGTAGTATAGGTCATCTTCGAATTAATACTCCAAAATTTATCAGTATTGGAGGATTGATTGTTTCAAATCAATACTCCTGGGCATCATTCATGGCTGTCTAGTAGTCGACATACTTCGGTTCCATTTAGTGTATGCGCAGTAGCAGCAGACTTAAGTGTAATGGAGTTGTTTTGTTACTCTATGCCTACTTCGTTAGAGTTGGCATCATCTCCTTGTCGTTTATAGCATAAACGCCTTCACTATTCTTGCTCTGAACCTCTGATCTTGATGCTGATTGTATTTGTCTTAATGGAATTACATGCAACATGGTGACTCTAGTGCAGGCAGTGTTGGCCATCCTCTTTGAGGCTGTGTTTAGGTGATAACTTGGGTAGCCATGACACTACTCTGGCTGATTAGTACCTAGTGGCATGTTTGTAATATTTATATGCATTTTACTTGTAGAAATAATGCTCATGGTATATTTATATGTCCTGCAGCGCATGCTCTTTTTCGGTCTGTACAGAATCTTGATATGGTGTTTTGGCAACTGTGATATTAGATTGCACTTCTTTATGTGATTTACTCATGTTGGTACTACTTGTTAAGTGATTGCTCTGTAACTTGTCTTTTTCGGAACAGTTTGCTTGGTCTTTCATATCTGACTATGTAATGTAGAAGCTCTACTTTATCCTAATAGTTGCATGTAGCATTGTGCTACTATCTGTGTGATGCTAAACAATATGCTCTTAATCTGTTGATATATTCTCAAGTGTTGTTCACCATTTACATTGTTTTTACATTTGCTATATTCACAAATAGTAGTAGTGTCTGGTCTAGATAAGCAAACAAGGTATGACCTATGCAGTTGTTCATCTGAATTGTTTGTTTCTAGGCGGTGTAGGACGAGCTGCAGCAGGACAACCTGGAGCGGAAGAACTTTGAGGGCAAGATCAAGGAGAACCAGGAGACGATCACCGGTTACCTCATCCTTGTCGGCATGCTTGGCTTCTTTGGCAGTCCCCTCTTTGGCTCCGACCAACTTACTTACATCATTTGGCTAGCAGCATTTCCAGGTAGAGTTGCGTCCTGCTCTCTTGCCCTCCGTTTAGTTTGCATGGTGGCATCCTGAGCTCGCCTTTGTAAAATATGCTTTGCCTTCTTCCAGGCTGGCACTTTGTAAATTTTGCTGTCTTGTTGATAATGCCATATGTCCTAAGCAATCATATTACATTTCATTTGTATGGTAATATAAAAATATTGATGTTGTAAGTAAATTTCATTGTGTGTGCCTTTCATTTCTTTATTTTGATTGTTTCCCTTGTATTCTATATGCTTCTAATGGTCGATCCTTTCAATGACAGGTGTTGTGTTCTGGAAGATGGAAGAGGAAGAAAATTTATTTTTGTTGAACTAATTTTTTTATTCTGTTTTGTTGTACGTATGATTTGATAGTTTTGTATAGGAACATGTGATACTATTTTGTAGGGCTTTTATGGCCTGTGATGTAAACATACTTAGTGATGAATTATGAAATTATTTGCAAAATTTATTGAAAAGGAGAATCATTTGTATGAATATGGGTCGCATATATGTGAATGGGCTAAAAAGTGTACTGGACCAACTCCAAGATTGAATTATTATTTGACTGTATAAAAAGGCTGAATGTAAACAAGAAAACGGGCTGCACAAAATAGTACCTATATTATTGAAAGGCCAAACGTGCATAGAAGTTGATGGGCTGAATAGTAGGGCTTGGCCCATGTAGTTGCAAAAATTAACAGAAATAAATATACTAAATGGGCTGAATTGTTGGGCTCGGCCCATGTAAAACACCTAACCGGACCGGGCTGAATCTTGTTAGTGACCTTTTCAATTGGTCGCAATTTTGCCACGTCAGATTGCCACGTCGGATCCGACGTGGCACGGCAGACAGACCGATGACCAAAACAAAAGGTCATGGGTTCAACGACCTTATGTTTTGGTCAGATGGCGTCTCACGACCTTCTCACGAGAGAAGGTCGTTGATTCGATTCTGACCGCCAGCTTTTGACCTTCTATTTTTGGTCACAAAAAGGTCACAAATGAAAAACAATGACCTTTCAGTGACCAATAGTCAAGGTCACAAGTTGACATATTTCTTGTAGTGACGGGAATATTAGTTATGTCATATATTGCTTAGCCATGCTCGTAGACGGGGTGGTATGTGTGATTCATGCAAGTTGTGCGAGAGAAATAATAATTTCGGGTTAACCTTAAGGTGGCAACATTAACACAACTCTGAGTGGAATGGTTGTGGCACCTGGAGAATCCAATGCTTTCTGTAGGGGATCCCGGAGGACCCGTGAGATCACCCTATGCAATGCCACTCAGGCTCAAAGGGATCATACAATATTTCATGCCTAGAAACTTCCGTGTGCAGCCACAAGCCATTATGGGCTGTGACATAGTTGAGTAAGTTTGTGTAAGCTTTTCCTGGTAGGCTACCAGATGTAGGGGAAACTAGGTGTATCAGCCTATCCATGGGTAAGGGGAACACCACTAGTAGAAAAAGGGTCAAATTTTCAGCTCATTAGTACCGGTTTGTATTTGAGCCGACACTAATGTGACCATTAGTGCCGGTTCCAATGGCTAGGCTTGCCGCTCTCATACAGTACTGGTTCATGCCAAACTTTTAGCACTGGTTCGTGCCACGGACCGGTACTAAAGAGAGTGGTGGTAGGATGTTGTCAGACTGGGGCCCTCCAGCACCTTTAGTACCGGTTCTTGCCACGAACCGGTACTATAGGCCGTCCTATATCAACCCTTCGTCCACCCGAGCTCGCTCTGTTTTTCCCCTTTCTCCTCTCCTCTCTGTTCTTCCCCTCTACCCGCGAGCTCATCACACATTTTGCCCAAATTTTGTCAAGATTTGAAGGCCCCCATCCATTCAAGTGATCACAAAGGTAAGTAACTTTGTCCTTTCATCTCTCATTGCTAGATTAGCTCTTGCAATGCTTTATATAGTCATTAATTTGTGGGTTTTAGTAATTTGGGGACGAATTATATGTGGTAGTTTATTTGATTTATATGCAATTTGAGCTAATATAACTGTTAGTTTGCATACGTATGTGTGGTTTACTTAGTGCCTTCCCGTCTCTGTCCTAACCATCATCGATCGTCCGCACCGTCCTGTCGCTGGCACCACCTTGTAGTGAGCCTCTTGTTCTTATCTTTTTTATATAAAAAATCATGTTTGTGTGATATATGCTTACTTGTATAATTATCTTAACCATACGTTGTTTGTTATACATAGTGCCATAGTTTGATATCTGTCCCTGTCGGCCCTCGTCTGTGTTATGATTGGGATGTGGTATATTCTCTTTTAAAACTATTTGTTGCATTTTGTGTTCATGACAAATTATGCCCATCAAGTTGACATAGATATTTTTATCTAGGAGGTATGTGAACCGGAAATTCCAACCGACCCTATTGTCGAGAGGTTAAATTTAGTTGAAAGAGAAAATGAGTATTTGAAAGAAGAATTGAAAAGAATTGAGGGGGAGAAGATGGAATTGGAGTTGCATGTTGCCGATGTCGTCGATGATCACAAGATCAAGATGGAGAAAATGCGCTTGAAGATTAGAAAGATTAGAAAATATGCCATTGATAGTGAGGCTTGGTATCATTATGCTATTAGATCAATTGTTACCTTAGTTGTGATCTTGATCGCATTTGTTGTTGCATTTAAATGCTTTAGCTAGAGAGTTATTTGTATGTTGCATTTAAGTGTTGTATGAACTTTATGTATGAACTTGTATTAATTTGGTCTTTTCGGTGTTGTGTAATGAAGATGAGCTGACAATGGATGTACGATGACCGATGCTCTCCCCAGTTCATTAATGGCGTGCATACTTTTTCTGATTGCGGTTGAGGCAAACAACCGGGCGGATGGTTTTATGCCTTGTCCATGTGCTGGCTGTAAGAATGATCACAATTACTCTAACTCAAGAACCATTCACGTCCACCTGTTTGAGTCCGGTTTCATGCCCCACTATAATGCTTGGACCAAGCATGGAGAAAGAGGGGTTATGATGGAAGACAATGAAGAAGAAGAGGATGATGATAGCTATCCTGGCCATGGGTTCCCTGAATACGATGGTACAACAATGGGGGAAGAAGCTGAGCCGGCAATGCGGGAAGAAGCTGAAGAAGAGGCATCAGATGAGCCCGCTGATGATCTTGGTCGGGCCATCGCCGATGCAAAGAGAAACTGCGCAAGTGAAAAGGAGAAGAAGAAGTTGCAGTGCATGTTAGAGGATCACAAGAAATTGTTGTACCCGATTTGCGAAGATGACAAGAAAAAGTTGGGACCACACTGGAATTGCTGCAATGGAAGGCAGAGAATGGTGTAACTAACAAGGGATTTGGAAAGCTGCTGGTAATGATAAAGAATATGCTTCCAAAGGACAACGAATTGCCCGAGAGTACGTACGAAGCAAAGAAGGTTGTCTGCCCTCTAGGGTTAGAGGTGCAGAAGATACATGCATGCTCTAATGACTACATCCTCTACCGCGGTGAGTACGAGGATTTGAACGCGTGCCCGGTATGCAGAGCATTACGCTATAAGATCAGTCGCGATGACCCTGGTGATGTCGAGGCGAGCGACCCAGGAAAAAGATTCCTACGAAGTTGATGTGGTATGCTCCTATAATACCACGGTTGAAAAGTTTCTTCCAAAACAAAGAGCATGAAAAGGCGATGCGATGGCACAGAGAAGACCGTAAGAAAGACGAAAATTTGAGAGTACCCGCTGATGGGTCGCAGTGGAGAAAAATCGAGAGAAACTACAGGGAGGAGTATGCAGGTGACGCAAGGAACGTATGGTTTGGTCTAAGCGCAGATGGCATTAATCCTTTTGGGGAGCAGAGCAGCAACCATAGCACATGGCATGCGTCTCTATGTATGTATAACCTTCCTCCTTGGTTATGCATGAAGCAGAAGTTCATTATGATGCCAGTGCTCATCCAAGGCCCTAAGCAACCCGACAATGACATTGATGTGTACCTAAGGCCATTAGTTGAAGAACTCTTACAGCTGTAGAATGGAACAGGTGTACGTGCGTGGGATGAGCACAAACAGGAAGAATTTGACCTAAAGGCGTTGCTGTTCGTGACCATCAATGATTGGCCTGCTCTCAGTAACCATTCAGGACAGACAAACAAGGGATACCGCACATGCACACACTGTTTGGATGATATTGACAGTATATATTTGGATAATTGTAGGAAGAATGTGTACCTAGGACATCGTCAATTTCTTTCAAGCAGGCATCCCGTAAGAAAGAAAGGCAATCATTTCAAAGGTGAGCCAGATCATCGGACGAAGCCTCGCCACCGTACTGGTGCTGATGTACATGATATGGTCAAAGATTTGAAGGTAGTCTATGGAAAGCGTCTTGGCGGACAACCTGTTCCCAATGACGCTGACAGACGCGCACCCATGTGGAAGAGGAAACCTATGCTTTGGGACCCGCCCTATTGGAAAGACCTAGAGGTCTGCTCCGCAATCGACGTGATGCACGTGACGAAGAATCTTTGTGTGACCCTGCTTGGCTTCTTGGGCGTGTATGGAAGACAAAAGATACACCGGAGGCACGAGAGGACCAGCAACGCATGCATAGAAAATATGGCATACATCAGGGTCATGCCAACTATGCTCTTACCAAAGAAGAGAAGGGAATCTTCTTCTGCTCGGTATGAAGGTACCGTCTGGCTTCTCGTCGAATATATAGGGAATAATAAATATGGCAGAGAAAAAGTTCCAGAACCTAAATTCTCATGACTGCAACATGATTATTACGCAACTACTTCCAGTTGCATAGAGGGGGCTTCTACCAGAAAATGTTCGATTAGCCATTGTGAAGCTATGTGCATTCCTCAATGCAATCTCTCACAAGGTAATCGTTCCAGAAATCATACCAAGGTTAGAGAATGATTTCGTGCAATGTCTTGTTAGTTTCGAGTTGGTGTTCCCACCAACCTTCTTCAACATCATGACACACGTCCTAGTTCACCTATGTGAAGATATTAACGTTTTGGGTCCTGTATTTCTACACAATATGTTCCCCTTTGAGAGGTTCATGGGAGTCTTAAAGAAATATGTTCATAACCGTGCTAGGCCAGAAGGAAGCATCTCCAAGGGCCATGAAAATGAGGAGGTCATTGAGTTTTGTATTGACTTTATTCCTGACCTCAAGCCGATTGGTGTTCCTGAATCACGGCATAAGGGCAGACTGGATGGAAAAGGCACGCTTGGAGGGGATCAAATAATATGTATGGACGTGCATTCTCTCACTCAAGCACACTACACAGTTCTACAGAATTTTGCCTTGGTGGCTTCGTATATGGACGAAGACAAGAATTTTCTATGCTCCAAACACCCGGCTGGTTGCAGACACGTGCCATGCATGACGCCACTATTGAAGATGACCTGTACTTGCTGTCCTAGTTACCATCTTCAAATATAATGACTTTCAAAGGGTACGAGATAAATGGGAATGCATTTTACATGATCGCCCAAGATAAGAAGAGCACGAACCAAAACATTGGTGTCCGCTTTGATGCAGCAACCAAGACGGGAAAGGAAACATATTACGGTTACCTAGAGGACATATGGGAACTTGACTATGGACGTGGTTTGAAGGTCCCTTTGTTTCGGTGCAAATGGGTCAACATGACACGTGGCGGGGTATCGGAAGACCCGTGGTACGGAATGACAACAGTGGATCTCAACAATATTGCGTATGCAGACGAACCATTCGTCCTAGCCAATGATGTGGCGCAGGTTTTCTATGTGAAGGACATGTCTACCGAGCCGAGAAAAAGAAAATATCATGGGAGCCAAAGCGCCACATAGTTCTTTCAGGGAAAAGAAACATCGTGGGAGTGGATGACAAGACAAACATGTCAGAAGATTATGAAATGTTTGATGAAATTGCTCCATTCACAGTGAATATTGACCCGAGCATCCAACTAAATGAGGAAGATTGTCCATGGTTACGGCGCAAAGGGACACGCCTGAAGATCCCACTCTGGGATGTGATTGGCTTCACTGTCATCACTTTCTTCTCCAGTGAGTTTCTGGACTTATATATCTGGAAAGTACCGCTTCGAACAAACCGGAGGGAATCTTTGTAATAGTTAGGGTACTTATGTGTTTTGGCATTTGAAGTCGAACAAATTTTATGTGCAAACAAATTATTTCATGCATTTACTGATTTTTTCAACTAAATGACCCTGAAATTGAAAAAACACTTCAAATGAACTCTGAAAAGGTTGAAAGTTGGCATGGTATCATCATTTCACCCACGTAGCATGTGCTAAAAAGTTGAGATGGTTACGGCAAAAAATGGATGCACTTCGTGTACAAAATGGACAATCTCTTTCGAAGTATCAGGGTTTCAGACGAAAACTCAACTGTTACAAAGGAATTTTATTTTTTTTACTTATTACAACTCCAGACATTTTTTCCGTTCAGCATGCACCATTCAAAGCCGCGTCATCAATTTTCAACCCTTCCTGACTTCATTTGCTATTTTTCATGCATTTACTGGTTTTTGCACCTAAATGACCCTGAAATTGAAAAACACTTCAAATGAACTCCGAAAAGGTTGGAAGTTGGCATGGTATCATAATTTCACCCACATAGCATGTGCAAAAAAGTAGAGAGGGTTACGGCAAAAACTGGATGCACTTCGTGTACAAAATGGACGAAAACTAGCAAAGGGTTCCGGACGAAAACTCATCTGTTACAAAGGCATTTCATTTTTTAAATAACCTAAGTATTACCAAATTGAATATAATGATAAAACACACTAATATTAAACATAACAAAAAAAATCACTGAAAAATCTAGTTTTTAAGTTAAGTTATTCACAAACTAGTGATTCACACAAATTTCAAATAATTCAAATTTAAACTATTCAAATTTGAAAACTACTAGCACTAACAGAAAGTTTGTAATTTTTTGAAACTAAATAAAAAATATTCACAAATAAATTCTAAATACAGAAAAAACAACTCAGAAATAAATAAAAGAAAATGAATAAAGCAGAAAAGAAAACAAGAAAAAACGCACCTACTGGGCCATAGTGGCCTGCATACGACTAGAAACCCAACCTCTAGTTGGGCGGGATCTGAGCCCCAAGGCCTAATAGGCCTGAGGCGGCAGCGGTAGAGTTAGGCCCAGAAGCATGCTATAGAGAGGAGTTCAACACCTCTCCCGCGCCGTGGATTTTAAACAGGTGCGGCGGCTCTTCGCTAGGCGAGGTGGGACTAAACTTCCGCACCACACATGCGCCAGCGCACCCCCTTTAGTACCGGGTCATGGCTCCAACCGGTACTAAAGAGAGGTCTTTAGTACCGGTTGGAGCTACCACCCGGTACTAAAGGGGCGCCCTTCCCGCCGTTCCGCCTGGCCAAAATAGGCCTTTAGTACCGGTTGGTGGGTACAACCGGTACTAAAGGTGCCTTCTATATATACAACACTTGAAAAAAATTCAGTTTCTCCTCTCCCACTTCTCCTCTCTGCTTCGACATCGCCGCCGCCCCGTCCCGCGTCGTCACCCCGTCCCGCGCCGTCGCCCGTCGCCACCCCCGCCACGCGTCATCGTCGTTCCATCCCGTCGTCACCGCTTGCGTCGGCGTCGCCTTCGACCCGTCGTCGCCGTCCCCATCGTCACCGTCTACGCGCGCCGCTAATCGCCGCAGCCCCGTCACCGCCCACATCGCCTCGCCGCGCCTCGGCCCGTCGCCGCGCTGTAAGAACCCCAGCCGCCATGCGCATATGGCCGGCCGCCCCCAAGCCCGGCCGCGCGCGCACACACACACACACACACTTAGATGTGTTTTTCTGTTTTTAGTTTTTAGTTTTTAGTTTTTAGTTTTTTCTGTTTTTCTGTTTTTTCTACAAAGGTTTTAGATGAATTAATTAATTAGATTAGATTAATGTCAAATGTCAAATGTCAAAGGTTTTAGATGAATTAATTAATTAGATTAATGTCAAATGTTAGATGAAATTAGCTAGATATATTAATGTTAGATGAATTATTTTTTTATACTTTTAGTTTGATGAATTAGATATATTAATTAATGTTAGATGAATTAGTTTTTTATAGTTTTGTGAAAATGTTAGATGAATTAGCTAGCTAGATATATATAAGAAATCACAATCCAATCATTTAAAAAATGTTACGTTTGTATATAGTATTTGTCCTCGACGATACCCGGTCCGCATCCTCACCGTCGACGCGACGACGTCCTGCTTCAGAGGACCCATGTCCGGGACTGGGCTCCGCCGGGCTGGCACTGGGAGCTTCTACCTTCAGGGGCTCGCCGGGACTCGACTCACTTAGCCAGGAAAGGGGGTTTCAGCAGCGGCAGCAGATAGCGGATGATCCAGCATTGGATAGCACCGTCCCATCCATGCTGAGAAGCAGCGTGGGTTCCGCCCCCGGCGACACACTGCTAGATAGATACCCTGTGGATGACATCATGGAGAACACTAACGGTGCGCTACACTTCAAAATGAAGAACATATCCATGAAGGTGGCGGATGCCATTGCTTATAGAAATCCCCCCCCCCCGAAGCAACCTTCCATCGCAAACCGATTCCAGTCGGCTATGCTCGTGTTGTGGTTGATGAGGTGGTGGACCAATATTCGGGGCTAGAGCTTGACATTCCTGGAGGTGACGAGGATCACACACTGGGAGAGGCCATACATTGTATCACCCTATGGAGAAAGGATTGCATCATCTTTCGAAGGCCACCGACACCGCGTCAGCCGACTCCTCCTCGAAGTCCGCCACCGCGTCAGCAGACTCCCGCTGCTCCAAGTCCACCAACGCATCAGGCCACTCCTACTCCTCCATGGCCCGCACAAGGTCAGGCCACTCCTCCTGCTTCAAGTCCAGCACAGCGTCAGGCCACTCCTCCTCCTCCAAGTCCGGCACAGCGTCAAGCCACTCCTCCTACTTCAAGTCCGGCACAGCGTCAGGCCTCTCCTTCTGCTTCAAGTCAGCCACGTCAGCCGTCTCCGCCGCCTCAGCAATCGCGGAAGAGAGCCGCCGCAGCTATGGTGCGTAGCGGTACAAGTCGAGGTAGTACAGGAGGTACATGCGGAGGCAAGCGATATCAATATGGTCCAAGCCTCAGTCCTCTTCCTCAGAGGCCTTATGACATGACTAAGGAGCAAAACACAGCCATAGTGAAGGCCCAAGTGGACGCCCATTTTGGACCGAAACCGCCACCGCCGCCAAAGAAGAAAGTGCGTGAGAAAGTCGTTGACCACTTGATTCATATGGCAAGAAAACCAGCTCCCAAGCCTGTTGACTCAGACTATCAATGCCAAATCAGGAAGGCACATCGAGCACGACTACAAAAGGAGTCGAGCTCGAGCTCGAGCCGAGCAACTGGCAAAAAATGCGGGAAAACCATTTCCCAGCTGGGAGAACAGGCGGCGCAATCAATCCCCCAGCTTGTTGTACCAACACATGAGAGTACCGGTGTCGTTCAGCTGGTAATTACCGATGAGCATAGAAGGCATGCTGAAATGCTCGGTATCACTGTTGGACAACTCCTCGAGATTGAGCCCATGTCTACGCTTAGAGAGGAGGACATAAAACCGAAATATGTCCGCGGTGAACCTTTGGTCGAGCTTGAGGAGGTCAAGAACCTCCCAACGAGAATGTATGAATTGCATGATTGGTACATGAAAATTAACAAGAGTTCCAATCAAGAGTCCCTCATGGTAAACGTCAAGGAAGAGCATTACTTCCATGCGCTAGCTCTTTCCGTTGAGTATTCAGAACTATTTTAGTTATTCAATCAGGAAGCACTCGACAAATCTCTCGTCAATTGCTATTGTCTGTAAGTGATTTGTTTCTGTAATTGAAGTCTCAAGCTAGCTGTAGTGCTCATTGATCGATCATTACCTGTAATTATACTCACTATATTCTTTTTTGTTGTATTATGCAAGATGAAGATGTATGAACTGAAAAAAGCTGGATGCTAGGGCATTGGGTTCATTGACCCAAATACTATTAATGAAGACACATGGAAATTGGAATGGTATAAAGCAGATGTAGAGAAAAAAATGCTAGAGTTCTTGAAGCACCTCAACACCAATGAAGATATACTACTTCCTTACAACTTCCTGCGAGTCACACTGTCTTGTACTACAAATTCTGTTTTTGCTTACTAGCTAGCTAGATGTTTATTAAGACTGCAAACGTGTGCGCATGGAGTTACCACTAGATCTTGTTAATCATTAAAGTTGAAGAAGGAAAAGTTGAAGTACTAGACTCACTACTTAAAAAACAGAGTGACTACTCAATCTTGAAGGGGATAGTCGACAGGTAATTTCAATCATTATTAACTATATGTCGGCCTCTTTAGTTCGTCATTTCCTGATATCCACTATTTAATAACTCCTTTATTCATTTTCTTTGCCGGCGGGCAGGGCTTGGGCAAAATTCATCAACGTGACTCCAGGCAAATGGCAAAAAAATCTGTATTGGTATCGACCCAAGGTAAGTAATTAAGTAATACTACCTAGCTACCATCTCTTTAATTCTTGTTTCAGTGCCATTATAATTATCATGCTTGATTAATTATTATCTGATTAAATTATATTCTTGTAAAGGCCCTGATGCAGGGGCCGGGGACTAAAGTGTGTGCATACTACATTTGCGAGAACATTCACATGATGGCGTCCGAAAGGAGCAGATCTGATAGACATCTATGGGTACGTTTGCCAGAAAACTATTGACAATTTTTACATCATATTATCAATATCTAATCACACCACTAATATATGCATATTGATCTCCTTCTGAAAAGTTCAATGAGATGCGGAATCAGCTCCTACCAATGGAGCGCATACGAGCACTTCAAGAGGAAATAGCGGGATTTTTGCTCGACTAAGTCATAGATCTCAAAGGAGAATACCATTACCCGCTACCTCTACCATGAACCACTCCCAATTGTCATCGTGGTCCGAAGGCACCAAGGCAAATGCCACTGGCTACGAAGCCAACATGTAGGAGAAATTGTATATATATGCTGCGAGACGTTGTCGAGCAAGCGGGATTTGCCCCTCCGATCAGGAGAGATATACTCTGGGCCCCTCGTGTGATCCGACCAAGATAAGTATGTCCATGCGATAAGGCTTATGAGATAATCCAGTCTGTGGTCAACATCACTAGAACGAGAAAGAGGTCGAGCTAGCACAAGGATGACAGACTCGCCTTGAGCCTGACAACATATATCGTGTGGAGAAGGGAATAAAAGTGTGACACGTTGTACAGGTTTGCCTAACCAGCCTCATCGAACACTTGGAGTTGGCACGCTTTGCTAGAGGCCACTACCGACTAGACGAGCCGGATGTGATCTGACTCACGACTAAGTGAACGAGAACCTAAGGGTTTGCACGCTTAAGGGAAGGAACATGTGAGGCCCGATCCGACTCCACGAGTCAGATGTAATCCTACACGGACTCGGATCCAGGCCGAACAGACTTTGGGCTTTAGGATCCATGCAAGGCCCATGTGTGAGCCTGCGACAGATGCCTTTATATAGTTGGGGTGTGGCAAACTCATTTGGTTCATCGCTTATGCGCTATCACTAGGGCTTTGCATGTGTTACAAGTAGCCACCTCCAATCGCCACCGACTGTGTGATCGGACATAGTATTCCTCCATGCGGTGTTGCTCCTGCACGTGCGGTTACCATCTGAGGCGGTGCACTTGCACTGCTCCGGCAAACCTGTACATGGGATCAGACAATCGGCTATTAGAGGGAGATTGGACAAGAAGGAGACAATCCACGCGGATGCGCTGCCCCAACTCTTCTTCCGCTGCACGGCACTGTGCGTCTAGTGGTAACGATGTGTGATTCATCTCCCCTAGAATGATCTTGGTTGGTCTGCGCTTGGGAAAATTTTAATTTGTAGTCGACGCACCCTACTGTAGATCCCAACATGAAGAGTGTATGAACTAATCATGATTAGCCGTGTCCCCAGTTATGGACAAATTTGAGTATCTAGAAGTGAACTATTGGTTGATCTCATCACTTTATTTAATTAATGAATTCAGTTATTAATAACTTGGGAATTTTGGGATTGAGTTGGAGGAACCTTTTCAATAATTGCATAAACTTGGTAGTAAATAAAATTAATTCCTTTGTTGTAGGAAAAAAATTAGCTTTATGCAAAAATAAAACTTAGAGCCTCCACTAGCCAAATATGCATGTAGTGATAGACATTTCTATTATTATTATATGGTGTGACATTGGCAGCATATTCCATGTGCTGAACTACACGGCTGCAACGTCTCATGTTGCAGAGTTTTCTGACGAGGATTAAGGTGCTATAGGTCGTTGTTATGCACTCAGTTTTGTCGTGGAGTTGGATGGACTCATTTACTTATGAATCTTCCGTAGTTATTTTATTTAGATGGCCTTCAGCCATACTTATGTAATAAATAATGTTTTGAGGACCTTGATGTAAGAAAGTGTGTTTGAAATCTCTTATAATTCCTCGAGTATTGTGTGTGCCAGCATACCGATCCAGGGATGCCACTTAAGCACATAGACTTCGATCCATTGGAATCGGGGCGCTACAGTACTTGCATGGCTAATGCACGTGCATGGCCACATACTTAGTTTGCTATAGAGACATCTGAATGCTTGAGAATGATAGTAAATTTATTTTTATGGACCAAGAGACATCATGATATTTTGGATTGGCAGAAGAAGTGCAAGGTGCGTGACATGCATGCTATGTTTTAGGCAAATACATGCAACACAAGAGGGTTACATGCATGCCCATACGTACAAGGCCTCATGCACTTCTGTTTCTTTCTCTTTACACTTTATCAAGGACCTTCTGAAGCTGTAGCAAACTCATCCCATGGAAACTCTAGGACTTCTTAGTTTTTTCCTGTTTCATGACATCAATGAGAACTTGTTGTCGGACATCTTCCCATTCTGGAGATTTGAACGAGAAAAAAAGCAGACGGCGTGCTCCTTCTTTTTTCTGAGCTTGAGTAGATTGAGAATTATGGTGAATGTGTTTCTCACTGTACGTTCTTCTCAACAAGCGTCGACTATTTTTTAAACCATGCACTGTCATCTCATGAATGATAATTTTGGACCAAAGACCACATAGTATATCCACCATGCAACCCTTTCAAAATTAAGGAAGCACACATGCACATGTGCACATATAATTTTGGAGCACTGGATGATGCATGCTAGATATGTTCAGTGGAAGCGTCGTCCGACAGTAGAGACTGAATAAGCACAGAATATGTGGAATGCTACTTCTTTAGCTTGCATTGAATTTTTCCTTGAAGAGGAAAGGGTGATGCAACAAAGTAATGATAAGTATTTACCTTAGTTAAGAACCAAGGTATCAATCTAGTAGGAGGCACAAGCAAGTCTCCAATATATGCACCTGCACAAACTAACAAACACTAGCACACAAGGCGAAAAAGGGGTTGTCAATCCCTTCATGGTCACAAACAAGAGTGAGATGTAATAGAGATAGGTATAAAAGATAAATAAAAGAGCAAACTAAAGTAAATATAAATAAATTGCAGAAAGGTATTTTTGGGTTTTTGGGTTTATAGATCTGAAAATATATGATGGAAAATAGACCCGGGGGCCATAGGATTCACTAGAGGCTTCTCTCTTGAAGGGAAACATACGGTGGGTAAGCAAATTACTGCTGAGAAATTGATAGAAAAGCGCAACATTATGATGATATCTAAGGCAATGATCATGAATATAGGCATCACGTCCGTGACAAGTAGACCGACTCCTGCCTACATCTACTACTATTACTCCACACATCGACCGCTATCCAGCATGCATCTAGAGTATTAAGTTCACAAGAATGGAGTAACGACTTAAGTAAGATGACATGATGTAGAGGGATAAACGCAAGCCATATGATGTAAACCCCATCTTTTCATCCTTGATGGCAACAAGACAATATGTGCCTCGCAACCCCTACTATGTCACTCGGTGAGGACATCACAAGATTGAACCTAAAACTAAGCACCTCTCCCATTGCAAGAAAAACCAATCTATTTGGCCAAATCAAACTAATAGTTTGAAGAGAAATACAAAGATATCTTAATCATGCATAAGATAGTTCTAAGAAGAATCAAATAATATTCTTAGATAATCTGATCATAAATCCACAATTCATCGGATCTCAACAAATGCACTACAAAAGAGTATTACATTGGATAGAACTCCAAGAACACCGAGGAGAACATTGCATTGGAGATCCAAGAGAGACAAGAATCCATCTAGCTACTAGCTATGGACCCGTAGGTATGTGCTAAACTACTCGCGCTTCATCGTAAGGGCAGCGAGGTTGATTTAGTGGCCCTCTGTGATTGAATGCCCCTCCGGCAGAGTTCCAGATAAGTCCCCAAGATGGGATCTCATGGGAACAGAGGCTTGCGGTGGTGGAAAAGTATTTTGGTTCTCGCTTCTGATGTTTGGGGAATATTTGAGAATATATAGAAGTGGATTTAGGGTTGAGGACCTCCGAGGGGCCCACAAGCCCTCAGGGCACCCCCCTAGGGCGCGCCCTAGAGGCTTGTGGCCTCTTCGGGACTCTTCTAGCCCTTTCTCCAAGTCATGTAGGTGTCTTCTAGTCCAAGAAAATTCATCGTAAAATTTTATTCCGTTTGGACTCCGTTTAATATTCTTTTTCTGTAAAAGTAAAAAATAAGGAAAAACAAAAACTGGCACTCTGATACGTCTCCAACGTATCTATAATTTTTTATTGTTCCATGCTATTATATTATCTGTTTTGGATGTTTAATGGGCTTTACTAAGAACTTATATACTTTTTTGGGACTAACCTATTAACCAAAGGCCCAGTGCAAATTGTTGTTTTTTTGCCTATTTCAGTGTTTCGTAGAAAAGGAATATCAAACGGAGTCCAAACGGAATGAAACCTTCAGGAGAGTTATTTTCGGAACAAACATGATCCAGAGGACTTGGAGTGGACGTCAAGAAAGAAGCGAGGAGGCCACGAGGTAGGGAGGCGCGCCAGCCCCCCTGGGTGCACCCCCCACCCTCGTGGGCCCCTCGCAGCTCCACCGACCTACTTCTTCCTCCTATATATATACATAAACCCCGAAAACATCCAGGAGCACCACGAAACCCTATTTCCACCGCCGCAACCCTCTGTACCCGTGAGATCCCATCTTGGGGCCTTTTCCGGCGCTTCGCCGGAGGGGGAATTGATCACGGAGGGCTTCTACATCAACACCATAGCCTCTCCGATGATGTGTGAGTAGTCTAACACAGACCTACGTGTCCATAGTTATTAGCTAGATGGCTTCTTCTCTCTCTTTGGATCTCAATACAAAGTTCTCCTCGATCTTCTTGGAGATCTATTCGATGTAATTCTTTTTGCGGTGTGTTTGTCGAGATCCGATGAATTGTGGGTTTATGATCAAGATTATCTATGAACAATATTTGAATCTCCTCTGAATTCTTTATGTATGATTTGTTATCTTTGCAAGTCTCTTTGAATTATCAGTTTGGTTTGGCCTACTAGATTGATCTTTCTTGCAATGGGAGAAGTGCTTAGCATTGGGTTCAGTCTTGCGTTGCTTGATCCCAGTGATAGAAAGGGAAACAACACGTATTGTATTGTTGCCATCGAGGATAAAAAGATGTGGTTTATATCATATTTCTTGAGTTTATCCCTCTACATCATGTCATCTTGCCTAATGTGTTACTCTGTTCTTATGAACTTAATACTCTAGATGCATGCTGGATAGCGGTCGATGTGTGGAGTAATAGTAGTAGACTCAGAATCGTTTTGGTCTACTTGTTACGGAAATGATGCCTATATACATGATCATGCCTAGATATTCTCATAACTATGCACTTTTCTATCAATTGCTCGACAGTAATTTGTTTACCCACCGTAATACTTATGCTATCTTGAGAGAAGCCACTTGTGAAACCTATGGCCCCCGGGTCTATTTTCCATCATATAAGTTTCCAATCTATTTTTACTTTGCAAACTTTACTTTCAATCTATATCATAAAAATACCAAAAATATTTATCTTATTATCTCTATCATATCTCACTTTTCCAAGTAGCTGTGAAGGGATTGACAACCCCTTTATCGTGTTGGTTGCAAGGTTCTTATTTGTTTGTGTAGGTACGAGGCGACTTGCGTGTAGTCTCCTACTGGATTGATACCTTGGTTCTCAAAAATTGAGGAAAATACTTAAGCTACTTTGCTGCATCACCCTTTCCTCTTCAAGGAAAATACCAACGCAGTGCTCAAGAGGTAGCAAGAAGGATTTCTGGCGCCGTTGCCGGGGAGATCTACGCCAAGTCAAGTCAAGACATACCAAGTTCCCATCACAAACTCTTATCCCTCGCATTACATTATTTGCCATTTGCCCCTCGTTTTCCTCTCCCCCACTTGACCTTTGCCTTTTCTTCGCCTTCTTCCCGTATGTCTTTTTGTTTGTGTTTCCATGTGCCTTCTATTTGCTTGCATCTTTGCTTGCTAAAAAAGAAGGACAAATCCTAGCGCCTATGCATTGACTTCAAGGACCTTAATAAGGCTTGCCCAAAGGATCCCTTCCTCCTCCCTCGCATCGATCAAATTATCGACAGTACCGCAGGACACGACTCATTGTGTTTCCTCGACGCATACTCCGGATACCATCAAATTAAGACAGCGGAGTCCGATCAAGCCGCAACGGCATTTATCACTCCATACGGTCCCTTCTGTTTTAATACCATGCGTTTAAGGCTCAAAAACGCTGGTGCTACCTATCAACGCATGATTCAGACATGCTTGGAGACACAGATTGGCAAAACAGTGGAGGCATATGTAGACGATGTGGTCATTAAAACCAGACACATCGAATCCTTAATAGACGACTTGAGGCTCACGTTCGACAATCTCCGAACATACGACAGTTAGCTCAACCCGGAAAAATGCGTCTTCGGCATGCCCGCCGGAAAGCTCTTAGGCTTCATCGTCTCCAACAGAGGAATCGAAGCAAATCCGGCTAAAATCCGAGCTCTGTCACAGTTGGCCATCCCAACAGACCTCAAGCAAATCAAGAAACTAACTGGATGCGTGGCTACCTTAAGCCGCTTCATCTCCCGATTAGGAGAAAAGGCACTGCCTCTTTATCGCCTTCTGCGACGCACCGAACACTTCGAGTGGACGGATGCGGCCACGGCCGGATTAGAAGAATAAAAGACGTTTTGGCCACAAACCCAATCTTGGCCGCACCCAACGTCGGCGAACCAATGCTGCTATATATAGCGGCAACACACCAAGTTGTAAGAGCAGTGCTCGTCATCGAACGAGATATGGACGGACATAAGTTCCCGCTTCAAAAGCCGGTATACTATGTATCCACTGTCCTCACTCCATGCAAATCACGGTACCCACATTATCAAAAGATAGCATATGCGGTCTTCATGGCATCCCGGAAACTACGATACTACTTTCAAGAGAGTTCAATTACGGTGGCCTCTGAAGTGCCACACAACGACATAATAAATAACCGTGAAGCCACGGGCCGGATTGCTAAATGGGCTATTGATCTCCTCCCGTTTGACATAATATACAAACCACGGCGAGCCATTAAGTCACAAATACTGGCTGATTTAAATCGCGAATGGATGAGCCGAACTCCCTAAAAAGTAGTAGCGTACTCAATTGGATTATGCACTTTGACGGCTCTAAGCTGCTGGCTGGTCTGGGGGCTGGCGTCGTCCTGACGTCCCCCACCAGAGATACAGTGTAATACGTACTCAAAATACTATACACAGACTCCAACAACGCGGCATAATATCAGGCCCTGGTACATGGTCTTCGGATGGCAGTCTCCATGGGCATTCGACGCCTGGAGGTGCGTGGGGACTCAAACCTCGCAATATCTAAAATAAATGGAGACTTTGATGCCAAGGATCCAAAAATGGCGGCTTATCGCAACGCCGTCCTCAAAATGTCAGCTCGGTTCGAGGGGCTTGAATTCCACCATGTGGCCCGGGAAAATAATCAGGCAGCAGATATCCTCGTCTACATCGGCGCTAAGCTCGACCCTGTCCCACCTAATATCTTCTTGGAAAGGCTGTTTAAGCCATCCGTGGTATGGGAAGGGGAGACCGGTAACAATAGTCCGGACTCGGCCACAACAATAGATACCGAACACTCTGACATAATCGGAGGCTCTGCCACCGAAATAACACCTTCCACCCACGTAATAATGGTTGTCATCGCCCCGTGGACAGAACCATTCCTGGCCTACCTAACTAGGCAGGAACTACCCGAGGACCCAAACGAGGCGCGCTACATTGTGCGGCGGTCTAAAGCCTACAAGGTCCACGAGGGAGAACTTTATAAGAAAAGCGCTACCGGAGTCCTTCAAAGGTGCATCTCTGAAGAGGAAGGGCGGCAACTTTTGGCAGAAATTCATGCTGGACTTGGCGGCCACCACGCCGCAGCTCGGGCCCTTGTAAGCAAGGCCTTCCGTACAGGTTTCTACTAGCCGACGGCCTGAGCAGACGCACATGACCTCGTTCAACGTTGCGTCGGTTGCCAGCTTTTTGCAAACCAAAGCCATATGCCGCCTACCGCTCTCCAAACAATCCCCATTACTTGGCCCTTTGCGGTCAGGGGGCTTGATATGGTCGGACCCCTCAAAGGGGGAAGCCATAAGAAAAAATACTTATTGGTCATGGTGGATAAATTCACCAAAGGGATAGAAGCCAAAGCAGTTAAAACGGCCGAATCGGGACTAGTGATAGACTTCATATCCGGGGTTGTACACCGTTATGGCGTCCCCCATAGCATCATCACCGATAATAGCTCAAACTTTACAGCCGACGAGGTAAAAATTTGGTGCAGCAACATGGCCATTAAGCTCGATTATGCTTCTGTCTATCACCCGCACACTAACGGTCAAGTCGAGTGAGCAAATGGTGTTATCATGAGCGGCATTAAACCCAGATTAGTGCGATCCTTGAAGGAATCCAATATGCACTGGGTAGAGGAGCTCGACTTCGTACTGTGGGGGCTGCGGACCACGCCATATCGCACTACCGGTTACACACCGTTTTTTATGGTGTACGGCGCAGAGGCGGTACTGCCCTGCGACATAATTCATGACTCACCTCGAGTGCGCATGTATGAAGAGAAAGAAGCCGAGCTTGATCGGCAGGACAGTTTGGACGCCCTAGAGGAGGAGCGTGACGTGGCAAAAGCCCGTTCCGCATTCTATCAGCAATAGGCTCGAAGGTATCAAAGCAGAGAAGTACGGGCCAAAACTTATAACGTTGGCGAACTCGTTCTACGCCTACCGAAGAAGAAAAATAACAAGCTCAAGCCCAAATGGGAAGGTCCCTTCGCTATTGACCAAGTTCTGACCAGTGGAGCGTATCGTCTTCTAGATGCATCGGACAATCGACTCGAGCCAAACCCATGGAAAACAGCCAGACTTGGAAGGTTATATGCCTAGTGTCGGACTCTATGTTCGTCTCCTTACCTCTGTCAATTTTTATATATTTGTTATCTGTCTTTTCTTTCTTTCTCTCTTCTCCTTTTTTTCTTCAAGGCCTTAAAAGACTAAAATGTGCCTTGACTACACAATCTTGACGCGCTAGCTGCGCTCATGATACCTCGGGGCTTCTTATACAGAAGCTTAATATAGCTACGTTCCAGGCTCTAGGCCCCACACACGTGTTACTTTTCACATGTACCTTTTTTTCACCACTATATGCATCGATATGACTTAAGTTTTGGCCAAGCTGGGTTGCTTGGCTCTTGTGTTTATGTCCTACATTCCCGTTAATTCAGCTAGGGCATAAGGGAACACCTCTGCCATTGTTACTACCGGGTCAGCCGGATGTGTACCTCAGACTGGGTGAAGCCGAAAGCTAGCATTCT
The DNA here is from genome assembly GCA_021605205.1 of Aegilops longissima. Classification (NCBI taxonomy): domain Eukaryota; kingdom Viridiplantae; phylum Streptophyta; class Magnoliopsida; order Poales; family Poaceae; genus Aegilops; species Aegilops longissima. The sequence continues at coordinate 238,703,919 of CM038679.1, forward strand.
CAAGGGAATATCCGGTCGGTGAACAAAAGACGATTTCTATTTATTGTACTACATGCCCCCAGAAGTTTATATCCTGCGTCTCTTTTTGCAGTCCGGACATGCACATTAGTGCATGCATACCCAGGGAAAGGAAACCTTAACAGAACTATTCTCCCTTGAAGATGTTTCTTACTATCCATGTAATATAACATGGCTAGTTGGGTACTTGTCTGTTCATGCACTTATGACCCCTACGCCTGGTTTCCATGCATATCCCGGTTTTTACATAACTGAGCCGGTATTCGGATACACTCTGGACTGTCGGGTCCAGAGGTTGAAGCGAAAGGGTCCGCCATGACAAATGATTTACAATCCGGCTAGGGACAATATATGTCACTTGAAGTACACAGTCACTTAGCCTGACTAAATTCTTCTTCTATACCATCCAACAGGTTATCTAGCCTACAGTCCTATTGAGAATATTTTGCGGCTAATTCTACCTGGTCATAAACCAAACTGACGGGGATCTCTTTCCCATCAGGCCCCACATGTCCGACCTCGACAATGTGGTTCGGGTCAGCCTTGGCATATCGCGTCTTCACCATGGCCCAGGCCTCCCTTGCACCTTGTCGGCAGGCCGATATCTTCCATAACCAAAAGCACCGCCGCGCTCCCTTGAGCTTTTCTACAAGCTCTCTCATGCCTTCTGGTAGGGAGGCTGATGGCCACAAGGCTTGGTCAATGCCCTGCATCACCTGCCGCACTTGTTCATGCAGTTGTGAGAGCTCTGGCAGAAGATCGCCCGTAGACCCGGGCATCTCCTCCGCGGGACGACCCGTCAGCATACCTACAGATATAACTCTGTCAGCCGGTTTCTTCGCCGAACTCTATAAAAGTTTGTTCAAGCATTTACTAAAAATGCCGCGTCGAAGCCTGTTATTCTCCTTTACGGAGTCAGCAAGCTGGGCCCGAACATCTTTCAGTTCAACGCTCAGCCGGGTATTGGCGTATTGGAGATCGTTTTTCTCCTGCCTAACTTGTGTAAGCATGCGCTCGCTAGCCTTTAGCTATCGTTAAGCATGTTGCTCATCCGGATTCACTCCAGGACCAACTGCATAATCTATTGTTAGATTTGCACGCATGCCGCATACTACCTGGTACATGAAATTCTTTGCAATGAGAACAAGTGTTACCAGATGGGGCCGTCTCAGACTCCTTCACCGCGGCAACTGTGGCCTGAAGCTAGGCTTTGCACTCCTCCAGCTCTAGAGACAACTGGGTATTCTTCTCCGTAAGAACCTATGCAAACAATGATCCTCAAATCAGTTGTGCCAACTGTTTCAAGTCTTAGGGGCTACTGATATACATAATTATTAGATTTCCTTACCCGTATATCTTTTACATACTGGTCCGTGGCTCTGCCAAGACCATTTTGAGCAGCTCGGATGTATGCGTCTCCTCAGTTGAAGGCGTCGAACGCCTCTTGGGAGAAACAAGCATCACGGAGTACGGCCCGGCCATGCCTGTGATTCATGGCGCTCTCCACTTCGGAATTTGTAGCGGATAGCCTATCCGCATCCTCTATAGGAGGAACACCCGGCGTTGGCCCCATGTTAGCGTCCGCCTCTATGTCCGGCTCTGGAGCCCGACTGGTGGAGGCGTGACCGGCAACCTCTCTGGATATAGTCCGGCAAGCGTTTTTTCCTACTAGGAAACAGTGGCGTTATTATATTTTAAAAGACGACCACCACGGAGCGGGGTTCTCTTTCGTACCTCTGCGACGGCGTCTCAGTCCTGACCGCCTTCCTTTTAAGCCTACCCGCCTTCGGTGCCCCTTGTTGGCGAGTCACTGCGGGTTCGGCATGGCGTCCCGAGGGTCTTCCCTATAAAACACCATATGTGTGCGTTAGGTGAATTGCAGAAAAAGGGATCATTCTTGGAAGTTAGGGCTCCGGTTTTACTTACATACGATGCGGGGAGCAGTCCAGGATAATCGGCTAAGATGGCCACCAAGGTAACTTCACAGCTCAACTGACAGAATGTTCTGTCGATGAGCTCCACAAATGTGTCCGGATCTTCTTCGAGTCCGGGGTCGAGGGTCCGGTCAGGGTCATCTAGTTGTGGAGACGGGCTGTGGACCTCCCTCACAACTTTTCAAGTTCCCGCTATGAAATAGCAAGGTAAATACTTATGACAAAGAATGCGGAAAGGATTGGAGTGTAAAGTAGCAGCTCACCCAGCTTGGGGGGTTGTACATGGAGAATCCATCCCGTGGCTTAATACGGACGAATTCCTCTTCTTCTCCTTGATACAAATCGGACAGTATATTTGCTAGGGCAGCGACGAAGTCCGGACCTTTACGACCGCAGCGGGTGGCATCATCTTCTCCATTGAAGTGCCACATGGGTTGTCCCCAATATTGAAGCGGCTACACCCCACGCATTATACATATGGACATAACCTCAGTTATTGTTAATCCTGATTTGGCCAGCATCTCTATCCGGCCCATCAGGTAAAGGACTTCTCCGCTATCTTCCTCCTGGGGGCTCCGAGGGCGCTAGCTGCGACGTTTCTTCAAAGGGGCTTTGTCGAACTCAGGAAGGCCCATCCGAATAGGATCTGGAAGGGGGACGTCCTCCATATAAAACCACTCCGAAGCCTAGTCTTTGGACGTCTTCTCCGGGGTACCGGACAGGTATCCGGCCCCGGTGATGCGCCATATTTCGGCTCCGCCCCCTTGATATATTGACCCCTTCTGTGTACGGGGCACGAGGCAGAATAGCCTCTGCCATAGCTCGAAATGAGCTTCACAGCCCAGAAACAGCTCGAAAAGGGCGACGTAGCCAGCGATGTGTAATATGGAAGCGGGGGTAAAGTTATGCAACTGGAGGCCATAGAACTCCAGGAGCCCGCGGAGGAACGGATGGATTGGAAATCAAAGTCCCCTTAATAAGTAAGGGACAAGGCATACCCGCTCCCCCCTGGATGGGTTGGGGGAGCTCTCCGCTTGCTCCCCGCCATTGTAGGTAGCGAGCCCGGCTCGAACGGGGACCATATACGCTGGAGGGTGAAATCCCTGGGCTTGTAACTCTACTAATTGGCTGTGAGGGACGGAACACTTCTTCCAATCGCCGGGCTTAGGGCTACGGGAGTGAGAGGAGGAGCTGCGATGGCTGGCCATGTTGGAATGGAATTTTTCAGGCGTGCTCCGATGGATACTCGCTGTGGGAGGATGGTGTGATCTGGATCTAAGAATCCCCGTCTCTTTAATAGACGGTTTACTCACATGGCTAGTGTGGCAAATGTAAAAATGCCCTGGCTTCTCGCACTCGCTCGACACGTGGAAGATAGCCATTATTACGCACGGAAGCCAAGGAGTGCAACATTTATGGGAAGCCGGACACTACTCAACAGGTACTCAGAGTTTGGAGAAGAACCCGCCTTGCAATGCCGAAGACAATCTGCGCCGGACTCATCGTCATTGAAGCCTGGTTCGGGGGCTACTGAGGGAGTCCTGGATTAGGGGGTCCTCAGACAGTCGGACTATATCCTTTAGCCGTACTGTAGGACTATGAAGATACAAGATTGAAGACTTCGTCCCGTGTCCGGATGGGACTCTCCTTGGCGTGGAAGGCAAGCTTGGCAATACGGATATGTAGATCTCCTCCCTTGTAACCGACTCTGTGTAACCCTAGCCCCCTCCGGTGTCTATATAAACCGGAGGGTTTAGTCCGTAGGACAACAACAATCATACAATAGGCTAGCTTCTAGGGTTTAGCCTCTACGATCACGTGGTAGATCAACTCTTGTAATACTCATATCATCAAGATCAATCAAGCAGGAAGTAGGGTATTACCTCCATCGAGAGGGCCCGAACCTGGGTAAACATCATGTCCCCCACCTCCTGTTACCATCCGCCTTAGACGCACAGTTCAGGACCCCCTACCCGAGATCCGCCGGTTTTGACACCAACACCCCCACCCTCGTGGGCCCCTCGCAGCTCCACCGACCTACTTCTTCCTCATATATATATCCATATACCCCGAAAACATCCAGGAGCACCAGCAAAACCTATTTCTACCGCCGCAACCTTCTCTACCTGCGAGATCCCATCTTGGGGCCTTTCCCGGCGCTCCACCGGAGGGGAATCGATCACGAAGGGCTTCTACATCAACACCATAGCCTCTCCGATGATGTGTGAGTAGTTTACCACAGACCTTCGGGTCCATAGTTATTAGCTAGATGGCTTCTTCTCTCTCTTTGGATCTCAATACAAAGTTCTCCTCGATCTTCTTGGAGATCTATTCGATGTAATTCTTTTTGCGGTGTGTTTTTCGAGATCCGATGAATTGTGGGTTTATGATCAAGATTATCTATGAACAATATTTGAATCTCCTCTGAATTCTTGATGTACGATTTGTTATCCTTGCAAGTCTCTTTGAATTATCAATTTGGTTTGGCCTACTAGATTGATCTTTCTTGCAATGAGAGAAGTGCTTAGCTTTGGGTTCAATCTTGCATTGCTCGATCCCAGTGATAGAAAGGGAAACGACACGTATTGTATTGTTGCCATCGAGGATAAAAAAGTGGGGTTTATATCATATTGCTTGAGTTTATCCCTCTACATCATGTCATCTTGCCTAATGCGTTACTCTGTTCTTATGAACTTAATACTCTAGATGCATGCTGGATAGCGGTCGATGTGTGGAGTAATAGTAGTAGATGCAGAATCGTTTTGATCTACTTGTTACGGACGTGATGCCTATATACATGATCATGCCTAGATATTCTCATAACTATGCACTTTTCTATCAATTGCTCGACAGTAATTTGTTAACCCACTGTAATACTTATGCTATCTAGAGAGAAGCCACTAGTGAAACCTATGCCCCCCGGGTCTATTTCCCATCATATAAGTTTCCAATCTATTTTTACTTTGCAATCTTTACTTTCAATCTATATCATAAAAATACCAAAAATATTTATCTTATTATCTCTATTAGATCTCACTTTTGCAAGTGGCCGTGAAGGGATTGACAACCCATTTATTGCGTTGGTTGTAAGGTTCTTATTTTTTTGTGTAGGTACGAGGCGACTTGCGTGTAGTCTCCTACTGGATTGATACCTTGGTTCTCAAAAACTGAGGGAAATACTTACGCTACTTTGCTGCATCACCTTTCCTCTTCAAGGGAAAAACCAACGCAGTGCTCAAGAGGGAGCACACTCGTCTCTAGTTTAATAGGTTAGTCCGAAAAAATACAAAATAGGATGCTAATGCATATTAAACTTCGAAAACGGATAATATAATAGCACGGAACAATCAAAAATTATAGATACGTTGGAGACGCATATATTAAGCATCCCCAAGCTTAATTCCTGCTCGTCCTCCAGTTTGTAAATGATAGAAACAGAATTTTTTATGTGAAATGCTACCTAACGTATTTATCAATGCAATTTTCTTTATTGTGGAAAGAATATCCAGATCCATAAGATTCAAAAAAGAAGTTTAATATTGACTTAAAAGCAGTAATACTTCAAGCATACTAATAAAGCTATCATGTCTTCTCAAAATAACATGGCCAAAGAAAGTTATCCCTACAAAATCATATAGTCTGGCTATGCTTCATCTTTTTTGCTAGTTATGCTCCATCTTCATGACATAAAGTATTTCATCATGCACAACCTCGATGACAATCCAAGCAATTGATTCATACTTCTGGTGTTCTCAAACTTTTTCAACATTCACGCAATACATGAGCGTGAGTCATGGATATATCACTATAGGTGGAATAGAATATAGTTGTTGTGAAGAAGAGAAAAAGAAGGAGAAAGTCTCACATCAACTAGGAAAATTAATGGGCTATGGAGATGCCCATCAATTGATATCGATGCAAGTGAGTAGGGATTGCCATGCAACAGATGCACTAGAGCTATAAGTGTATGAAAGCTCTAAAGGAAACTAAGTTGGTGTGCATCCAACTTGCTTGCTCATGGCTACCTAGGGTAATTTGTGGAAGCCCATCATTGTAATATACAAGCCAAGTTCTATAATGAAAAATCCCAACTAGTATATGAAATTGAAAAAATAGGAGACTCTCTATCATGAAGAACATGGTTCTATTTCAAAGCACAAGTGTGGAAAAGGAAAGTAACATTGTCCCTTCTCTCTTTTCTCTCATATTTTTTGTGGGCTTCTTTGGCCTATTTTATTTTTTTGTTGGCTTCTTTGGCCTATTTTATTTTTTATAAAGTCTGAAGACTCATCCCAACTTGTGAGGGAATCATAGCTTCCATCATCCTTTCCTCTCATGGGACAATGCTCTAATAATGATGATCACCACACTTTTATTTACTTACAACTCAAGAATTACAACTCGATACTAGAACAAAATATGACTCTATATGAACGCCTCATGCATATGAGAGCAATATGACAATGATGGTATGTGTCATAATAAAATGGAATGGTGGAAGTTGCATGGCAGTATATCTCGGAATGGCTATGGAAATTCCATAATAGGTAGGTATGGTGGCTGTTTTGAGGAAGGTATATGGTGGGTTTAATACACCGACGAAAGTTGCGCAGTATTAGGGAGGCTAGCAATGGTGGAATGGTGAGAGTGCGTATAATCCATGGACTCAACATTAGTCATAAAGAACTCACATACTTATTGCAAAAATTTATTAGCCATCAAAACAAAGTACTACACGCTTGCTCCTAGGGGGATAGATTGGTAGGAAAATACCATCGCTCTTCGCCGACCGCCACTCATAAGGAAGATAATCAAAGAATAAATCATGCTTTGACTTCAACACATAACGGTTCACCATACGTGCATGCTACGGGAATCACAAACTTTAACACAAATATTTCTAGCAATCCACAATTACTCACAAGTATGACACTAATATCACAATCTTTATATCTCAAACCAAATGCAAAGAATCAAATTTCTCATATTATTCAATGCTTTTATATGAAAGTTTTTTATTATATCCCTCTTGGATGCCCATCATATTCGGACTAAATTCATAACCTAAGCAAGTTACCATGCTGTTTAAGACTCTCAAAATAATACAAGTGAAGCATGAGAGTTCAATAATTTCTATAAAATAAAGCCACCGCCATGCTCTAACAATATACTCCCTCTGTCCCAAAATAAGTGTCTCAACTTTGTACTAGCTCTAGTACAAATTTGTACTAAGCTCAAGACACTTATTTTGGGACGGAGGGAGTATAAGTGAAGCATTAGAGCAAACTGCCTAGCTCAAAAGAAATAAGTGAAGCACATAGAGTATTCTAATAAATTCACGATTAAAGCGTGTCCCTCTCAAAAGGTGTGTACAACAAGGATGATTGAGAAAAACTAAAAATTAAAGACTCATATCATACAAGATGCTCCAACCAAAACACATATCATGTGGTGAATAAAAATATAGCCTCTAGTAGATTTACCAATGGCCTGAAGACGAAAGAGGGGATGCCATCCGTGGCATCCCGAAGCTTAGATGCTTGGTTGTCCTTGAATATTACCTTGGGGTGCCTTGGGCATCCCGAAGCTTAGGCTCTTGCCACTCCTTATTCCACAGTCCATCAAATCTTTACCCAAAACTTGGAAACTTCACAACACAAAACTCAACAGAAAACTCGTAAGATCCGTTAGTATAATAAAATAAATGACCACTTTACGTACTGTTGTGAACTTATTCTAAATTTATATTGGTGTAATAACTACTGTATTCCAACTTCTCCATGGTTCATACCCCCCGATACTACCCATAGATTCATCAAAATAAGCGAACAACACATAGAAAACAGAATATGTCAAAAAACAGAACAACCTGTAGTAATCTGGAAACTTCATATACTTCTGTAACTCGAAAAATTCTGAAAAATTAGGAACATTTAGGGAATTTGTATATCAATCTTGTGTAAACAATTGAAGAATTTATCACGTTCCAGCAGCCCAGATCAATTCTGTTACTTGGCGCAAAAGTTTTTGTTTTTTTAGCACGATCAAATCAACTATCACCATAGACCACCCCGAAGGTCTTGCTTGGCTCAAACACGAGTTGAAACAACAAAAAACAATTACTTCAGAGGTAATAATGTGTATTTATTGAAAAACATAACCAAAAACAAAAAATAAAAAAATAAAATTGGGTTGCCTCCCAACAAGCGCTATTGTTTAACGCCCCTAGCTAGGTATAAAACATAGATCTAGGCATTGTCATCTTTGGTATTAAATCCATAAGTAGCCCTCATAATAGATTCATATGGCAACTTAATTTTATTTCTTAGAAAGTGTTCCATGCCCTTCCTTAACAGAAATTAAAATCTAATGTTTCCTTCTTTCCTATCCATAATTGCACCAATCATTGTAAGGAAAGGTCTACCAAGAATAATAGGACATGTAGGATTGCAATCTATATCAAGCACAATAATATCTATGGGCACATAATTCCTATTTGCAACAATAAGAACATCATTAATCCTTCCCATAGGTTTCTTAATAGTGGAATCCACTAGATGGTAATTCAAAGAACAATCATCAAATTTGTGGAAACCAAGCACATCACATAAAGCTTTCAGAATAGTGGAAACGCTAGCACCCAAATCACACAAAGCATTAAACTAATAATCTTCAATTTTAATTTTAATAGTAGGTTCCCACTCATCATAAAGCTTTCTAGGGATGGAAACTTCGAACTCAAGTTTTTCTTCAAACGATTTCATCATAGCATCAACAATATGTGTATTAAAAGCTTTATTTTGATTATAAGCATGAGGTGAATTAAGCATTGATTGCAACAAGGAAATACAATCTAACAAATAACAATTATCATAATTAAAGTCCTTGAAATCCAATAGAGTTGGCTCATGCTACTTAAAGTTTTGACCTCTCCAATCCCCCTTTTATCAAATTTTTCATTAAGATCTATAAACTCCAAATTATTTGGACGCCTTCTAGCTAAAGTTGAATCATCTCCAGTCCCATCTTTACCAACATTTATATTATAAGAAAAAGATTCAATAAGAGTCACACCAATCACTTTAACATCTTCATCATTATTTTCACCAAAACTAGAAGAACATGCTCTTACATACCAATCTCTCTTAGCACACATCCTAGCGGTTCTTTCTCTACTTTCATTAATAGAAACTTGAATAGATTTTAGTGATTCATTAATATCAATCTTAGGTGGCATAGATCTAATCTTTGAAGAATCAATCTCATGAGAAATTATATCGATGTTCCTAACCAAATCATCAATCTTGAGCAATTTTTCTTCAACCGTAGCATTGAAACTTTTTGAGAATTAATGAAATCTTTAATATTGTTCTCAAGATAAGAGGGTATTTTATTATAATTTCCATAAGAATTGTTGTAGGAATTACCATAATTATTAGAGGAATTACTAGGAAACGGAGATGATCTTAGCGGGAGGAAACTACATGGAAATAAAAGCATCTTTACACTTATTCCATGAATCAATACTATTTTTAGGCAAACATGAAAACCAAGTTTTAGCACGATCTCATAGTGAGAACAAAAATAGATTCTATTTAACAATATCATTAACCACATCTTTTTTCTTTTGCATATCACACAACTCAACGAAAGAATTTAGATGGGATGTGGCATCTTCATTAGGACTACCGGAAAATTGGTCTTCCATAACAAGATTCAATAAAGCGGCATTAATTTCATAAGATTCCGCACTAGTGGCGGGAGCAATCGGAGTACTATTAAAATCATTATTATTACTGTTGGAAAAGTGACACAACTTGGCATTTTCTTGAGACATCGTGACAAAGCAAGCAATCTAACATACAAGCAAACGAAAAGACGAACGATAGAAGGGCATATAAAAAGGCAAATATTTTTGTGTTTTTTTGAAAACGTTTTAGAAGTGGGGAAAATGAAAATGAGAGGCAAATGGAAAATAATGTAAGTGCGAGAGATGAGAGTTTACGATGGGTACTTAGTAGGCTTGATGTAGGACCTCCCCGGCAACGGTGCCAAAAGTTCTTCCCTGCTACTTCTCGAGCGTGCGTTGATTTTTCCCTTGAAGAGGAAAGGGTGATGCAGCAAAGTAGACATAAGTAGTTCCCTCAGTTAAGAACCAAGGTATCAATCCAGTAGGAGGCACAAGCAAGTCTCCAATATATGCACCTGCACAAACTAACAAACACTTGCACACATCACGAGAAATGGGTTGTCAATCCCTTCGCGGTCACGAACAAGAGTGAGATCTAATAGATATAGGTATAAAAGATAAATAAAAGAGGAAACTAAAGTAAATATAAATAAATTGCAACAAGGTATTTTGGGTTTTTCGGTTTATAGATCTGAAAATATATGATGGAAAATAGACCCGGGGGCCATAGGTTTCATTAGAGACTTCTCTCTTGAAGGAAAACATACGGTGGGTAAACAAATTACTATTGAGCAATTGATAGAAAAGCGCAAAGTTATGACAATATCTAAGGCAATGATCATGAATATAATCATCACGTCTGTGACAAGTAGACTGACTCCTACCTGCATCTACTACTATTACTCTACACATCGACCGCTATCTAGCATGCATCTAGAGTATTAAGTTCATAAGAACGGAGTAATGCCTTAAGTAGGATGACATAATGTAGAGGGATACACTCAAGCAATATGATTTAAACTCTATCTTTTTATCCTTGATGGAAACAACACAATACGTGCCTCGCTAACTCTACTATGTCACTGGGTGAGGACACCGCAAAATTGAACCCAAAACTAAGCACCTCTCCCATTGCAAGAAAAACCAATCTAGTTGGCAAAACGAAACCGATAGTTCGAAGAGAAATACAGAGATATCTTAATCATGCATAAGAGAGTTCAGAGAAGACACAAATAATATTTATAGATATTATGGTCATAAATCCATAATTCATCGGATCTCAACAAACACACCGCAAAAGAGTATTACATCAGATAGAACTCCAAGAACATCGAGGAGAACATTGTATTGAAGATCAAAGAGAGAGAATCAGCCATCTAGCTACTAGCTATGGACCCGTACGTGTGTGGTAAACTACTCACACTTCATCGAAAGGGCATCAAGGTTGATGTAGAGGCCCTCCATGATCGAATCCCCCTCCGAAAGAGTGCCGAAAAAGGCCCCAAGATGGGATCTCACGGGAACAGAGGGTTGCGATGTCGGAAAAGTATTTTGGTGGATACTTATGATGTTTGGGGAATATTTGAGAATATATAGAAGTGGATTTAGGGTTAGAGGACCTTTGAGGGGCCCACAAGCCCTCAGGGCGTGCCCTAGAGGCTTGTGGCCTACTCGGGACTCTTCTGGCCCTCTCTCCAACTCACGTAGGTGTCTTCTGGTCCAAGAAAAATCATCGTAAATATTTATTCCGTTTGTACTCTGTTTGATATTTCTTTTTTGTAAAAATAACCATGAAAAAACAGAAACTAACACTGGGCTCTAGGTTAATAGGTTAGTCCCAAAAATAATGTAAATTAGCATATTAATGCATATAAACATCCAAAACAGAAATGTACATAAGATTAGTATAGAAGGATAAACTGTCCCGACTAAATAATTAGCAGCTGAAGTATAGTGTTGTCGCTAGTGCCAAAGTGAGTGTGCTTACATAAATAGTTTTTCATATTGTATTGAGCGCCAGTTTAGACAACAGCCTAATCTCAAACATTTTTCAGTTGTTTGCCATTGGACACCTCGACTCTTCATACTACTCCTGCTGAGTGGGTAATATTCTTCATATTTATGTGAAATTTTGAAGTAGCACAGAGGAAGATAGAAATTAATGCATGCACAAAAGCATGTATAATCTCAGTGTGTATGAACTTGCTAGCACATCACATGGATGCGTGTAGCATGTCGTACTTTGGTATTGCTTGGCAAACCGCTTGTCCGTGCCGACCGGTGGATGTTCCAATGCTGGCATCAAATTGTAAAGGACCTCATATGCCATTGTTTATTGGAAATAGATGACCACATGCCACTGCAAATGGTGTCGATTGACTTTGTTTTGCATCAATAGTAGAGTAGGTAATTTTGATCATCAGCCGCAACATAGTGTATGAGCAGATTTTGCGCCAAAATATTGTGTGAGTATTTGGGTTGCCTGCATATCCGGATCACCTTTAGTGCATGTGAACTCCAAAGCTTTGCATTTCCCCCAGATTACTCTCTTGAGCAAGCAAAAATAGAACATTGTGAGAGAAAGGTTGGATGCTCCCACATGGATGTGCATAGAACTTGTTAATGTGATGCTCAAGAACCGGCGTTTTGGGTTGCGATCTGAACTGGAGTAGCCTTTGCGATTATGGCATGGCCTCAACCAAAGTAACACCAAGTGAAGGATTCACCATGAGGAAGGGAATCTGTCTGATTCAGGGCTCCGCAAACCCAAGAAATGTTCGAACTCAGGAGCTTGTGCGAAGAACTAAACCTCTCCAGCCAACGAATGCGTCACTCTCACGGCCTAGCTCAATGAACGAAAAAGGGAAGAGACACGGCAGTTTACCCATACTTCGGGCCACCTTGCGTTGTAAGACCCTACTCCTGCTTTGGGGTGGATTAGCCTCATGAAGGGCTGAGGATCAACTAGTACAGAGGAAGAACAACCTCAGGAGGTCTGTTATTGTGTGGGTGTGAGCTAGTGAGGGTTCAGATTACAGATCCCCTCCTATGGTGTTGGCTAAGCTATATTTACAGTGTCCTCGGTCCTCCTCCAAACGAAGGCGGGAAGGGATCCCACAGTGTCCCAGTTTAAAGGGAGACAAGCAGTACATCTTATCCTGATGAAAGGTGGTCTTCGCCTGCAAAGCCTTTGCTCGTGACGCCGTGGTGGGCTTCGCGCTAACATCCATCGTGCCATCCTGGCGGTCTTGGTCTCGTTTCCTGAGAAGGGAAACCTTTGGCTGATTCCTCGGGACCCCGCGCATGCGCTTGCCTCCCTAGCACCAAAGTGGCAACCTACCGCTCTGCGCCCGCTGGCGGCCGCCTGGCCTTGGTCGCCAAGGCTTGCATCACCCCAACCTCATGAGGTAGGCGCTTGCATAGGAATCTCTGCTCCTCACGACTCCCTCCGAAGGTCTTGGTGTCGTCCGCCTTGCGAGGCTTGGCTACTCGCAAGGGTCTTATCTTGTCGATGCTGAAGATGTGCCATACCAGGCCATTGACGGAGCTGCGTCGTGGGCCGTAGGGAGGCAAGTCTGGGTACCCTGGTTCCCAGAACGCCGACAGTAGCCTCTGGGCCCAAGGCGCGCTCGAACTTGGCTTCGAGGCGCAACCAAAGGGCAAGGGAGAAGCGCTGCAGCCCCCAATCGCCTGCGGACCGAGTCGACGCGTGGCGCTTGATGGGCTGTGGGTGTCTCCACATCCACATCCCCATGCTGCCTCGGCAACCGTTCGACTTGGCGACTGCTTGCTGCATGTAGAAAGAAACATCATTGCTTGGAATCATGGGAGGCCAGCGGTTGGCCTCCCTCCGGCTATAAATGGGAGAAGGGGCAGAGCCCCCTGCTAATCTCTGTCTTCTCGCTGATTGCTCCTCCTTTTTTGTCTTGTCGAAGCATCCATGAGGCCAGTGAGAAGGTTTTCCGGTGCGTAGAAGGGAAAGCCCCCAAGGAGAGGCCAGACTCGCCACCGCCGAAGAGAGGCCACGGACGCCCCCGCAAGCATGCTGCGACACCGGCAGTGGCTTCCCGTGGGTGCGGGTGCACCCCTTCAAGGGATGGCGTCGCCTCGGGCAGCCGCGGCGGCGCTTCCTCCCGTGGTGGGAGTTGCCGTGGATGGGACAACCCTAGTGATAGAGGGAGGCGCGTGGCGATCGCCCGGCCACCGCGGCCGCGCTCCCACTCAGCACACGCATCCCAGGAGTTCATCGTGTGGTCGGAGAGGCCTGTGGGCATCTGGTTCCAGCTTCCGCACTTCTTCGCGGGGGCGCTGCCGGCCGGGGGGCCCGACGGTCTCTGGTTGCAGGCCGACGGCTGCTACAGCAAGGCCTCGTGGGTGGAGGTCAAGGTCACCGCCGTAGGCAACATGTTCCTGAACCGCGGGTGGCAGCCGTTTGCCGGCGGGCGGGGCCTGCATGGGAGGTGCACCCTCGACTTCAGATATGACGGCGTCGCGACCCTCTATGTGAGGGTGTTCGGGGAAGACGACCGGCATGCGGGGTGCTTCCCGTAAAGCGACAGCAATGACGACGATGGCCGGAGGGGTGGCGGCATCACTGGTAATGAGCTTGCCCTTGGCGATGGTTGTGTCGCCTCCAGCAGCGGCGGCTCCTCCTCTAAGGAGAGCAGTAGCGACAGCGACTACGATGAGCCGCCGCGTTGCCGGGCTCGAACTGGGGATGGTGACGAGCCGCGTCTCCACCATGCCCTGATGAAGAAGGATGAGGACTCTGAATGAGCCCGAGCGCTGCTGGAGCCGGGCCTCGGGAGCTGCTGTAGTCGCGGGGCTTGCTTTTGTTTCTTTCTTCCTCTTGCAAAAGAAGTAGAAGGCCCTACCGGGGCATGTAATGAACTATGGTTCTTGCGCCGTTATGTTATTGTTTTTATGTTGCATTGCAATACCCGCATTGCTGTTGATTGTAGCCGGGTGACTTAGCTTGGTGTTCTTGTGGTGCACTCCCCTGCCGCGAGAGTGTGCCTGCCGCAAGGAGACTCGGAAGTCACTGAGCCTCAAGGGGCACCCTGGAACCGTAGGATTAGGAAAACTCCGGAGGCGTTGTGCCCGTGAGCTCGTTTGAGAGCATCGTGCAAGGACAAAGACGCCAAAAGGCTAGGGTACTGAGGCTATGGCGAGGTGTGTTCGCGGGTGGGCCTGAGCGCACACAACTGCCTAGCCCCCACGCACGGACGCGCGAGGAGGAGCGACATGCAACTGCCACTCCCCCTGAGGCAAGACCTGAAAGAGCGAACAATGCAAGGAGAAGAAAATTCCCAACTCTCAAAAGGAGACGCGAAAAACTTCAAATTCCATTTAAGAAGTTGCAAACCAGCTACAGAAAGCAAGCAAAAGAACACCCGCCTCCGGCACCTATATTAGTCTTCTTGTCTTCCCACCAGCAGGGAGCATGGGGCCTCCACTAGGACGTGGGTGGGAGCCCCCGTGAGGCCCAGGGGCGGCGCTCAGGAGACTCTGTCGCGTGTACAACCCCAACTCATTATTGCGTGAGAGGGTCACGAGCGGAGATCTTGATCACGGATAGAACTTCCGGAGGTGCTGGATGTTCCAGGTGTTTTGGATGGGGACCCTGTCCTGTGTCACCAGGCCCGCGGCGCCAGGCCTAGAGACATGGGCAATCCAGAACGAGCCCTCCCACATGGGCGAGAGATTGTGAAGCCCCTCCCTGGAGAGCACCCGCCTCAAGACGAGGTCACCCACCTCGAGGGTCCTGAGCGGATGCTACAGCAGTGGTACCGCCGCATCGCCTGCTGGTACCTCGCTGCACGGAGCGAGGCTTGGTAGCGGGGTTCCTCCCCCAGCACGATGTCCATCCCCCGCGAGGCGTCCTGACACGCCCCGTCGAACTCCAAGACCCGCTGGGAGTGATGCTTGACCTCATGAGGGAGGACCGCCTCGGCTCCGTAGACGAGGAAGAACGGGGCCTCGCCCGTAGGCTTGGTTGCGGTTGTGCTAATGGACCACAACACGGACTTGAGCTCATCGAGCCAGCCCCTGCCGCAAGCCTTGAGTTGCTTATTGAAGCTCCTCGCCTTGAGGCCCCTCAAGACCTACGCGTTGGCGCGCTCGGTTTGGCCATTGCTCCGCGGGTGAGCCACCAAAGCATAGCATATCTGCGTTCCAAGGTTAGCACAAGATGTTTTGAAAAGGTTGCTGATGAACTAAGAGCCAATGTCGGTGATGATGCGGTTGGGATCCCCGAAACGCCTCGCGAGGCTCTTGATGAACTTGACCGCCGAGCCAGCTGGGATGGTGCGGACGGCTTCCACCTCTGCGCACTTGGTTAACTTGTCGACAATGATGTAGAGGTAGCGGTAGCCCCAGGCGCTCGAGGGAACGGGCCCAGGATGTCCAACCCCCAGACCGCGAATGGCCATGAGAGCACGATGGTCTGGAGGCCTTGAGTGGGCTGGTGGATCTGCTTGGCATGGAACTGACATGCCTCACAAGATCTTACCAATTTAGTGGCATCATTGAGCTCCGTGGGCCAGTAGAATCCGCTGTGGAATGCCTTGCCCACGAGGGTGCGCAATGAGGAGTGATGCCCGCAGTCCCCACCATGTATGTCGGCTAGCAGCTCGCACCCCTGTTCCTTGGAGATGCATCACAGAGAAATGTTGTTTGGGCGCCACCGTAGAGCTCACCATCCGGGATGCAATACGCGGTGGCCTGGCGAGCCACATGCTCTGCGTCTTCCTCCTTCTTCGACAAGGTTCCTCGAAGCAAGTACGCCTTGAATTCCTCTGTGCAACATCCCATCCGAGGCTCGAGCGTGAGAAGCAGGCGGGCTCATGGGGTCGGGCCACAGGCTGAGGCGCCCGAGGGGGGTGCCGGGGGTAACTCGTCCCGAGACAGCGCTGGTCCCGTAGTAGGGGGAGCTGCTGATGGCATGAAGAGTCGTTCCTCGAAGACGCCAGGCTCCTGAGGGTGGTGCCGGGACGCCCTTTTGGCGATGTTGTCCGCCTCCCTGTTCGTGCCGCATGGTACGTGCTGCAATTCCAAGCCTAAGAATTGTTTCTCAATTTTGCACACCTCCTCAAGTTATGCCTCCATGTGCTCGTCCTTCAGCTTGTATGCCTTGTTGGAGAAGTTGACGAGGAGCTGGGAGTTGCCCCTGATGGTAAGACACCTAACCCCCAGAGCCGCCGCTTCCTTGAGGTCGGCAATCAGGCCCTCGTACTCAGCAATGTTGTTGGAGACCTTCACGCCATCCTGGAAGCAGAGTTGCACGGTGTAGTAGAGCTTGTCCTGGGTAGGTGAGATGGGCACGGCTTCAGCCCCCGCGCCTTGCCGTGCAAACGCACCATCGAAGTACATGACCCAGCCTTCTGGTGCCTCGTCTCCTGGCGCGAGAGACCGGTCCTCACACACTTCTCTGCTAGGGGCGTCAGTCCATTCCGCCACAAAGTCAGCGCGGGCCGCACCCTTGATGACTCTAGTGGTGCTGAACTCCAGATGGAACGCCTGCAGCTCAATGTTCCATTCGGCGACCCTTTAGGCGGCATTGGGGCTCTAGAGGAGCCTCTCCAAGGGGTAGGATGAGAAAACCTTGATGGGTTGGCCTCAGAAGTAGTGACGCAGTTTCCTGTAGGAAACGAGGAGTGTAAGCAGGAGCTTCTGTGGCATGGGGTAGCGCACCCGCGCATCGCGCAATACCGTGCTGAGGAAGTAAACGGGATGCTCAACGAGGGAGGAGTCGTTGGTGTGGTCTTGTCCCTCATGAGGCGGGGAGTCTCAGGAGCTTTGTCGTCTTGCGGGGCAGCCACGACCTCAGGAGCGCCATCCTCGGGAGCTCCATCACCCAATGGTCGGCCGAGGCCTCAGGAGCGCCGTCCTGAGGTCGTGGCACCTCGGTCAGGTGCGGAGTGTTACATCGCGCACCCTTAACCGCACGCTCTTCCCGGACTGCCACGAGTGTCGTGCTAGCTGAATGAGGCGTGGCGGCCAGGTAAAGCACCAGTGGTTCTAGGGGCGAGGCGCTAGCATCACCGACGGGCTGGTGCGGTACTTCTTGAGGTCTTCGAAGGCCGCTCCGGCCTCCGGAGTCCACTCAAACGGGCCGTTCTTCTTATCCAGCTTAAAGAACGGGAGGGCGCATTCGCCCAGCATGGAGATGAAGCGCCCTAGCGATGTTATGCAGCCCACCAGCTTCTGCATCTCTTTGAGGGTTTGCCGCGGGATCATCCTCTCTATCGCCTTGATCTTTTCCAGGTTGGCCTCGATCACTCTGTGCGACATGAGGAAACCCACCAGCTTGCTGGACGGGACGCTGAACACGCTCTTCTTTGGGTTGAGCCGCAAATTCACCTTGCGCAGGCTGGCAAATGTCTCTTCCAGATCTTCGACAGGGGTTCTCACCTCCCGAGATTTTACCACTATGTCGTTGACGTATGCCTCGGTGTTCCTCCCGAGCCGCTGGCCCAAAGCAATGTGCATAATTATATGGAAGGTTGCACCGACATTGCGCAACTCGAACGACATGTTGGTGTAGCAGTACACCCTACACGAGGTCAGAAAGCTGTCTCTTGACGTCCTACACTGCCATCTTGATTTTGTGATGGCCTGAGAAGGCGTCCAGGAAGCACAGCAAATCGCACTCGGCAGTGGAGTCGATGATCTAGTCGATGTGCGGAAGAGGGAAAAGGTCTTGAGGACAAGCTTTGTTGAGGCTCGTAAAATCGACCCACATGCGCTCATTCTCGCCCTTCTTGGGGACGATAACCGGGTCTGCCAGCCAATCCAGATGTCGCACCTCCCGAATAACACCGGCTTCTTGCAGCTTGCTGGTCTCCTACATGATGAACGGCTACTTCTCCAGGGCTTGTCGCGGTGCCTTTTGCTTTACGGGGCGTGCGTTGGGGCACACCATCAGGTGGTGCTCGATCACCCTGCGCGGAACGCCGACCAGGTCCGTTGCCTCCCACACACACACGTCCTTGTTTGCGTGGAGAAAGCTGACCAGCGCCTCTTCCTGGTCGGGGGAGGCCGGTGCCTATGGTGCAGGTAGGGCATGATCTCCCATCCTCGTCTACCGGCACCTGCTTCGTCTCGGCCCGATCTTGAGAAAACACCTGCTTTTTCTTCGTTGGAGCAGCCCCCAGGACCTCTGGAGCACCCCCCGCGCTTGGCCACTTGGCCGCCGTGGCATTGCAAGCGAGCCTGAGGGCCGCGAGCGTGTCCTTGGTGTCCCCTGCCATGGTGAGGACATTGCTGCTGCCCAACATCTTCATGATGTTGTAGCCGGGGTGAGTTGCCTCCATGAACTTGGCAAGGGCTGGGTACCCGAGAATGGCGTTGTACAGGAGCCCAATGGTGGCGACGTCGAAGTCGATGAGCTCGGTGTGGTAGTTGCTGCCCGTACCGAAAGTGACGGGGAGGCGTATCTGCCCCAGGGGACAGGTGGAGCCGTCGACTACCCCAGAGAAGGTATTGGTGGGGAGGATCCAGCCATGCGACACATGAAGCAGGCCGAATGCCTCCACGGAGAGGACGTTGAGGCCGGCGCCGCCGTCGATGAGGGTCATGGTGACCACTACGGTGTAGATAGTGGGGGCGCAAAGCATGGGAAGCGCGCCAGCACTGGTCGTGGCTTGGGATGATCCCTGGAGTCGAAGGTGAGGTCGGCCTTGGGCGCTACCCAGCCCGGAGCCCCCCGCAGGGATTGGGCTGCCCCCACCTGGCGAAAGAACTGCTTGACGTGGCGGTCTAAGGTCAGCGCTTGCGACCCACCGAGGATGGCCGCGATGGTATGGGGCGCCAGCGCCATGAAGCGCGCGATGAACAGGTCACACAGCTCTTCCCAGGAGGCCACCGAGGACTCCGACAGGTTGAGGAGCCAGGCGCGTGGCACACTCGTAAGAGCCATATGGGAGCCAATTTGCCATGACCTTGTCGTTGCCGCCGGCCGCCCAATTGGATTCCGCATACACCTGGATGAACTCCGCGGGGTATGGCGCGCCATCATATCGCGGCGGCAACTCCAACTTGAACTTCGCCGGCCATTGCACTCGCCTCAAGGCAGGGGAGAAATCTCGGAGTCCCACGATGCCCCCAAACGCGCCCGGTGGCCCGGCGAGTGGAGCGACGCCTGCCATGGAAACCAAGTGGCGAGGGGGAGCGTGGCTGGCAAGGAGGCAACCCTTCGACACGCCCCTTCCTAGCGCGACAAATGCCGGATTCAGGGCTCCGCATACACAAGAAAGGTTTGAACTCAGGGGCATGTGTGAAGAACTCAACCTCTCCAGCTAACGAATGAGTCGCTCTCACGGCCTAGCTCGATGAACGAAAAAGGGAAGAGACACGGCAGTTTACCCAGGTTCGGGCCACCTTGCAGTTTAAGACCCTACTCCTGCTTTTGGGTGGATTAGCCTCGGCGAAGAGCTGAGGATGAACTAGTACAGAGGAAGAACAACCTCAGGAGGTATTCCCTTCTGTGGGTGTGAGCTAGTGAGGGTTCGGATTCAGGATCCCGTCCTACGGTGGTGGCTAAGCTATATTTATAGTGGCCTCGGTCCTCCTCCTCCAAAACGAAGGCGGGAAAGGGATCCCACAGTGGCCAAGTATGAAGGCAGAAAAGTAGTACATCTTATCCTGACGAAAGGTGGTCTTCGCCTGCAAAGCCTCTGCTCGTGATGCCATGGTGGGTTCGGCGATGACATCCGTCCTGGCGGTCTTGGTCTCGTTGCACGAGAAGGGAAACCTTTGGCTGATTCCTCACGACCCCGCGCCTGCTGTTGCCTCCTTCGCACTAATGAGGAAACCTGCTGCTCTGCGCCTGCTGGCACTGGCCTGGCTTTGGTCCTTATGGCTTGCGTCACCCAAACCTCATGATGTAGGCGCTTTCATAGGAATCTCCGCTCCTCAGGAGGCCACCTGGGAGGCCGCTGTCGGTGTCAAAACCGGCAGATCTCGGTAGGGGGTCCCGAGCTGTGCGTCCATGGCGGATGGTAACAGGAGGCGGGGGACACGATGTTTACCTAGGTTCGGGCCCTCTCGATGGAGGTAATACCCTACTTCCTTCTTGATTGATCTTGATGATATGAGTATTACAAGAGTCGATCTACCACGAGATCGTAGAGGCTAATCCCTAGAAGCTAGCCTATGGTATGATTGTCGTTGTCCTACGGACTAAACCCTCCGGTTTATATAGACACCGGAGGGGGCTAGTGTTACAGAGTCGGTTACAAGGGAGGAGATCTACATATCCAGATTGCTGCTTGCCTTCCACGCCAAGGAGAGTCCCATCCGACATGGGACGAAGTCTTCAATATTGTATCTTCATAGTCCAACAGTCCCCGCTAAAGGATATAGTCCGACCGTCCGAGGAGCCCCTAATCCAGACTCCTCAAGAGCCTCGAACCAGGCTTCAATGACGATGAGTCCGCGCCGCAGTTGTCTTCGCATTGCAAGGCGGGTTCTTCTCCAAACTCTGAGTACCTATTGAGTAGTGTTCGGCTTCCCATCAATGTTGCACTCCTTGGCTTCCGCGCCTAATAATGGCTATCTTCCACGTGTCGAGCGAATGCGAGAAGCCAGGGCATTTTTACATTTGCCACCCTAGCCATGTGAGTAAACCGTCTATTAAAGAGATGGGGCTTCTTAGATCCAGATCACACCATCCTCCCACAGCGAGTATCCATCGGAGCGCGCCTGAAAAAATACATTCCAACATGGCCGGCCATCACAGCTCCTCCTCTCGCTCTCGTAGCCTTAAGCCCGGCGATTGGAAGAAGTGTTCCGTCCCTCACAACCAATTACTAGAGTTACAGACCCAGGGATTTCTCCCTCTAGCGTATATGGTTCCCGTTCGAGCCGGGCTTGCTACCTACAATGGCGGGGATCAAGCGGAGAGCTTCCCTAACCCATCCAGGGGGAGCGGGTATGCCTTGTCCCTTACTTATTAAGGGGACTTGGATTTCCAATCCATCCATTCCTCCACGGGCTCCTGGAGTTCTACAGCCTCTAGTTGCATAACTTTACCCCCGCTTCCATATTACACATCGCTGGCTACGTCGCCCTTTGCGAGCTGTTTCTGGGCTGCGAAGCTCATTTCGAGCTATGGCGGAGGCTATTCTGCCTCGTGCCCCATATACTGAAGGGGTCAATATATCAAGTGGACGGAGCCGAAATATGGCGCATCGCCGGGACCGGATACATGTCCGGTACCCCGAAGAAGATGTCCGAAGACTGGCCTTCGGAGTGGTTTTATATGGAGGGCGTCCCCCTTCCAGATCCTATTCGAATGGGCCTGCTTGAGTTCGATAACGCCCCTTTAAAAAACACCGCAGCTGGTGCCCTCGGAGCCCACAGGAGGAAGATAACGGAGAAGTCCTTTACCTGATGGGCCAGATAGAGATGCTGGCCAAATCAGGATTGACAATAACCGAGGTTATGTCCATATGTATAATGCGGGGGTTGCAGCCACTTCAATATCGGGGACAACCCATGTGGAAATTCAATGGAGAAGACGATGCCACCCGCTGTGGTCGTAAAGGTCCGGACTCCGTCGCTGCCCTAGCGAAGATACTGTCCGATTTGTATAAAGGGGAGGAAGAGGAGTTCGTCCGTATTAAGCCACAGGATGGATTCTCCATGTACAACCCCCCAAGCTGGGTGAGCTGCTACTGTTCACTCCAATCCTTTCCGCATTCTTTTTCATAAGTATTTACCTTGCTATTTCATAGCAGGAACTGCGAAAAGCTGTGAGGGAGGTCCACAGCCCGTCTACACAACCAGAGGACCCTGACCGGGCCCTCGACCCCAGACTCGAAGAAGATCCGGACACATTTGTGGAGCTCATCGAAAGAACGTTCTATCAGTTGAGATGTGACGGTACCTTGGTGGCCATCATAGCCGATTATCCTGGACTGCTCCCCGCATCGCATGTAAGTAAAACCGGAGCCATAACTTCCAAGAAGGATCCCTTTTTCTGCACTTCACCTACCGCACACATATGGTGTTTTACAGGGAAGTCCCTCAGGACACCATGCCGAACCCGCAGTGACTCGCCAACAAGGGGCACCGAAGCCGGGTAGGCTTAAAAGGAAGGCGGTCAGGACTGAGACGGTGTCATAGAGGTATGAAAGAGAACCCGCTCCGTGGTGGTCGTCTTTTAAAATATAATAACGCCCATGTTTCCTAGTAGGAAAAACGCTCGCCGGACTATATCCGGAGAGGTTGCCGGTCATGCCTCCACCATTCGGGCTCCAGAGCCGGACATAGAGGCGGACGCTAACATGGGGCCAACGCCGGATGTTCCTCCTGCAGAGGATGCGGATAGGCTATCCGCTACAAATTCCAAAGTGGAGAGCGCCATGAATCATAGGCGTCGCCGGGCCGTACTCCGTGACGCTTGTTTCTCGCAAGAGGCGTTCGATGCCTTCAACTCAGGAGACGCGTACATCCGAGCTGCTCAAAATGGTCTTGCTAGAGCTACGAACCAGTATGTAAAAGATATACGGGTAAGGAAATCTAATAATTATGTATATCAGTAGCCCCTGAGACTTGAAACAGTTGGCACAACTGATTTAAGGATCATTGTTTGCATAGGTTCTTACGGAGAAGAATATCTAGTTGTCTCTAGAGCTAGAGGAGTGCAAAGCCCAACTTTAGGCCGCAGTTGCCACGGTGAAGGAGTCCGAGAAGGCCCCATCTGGTAACACTTGTTTTCGTTGCAAAGAATGTCATGTACCAGGTAGTATGCGACATGCATGCAAATCTCACAATAGATTATGCAGATGGTCCCAGAGTGAATCCGGATGTGCAACATGCTCAACGACAGCTAAAGGCTTGCGAGCGCGTGCTTATGCAAGTTAGGCGTGAGAAAAACGATCTCCAAGACACCAATACCCGGCTGAGCGTTGAACTGAAAGATGTTCGGGCTCAGCTTGCTGACTCCGTAAAGGAGAATAAGAGGCTTCGCCACGGCATTTTTAGTAAGTGCTTGAATGAACTTTTGTAGAGTTCGGCGAAGAAACCGGCTGACAAAGTTATATCTGTAGGTATGCTGACGGGTCGTCCCGCGGAGGAGATGCCTGGGTCTATGGTCGATCTTCTTCCAGAGCTCTCACAATTGCACGAACAAGTGCGGCGGTGATGAGGCATTGCCTGTGCCTTAGGGCCGTCCGCCTCCTGCCCAGAGGCATGATAGAGCTTGTAGAAAAGCCCAAGGGGCGCGCGGCGCTCCGATTATGGAAGATATCGCCCGCCGACAAGGTGCAAGGAGGCACGGGCCATGGTGAAGACGCGATATACCAAGGCTGACCCAACCACATGGCCAAGGTCGGACCTATGGGGCCCGACAGAAAGAGATCCCCGCCGCTTGGTTTATGACCGTAGAATTAGCCGCAAAGTATTCTCAATCGACTGTAGGCTAGACACTGTTGGATGGTATAGAAGAAGAATTTAGTCGCCTAGGTGATCGTGGTACTTCAAGTGACATATACTGTCGCTAGCCAGATGGTAAATCATTTGTCATGGCAGACCCTTTCGCTTCAACCTCCGGACCCAACAGTCCGGAGTGTATCCGAATACCCGCTCAGTTATGTAAAAATTGGGATATGCATGGAAACCAGACGTAGGGGTCATAAGTGCCTGAACAGACAAGTACCGAACTAGCTATGTTATATTACATGGATAGAAAGAAACATCATCTAGGGAGAATAGTTCCGTTAATGGTTCCTTTCCCTGGGTATGCATGCATTAATGTGCATGTCCGGACTGCGAAAAGAGACGCAGGATATAAACTTCTGGGGGCATGTAGTACAATAAATAGGAATCGTCTTTTGTTCACCGACCGAATATTCCCTTAAGAACGCTTAGCTTTCGGCTTCACCCACCGAGGTACACATCCGCTGACCGGCAAGAATAATCGCAAAGGTGCTCCCCTTATGCCCTAGCCAAATTAACGGGAACGTAGGGCATAAACACAAGAGCCAGGCAACCCAGCTTGGCCAAAACATAAGTCATATCGATGCATATAATGGCGAAAAAAGGTACATGTGAAAAGTAACACATGTTTGGGGCCTAGAGCCCGAAATGTAGCAATATTAAGCTTCTGTATAAGAAGCCCCCAGGTATAATGAGCGCAGCCTGCGCGTCAAGATTGTGTAGTCAAGACACATTTTAGCCTTTTAAGGCCTTGAAGAAAAAATAAGGAGAAGAGAGAAAGAAAGAAAAGACAGATAACGAATATATAAAAATTGACAGAGGTAAGGAGACGAACATAGAGTCCGGCACTAGGCGTAGAACCTTCAGAGTCTGGCTGCATTCCATGGGTTTGGCTCGAGTCGATTGTCCGATGCATCCCGCAGACGGTACGCTCCACCAGTCAGAACTTGGTCAATAACGAAGGGACCTTCCAATTTGGGCTTGAGCTTGTTCTTTTTCTTCTCCGGTAGGCGTAGAACGAGTTCGCCAATGTTATAAGCTTTGGCCCGTACTTCTCTGCTTTGATACCTTCGAGCCTGTTGCTGATAGAATGCGGAACGGGCTTTTGCCACATCACGCTCCTCCTCCAGGGCGTTCAAACTGTCCTGCCGATCAAGCTCGGCTTCTTTCTCTGCATACATGCGCACTCGAGGTGAGTCATGAATTATGTCATAGGGCAGTACCGCCTCTGCGCTGTATACCGTAAAAATGGTGTGTATCCGGTAGTGCGATTTGGCGTGGTCCACAACCCCCATAGTACGGAGTCGAGCTCCTCTACCTAGTGCGTATCGGATTCCTTCAAGGATCGCACTATTCTGGGTTTAATGCCGCTCATGATAAGACCGTTTGCTCGTTCGACTTGACCGTTAGTTTCCGTGTGATAGACAGAAGCATAATCGAGCTTTGATCCCATGTTGCTGCACCAGAGTTTTACCTCGTCGGCTATAATGTTCGAGCCATTATCAGTGAGTGATGCTGTGGGGGACGCCATAACGGTGTACAACCCCGGATATGAAGTCTATCGCTGGTCCGGATTCGGCCATTTTAACTGGTTTGGCTTCTATCCATTTGGTGAATTTATCCAACATGACCAATACGTATTTTTTCTTACGGCTTCCCCCTTTGAGGTGTCCAACCATATCAAGCCCCCAGACCGCAAACGGCCAAGTAATGGGGATTGTTTGGAGAGCGGTAGGCCGCATATGGCTTTGGTTTGCAAAAAGCTGGCTACCGACGCAACGTTGAACGAGGTCCTGTGCGTCTGCTCGGGCCGTCGGCCAGTAGAAACCTGTATGGAAGGCCTTGCCTACAAGGGCCCGAGCTGCGGCGTGGTGGCTGCCAAGTCCAGCATAAACTTCTGCCAAAAGATGCCGCCCTTCCTCTTCGGAGATGCACATTTGAAGGACTCTGGTAGCGCTTTTCTTATAAAGCTCTCCCTTGTGGACCTTGTAGGCTTTAGACCGCCGCACAATGCAGCGCGCCTCGTTTTGGTCTTCGGGTAGTTCCTGCCTAGTTTGGTAGGCCAGGAATGGTTCTGTCCACGGGGCGATGACATCCCTTATTACATGGGCGGAAGGTGTTATTTCGATGGCATAGCCTCCGATTATGTCAGAGTGTTCGCTATCTGTTGTTGTGGCCGGGTCCGGACTACTGTTACCGGTCTCCGCTTCCCATACCGCGGATGGCTTAAACAGCCTTTCCAAGAAGATATTAGGTGGGACAGGGTCGCGCTTAGCGCTGATGCGGGCGAGGATATCTGTCGCCTGATTGTTTTCCCGGGCCACATGGTGGAATTCAAGCCCCTCGAACCGAGCTGACATTTTGAGGACGGCGTTGCGATAAGCCGCCATTTTTGGATCCTTGGCATCGAAGTATCCATTTATTTGAGATATTGCGAGGTTCGAGTCCCCATGCACATCCAGGCGTTGAATGCCCATGGAGACTGCCATCCGGAGACCATGTAACAGGGCCTCATATTGTGCTGCGTTGTTGGAGTCTGTGTATAGTTTTTGGAGTACGTATTGGACTGTATCTCCGGTGGGGGATGTCAGGACGACGCCAGCCCCTAGACCAGCCAGCATTTTAGAGCCGTCAAAGTGCATAATCCAATTGGAGTATGCGCCGTACTCTTTAGGGAGTTCGGCTTATTTCAATTCGGCGACAAAATCAGCCAGTACTTGTGACTTAATGGCTCGCCGTGGTTTGTATATTATGTCGAATGGGAGGAGCTCAATAGCCCATTTAGTAATCCGGCCCGTGGCCTCGCGGTTGTTTATTATGTCGTTGAGTGGCACTTCAGAGGCCACCGCATATGCTATCTTTTGATAATGTGGGTACCGTGATTTTCATGGAGTGAGGACAGTGGATACATAGTATAGCGGCTTCTGAAGCGGGAACTCATGTCCGTCCATCTCTCGCTCGACGACGAGCACTGCGCTTACAACTTGGTGTGTTGCCGCTATATATAGCAGCATTGGTTCGCCGACGTTAGGTGCGGCCAAGATCGGGTTTGTGGACAAAACGGCTTTTATTTCTTCTAATCCGACATGGCCGCATCCGTCCACTCGAAGTGTTCGGTGCGTCGCAGAAGGCGATAAAGAGGCAATGCCTTTTCTCCTAATCGGGAGATGAAGCGGCTTAAGGCAGACACACATCCAGTTAGTTTCTGGATTTGCTTGAGGTCTGTTGGGATGGCCAACTATGACAGAGCTCGGATTTTAGCCATATTTGCTTCGATTCCTGTGTTGGATACGATGAAGCCTAAGAGCTTTCCGGCGGGCACGCCGAAGACACATTTTTCCGGGTTGAGCTTAATGTCGTATGTTCGGAGATTGTCGAACGTGAGCCTCAAGTCGTCTATTAAGGATTCGACATGTCTAGTTTTAATGACCACATCGTCTACGTATGCCTCCACTGTTTTGCCAATCTATGTCTCCAAGCATGTATGAATCATGCGTTGATAGGTTGCGCCGGTGTTTTTTAGCCCGAAAGACATGGTGTTAAAACAGAATGGGCCGTATGGAGTGATAAATGCCGTTGCAGCTTGATCAGACTCCGCCATCTTAATTTGATGGTATCCGGAGTATGCGTCGAGGAAACACAATGAGTCGTGTCCTGCAGTAGCATCGATAATTTGATCGATGCGAGGGAGGGGGAAGGGCTCCTTTGGGCAAGCCTTATTAAGGTCCTTGAAGTTGACGCATAGGCGCCAGGATTTGTCCTTCTTTGGTACCATCACCAGGTTTGCTAGCCAGTCCGGATGTTTATTTCTAATGAATCCGCCTCCAAGAATTTGGCTAGCTCCTCTCCCATGGCTTGTCGCTAGGCTCGAGAAGCGCCAAGAGTTTGATTGACCGGCTTGAATCCCTTTAGGATGTTAAGGCTATGCTCGCCAGCTCACGTGGGATTCCTGGCATGTCGAAGGATGCCAGGCGAAGATGTCCCAGTTCTCGCGCAATAACTCCCGTAGTGCGGCGTCTACTGTGGGGTTTAACTATGCACCGATGGATGCTGTTTTTGTAGGCTCCGTTGGATGGACTTGGAATTTAACTATTTCATCCGCTGGTTTAAAAGAGGTGGACTTGGATCTTTTGTCGAGTATCACATCATCCCTGTCCACTGTGGAGCGCAGCGCAGTTAATTCCTCGGCCGCGAGGGCTTCGGATAACGCCTCGAGGGCCAGTGCAGCTGTTTTATTTTCGGCGCTGAGTGCTATGTCCGGATCACTAGGTAGAGTGATGATTCCATTGGGCCCGGGCATTTTGAGCTTCATGTACCCATAATGGGGTATGTAGGATCGAAAGTATGTCTAGAGGGGGGGGGGTGATTAGACTACTTGACCAAATAAAAACTTATCCTTTTCCCAATTTTAGTCTTTGGCAGATTTTAGCTATCTTAGCACAAGTCAAGCAATCTTAACACAATTCAAGCAAGCATCCAAAGAGTATATGAGCAGCGGAAAGTAAAGCATGCAACTTTCAAGAATGTAAAGGGAAGGGTTTGGAGAATTCAAACGCAATTGGAGACACGGATGTTTTTGTCGTGGTTCCGATAGGTGGTGCTATCATACATCCACGTTGATGGAGACTTCAACCCACGAAGGGTAACGGTTGCGCGAGTCCACGGAGGGCTCCACCCACGAAGGGTCCATGAAGAAGCAAACTTGTCTATCCCACCATGATAAACTCGGTCAAACCAATTCAGCAAATCTAGTGACCGTTAGGATTTTCGGTGGGACCGACATGCAACTCGGTAGGACCGATATGGTTAGGGTTAGGGCATAACATAATCTTGGTGAGACCGATTACACAAACTCGGTGACACGGATTTTGGTAATAAGCTAACCAGAGAGTTGGTCAGGTAAACTCGATGGGACCGATTCGCTCATTTCGGTGAGACCGAAATGTTACAAAAAGGAAACAGAGAGTTTACATTGCAATCTCGGTGGGACCGATCACTCATCTCGGTAGGACCGAAACGTTACGAAGGGAAACAGAGAGATTACAATCCCATCACGGTGAGACCGAGATCCCTATCGGTGAGACCGATTTGCCTAGGGTTTGTGGCAGTGGCTATGACATCTGAACTTGGTGGCGCCGGATAGAAAGAATCGGTGGGGCCGAGTTGGACTTTTGGTTTAGGTCATATGTGGATGTGGGAAAGTAGTTGAGGGTGTTGGAGCATATCACTAAGCACTTTGAACCAAGAACCTCATTAAGCAACACCTCATGCCTCCTTGATAGTGTTGGCTTTTCCTATAGACTCAACGTGATCTTGGATCACTAAAATATAAAATTTAGAGTCTTGAGCTTTGAGCTTGAGCCAATCCTTTTATCCTTAGTATTTTGAGGGGTCCACTTTTCTCATCCATGCCATGCCATTCATTGAGCTTTTCCTGAAATATTTATCTTGGAATAATGTTAGCTTAATGAGCTATATGTTGTTAGGAATTACCAAAACCACCTCGAGATAGTTGCACTTTCAATCTCCCCCTTTTGTGTAATTGATGACAACATATAGGTCAAAGCTTCGACAAATGATAATAAGAGTGAAAAGCATTGTCGCTTTGAGAAGTATGTGATAAGCAAGAGCTCCCCCTAAATTTGTGCATAGTTTAAGATTTGCTTTGGACTGCAAATGCCCAAGGAGTTAGGCTGATGGGTAACTCTTCCATGTCACATACATCTTGGTGGAGCGCTCAAAATGATAACAATAGAATACATGCACTCATTACCAAGCAAAGTGAATGATCATATAGAGATAAAAGGATAATGTCATCCAACAAGCATTAACATATCATATGATCAAACACATGATCATCCAAGTATCACACACACAGAAAGTATCTCAATCAAGCAAATAAAGTTCAACCACCAAAGCAAGAGAGAATAAAAAGCAACACTCTCTCTCGAAGCCTATGATCTATACGTTTTTCTCCCCCTTTGGCAACAAGTTACCAAAAAGTTCATAGAAAATGCATAGCACTAAATCGTCTCTCAGGCTTGATCTTCAGGTGGTGGTGTAGATAGAACTCCAAGGACGAAGGCATGAGTAGATGTGGATGGAGCTCGTGGAGTAGGTGCTGGAGCTGGTGGCACTAAAGATGTAGCTGGTGCAGATGAAGTGGCTCTGGTGTGTATCACTGGCACTGCAGCTGACCTCTGAGCTCTAGGCACTCTGGCAAATGCCTTAGTGGTTGTCTTGCCCTTCCTCTCCTACATATCATCCTGGAGTTGCTCAACAACATACTGGATCTCAGTTACCTTCACATCCATGTCATAGAACTTTTTCTCCATGATCCTTTCCAGGCTCTCCTGGTTTTGAGTCAAGGTGGCCAGCCCCTTCTCAATCCTCAGAGTGGATGCAATCAAGTAGCCAAGTTGATCCTGTTTGCTCTTCAAGAAGTACTGAGATGCCTCTTCCATTGTTGGCATCTTGGCAACCTTCTCAGTCCTCGCCTTCTCCTTCTTTGCTTGTGCTTGCACAGAAGATGGTTCATCTTCATCCATAACCACTTGGTTGTCCTCAAAGTCTGGATAGATAGGCATGTGATCCTTGTCCAACAAGTATGTGCCAGTGCCCATCTTGGAGTTAATCAGCTCCTAGATCTGTGGGGCATACCCACAACTTCTCTTTTGGTCAGCAGCTATCCTCTTGATAGTTTCAACTATAAGACTCATGACCTTGAACTTTTGTGGCACATCAAATAAGTGTAGCAGATTTATTGCATGGCCTCTGATCATGTTGTGATCACCTGACTTGGGCAAGAGAGTGTGCCTGAGGATCTAGTTAATGGTTGGCAGTCCTGACAGAAGGTAATGTATTGATCCAAACTTGTGTGATTCAATAGCAGCATCTGGGATCTCCTTGTACATATGTGCCATAGTGTTGTGATCCATCTTCTTCTTGGCATAGACATCCAAGTCATCCTCTTCCTCCTTAGGTGCATTGATCAGATTAGCCCATTCTTCAATTGATGATTGGTATCTAGTACCTTCAGATATTCGTACTATCCTGCCATCTGGATAGAAGTGTGCTGTGGAGTAGAATTGCATTATTATCTCATCATTCCACTTTGTGAGCTTCTGCCCAACAAAATCTGCCACTCCACCAGCACTGAAGCTATCATACACACCAGGATAGTGTTCTTCATTCTCCTTGATGTATTCCCAGTTCACCCATCTCATGTCACACACTATTGGCTTCTTGTCCAGCAGCACTGTCTCATAGAAATCCTGTTGTTCCTTTGTGTGAAACCTGTAGTCTACAACAGTCCTTCTCCTGGTAGCATATGGATCAGACTCTCTCCATAGTCACAATCCTGAATCCTTCCTTATCTTCATGTTCTCAGCTACTGGATGAGCATCATTATGATCTGGAATTTTAGGCTTCAATTTTCTCAAGATATGTGACTCATCATCTTCTTCTTCAGCAACAGTTTCAGGCACTGGGGCCTTGTTCTTCTCAGCAACTGGAATGTTCCTGGTGCTCCTCTTGGGTGCAGTCTTGGGCTTGGAGGCAGCCTTGGGTGCTACTTTGGGCTTTGATGAAACAGCCCCTGACCTAATGGCATCACCCATAAGCTTATGAGCTTTGGTTGCTGGTGCAGCATCCTCTTCTTCTTCCTCCTTATCCATCATGGAAGGCTTTCCAACAACCCTGGCCATGGTCTTCTTGACCCTTTCCTTCCTCTTTTTCCCTTCTCCAGCAGCCTCTTTGGGTTCATCTTCCAAAGATGCTTGAGTGGAGGCTCTGGCTTTAGACATGGGTTGTCTTCCTGCTGGCCTTTTGGTCTTCAGACTTGGCTTAGTTGCTGCAGCTGAGCCATATTATTTCTTGAGCACCTTCTTCTTGGAAGTGGCCTCATCCTCAACAACCACATAGTCTTCATCCTCAGATTCTGAAGTTCTCTTCTTTCTGGCCCTGGTGGCAGCTTTGGGTAGGTTGCTTGGGGTGATCCTGCTGCCATCATCATAGCTGCTAGAGGGACTAGTTCCCTCACTCATGTGAACCTGCTCCTCTTCCCTGTTCTGGCTGTCACTTTGATCAGACATATTGCAAACACTGAAAACAGACCCTGTGAGTAGATATAGATGAGATAGAGTGGATGAGCATCACTGAATATAGAGGTTTTTGCAAAAGAATGAGTCAAAAACTTAGTTTTAGTTTTCTACAGAAAGCATTTCGAATCTACTGATTTGTAAACTCGGTGATACCGAAGCAGGTTTTGGAACCTAAACTAGTGAACTCGGTCAGACCGTGTCATAGTTCGGTGGCACCGAGACCGCTAGGGTTTCACAAAGTCCTGAACTCGGTCACACCAATTTGCAATTCTCGGTCAAACCGAGAATTACATGTGCAATGGCCTTAGCCGAATTGGTGGTACCGAGTTCTACAACTCGGTTGGTCCGAAATGGTTTCGGCGGAAACCTAACCCTAAATTTTCAATTCATCTCTAATCGACGGAGTGTTTTGACTGGATAAGATAGTTTCAATCGTGGCAAGATTCATGGCGAACACAATGTGCTAGGAATCAGATAGGGATAGCACAGTGATCGAGTTCATACCCTAGTTCGGCGATGAACTCGCTACGGCGGCAACGGCGGAGATGATTCCCGTTGACGGTGGCGGAGACCAGCGGCAGGAGGCAGCTGGCGACGAGGAGGACGATCCAGAGACCCTGGAGGCAGAGCGGGCTGAGCGCGGGCGAAAGATTTCGGAGAAAATTTCCAAAGTTTTGCCTGTGGGCATATATAGCCCGACCCTGTCGGTGTGACCGAGTGGAACAACTCGGTGGCACAGAGATGCATGACTGCAAGCAGTTTCAGCAACTCGATGTGACCGAAGAGTTCAAATCGGTTGCACCAAGATTGAAAACCTAGATCGACTTAGTGATCTCGGTATGACCCAAATGGAAATCGGTCAGACCGAAACGCACAAAGAAGTTTTGGAAGTTTAAGTCTATGACGAATCGGGGACTCTGAGTGCTCCTCACACAGAGTGGTTCGAATCTGACTTGATCAAATTTTGTGATGTAGCATGAATAGAGTTTGTGACGAGAAAAGCATAGATAGCTAGAGAAGGTTCTTCGGCATTCTTGTCCATCCACTTGGCAAAATAAAAATAAACCAATCAATCAAAACAACAAGTGGATGTCCTCGAATGAGTAAAATATGCAACCAACATGCTCACACAATAAAATGGCAAATGAAATATGTGGCGAAGCATGCACAACCAATTCTAGCATCTATCAAGCAATTGGCGATGACTAGGTCATCTATATATGAGTATATTGACTTAGGAGTCAAATGAGAACATTTGATCATAGGTCATACTCATCGTTTAAGCTCAAGTGGGGTTACCAATTTTACATAATGCATTGATGTGTTCACACCATTAGAGTTGCTTTAGCTCAATTCTTAGAGTAAAGCTCCCCCTAGATGTGAGATCCCCCCTTAGAGGGATGAAATTACCTTGGATGATGACTTCATGTACGTGTTTAAGATGTGGATGCTCAATGTTGATGTAGATCATTTGGAGCAATCCTTTGGAGTGAGTTGCACTTTCAATACCTACACGGGTTAGTCCCACAAGGAACAAACAAGGATATCCATAGACATAGAGTGATGCACACACAAGATGATGTCTATGAGAGCATTAGGTTACCTTGTCCCTTGTCTTACCAACAAGAGGGTTTGTGACTCCTTGAACTAGTGCAAGATGTGGAAGTTGATTTCACTTGTTCTTGCCAAAATGATATGAGTGAAATATGTTGGCGGAGTCACCCTCAAGAACTCTCTAGTTCTTCTTCTTCGGGATCCACATCATCTTGATGGGGATCCTTGGAGTTGTAGTCGTACTTGATGAAGTAGAACTTGATGTAGTCTTGGGAACCCACTCGACCAAGGCCTTAGGAGCTTCTTCAAATGCATCAATTTCTTCTTGAAGCTTGTCCTTGCCTTTTTGCTTATGGTCTTGTGGTGGAAGATCATCTTGAGCTTGTGTCCCTTTGAAAGAAGTAGGATCATACTTCTCTTGTTGGGGAACAAACTTCGTCTTGGGGTATTGATGTTCTTCCCATTCAACTCCATTGGCATTGAACTTTCGTTCAAAACCAACACCTTGATTCTTCCGTGCCTTCCTTGCTTATGCACAATTTCCTCAAATTGCTTACTCTCGCAAGGCTCTTGTAAACACCTTTCTATAATTCCCTTCAATAAGCTATTTTCTTGCTCAAGTGTAACTTGGCTAAGAGAATCATTAGTGGAATCAAGAGAATTACTAGAAGCAACAACATTGGATTTAGCATGATTATTGTTACTACTAGAGGAAGAATCCTTCTTGTTCTTGCTACTAGACTTGACTTGAGGCATGTAAGTGGATAAGAGTAAACGCTTGGCAATGTAAGAAGAACTTTTCTTACGAAGATTATCATTGATTGCCTTTAAGAACTCATTCTCTTGCTCAAGGTTGAGCTTTTCAAAGCGTAACTTCTCATGAGTCCTTAAAAGTTCTCGATGATCTTCTAAGATAGTTTCATGGCTAACTTAAGAGTGTTTAGTTCTTTAGTTAGAAGCTCAATCTTCTCCTTATAATTTTCATTCATTTTATCTTAATTAGCATGATTAATTGATGTTTCATCATAGTATTCATCACTAGAGTTGTCAACAAGTAAATCATCATCACCTAACAAGTCATCTTCATCACTATTGAAATCAACATACTCAGGGTGTGTTACCTTTGGGC
This sequence comes from Aegilops longissima, assembly GCA_021605205.1. Taxonomy (NCBI): domain Eukaryota; kingdom Viridiplantae; phylum Streptophyta; class Magnoliopsida; order Poales; family Poaceae; genus Aegilops; species Aegilops longissima. The sequence goes on from CM038679.1 coordinate 238,738,788, forward strand.
CTTTGGCCATGAAGCATCTTCCAATTCCTTCATTTGGTGAATCAAATATGTTGTAGGAGTTGGTTGACACAAGTGCTAGACCGGCAACACCTTCATCTTGAGTATATTCGGAGTCGGAGTGATAGCTTCTCTCGGAGTGATTTTCGGAGTCGGAGCCGGATACCCATTCACCAACATGAGCTTGATGTCTTCGTTTTGTGTAGCTCCTTGATGACTTGTCCTTCCTTTCCGAATCCTTGCTTCTTCGGGATGTTCTTCATTCATAACGATCATCTCTACTCCTCTCTCTTGGTGGTGATTCTTCTCTTCTACTTCTCCTTTTAGGAGAATCTTCTTTTCTTTTGTAGGGGGCCGTACACTCATTTGAATAGTGTCTGGGTCTTCCACAATTGTAGAAATTACGCTGTCGACTAGAAGATCTTTTGTCATTGTAGGACCTTGACTTGGAGCTTCTCTCTTTGCTTCTACTGTTGTAGAATTTGTTGAAGTTCTTCACCATTAAGCTCAATTCTTCATTGAAGGTTTGTTTCTCACTTGATGATGTGGGGGCTTCATATGAGGCTTTGTAAGCACCACTTGACTTGTTATGAAGTTCCTCCTTTTCCTTTAGTGACATCTCACGAGCAACAATTCTTCCAATGACTTCCGTTGGCTTGAGATCTTTGTAATTGGGCATCATTTGGATCAATGTGCACACGGTATCATATTTTCCGTCCAAAGATCTTAGGATCTTCTTGATGATGAATCTGTTGGTCATCTCTTCACTTCCTAAGCCGGCAATCTCGTTTCTGATAAGAGCAAGCCTAGAGTACATTTCAGCGACACCTTCATCATCCTTCATTTTGAACTTGTCAAGTTGACTTTGAAGCACATCCAACTTGGATTCCTTGACGGAGTCGGTACCTTCATGCATATCAATCAAAGTATCCCAAATTTCCTTTGCATTCTCAAGACGGCTGATTTTGTTCAATTCTTCGGGGCACAATCCATTGAAGAGGATATCACAAGCTTGAGCGTTGTATTGCAACATCTTCAACTCTTTCGTGGTAGCTTCACGGTTCGGTTCTCTCCCATCAAAGAATTCACCTTGCAGGCCAATACACACAATAGCCCAAACGGCGGGGTTATGTCCAAGAATATGCATTTTCATCTTATGCTTCCAACTAGCAAAATTAGTACCATCAAAGTAAGGACCTCTACGGTGATAATTTCCCTCGCTAGACGCCATACTCTCCTAGGTTGTGAAACCAAGGCTATGACCACCAAAAGCTACGGAAATCAAAGCAAATGGAGACAAGAGCTCTAATACCACTTGTAGGATCGAAAGTATGTCTAGAGGGGGAGGGGGTGATTAGACTACTTGACCAAATAAAAACTTATCCTTTTCCCAATTTTAGTCTTTGGCAGATTTTAGCTATCTTAGCACAAGTTAAGCAATCTTCACACAATTCAAGCAAGCATGCAAAGAGTATATGAGCAGCGGAAAGTAAAGCATGCAACTTGCAAGTATGTAAAGGGAAGGGTTTGGAGAATTCAAACGAAATTGGAGACACGGATGTTTTTGTCGTGGTTTCGATAGGTGGTGCTATCGTACATCCACGTTGATGGAGACTTCAACCCACGAAGGGTAACGTTTGCGCGAGTCCACGGAGGGCTCCACCCACGAAGAGTCCACGAAGAAGCAACCTTGTCTATCCCACCATGGCCGTCGCCCACGAAGGACTTGCCTCACTAGCTGTAGATCTTCACGAAGTAGGCGATCTCCTTGCCCTTACAAAATCCTTGGTTCAACTCCACAATCTTGTCGGAAGCTCCCAAATGACACCTAGCCAATCTAGGAGACACCACTCTCCAAGAAGTAACAAATGGTGTGTTGATGATGAACTCGTTGCTCTTGTGCTTCAAATGATAGTCTCCCCAACACTCAACTCTCTCTCACAGGATTTGGATTTGGTGGAAAGAAGATTTGAGTGGAAAGCAACATGGGGAAGGCTAGAGATCAAGATTCATATGGTAGGAATGGAATATCTTGGCCTCAGCACAAGGGTTGGTGGTTCTCTCTCAGAAAATGTAAGTTGGAAGTGTAGGTTCGTTCTGATGGCTCTCTTCATGAATGAAGAGGAGGTGGAGGGGTATACATAGCCTCCACACAAAATCCAACCGTTACAACAACTTCCCAAACTCGGTGGGACCGAATTGACAAACTCGGTCAGACCAATTCAGCAAATCTAGTGACCGTTAGGATTTTCGGTGGGACCGACATGCAACTCGGTAGGACCGATATGGTTAGGGTTAGGGCATAACGTAATCTCGGTGAGACCGATTACACAAACTCGGTGACACCGATTTTGTTAATAAGCTAAACAGAGAGTTGGTCAGGTAAACTCCATGGGGCCGATTCGCTCATTTCGGTGAGACCGAAATGTGCAAAAAGGAAACAGAGAGTTTACATTGCAATCTCGGTGGGACCAATCGCTCATCTCGGTAGGACCAAAACGTTACGAAGGGAAACAGAGAGATTACAATCCCATCTCGGTGAGACCGAGATCCCTATCGGTGAGACCGATTTGCCTAGGGTTTGTGGCAGTGGCTATGACATCTGAACTCGGTGGCGCTGGATAGAAAGAATCTGTGGGGCCGAGTTAGACTTTTGGTTTGGGTCATATGTGGATGTGGGAAAGTAGTTGAGGGTTTTGGAGCATATCACTAAGCACTTTGAAGCAAGAACCTCATTAAGAAACACCTCATCCCTCCTTGATAGTATTGGCTTTTCCTATAGACTCAATGTGATCTTGGATCACTAAAATATAAAATGTAGAGTCTTGAGCTTTGAGCTTGAGCCAATCCTTTTATCCTTAGTATTTTGAGGGGTCCACTTTTCTCATCCATGCCATGCCATTCATTGAGCTTTTCCTTAAATATTTATCTTGGAATAATGTTAGCTCAATGAGCTATATGTTGTTAGGAATTACCAAAACCACCTAGGGATAGTTGCACTTTCAGGGTATAGCTTGGAAGATCGTGAATGCCTCTCGCCCTAGAATGGCGTGGTATCCGCTATTGAACGGGGCCACTTGGAATGTGATTTTTCGGACCTATAATTCTCCCGCGTGCCGAATACCACATCTAGTGTGATTTTGCCAGCACATCGTGCCTCCCGACTAGGGATGATTCCTCTGAAGGTCGTGCTGCTTTGCTCAATGCGGCTTCTGTCTATTTCCATTTTTCGAAGAGTCTCCTCATGAGGTTTAATCCACTGCCGCCGTCCATGAGCACTTCAGTAGGCCGGAAGCCGTCCACAATTGGACTAAGGACCAAGGCGGCTGGTGCTCGGGCTGTTCGGAATTTAGGTTCGGCACTGGCATTGAAGGTGATAGCCGTATCACTTCATGTATTTATTGCTGCTACGTGGCAGACTTCGGCAAGGCTGCGGAGTGCTCACTTACGCCTATTATTTGAGTTGATGGTCTCGAAGACTGTCAATACTGTATTGTAGTTCTCCACGGGATGGTGCTCTACGGTATTGTTGATGAGGATATCCTCACCGCTCTTGGCCACCTGCCGGAGTACCCAACATGCTCTAAGGCTGTGAGTTGGTATGGTATCCGCTGTACTGTGAATTTTGCATGGCCCGTTGAGCCATCCCTCCAATACGGTCCCACGCCCTGTAGTGGGCTTTTGTTTCTTTGTAATTGGATCGGGTGACTTATGAGAGTACACCCTTTTAGTTCAGACGAGGGGTTTAGTGAGAGCCGGAGGATCCTAGAATTTTGTTTGGGTTTTCCAGGCGCTTTCCATTGCACAGTACTTCTGTACTATGGCCGCCAAGTCAGCGAAGTGTGCTATGTCACAACGAATAATGGCATTGAGGATTCCCTTGTCCGTGCAATTTTTGCAAAAGAATGAAATTGCGTCTTCCTCACGACAGTCCTTGACCTTGCTCATTACAAGGAGGAATCTGGCCCAATAGTGATGTACTGTCTCTTGGGGCTCTTGTATAATGTGGGAAAGATCACTTATATCTGGGTGGGTGGGTATACTTAGGTCCGAACCCTGACCCGATATGAGACCCAGGAGCGGCGGAGTTTCCGATCTTGAAAGTTCGGGCTCCGGGTTGTTGCATAATAGGTCTGGCCCGCTGTCTGATTCTAGGTTCAGAGCTTGGGCCATGTCCTCCCGTAGACGGGTATCCGGCTTAGAGAGCTCGGGAATCCGGACATAGCTTGTCTTCAAGATACAGGAAGAATCGCTGTGTTGCTCCTCCACCACCGCTATCTGATGGGTGACCGGTGGAGAGTTAATCTCCCTTTTGTCGGGTTTAAGCCTGATCCGATCATAGTCCGTAGCGACTCCCAAGGCGGCGATGCGATCCAAGAGCTCGTTCAAAGAGGAGAGCTCCATTGAATCCATCTGCTCGGCGAATTCCGAGCCTACCTGGAGACTGCTTTTCATGACCCGAGAAGTCATCGTCGGCGCAGCGGCCGAACGGGCTGTCATGACGAAGCCGCCTAGTCGGAGAGTTTGGCCTACAGCCAGGGCTCCCCCATAGGTGATGTTTTCCTTGACAACGAGACGAGCCATCTAGACTTATGATGACGACACAATGGAACTCTCAATGAAAGCACCAATGTCGGTGTCAAAACCAGCAGATCTCGGGTAGGGCGTCCCGAACTATGCGTCTACGGCGGATGGTAGCAGGAGGCGGCGGACACGATGTTTACCCAGGTTCGGGCCCTCTCGATGGAGGTAATACCCTACTTCCTGCTTGATTGATCTTGATAAGTGTACTACAAGAGTCGATCTACCACGAGATCGTAGAGGCTAAACCCTAGAAGCTAGCCTATGGTATGATTGTTGTTGTCCTACGGACTAAACCCTCCGGTTTATATAGACACCAGAGGGGGCTAGGGTTACACAGAGTCGGTTACAAGGGAGGATATCTACATATCCGTATTTCCAAGCTTGCCTTACACTCCAAGGAGAGTCCCATCCGGACACGGGGCGAAGTCTTCAATCTTGTATCTTCATAGTCCAACAGTCTGGCTAAAGGATATAGTCCAGCTGTCCGAGGATCCCCTAATCTAGGACTCCCTTAGCCGCTCCTTCCGGAGGTCTTGGTGCCGTCCACTTCGCGAGGGTCTTGTCTTGTCGATGCTGAAGATGGGCAATACTAGGCCGTTGATGGGGCCATGCCATGGGCTGCAGGCAGGCAAGTCTGGGTACCCTTGTTCCCAAACAGCCGACAAAATCAACTGATTGGTATTTCTGACAGTATGTTCATAAGCTGAGATGAAGTATCAAATGACAAGAGCAAGTTATCCATCTAACATGCTGGATTTTTTGTTGTATTTCTCACATGTAGAACCATGTGCTTTGAGCGGGACATTGCACTTCCATTGCAACATCTCAACGCCCTAACTTTAGATGAGCAATAGAACCAAGAATTTTGACAACCTTCAGAGCGCATCAAAGATGGGAGGAGAATCAGGTCCCACCAAGCGTGTCATTTTTTTTGCCAAAAAGAAACGCGCCACTCCCTTTTTAAGGAGGGTATTTCCTAATGCGTACAAGTAGTAAAATCATGGGCGTGCCATTTCACTGGTACAGCGAGGTGCTATACAAATGGTTTTTAACCCCTTTCCGCGACAGCATTTGGAACCGTCGCCTAGTGAGTGACTGCGATAGGGGGTTCCTTCCCACTTGACCCAGAAATCGTCAGGGATATGCCCTCCCGGCACACACGCTCGACAAAACGAGGTCGTGTGCGATCGGCGACCGATCAAATACGGTTATATGTATAGTAGTGCTAAAAAATACAATTATATAGGAGAAATCATCTTCGGCCGTCAGTACATCAGACATTGTCAGTCCCCGCTAAATGGTTCCGTTCGTATGTACATTCCACATAGTCAATCCAAGGAATACGTTTCCGTTAGTATGTACATCCCACACAGTTAATCCAAGAAGTACATTTCCGTTCGTTTATACATCCCACACAGTCACTCCAAGGAAAACGTTTTCGTTCGCCATCAAACACAATTTTCCCCACAAAATCGTTTATGATAGCATTGCCATTGGACACGATATTAACAATTTTAGCATTTGCGTTATTGAATGCATCACACACGATGTATAGAAGAAATTTTGAGGCAAAGGATATCCATCACACACACTTTTTATGTGGTAGTCATTTGAGCAAGGTAGCCTAACGCAAATAGTTTTCAAGAGGATGTCGTGTGTGATTGTTCATTGATCCAACACGGTTTATTCCTAGAAACTATGTGCGTTCCCTCAGGTCATCGCCCACGGCATTTTCTCAATAACCGTTTGCAATAGAAAAACCCAATTAGTAGGCTAATTGTCCATTCGACGACCATTTATTAATCTTATTGACATTTCATATTAATCAGACAATATATTTCATTTCCATATTAAGGAAGCATGATTTCATAATTGAAATACATCAGAGTACAACATCATATAGTTTCAACACTAGCTACCCCATTACATAACTTCACCAGCACCAAGTTTCACATGCAACATCTAAAACCTTTAAAAATTAGCATTATAGACGGAACATAGATAGATGAATCTCACGTGGAAAACTGCTGAAGTGGAATGCGGATAATGAGCCTTCATTGATGCTGAAGGTGTTTGCAAATTTAGGCCAGTGCCTATGGACGATGGACTATCCATCCTTCGTCCTCTTCAGGAACACTTCAATATTTAACCGTGGGTGTTGTATGAAAACCTTCCGCGCCTCCTGACCATATAGGTGGTTTGAGAGGTAATCATCAGTGAAATCCTTTGGAAAGGCCTGAAAACAAGGATATGCATAAATATCTTGTCCAGATTTGAAATGGCGCAAAGGAATTAAAAAGACAAGGTATAACAGTAAGTACCATCCCATAGTGAACTGATGTCTTCTTCATTGTGCAGACAAAGATCTTGTTATTTTTTGTCGCTAATTTCTTTATCGTAACAATCTTTCCGAGTGCCTTGACTTGACTGATATTAATGGACAATTCATTTCCACATATGCAAAAATGGTCAAACAGTGGGTCAAAACTTATGACAGCAGGACCTACATGTGCAAGATCAAAATTTTAAAAACCTAATATTTAAAAAGAAGAAGTGGAAAGGTGTGTTATTAACTGCAACAGGCCTAATATTTAAAGCAAGCAAATGTAGTCATTCAAACTTATGTTGTGTAAGTCTAAGTACACTAATTATTGGCCCTATTTGGATCCATGGGTTAGAATTAGTTTGGTCTCAAATAGCCCTAAAGTATCCAAACATGATGGCTAGCTTGAGCTAGTTGCGTCAAACCCACCCAAAACAACTATCGCACGCAAGAGGTGCTGATTGGGGCTAGTTCTCCTAGTGCATTTATTGTCAATCTAACACTGTCATCCAAACACCTCTTTGGCTAGAGTTAGTTCAGGATTAGTCATTGTTGTGTATCATTGTTATTTAGGAAACGTAGGATAGCATAGGATTTATTCTACCTTGACTTGTACTCCAAGATGACCAAATAGTCTTATATATATGCCCATGAGGCTCAAACAATACAATCAACTATTCCACCAATCTCTCTCTCTCCCTTTTATCTATCATGAGCTAGAAACTAACTCTAACCTCTAGCTAAGTTAGAGTATCCAAACAGTGCCATTGTTAAATCAAATGTAAAGGCATGTTCAATACTCCCTCCGGCCCTTTTTACTCTGCATATAAGAATTTTTTGAAGTCAAACTTCATAAAGTTTGACCTTATTTATATGAAAAATATCAACATCTAGCATGCTAAAGTTATACAATATGAAAATTTATGTGATGACACATGTACTGATATTTATTTCATATTGTGAATGTTGGTATTTTGTTCTATAAAGTTGGTCAAACTTTAAGAGGCCTGACTTTAGACAAATCTTATATGCAAACTAAAAAGATTCAGAGGGAGTACAACATGCTTAACGAAACCTAACATAGTCATTCATAGAGCTATTGTTAAATTTGGTATTGATGAAATTGAACTACACTGATCATACTAGCACATATAGAATTATCAGACTGTTAATAGCTGAAATAAACAAGGCATACTACGAACAGCCAAAGATGGCAATTGAAACTAGACATATGCTAACTACAAACAACCGAACAAACATAAACCATAGAAATAAACAAGGCATAATGCAAACAACCTAATATAGCAATAAATACTGGACATGTTTTCACTACAAATGGGGTTCGAGAAAACAAATCATGGGTTTGCACACTTCTCATAGATTGGCTCCTCCTCGTGGTCGCTGAGGGAGTCCCGGATTAGGGGGTCCTCGGACAGCCGGACTATATACTTTGGCTGAACTGTTGGACTATGAAGGTACAAGATTGAAGAATTCGTCCAGTGTCTGGGTGGGACTCTCCTTTGCATGGAAGGCAAGCTTGGCGATTCGGATATGTAGATCTCCTTCTCTGTAACCTAATCTGTGTAACCCTAGCCCCCTCCGGTGTCTATATAAACCAGAGGGTATAGTCCGTAGGACAACAACAATCATAATCATAGGCAGGAAGTAGGGTTTAGCCTCTACGATATCGTGGTAGATGAACTCTTGTAATACTCATATCATCAAGATCAATCAAGCAGGAAGTAGGGTATTACCTCCATCGAGAGGGCCCGAACCTGGGTAAACATTGTGTCCCCCGCCTCCTGTTACCATTAGCCTTAGACGCACAGTTCGGGACCCCCTACGCGAGATCCGCCGGTTTTGGCACCGACATTGGTGCTTTCATTGAGAGTTCCACTGTGCCGTCACGGTAAAGGCTTGATGGCTCCTTCGATCATCGGCAACGATTTGATCTAGGGTGAGGTTTTTCTCGTTGGACAGATCTTCGTATTCGGCGGCTTCGTACTGCGGGCCAACTCGCTTGGCCATCTGGAGCAGATCCATAGCTACGCCCCTGGCCATCAGGTCAGGTGCGCCGCACAGTCATGACGAGCACGACTTAGCTCTGCCGTCGAACGGTGGTCAGGAGATCACACCTGCGGCTACTCCGGCCCTCAATCCGGAGCAGATCGTGCCATCCGAGGACGGGTGGATGGACCCCTCCACGGAGGCCGCACACTTAGCAGTGATAGAGCCGAACACTGACTTCACCTCCTATGAGACTTGTGTCATCGAATCCTTGGATTCGCCCACAGCCACAGCTCAAACCGCTATGTCCTGTGTTTATCGAATCTGATTGGGCACCAATCATGGAGTTTACCTCCGCGGATATTTTTCAGCACTCGCCCTTGGGCGACGTGCTAGATTCATTAAGGTCTCTCTCCTTGTCGGAGACCTCGGCCGAACTATGTCCGCTCCGAGGGAAGCGTCTGACGAAGAAATTCGTTCCCCACCCACCACCCACTTAATAGTTACTGTCGATGATTTAACCGACATGCTTGATTTCGACTCCGAAGACATCGACGGTATGGACGACGATGCAGGAGAGGAACAGGAACCACCACCCACAGGGCTGGACAGCCACTTCATCATATGAATATACATGGTGGATACACCCAAAGAAAACAATGACGAGGAACGGAAGGATGCAGCGAAGGATAATCCCCTCGAGAAGTAACCAAAGCGACGACGTAGGCGCCGCTCCAAATCCCGCCTCAGCAAAAACAGCGATACCAGCGCAAGAAAGAATAATACCCCGGTCGACTCCAAAGGAAACGACGACCACATGGACCCAGCGATGGAGCAGGATGAGCCAGCGGATGGCGAACATAGTACGGAGACGCTGTCCGATCACGACGACCCGAGGGTAAAACTCATCAACCTGTATCCGGAGAGGAGAACAGTCCGGACGACGATGCACACATCATCCCGGAAAGGCACTTGGAATGAGACAACCTCCATAGAAGGCTTATTGCCACCGTGAGGAGCTTGAAGAAGCAGAAGCAAAGGCTTAAGGCCGTGCAGAATACGCTCAACAGCAGATGGAACAAAGTGCTTGACACTGAAGAAAAGTACGGTGGCAGTCGCCACACAAAGAGCTATCCAAAGCGCAAGCTGCTGCCTGGATTCGACGACGAGGCTTTAGAGCCCATTCAGCCGAAAAATAAAACGGCCGATCAGCTGGACCAACCACACCGCGGCCGCGATAGGGCGGCTAACGCCGTCGCACACAAGTCAGCGCATGATTTATGTGAGGACCTGCACAAAAAACCCGGTATGGCCAGGTCCATCTACGGATCTAGGAAGCGCGCTCCGGCACAAAATCGTGGCCGCCCCAAACGACTATACTGACCGAATAACAGCTCGGAATCAAAACCGAACAGTACAACCGTCAGAAGAATGCCATGACACATCCAAATACAAGGGTGCCGCGCACCCCCTATGCTTCACCGATGAGGTGCTGGGTCATGAATTTCCAGAGGGATTCAAACCCGTGAACATAGAGGCATACGACGGAATGACAGACCCTGGGGTTTGGATTGAGGACTTTATCCTTCACATCCACATGGCTCGCAGAGATGATCTCCACGCCATCAAATACATGCCCCTCAAGTTGAAAGGACCAGCTCGGCACTGGTTGAAAAGCCTCCCCAAAAACTCAATTGGAAGTTGGGAAGAGCTTGAGGATGCTTTTAGGGCTAATTTTCAAGGGAGCTATGTCCGATCTCCGGATGCAGACGATTTAAGTCATATAATTCAACAGCTCGGAGAGTCAGCCCAAAAGCTTTGGAACAGATTTCTCACTAAGAAGAATCAAATCATCGACTGCCCAGATGGCAAAGCCTTAGCGGCTTTCAAACACAGTGTCCGGGACGAATGACTCGCCAAACACCTCGGCCAGGAAAAACCGAGGACAATGGCAGCCCTAACAAGCCTTATGACCCGCTTTTGTGCGGGCGAAGACAGTTGGCTGGCCCGTAGCGGCACCAGCAACCCAGGCACATCTGAAGTCAGGGATAGCAACGGGAAACCATGACGCAATAAAAGCAAGCGTCGAAACAATGAAGACAGCCCAGACAACACGGCGGTAAATGCCGGATTCAGGGGCTCTCGACCCGGTCAACGGAAAAAGCCATTTAAAGGCAGCAGATATGGACCGTCCAGCCTAAACAAGATTCTAGACAGGTTACGTCAGATTCATGGCACCTCCGACAAACCTGCAAATCACACCAAAAGAGAATGCTGGGTCTTCAAGCGGGCCGGCAAGCTAAACGCCGAACACAAGGGGAGGGAGACACCAAGTGAAGACGAGGATGAGCCTCGCCAGCTGAACACTAGGGGACAGAAAAAATTCCCACCAGAGGTCAAAACAATGAACATGATTTACGCAACTCACATACCGAAGAGGAGGCGCAAACGCGCACTCCGAGACATATACACCGTGGAGCCCGTCACCCCGAAGTTCAACCCTCGGCCGGCCTGCCTGATCACTTTTGATCGCAGGGATCACCCGACTAGTATCCGGCACGGAGGATCGGCTGCCTTGGTGCTAGACCCAATAATTGATGGATACCATCTCACCCGAGTCCTTATGGACGGCGGCAGTAGTCTTAATCTGATATATCAGGACACTTTCCACAAAATGGGGATAGACCCATAAAGAACCAGCCAAAGAAATACTACCTTTGAAGGAGTAATACCAGGCCCAGAGGCCCGCTGCACGGGCTCTCTAGTACTAGCGGTTGTATTCGATTCTCCCGACAACTTCCAAAGCGAAGAGTTATCCTTCGACATCGCTCCATTCCGAAGCGGCTATCACGCACTACTCGGAAGAACGACCTTCACTCGTTTTAATGCAGTACCGCATTACGCTTATCTTAAGCTTAAGATGCCCGGTCCACGTGTCATCATCACAGTTAGCGGAAACACAGAGAGTTCCATACGTGCGGAAAAATATGTGGCGGCTCTAGCAGCCGACCACTGAACGGCCTCTCCAACCAGAATAAATAATCGATCGTCAAGTCCGCGGACACGGTTAGACGAGTCCGGTGCACCACTAGCTGTAGCAGCTCAGATAAACCTGAGATTGGGTCGACGGATATACCCCCATAGGTGGTGCTAGGGGCTTCCCGCATGTAAAAGGTCTACAGTTCGGCTTGACCCTATTATACAATAATAGATTGCATTTTGATGGTTCATTAAGAATAACCAATTTTTCACACGAAGACTTTCACCTGGGTTTTTCTCTTTTACAGATGATCATCGTGCTACACCCTTCCAAGATACGGCACAACGGAGACACAGGCGCAGACGTGCAGCAGGGCCCCGCTCAAAGTTTTCTTTTTAGATTAAGACCCTCTGTAAACCTTTTTTACTGTCTCTTGTTGCTTCGCACCCTCCGGGTACTCAACACAACCGAGAGGGATGCTGGCGTTATTGGCATTTCATCACGTCAGACTAATGTACGTACCTGGAAATTCAGGGCTCATTATCGAGGGCGTTATTCAGCCCAGTATATGTTGAAAAGTCCGAAAACCTTAGTGATGTTCGGCGTCGCGAGTTTTGCCATATATGCATCAGCTCCGAATCATGTCTTTGGTCAATAGTTGGGTTTTCTCGGCTTCCGTGTTTTGTACCTTACGTTCCGCTCTATCGGCTAAGGTGGCACCGGGAGAACTACTGCGATTGTGCCCTGGTTCATCTGGATGAGCACCTCAGTAGAGAAAGCCGAAAATTGACTGTCATGATAAAGCGCGAGACTGGTCAACCACTCGATGACTCAGCGGAATCTTCATGATTCCTCTGCATTAATGAAGGACCGGTTTCCTGGTCATGTATGTACGCGCACCATATTCGGATGAGCGCAGAAGTACCAGGGGCTATATAGTAACCCCTGCGTCAAACTCCTATGGCTAAGTGAAAGTGTTAAAGCTATATAGCCCGATTGCCTTGTTAGCGCTATCACCTCCTTAATGGACCAAGGCGTTGGATCAAGTGTGAATCTACGCTTTTCCGAACACCCGCATTATATGCGTGGGGCTGTTTATTTAACGCAAACTTTCAGGTTATATACATACATAAATGGCCGCACAGGAGGCATCATAATACTTTCAGGCAAAAGTATAAACATAGCCTTTATAATTGAAATAGCATTGTTTTTACAATGGGCATACATGTCACTCGAACATGATACTCTTCTATCACTGAGCCTCTATTAAACGAGCACCTTCTAGGACTTCTTCAAAATAGTGCTCGGCCGAGACCTGGCCTATGGCCGGACCCCGGGTTGCAATAGCGTTGGCCTCCATCTCTACCCAGTATCTCTTAACACGGGCAAGAGCCATCCGTGCACCCTCTATGCACACCGACCTCTTTAGAGCATCGATATGCGGCACAACACCAAGGAATCGTTGCACTAAACCAAAATAACTATTCGGCCTTGGTCCCTTCGGCCAAAGATAATCCACGACAGACCTCATGGCAAGTCCGGATAACCTATGGAGCTCGGCCCACTCGGCCATTTGTTCATTTAACAACAGCGGACGCGTTGGAGCACTGAACTGCGACCAGAACAACCTTTCCACTTCATGATCTTTGAAAAACTCAGTCGCATCAGCAGCACTCATTGCCAAGTCCAAGTACGCGTCTCCAGCACTCCATAATTGATCCAGAGGGGCATACTTTGGATCTCCGTACTTCGTTCGCAACAAAAAGGGCTTCCCAGCCGTGATATCTCCGGCTTGACGGAGCTCCTCCTTCGCCGCTCTGATTTTAGAGTGGGTTTCCTTGGCTGCTTCCATGGCTTTCTTCAGGTCAGCCGCTTTTGCTTGGCTTTCCTTTTCAAGAAGCTCATATCGGTCGGTGGCATCTTTCAGCTTAACAACCATCTTGGCTATTTTATATTCTCTCTTAACTCTTCGGCCGCCTTTAGGGCGGTCGCATCACTTCTCCTTGCTCGTTCCTTGACTCGGGCAAGTTCCATGAAAGGGTCTCCACAATGACAGCTCCATCTCGCGATCACAACATATTATAGATACTAGCATCATGCTCCTCTTAATATTTTTTGACCACCCGAAAATACATACCCTGTGCCTCGTCAAGCCGCTTGTTCACAAGCGCGATGTCGGTATCTGCCGCATCAAGCTGCCGCCTAAGTTCGGCAAACTCAGCAGTCTGGCCAGCCACCGGACCCTCAGCCGCCTGCACATGAAAGCAGCGCGATCATTACCTGGGACTATGATCCTTTGTTTGCCGCCTCTGGACAGCAACCAGAGTCTCATGGGGTACTATATGTATAGAGCACACCTAGCGTGTGTGGTACCGTCAAAAATATATATATTACTTTGCGTACATTAAAGCCTCTTAGCAGGCTCGTAAAAGCTTCATGCAACCCACTTTTGGCAGATGAAATCCTCTTAACCACCGTACCCATTAAAGTACGATGCGCCTTTGATAGCCGCTTGCTCCAGAAGACCCATCGGTCGCGCGGTTGTGCCGGACAGTCCGGACTCTTCTGTTGCTCTCCTTAGGAGCCGAATACTCCGGACTTCGGGTGGCCGAAGGGTTACCTTCTAGCCTTGGCGGATCAGGAGAAATCCTCTGTGACGACACCTCAGGGTCGTCCGCCCCATGAGGCGGGGAGACAAGGGGAGGCGTTTCGCTCTCCATCATCTCCGGAAGAAGATCCCCCGAAGACGAACTCTATCGAGAAGGGCTACGAGCCGGACTGCAAGATATATGTCTCGGTTATTGTCCTCAGAGATAAAACAGGATATATTTACCAAAGTACTTTTGTTCACTTACAGCTCGGTGGAGGGCTGACCCCTTGCGGGCGCGGTGCGGTAAGGACGCCCTCCGGGGTAGGGCCCCCTGGCAAAGGTTTCTTCCCTCGTTTGGAAACCTCCATTTCCAAGTCTTCAGAGGCGGTCCTTTTCCTTCCTTGGGGAGAGGGTATTCTAGATTCTTCTCCCCGATTATCCTCCTTCACGGAGATGCTAATTCCCAGAGTTTGGATGTGTAGTGTGTGAAGCCTGCTTTCGACTTCTTTATTTCTCCCTTCATCTTCCCCTGATGGCACTTGATAAGGTGCGTGCTCAAGCATCCTGGCTAGTACAGGATCCTGTGAGCCTTCGGGAAGGGGGGCCAAACACCTGATCCTCTCCGCCTTTCTTATTAGAATGATGTTGTGACAAATAAAAAGACAACATGTTCGGCCGTAGAATTACTTACGTCGGTATCTGGACGGTTGCAGTTGAGACCCGCATCCTCGGTGGTGTCCGGACACTTTATTCGTGATCCGAAGAACAATCTATACATCTCTTCGAGCGTCACACCGAAGAATTGCTGAATAGTTCGCGGTCCTTCTGGGTTGAACTCCCACATTCAGAGAGATCGACGTTGGCATGGTAGGACCCAACAAACAAGCATAACTTGCATTACCTTGACAAGACGGACCCCTCTTGAGGAGATCTCAGATGCGACTTTGCAATGTCATCACGTCGTTAATTGGCCCCCAGTCCAGCCCCTTGTTGACTCATGACGCCAGTTGCAGTGGAGGGCCCGAGCGGAAGGCGGGGGTAGCCACCCAGTTTGTACCTTGGGGAGCTGTGATGTAAAATCACTCCTGTTGCCATAAGTTGGACACCTCCGGGAAGGAACCCTTTGGACATATAGCATCGACGCCTTTGCTTATTATGGCACCTCCGGATTCTGCGTGTCGCCCATCAATTGTCTTCGGCTTCACACTGAAGGTCTTGAGACATAAGCCAAAGTGAGGGGTGATGCGGAGGAAGGCCTCACACACGACGATAAACGACGAGATGTGAAGGATGGAATCTGGAGCTAGGTCGTGGAAATCGAGCCCGTAATAGAACATAAGCCCTCTAACAAAGGGATCAAGACTAAAGCCTAGCCCTCGGAGGAAGTGGGAAACAAATACGACACTCTCGTTGGGTTCGGGAGTGGGGATGACCTGCCCTTGAGCAGGCAGCATGTGCAGGATTTCAGCGGTCAGATACCTGGCTTCCGTTAGCTTCTTGATGTCCTCCTCTGTGACAGAGGAGGCCATCCACCGACCTTGAAGGTTGGATCCGGACATGGTTGAAGGTCCGAAGCGCTTAGCCTGAGCCTTGGGTGTTGGAGCTCGAGGTGGGGGAAGGGAAGGATCGAGCGTGGGAAGAAAAGGACGGGCCTTGGCCCCTTTATAAAGAGGGTGAATATCAAAACGTCCTCCGCATGGACGTTTGGAACTTGCCTAAAATCGAGGAGTCGTATTAACAAGCACGATTGGGTTACCCACACCCGTATTGATGAGAATCCCATGATAAGGGGATCAAGATCTCCTCTTCGACAAGACGTGCCAATAAAACCGCCTCACAACACGTAGTGGCAGGCTGGGAAAAATGGTTCATAATGACCGGACCGCGGCAGAAAAGTTGTCAGCAGATTAGATTTGTGGAATATTATACTCTCTACGGTGGTATGTGGAATTTGTTTTGCAGAGCTGGACAAGATCCTTGTGTTCAAAATCTTCTATGGAGTATTCAGAGAAGGAACCCGCCTTACAATGCCGAAGACAATCTGCGCGCCGGACTCGTCGTCATTGAATCCTGGTTCATGGGCTACTGAGGGAGTCCCGGATTAGGGGGTCCTTGGACAGCCGGACTATATACTTTGGCCGGACTGTTGGACTATGAAGGTACAAAATTGAAGACTTCGTCCCGTGTCCGGGTGGGACTCTCCTTTGCGTGGAAGGCAAGCTTGGCCATTCGGATATGTAGATCTCCTTCTCTGTAACCGACTATGTGTAACCCTAGCCCCCTCCGATGTCTATATAGACCGGAGGGTTTAGTCCGTAGGACAATAACAATCATAATCATAGGCTAGCTTCTAGGGTTTAGCCTCTACGATCTCGTGGTAGATCAACTCTTGTAATACTCATATCATCAAAATTAATCAAGCAGGAAGTAGGGTATTACCTCCATCGAGAGGGCCTAAACCTGGGTAAACATTGTTTCCTCCGCCTCCTGTTACCATTAGCCTTAGACGCACAGTTCGTTACCCCCTACCAGAGATCCGCCGGTTTTGACACCGACAGTTGCCGTCGATGAGGACTGACTTGCCAGCTGAGGATCCCAGTCCAGTGTCGCAGAATGTGTCCTTCAGAAATGACAAAAGGGGCTCCGTGGTGATGAAGGATGTCAAATTGTTCATAATGAGCCGCAGGAGATCAGCGGCAGGGCCATCGATGATATTGACGGCGGTCAAACCCGAAGGGTTGGGGGTGGGCAACTTAACCTGTGACATAACCCGCTTCAAGCTATCGGTGTCGACAACCTCGATGTCGTAGCCGGCATCCGCGACATGCCAGAATACTCTAGCCTGCTGATTGAAAGGCTAAATCCAGGTCCAGTCATTGTCTTTAGCTTCCTCGGCAGCCACCTCGCCAACGTCGGGCGAAGAGGCCGCGGTAAAGCTATTTTGGGCCATTCGCTCCTCGAGCTCCCTGGGAAGTGTAGTCGGGCTTAGGCTACAACGCTCTGGAGTGGGGGGAGGGGGTGGGGATGGGGATCCCTGATAAAGGGGGTGTTTCACAGGCGTCATCCAAGAAACTCAGGGCGGCGAGGGTACGTTTATTGGTGGGAAATCTTCACGGGCAGACCGACAGAGGTTGACGATGGAGGCAGCGCGGCGGCGGCGACCTAGCTAGGTTTGGAGCGAGGGATGGGTGGTGTGTATGTGTGTGAGCGGGTGATTTGGGGTGAGCGAAGGATTTGGGGGGTGTGTGTGGAGGGAGTCCAAGGTGGTGTTTGAGGAAATGCCGCGGGTACCGAAAATTTTACTAGACCATGGCGGGGCTACCGAAAATTTGGATCAAAGATTGAAGCAGAGTGAGGCGGGAGTAAAGTGCCAGGGTTACTAGAAATTTGGATCTACTGATTGATGCAGAGCGAGAGTAACGGACATCGCACACAGTCCAGACATACTAATCGTTTGCTATCAAACAGAAAAACCATCTATGCGGACGCGGGTAGATATTTTTGAGATTGCGAGGGAGTAGATATTTTCTAGAGGGGGAGGGAAACCACGTGGATCCCAATCTACTGTGATCACATGGGTGACAGGGGAAGGGGCTCGACACACGGGTAGTCCTAGGGAACCGTGTCTGTTTCGTACCTGATCGCAGACGGTTTCTGCGTCCGACTCGTCTGTTGTTTATAAATTTGGCAAAAAAATGAGGGAAAGGGTCAGAACACGAACACACTTGCACGTGGACCAAATATATGTATGAAAAGGGTGGTTTGATGGTCAAGTAACCAATGCAAAACTTTGATGTGGCACCTGTTGCACATAGGACACGTTATTATTGCTAGCCCCGAACACACACACTTCATGTTGCCGGGAGGGGAATCCTAGCTATGAACGCATGCCCCCAAATAGCTAGGTCTGACATCTTACCGTACCGTAACACAAAACCGAAAGGAGTACATCAACGCCCTCCCCCTTTGCTTCTGATCAACTGTGGACCATGTGCGGGCCCATAGATGTGTTCTTTTGGTGTTACCAAATCACAAATTTGATGTGGCACATGTGCATTGCAAATTAACCGGGCATCCTGACCCCACGTAGGTTCACCTAGTATGAAGTAGTACTGTCACCCCCCCACACACACACACTTTGAGTCAGCGGGAGGGGGCATCTCACCAAGTCGTATTGTAAGACTAACCAAGAAGAATCACCCACCTTAGTCATATAACCTCTCTTGTTTGTTGGGTCAAAGTCATGCATTGACGTTCCACATGCGGCCCCACAAAATAGGCTAGTTTTTCTCCGATAACCACGCGAGGTAGTGCCTTAAGACAACCACTGCGTGCATGTGGCCCCAACATATGTATGAAGTGTCATGTTGTGTTTGAATATACCCAATGCACAAAATTTATATGGCCGCATGTTTTTGGAAACGGAAAGTCCCCACATGCACTACTGGAATTAGAAGATTTGCCATCAGCCACTTCTTTGCCGTCCGCTAGCAGACGGCAAAGGATGGGTTTGCCGTCAGCTACCAAAAAACTGACGGCAAAGAGTTGGCTGACGGCAAAGATGGCTTTTCCTTCAGCCACCTCTTTGTCGTCCGCTAACGGACGACAATGAAGATTTACCATCTGCTAGCAGACGGCAAAGAGGGGGTTGGCCCACTGGCTGGTAAACCCTAACGGCCCCCTCTTTGCCGGCTGCTAGCGGACGACAAATAGCAAGAAGGCGGACGACAAAGGTGTAGCGGACGGCAAAGGTTCAATTTAACTAACGGGCCGGGGCCCCGCTGTCGCCCTCTCTCTCTTTCTCTCCCTTTTCCTCCCCGACGACCACCGCAGCCGCCCCGTCGCCCCACTGCCCTGCCTCCCCACCCACCGTTGCCCCACCGCCCCGCCGCCCCCCCCCCGTTGCCCGCCGCCCGACCACCACGTCGCCCCCCCGCCGCTGCCCTGCCGCCCCATCGCCTGTCGCCCCAACCACCGCCGCCTGTCCGCGCCACCACCCGCTGCCCCACCGCCCCACCCCCGAATAAGGTCATTGAGCCCGCCCGCTCCGCCCCCATCGCCGAGCCAGTCCATGATGGTTCTCTGGCGCCCCTACACCCGCCCCGCCGCGCCGCCGCCACCCTTCCCGCGTAGGCCCCTCCATCCGCCCCGCCGCCGGAGCCGGACCGCGCCGCCACCACCCTTCCCGCAGACGACCCTCCACCCTCCCTCCGACCATCCTCCAAGGTGAGCTTTTTTTTCTACTGTTCATTGTTGTAAATGGTTATCGCCATTGTGTTGCTGCTAGTTTGCTTGTTTTGGTATTTTTTGGTTTGATAGACTGAGATTGGTGGTGTATGTATAGAATGTTCAGTGTTGCTGATTCATCAAACCTGACTTGCATGTAGCCCGAGACTAACAACTATAGTACTGTACTTAAAGAGGATGCAAGGCAATGGGCTTGTCTTTGATTATAAACATTAACGAATGAATCAATGTAGTAACATTATTCATTCTCCAAAGTTATAGAAACTAAAAGCACTTTTATTTATTTTTTACATGGAACATCTTTATTCTTCCATTAACCTGAGTGCACCATGTCTTGGACAATACGGCTTGGGGATCGAGTCCATGTTTCACCGAATCGGATGCTGGTAGATAAGAGCATGTGCAACCTTAAAACAGAAAAATGTAAAACAAGAAAGACATTTTTATCTCTTTAAACAGAACTCCCTGAAGAAGCATGTCGAATCGTAAATTCCCATCCACCTTGCGAGGAATCCGGCATTGATGCTAGTAATTTCCAGCATATCACCATCAGAAGAGTTGATAATCAGCATCATTTCTTCTGACTTGGAACAAACTTGGCTTCATCAATATCTAGCTTCTTCTCCTTTGCAGTAATTTTGTTCCTCAGAAGAAACTAATACTATCACGTCTGTTTTGTTTTGTTTTGTTGGCCTCTAGCTTTTTTTCCTTTTCCTCTTTTCTTTTACCTATGATGATGAAACCTTCTAGTATAGATACAACATTATGGCCATCCATCTTAACTAGCAGCAGCATCATCATCACTTGTAGTAGCAGTAGACACTAACTAGCCAATAATAACCATGACACCTATTATTGCATTCATCTTCCTTCTCTTCTCTAGAAAAGGAAAAAAATAATAGCAGCAACATCAACACAATAACAAGAATGAATGATTCAAGAAAGCTAAGCTTCATTAAAAGTGTCAAACTAAAATGAGTGCATCATCACCACATCATCATGCTAAGTAGTAATCTCATCTCATCGGTGTTCATTCATGCTACACCTTGCTAGCTAGACAACAATCACTTAGAGAGTCATGCCAAACAAGCAAACCAACCACAGGTTTTTAGCACAACACAGTCGAGGGTCGCCGAGGGAAAAGAGGGTCGCCGAGTGGTTGAGGGGTCGACGATCGAGGGGAAAAGGAGCCGAGGGTCTAGGGGTTGAGGATCAAGGTGCCGAGGGGTCGAGGGTCGAGGGGAAAAGGCTTCGAGGGGTCGAGGATCGAGGGGAAAAGGAGTCGAGGGTCTAGGGGTCGAGGATTGAGGTGTATAGGGTCGAGGATCGAGGGGAAAAGAAGTCGAGGGTCTGGGGTCGAGGATCGAGGTGTCAAGGGGTCGAGGATTAGCCATCCCGACCCTTCGCGGATTAGGTATTCAATTTTTTATTATGTTCATGACGATGATACAAACTTAATTTTTTTATTATGTTTATGTTGTACTAATATCGTTTACTCTTTGTCATTGCAGGTGTTGACAGATGGTGGGCGCGGGTTGAGAGCGCTCCAAACCTCCTTCCTCGGTGCGTGCTGGGAGGGGTGGCTATATTTCACCCCAACAGCTTCATAGAGCGCTCGTAGGAAGACGAAGAGGGGATCTAGAGGTGGACATGGCGGCGGGAGAGGAAGGAAGGCTGTTGTGCCTTCCTCGCCGCCACCCGAAGCTGATTCTCTGGACCACCGGAGTGCTCTGTCTCAGGTGGAGTCGTCAGACTTGGACCCGCCTCAGACTCCGGTCGACGAGCCTCGGGCTGACGATCCTTCGTCCCAGGAGACTCGGGCCCCAGAGTCTTCGTCCCACGAGACTCCGGTCCCAGAGTCTTCGTCCCAGGTGACTCCGGAGACTAGTGGCCATGCTGATGGTGAGGAGACATTGTCTGACGATAGTTTTAGCGATGGCGAGCTGGTTGAGCAGGGCAAGAAGGTCTACCAGTGTGGTGGTACGAAGCTCCCGGCCGTGCCGGCGACCCGCGATCAGAGGTGGTTGGTTCAGCCTAACGGGGAGAAGTAAGTGCATTTACTCTGTTTTAACCTTTGTCCTTCATGTTTCTTCAAATTAATATCTAATGTGTTGGCCTTGTCATACTGCAGGGGTTGGATACACCCCGATGGTGTCCGCAGGCCCAACCAGGTCCTTGGTACTCTAGTCCGACACCACTTCCCGGGGTGGGTCACGTTGCCCGGTGAGGGTCAGGCTCCACAACTAGCAATGAGCTAGGAGCTGTACGTGGCTTCCCCGGCCCCGCCAGAGGAGAGGGTCGACGGTGTCATGTGTGAGACGGGGCCGACATTGTGAGGCGGCGTTTTTGGTAATTTCTACTTTACAGAATTAAAAATCAACATTACCTAGTGATTTTACTAATCAATGTTGTCTTGTTCGATTGCAGACCTTCTACAGGGTTGCTGAGGAACATGAGGCGAAGGTGCAAGCGCCTGCTTCAAAACTTACAGCACGAGGCTAGGGTGCAGGCTGTTCGAGACTGCTACGCCTTGAATAACATTAGGAGGGCCAAGAAGAAGTGTCGTGACAAGTATCTGAGTAAGGAGAAGTACATGAAGGCAATTACCTATTCTTAAGGCCTTGTACTTAGTTTCCTTGATTTGATTTGTAGGCTTAGCGCTGAAATTTCTCTTTGCCAAACTTAGGTGCCCCCGAGATGGTATGCGGATATGATGGACTGTTGGGAGGCGTTGGTGGATGAGTGGTGCTCTCTCCAATGGTAGCCCAACACAACAAGGCTAGGGATAAGCGTTCCCAAATGCGCGGTGTGCCACACCATCAAGGGAGCTCCAACCAGTTTGAGTACGGGGATCACTGGGTATGTGGTTTCAGCCCTTAATGGTTCATGCAATTTCATTCTTCATGCTAGCTTCAGCCCATAACTAATATGTTGTTCCTCTCTTTTAGGCAAAACACAACAAGAAGGAACTGCCACTGCTATACGACCTCTAAGCCATGGCCCATATGGCCCCGTTTGAGGGAGTCCTGGATTAGGGGGTCCTCGGACAGCCGGACTGTTGGACTATGAAGATACAAGATTGAAGACTTCGTCCTGTGTCCGGATGGGACTCTCCTTGGCGTGGAAGGCAAGCTTGGCAATACGGATATGTAGATCTCCTCCCTTGTAACCGACTCTATTTAACCCTAGCCCCGTCCGATGTCTATATAAACCGGAGGGTTTAGTCCGTAGGACAAGAACAATCATACCATAGGCTAGCTTCTAGGGTTTAGCCTCTACGATCTCGTGGTAGATCAACTCTTTTAATACTCATATCATCAAGATCAATCAAGCAGGAAGTAGGGTATTATGTCCATCGAGAGGGCCCGAACCTGGGTAAATATCGTGTCCCCCGCCTCCTGTTACCATCCGCCTTAGACGCACAGTTCGGGACCCCCTACCCGAGATCCGTTGGTTTTGACACCGACATTGGTGCTTTCATTGAGAGTTCCACTGTGCCGTCATCATAAGGCTGGATGGCTCGTCTCGTTGTCAAGGACAACATCACCTCTGGGGGAGCCCTGACTGTAGGCCAAGCTCTCCGACTAGGCGGCTTCGTCATGACCGCCCGTTCGGCCACTGCGCCGACGATGACTTCTCGGGTCATCAAAAACAGTCTCCACATCAGCTCGGAATTCACCGAGCAGATGGATCCAATGGAGCTCTCTTCTTTGAACGAGCTCTTGGATCGCATCGCCGCCTTGGGAGTCGCTATGGACTGTGATCGGATCGGACTTAAACCCGACAAAAGGGAGACTAACTCTCCGCCGGTCACCCACCAGATAGCAGTGGTGGAGAATCAACGCAGCGATTCTTCCTCTATCTTGAGGACAAGCTATGTCTGGATTCCCGAGCTCTCTAAGCCGGATACCCGTCTACGGGAGCACATAGCCCAACCTCTGAACCTAGAATCAGGCAGCTGGCCGGACCTATTGGGTAACAAACCGGAGCCCGGACTTTCGAGATCTAAAACTCCGCCGCTCCTGGGTCTCAGATCGGGTCAGGGTTCGGAGCTAAATCTACCCACCCACCCAGATATAAGTGATCTGTCCCACATTAGCCAAGATCCCCAAGAAACAGTACATCACTATTGGGCCAGATTCCTCCTTGTAATGAGCAAGGTAAAGGACTGTCACGAGGAAGACGCAATTTCATTCTTTTGCAAAAATTGCACGGACAAGGGAATCCTCAACGCCATAAGTCGCCGTGACATAGCACACTTCATTGACTTGGCGGCCACAGTACAGAAGTACTGTGCGATGGAAAGAGCCTGGAAAACCCAAACAAAATTCTGGGATCCTACGTCTCTCACTAAACCCCCCGTCCGAATTAAAAGGGTGCACTCTCCTAAGTCACCCGATCCAATTACTAAGAAACAAAAGCCATCTACAGGGCGCGGAATCATACTGGAGGGATGGCTCAACGGGCCATGCAAAATTCACAGTACATCGAATACCATACCAACACACGGCCTTAGAGCATGTTGGGTACTCCGGCAGGTGGCCAAGAGCGGCGAGGATATCCTCATCAACAATACCGCAGAGCACCATCTCGTGGAAAATAACAGTATAGTATTAATAGTCTTTGAGACCTTCACCTCAAGTAATACGCGTAAGCGAGCACTCCGCAGCCTCGCCGAAGTCTGCCACGTTGTAGTAATAAATCCATGGAGCGATACGGCTATCACCTTCAATGCAAGTGACGAACCTAAATTCCGAACAGCCCGAGCACCAGCCGCCTTGGCCGTTAGTCCAATTGTGGACGGCTTCCGGCTTACCAAAGTGCTCATGGACGGCGGCAGCGGATTAAACCTCATATATCAGGAGACTCTTCGAAAAATGGAAATAGACAGAAGCCGCATTGAGCAAAGCAGCACGACCTTCAAAGGAATCATCCCTAGTCTGGAGGCACGATGTGCTGGGAAAATCACACTGGATGTGGTATTCGGCACGCCGGAGAATTATATGTCCGAATAAATCACATTCCAAGTGGCCCCGTTCAATAGCGGATACCACACCCTTCTAGGGCGGGAGGCATTCACGATCTTCCAAGCTATACCCCATTACGGGTACATGAAGCTCAAAATGCCCGGGCCCAATGGAATTATCACTCTAGCTAGTGATCCGGACATAGCACTCCACGCCGAAAATAAAATAGCCGCACTGGCCCTCGCAGCGTTATCCGAAGCCCTTGCGGCCGAGGAGTTAACTGCGCTGCGCTCCATAGTGGACAGGGACGATGTGATACTTGACAAAATATCCAAGTCCACCTCTTTTAAACCAGCGGATGAAATAGTCAAATTCCTAGTCCATCCAACGGACCCTACAAATACAGCATCCATCGGGGCATAGTTAAACCCCACAGTAGACGTTGCACTACGGGAGTTTTTGCACGCGAATTGGGACATCTTCGCCTGGCATCCTTTAGACATGCCAGGAATCCCACGCAGGCTGGCCGAGCATAGCCTTAACATCCTAAAGGGATTCAAGCTGGTCAAGCAAACTCTTCGGCGCTTCTCTGAGCCTAAGCGACAAGCTATGGGAGAGGAGCTAGCCAAGTTACTGGAGGCCGGATTCATTCGAGAAATAAAACATCCGGACCAAAGAAGGACAAATGTTGGTGCCTATGCGTCGATATCAAGGACCTTAATAAGGCTTGCCCAAAGGATCCCTTCCCCCTCCCTCACATCGATCAAATTATCGACGCTACCGCAGGACACGACTCATTGTGTTTCCTCGACGCATACTCCGGATACCATCAAATTAAGATGGCAGAGTCCGATCAAGCCACAATGGCATTTATCACTCCATACGGCCCCTTCTGTTTTAACACCATGCCTTTCGGCCTCAAAAACGCCGGTGCAACCTATCAACGCATGATTCAGACATGCTTGGAGACACAGATTGGCAAAATAGTGGAGGCATACGTAGACGATGTGGTCATTAAAACCAGACACGTCGAATCCTTAATAGACGACTTGAGGCTCACGTTCGACAATCTCCGAACATACGACATTAAGCTCAACCCAGAAAAATGCGTCTTCGGCGTGCCCGCCAGAAAGCTCTTAGGCTTCATCGTCTTCAACAGAGGAATCGAAGCAAATCCGGCTAAAATCCGAGCTCTGTCGCAGTTGGCCATCCCAACAGACCTCAAACAAATCCACAAACTAACTGGATGCGTGGCCGTCTTAAGCCGCTTCATCTCCCGATTAGGAGAAAAGGCACTGCCTCTTTATCGCCTTCTGTGACGCACCGAACACTTCGAGTGGACGGATGCGGCCACGGCCGGATTAGAAGAAATAAAAGTTGTTTTGGCCACAAACCACATCTTGGCCGCACCTAACATCGGCGAACCAATGCTGCTATATATAGCGGCAACACACCAAGTTGTAAGCGCAGTGCTCATCGTGGAACGAGAGATGGACGAACATCAGTTCCTGCTTCAAAAGCCGGTATACTATGTATCCACTGTCCTCACTCCATGGAAATCATGGTACTGACATTATCAAAAGATAGCATATACGGTCTTCATGGCATCCCGGAAGCTACGACACTACTTTCAAGAGTGTTCAATTATGGTGGCCCCTGAAGTGCCACTCAACGACATAATAAACAACCTGAGGCCACAGGCCGGATTGCTAAATGTGCTATTGAGCTCCTCCCGTTCGACATAATATACAAACCACGGCGAGCCATTAAGTCACAAGTACTGGTTGATTTCGTTGCCGAATGGACAGAAGCTGAACTCCCTAAAGAGTACGGCGCGTACTCCGACTAGATTATGCACTTTGACGGGCTCTAAAATGCTGGCTGGTATGGGGGCTGGCGTCGTCCTGACGTCCCCCACCGGAGATACAGTCCAATACGTACTCCAAATACTATACACAGACTCCAACAACGCAGCAGAATATGAGGCCCTGTTACATGGTCTCCGGATGGCAGTCTCCATGGGCATTCAACGCCTGGAGGTACGCGGGGACTCGAACCTCGCAATATCTCAAATAAATGGAGACTTCAACGCCAAGCATCCAAAAATGGCGGCTTATCGCAACGCCGTCCTTGAAATGCCAGCTCGGTTCGAGGGGCTTGAATTCCACCATGTGGCCCGGGAAAACAGTCAGGCAGCGGATATCCTCGCCCGCATCAGTGCTAAGCGCGACCCTGTCCCACCTAATATCTTCTTGGAAAGGCTGTTTAAGCCATCTGTGGTATGGGAAGGGGAGACCGATAACAATAGTCCGGACCCGGCCACAACAACAGATACCGAACACTCTGACATAATGGGAGGCTCTGCCACCGAAATAACACCTTCCGCCTACATAATTAGGCAGGAACTACCCATGGACCCAAATGAGGTGTGCTGCATTGTGCGGCGGTCTAAAGCCTACAAGGTCCACGAGGGAGAACTTTATAAGAAAAGCGCTACCGGAGTCCTTCAAAGGTGCATCTCCGAAGAGGAAGGGCGGCACTTTTGGCAGAAATTCATGATGGACTTGGCGGCCACCATGCCGCAGCTCGGGCCCTTGTAAGCAAGGCCTTCCGTACAGGTTTCTACTGGCCGACGGCCCGAGCAGACGCACAGGACCTCGTTCAACGTTGCGTTTGTTGCCAGCTTTTTTGCAAACCAAAGCCATATGCCGCCTACCACTCTCCAAACAATCCCCATTACTTGGACCTTTGCGGTCTGGGGGCTTGATATGGTCGGACCCCTCAAGGGGGAAGCCATAAGAAAAAATACTTATTGGTCATGGTGGATAAATTCACCAAATGGATAGAAGCCAAACCAGTTAAAACGGCCGAATCCGGACCAGTGATAGACTTCATATCCGGGGTTGTACACCGTTATGGCATCCCCCACAACATCATCACTGATAACGGCTCGAACTTTACAGCCGACGAGGTAAAACTCTGGTGGAACAACATGGGCATCAAGCTCGATTATGCTTCTGTCTATCACCCGCAAACTAACGGTCAAGTCAAACGAGCAAACGGTCTTATCATGAGCGGCATTAAACCCAGATTAGTGCGATCCTTGAAGGAATCCGATACGCACTAGGTAGAGGAGCTCGACTCCGTACTATCGAGTCTACGGCCCACGCTGAATCGCACTACCAGATACACATTCGTTTTTAATGGTATACGGCGCAGAGGCGGTACTGCCCTGCGACATAATTCATGACACACCTCAAGTGCGCATGTATGAAGAGAAAGAAGCCGAGCTTGACCGGCAGGTCAATTTGGATGCCCTAGAGGAGGAGCATGACGTGGCTAAAGCCCGTTCCGCATTCTATCAACAACAGGCTCGAAGGTATCAAAGCAGAGAAGTACGGGCCAAAACTTATAACGTTGGCGAACTCGTTCTATGCCTACCGGAGAAGAAAAAGAACAAGCTCAAGCCCAAATGGGAAGGTCCCTTCGTTATTGACCAAGTTCTGACCGGTGGACCGTACCGTCTGCGGGATGCATCGGACAATCGCCTGGAGCCAAACCCGAACGCAGCCAGACTCCAAAGGTTCTACGCCTAGTGCCGGACTCTATGTTCGTCTCCTTACCTGTATCAATTTTTATATATTCGTTATCTGTCTTTTGTTTCTTTCTCTCTTCTCTTTTTTCTTCAAGGACTTAAAAGGCTAAAATGTGTCTTGACTACACAATCTTGACGCGATAGCTGCGCTCATGATTCCAGGGGGCTTCTTATACAGAAGCTTAATATAGCTACGTTCCGGGCTCTAGGCCCCACACATGTGTTACTTTTCATATGTACCCTTTTTCCCCCACTATATGAATCGATATTACTTAAGTTTTGGCCAAGCTGGGTTGCCTGGCTCTTGTGTTTATTCCCTACGTTCCCGTTAATTCGGCTAGGGCATAAGGGGAACACCTCTGCGATTGTTACTGCCGGGTCAGCCGGATGTGTAACTCAGAATGGGTGAAGCCGAAAGCTAGCATTCCTAAGGGAATATTCGGTCAGTGAACAAAAGACGATTTCTATTTATTGTACTAGTTGCCCCCAGAAGTTTATATCCTGCGTCTGTTTTCGCAGTCCGGACATGCACATTAATGCATGCATACCCTGGGAAAGGAACCCTTAAGGAACTATTCTCCCTTGAAGATGTTTCTTACTATCCATGTAATATAACATGGCTAGTTGGGTACTTGTCTGTTCACGCACTTATGACCCCTACGCCTGGTTTCCATGCATATCCCGGTTTTTACATAACTGAGCGGGTATTCGGATACACTCCGGACTGTCGGGTCCGGAGGTTGAAGCGAAAGGGTCCGCCATGAAAAATGATTTACAATATATGTCACTTGAAGTACACAGTCACTTAGACTGACTAAATTCTTCTTCTATACCATCCTACAGGCTGTCTAGCCTACAGTCCTGTTGAGAATACTTTGCGGCTAATTCTACCCGGTCATAAACCAAAATGACGGGGATCTCTTTCCCGTCAGGCCCCACAGGTCTGACCTCGGCCATGTGGTTCGGGTCAGCCTTGGCATATCGCGTCTTCACCATGGCCCAGGCCTCCCTTGCACCTTGTCGGCAGGCTGATATCTTCCATAATCGAAAGCGCCACCGTGCTCCCTTGAGCTTTTCTACAAGCTCTCTCATGTCTCCTGGCAGGGAGGCGGATGGTCACAAGGCTTGGGCAGTGCCCTGCATCACCTGCCGCACTTGTTCGTGCAGTTGTGAGAGCTCTGGCAGAAGACCGCCCGTAGACCCGGGCATCTCCTCCACGGGATGACCCATCAGCATACCTACAGATATAACTATGTTAGCCAGTTTCTTCACCGAACTCAGTAAAAGTTCATTCAAGCACTTACTGAAAATGCCGCGTCGAAGCCTCTTATTCTTCTTTATGGAGTCAGCAAGCTGGGCCCGAACATCTTTCAGTTCAACGCTCAGCCGGGTATTGGCGTCTTGGATATCGTTTTTCTCCTGCCTAACTTGCGTAAGCACAAGCTCGCTAGCCTTTAGCTGTCGTTGAGCATGTTGCGCATCCAGATTCACTCCGGGACCATCTGCATAGTCTATTGTTAGATTTGCATGCATGCCGCATACTACCTGGTAAATGACATTCTTTGCAATGAAAACAAGTGTTGCCAGATGGGGCCTTCTCGGACTCCTTCACCGCAGCAACTGCGGCCTGAAGCTGGGCTTTGCACTCCTCCAGCTCTAGAGACAACTGGGTATTCTTCTCCGTAAGAACCTATGCAAACAATGATCCTTAAATCAGTTGTGCCAACTGTTTCAAGTCTCAGGGGCTACTGATATACATAATTATTAGATTTCCTTACCCGTATATCTTTTACATACTGGTCCGTGGCTCTGGCAAGACCATTTTGAGAAGCTCGGATGTATGCGTCTCCTGAGTTGAAGGCATCGAACGCCTCTTGGGAGAAACAAGCGTCACAGAGTACGGCCCGACGACGCCTGTGATTCATGGCGCTCTCCACTTAGGAATTTGTAGCGGATAGCCTATCCGCATCCTCTGTAGGAGGAACACCCGACGTTGGCGCCATGTTAGCGTCTGCCTCTATATCCGGCTCTGGAGCCCGACTGGTGGAGGCGTGACTGGCAACCTCTCCAGATATAGTCCGGCGAGCGTTTTTCCTACTAGGAAACAGGGGCGTTATCATATTTTAAAAGACGACCACCACGGAGCGGGGTTCTCTTTCATACCTCTGCGACGTCGTCTCAGTCCTGACCGCCTTCCTTTTAAGCCTACCCGTCTTCGGTGCCCCTTGTTGGCGAGTCACTGCGGGTCCGGCTTGGCGTCCCGAGGGCCTTCCCTGTAAAACACCATATGTGTCGGTAGGTGAAGTGCAGAAAAAGGGATCCTTGTTGGAAGTTAGGGCTCCGGTTTTACTTACATGCGATGCGGGGAGCAGTCTAGGATTATCGGCTATGATGGCCACCAAGGTACCGTCATAGCTCAACTGACAGAACGTTCTGTCGATGATCTCCACAAATGTGTCTGGATCTTCTTCGAGTCCGGGGTCGAGGGCCCGGTCAGGGTCCTCTAGTTGTGGAGACGGGCTGTGGACCTCCCTCACAGCTTTTCGTAGTTCCTGCTATGAAATAGCAAGGAAAATACTTATGACAAAGAATGCGGAAAGGATTGGAGTGGAAAGTAGCAGCTCACCCAGCTTGGGGGGTTGTACATGGAGAATCCATCCCGTGGCTTAATACGGATGGACTCCTCTTCTTCTCCTTTATACAAATCAGACAGTATCTTCGCTAGGGCAGCGACGGAGTCCGGACCTTTACGACCGCAGCGGGTGGTGTCGTGGTTCTAAGTCTGACAGTAGAATAGGGGGTAGGTAATGTAGAGGCAAGATCTCAGCTATGGAGGAGTTGTACATGCAAGGTTTACGAGTTCATGCCCTTCTCGGAGGAAGTAACAACCCTACTTCTCGGATCCCGGAGGCGGTCGACTAGATTATATGCGCGTGAGTTACAGAAGATGCGAACCCTTGTCCCAGAGGAGGGGGGTGGCTTATATAGAGTGCGCCAGGACCCCAGCTCCCCTCCATTACATAGGATTCAATGTACATAAAGAGGTGGCGTTACAGGTAACGCCTGTATTGAAGTGTTACAAATGGTCATTATACGAATAAGTGCCTGACCGTTCCTGCGCAGAGCGGCTTTAGGTCTTCTTATATGTCGAGTGGTTTTATGGTAAAGTGTCCTGGATAGAGAGAGATCTCCGAGTGAATGATAGGTCGAGCGGAGTTTACTCGACACCTTCGCCGGATCCCTTCTTCTGATTCTTGAGCTTCTTTTTTTTAGGACAAGGACCTTAGGTAGGGCGTATAGGTCAGGCCTATTACCCTACCCCAGGTTTGTGTCCTCATCATTAGCCCCCGAATGGATCGAGGTTCGAGTGAAAAAGAAAGATGAAGTTGACCTTGCTTTTGCTCTTGCTTTGACTTGTCTTCACCTCTAAGTGGAGGCCAGTTGTTAGAACTTTAGCTTCGTTTCAGTCGCGTTGATCGATTCAGAAATTGCCGACTGGTTTGTACAACGGCATCTGCCGAGTGATGTCTCTGACATGAAATCTATGGCGTGATCGGTTGCAAAGGATCACGGATTTCACGGGATTCTAAATTTTGGTGGAAGCGCGCCAGGCGGAGCACTCTGCGGTAAGTGGAATAGATAAATAGGACGTTTCGATTGCCGCACCACCTTTTTTGCCACGTATCCCGTGCGCGACTGCTGGGGGATTTGACAGGATAGCTCGGGCCCACGCGTCAGCCACTCGGAAGCAAGCCTTTAAAAGCGACGAGGCCGAGGTGTTTGCACTGTGCGCGTCCATTTCACTTCTTCTTCTTCTCGCATCTCCACTTCGTCCAGCCCATCCACTCTCGACGCCGCTGTTTCAACGCAATGGGGAAGGACAAAACGGCGGCGCTAGAGCGTGTGAAAAAGGCGACGTGTGCGGAGAAGAGCAAGAAGATGAATCGGGGGTCTTCATCGCGCTCGGGGCTGCCGTCGGGTTGGATCCGATCTTCGCTTCGGCAGGAGGACTTGGATGATATGGTCGAGTTAGGGCTGATCGTCCATAAGTCTACGCGTCTGCCGGGGGGAGAAATGGAGCCGTAGCCACGACCAGGTGAGTGTGTTCTGCTCGCCACTCATGTCGACCGCGGCTTCTCGCTTCCACCGCATCCCTTTTTCGAGGTTTCCTGAATTTCTTTGGTGCCCAACTCCACCATTTTACCCCCAATACCGTCACATATCTTGCTGCATTCGTCTCCATGTGTGAGAATTTCTTGGGGTGCCGACCGCACTGGGCCTTTTCAAGCACATATTTACCATCCGATCCCAAACTGTGAAGAAAGCGAACTCGTACGATGAGAAGACCCATGTTATTCTGATGTGTGGGGGTCTGGGCATTCAGAAGAGGAAGAGGAGTTCTTTCCCCCTGACGAATCTTTCGGAGTTGGTCAGGGGCTGGCAGTCGACCTGGTTCTACTGCCAGGATATCGCGACCCCAGGCCAGTCAACCGGGCTCCCCCCTTTATCTTTTGATCGTGTTCAAACTCCATCTTCATTGCAAGTGACTACTGCGGAGAAGGCGGAGACAGGCATGCTAGTCGAGAAAGTAGTCCAACTAATCAACCAAGGTGTCACCGGTATGGACCTGCTCGAGGTGTTCCTCAGTCGGCAGATCCAACCCCTTCAAGCTCGAGACCACTCCATGTGGATGTACTCCGGGGCTGGCGACACTGCTCGAGTTATCCGGATGAGGTGGAGGCCAAAACAGTGGCCGAGTGGTTGATGGGGGTCACCGGGAACAAGGACAACCCTAGGGGCGCTAGGAGAGTCGACCCTTTCAGCGACAGCAACCTGCCAGACAAGGTCTGGTCATAATGATTGAATTTTTGAACGTATTTTTCGACTGATTGTTGATCCGACTGACTTATGATCGGTCCCTTGTTTTCCAGATCCACACGGAGACGTATTCGATGCCCAATGGTGAACAAGCTCTGGAGCAAGACCAAGAGGGCGAGGAAAGTGCCGAGGAGAGCGGTGAGTGGGAGTCTCCAACTGACGATGATGAAGACAAGAGCGACGAGTCGGACGATGAGGAAGTGGGCGACTCACCGCCTTATTCTCAATGTCGATCCAAGCTGCGCCATGATCCCGTGAGCAAGCGCGGCAAAGCTGTGGCGTCGAGTGCTCCATCTCACAAGCGCGCCCGGTCCTCGACTCCAGAATTGGCTGAGAAGGCCACCAAGCAGCCCAAAGTTAATCTTCCGAAGGCTCGGAAGACCTTGCCTAGAATCAAGATGGACGTCCCTGTTGCCTCTGGGTAAACGTTCTTCTCGTATTTTCTTGTTCCGACCGATTTTCCTGTTCCGACCGGTTTTCTTGTTCTGACCGAGTGGATGATGAACTTGTATAGCCCAACCTTAGCTGGGACTGACATGGATATTGACAAGACTACAACAGACGAGGAAGCTGACGACGCCGTCACCACCAAAGCCAGTAAGTCTGCCCGACTCGAATTTATTTGGTCGACTAGATGGTTTGTCAGTTATCCTTATGGCTTTCTTTGTTTATTGCAGTTCCACGAGACATTGTTGTGCTCCCGGACGATGAAGAAGAGTCACCGCTGAGAGGGAGGAGGAGGAAGGACAAGGAACTGGGCGGGAAGGCGCCTGAAGTCCAGGTTCCTCGGTCGACTGTGACGCCTTTGACGACGGTCGAGCGATCGACAAATCCAGCTCGAACTAACGTCAAATTCGCTGTTCCGTTGTCGACTGATTGCCCCTCAGGATCAGCTGCTCAGACTTCTGCTGTGCCGATACAACCCCCTGCTTCAGATCCTGCGGCTACTTCAATTGCTCTGCCTTCATCACTTTTTACTGTAGATCAAACTCTGGACGATCCACCGGCTGCTGCCAAGGAAGCTCTTCTTTAGTTGAATCTGGTGATGGGACAAATGAAAGTGGTGCATGAGGCTAGTCAGGTAGCCTTCAACGCTGGAGCTGCTCTGCAAGCCAATGTCCAGGTTAGTTGATTTTCTGATCAGCTGTATTTCTTGTCTGATCGCCCACTGGGGTGTGGCTGTTTTGAAAATGCATGTCTTTTTGTGTCGATTCGAGCTGAATATTTGCACTAGTGGGGGCACGCTGAGTGCACCCACTGGGTGTACTCCCCGAGACCGTAGTTGACTGCGGGCAGTCGACTGTATGTAGTAAAAGAGAGCAGAACCTACCACGAAGATCACACCGGTAACACAATCATTACATGGAAATATGCAACAATATGATGCATGAAATGACATGCCAAAATGAGTGTGTTTTGGCTAATGCAGCTTGAATAGGGTGGTTTGAGTTCATTTGAATCAAAGATTCAAATGGAAACCCAAAATATGAACTCATATAAGTGCATTATCTTGTTTCATCTAAACATCAACGTTAAGTTGCTCAAAAATGCATGAAACCAGTACATATGGATAGATTGGATTTTTCTGATCAATTTTCATATATAAATCTTTGTATTTGGAGTTACAGATTAATTTCTATGATTTTTTGAAGTTTATAGCTTTTTCTGGAATTTCCTGAAAAAGAATAAACCCAGAAATTACATTACTGCATCAGCATTGCGTCACTGTGACATCAGCAATCAACAAAGACGGTCCAGGTCAAACCTGACCAGTGGGGCCCACTGGTCAGTGACACAAATAACTAACAGAGTTAGTTAGTGTTAGGTTAAGCACTAATCTAGGTTAATTAGCACTAAACTAAACCTAACTAATAATTAACAGGGGCGGGCCCATGCGTCAGTGACCAGGGGGTCGTTAGTGCCTAAACTAATTGGGCCACGTCAGAGCACCGGAGTTAGACCGGCGACGACCAACGGAGCGGCGGAGACGCGTCGGGTTCGCGCTACAGGGCACGGTTTAGGGCGCGGTTGGGTTCTACGGCTAGCTGGGGCTCGTGCGCATCCAGCGGTTGTGGTGGCTGGCGCTAGTGCGAGCTGTAGCGGCAGCGGCGGCGAGTTGGGCGGCGACCGGAGTTTAGTGGTGCACGGGCGCGGTGTTGGAGCAAGCGGGCGATCAAAGCGAGCAGCGGAGCAGCAACTACGGTGTTCCAGGAGCACAAAGAACAACAGCATGGTCGAGGAAGGCTCCACAGCAGCAGGTCCAACGGCCATGGCGGACGAGGAGCTTCGGCCATGGCGGGAATCGGTGCTAGAGGACGCGCTAGAAGAAGGGGACAGGGGGAAATGGAGAGGAGCTCATGATGCATCAGGCGGGAAGCTCGGCGGGCTTGGGGAAGTCGTGACGACGACAAATCCGTCGATGGAGTCCGTCGGCCGTGCTCGTAGAAGAACGATCGATGGTGACGTAATGGTGCTTCCGGGCTCGTGTGGTTCGGTGTGGAGGAGCTTCGTGTCGTAGCAGAGCTCGTGGACCAAGAGGAGGGGCGAGGGGAGCGCGTGGCCATGGCTACGGCGAGCGGTGGTCTCGGGTGTGCTCGACGGCGTGAGGAAGAGAGGCCAGAGGAAGGGGGCGAGGCAGAGGAAGGAGGGGAAAGTGAGAAGGGCCCTCGGGCGTCTCAGACGCGGATCAGGTCGAGGAAGGCAAGCAGGAGGTGGCCGGGAGCGCACGCGCGCGCGCCATGCTTCCCCTCTGCCTACTGGTAGGAGGAAGAAGACGACTCTGCCCTTGGTGGCCTCGGCCGGCTAGGTGGGCTGCCTATTGGGCCGTCCAGGTAAGCCGGGTAAGTCCTTTTTTAATGAATTTTTTTTGTTTTCTGTTTGTTTCAATATGTTTGGTTTGATTGAAAGGCCAAACCACTTTCATAAATTTTGGAAATATTCATGGGCTCTCTCTGAGTTATTCCATATGCCCAAAAATAAATCCAGAAGTATTGGAGCTATAACTTATTTTATTGCATTTATTAGCTCCAATTCAAATAGGTAGTGAGTTAATTCAAAAATCCAAAAATGTCCTAGAAATATATTCATCACTTTTGGCAGAGGTTTGCACCTTAACCAGAAATCATGAACTTTTCTTAAGGGCATTTTGGGCTCACTGAAGATTATTTTAGGTTGAACCTATTTGATTTGATCTGGTGCTAGGGTTTTAAAGTCCCCAATTCAGGTTTAAATGAAATTTAGACATGATGCGGCAACCAAGCTAGTCCAAGTGCATAGCAAGGCTAGGGAGGTGACATCCTCGTGGTAACTTTCTCCTTCTTATTAGCCAAATCATGCATGTAATGTTCGTTTCATTACTAACTAATATGAATGACTCGTGAAATCAAAATTTGCAGTCCGTGTGCGAGAAAAACGGTCAGACCCCTCCGCCGATGCCTCACATTGGTATAGCGGACACGGTGAGTTTCATTTGAAGGTCATTAGTTACTAGTATTCACATTTGAGTTGCATCATGCTAACGAGACATTGCAAATGATCTTTGGTGCAGCATGACTCCCGACAAGCATCGACCGATCCTTCTCCGTCTTGCACTGGCGCAACCCCGACCCTT
This sequence comes from Aegilops longissima, assembly GCA_021605205.1. Lineage (NCBI taxonomy): Eukaryota > Viridiplantae > Streptophyta > Magnoliopsida > Poales > Poaceae > Aegilops > Aegilops longissima. Next base: position 238,775,566 of record CM038679.1, read on the forward strand.
TCTGGCCCTTCTCCGTCTGACACTGGCGTAAACCCTACTGGCCCTTCACCTCCGTGATGACGATAACATTTCTCTAGTGTTTTGCCTACCAAATGCATAAAGACCTAGACTTAGCTTTATTTCCTCAAAAATGGTTACCATAATGACCTAGACATAGCCAAACTTCCTACAAAATGATATAATTAGCTTACTTAGCTCCAAAATGATCTATACTTAACAAAATTAGCTCTAATATGCTTAGTAACCTAGGTTAGCTAAATAAAGACCTATACTTAGCTTACTTATGTCAAAAATGGCATAATATGCTTAGTTAACTAAAAAAATGGCATAATTAGTTAAGTTAGCTCCAAAATGACCCATTTTACCTAGGTTTGCTCCAATATGATCCATTTTACCTAGGTTAGTGAAGGAAATATGCCCTAGAGGCAATAATAAAGTTATTATTTATTTCCTTATATCATGATAAATGTTTATTATTCATGCTAGAATTGTATTAACCGGAAACATAATACATGTGTGAATATATAGACAAACAGAGTGTCACTAGTATGCCTCTACTTGACTAGCTTGTTAATCAAAGATGGTTATGTTTCCTAACCATAGACAAAAGAGTTGTTATTTGATTAACGGGATCACATCATTAATTGAATGATCTGATTGACATGACCCATTCCATTAGCTTAGCACCCGATCGTTTAGTATGTTGCTATTGCTTTCTTCATGACTTATACATGTTCCTATGACTATGAGATTATGCAACTCCTGTTTACCGGAGGAACACTTTGTGTGCTACCAAACGTCACAACGTAAATGGGTGATTATAAAGGTTCTCTACAAGTGTCTCCAAAGGTACATGTTGGGTTGGCGTAATTCGAGATTAGGTTTTGTCACTCCGATTGTCGGAGAGGTAACTCTGGGCCCTCTCGGTAATACACATCACTTAAGCCTTGCAAGCAGTGTAACCAATGAGTTAGTTACGGAATGATGTATTACGGAACGAGTAAAGAGACTTGCCGGTAACGAGATTGAACTAGGTATTGGATACCGACGATCGAATCTCAGGCAAGTAACATACCGATGACAAAGGAACAACGATGTTGTTATGCGGTTTGACCGATAAAGATCTTCAGAGAATATGTAGGAGCCAATATGAACATCCAGGTTCCACTATTGGTTATTGACCGAAACAGTTCTAGGTCATGTCTACATAGTTCTCGAACCCGTAGGGTCCGCACGCTAACGCTTTGATGACAGTTATATTATGAGTTTATGAGTTTTGATGTACCGAAGGAGTTCAGAGTCCCGTATGAGATCGGGGACATGACGAGGAGTCTCGAAATGGTCGAGACGTAAAGATCGATATATTGGACGACTATATTCGAGTTCGGAAAGGTTCCAGTGATTCGGTATTTTGAGTACCGAGAGTTACGGGAATTCGCCGGGAGTATATGGGCCTTATTGGGCCATACGGGAATAGAGAGAGAGGCCAAAGGAAGGAGGCCTGCGCCCCCTCTGGTCCGGGTGGACAAGGGCGCAGCCCCTTTCCTTATTCCTCTCCCCTCTTTCCCCTTCTCCTACTCCAACAAGGGAGGTGGAATCCTACTAGGACTAGGGAGTCCTAGTAGGACTCCACATGGCGCCTCCTCCTAGGGCCGGCCTCCTCCCCTTGCTCCTTTATATACGGGGCAAGGGGCACCCCATGACACACAAGTTGATTTACGGATCGTTCCTTAGCCGTGTGCGGTGCCCCCTCCACCATATTCCACTTCGGTCATATCGTCGGAGCTTAGCGAAGCCCTCGCGCCGTAGAGTCATATCATCGCAGAGCTTAGGGAAGCCCTGCGTCGGTGGAGCATCATCATCGCCACCACGCCGTCGTCTTGTGGAACTCATCCCCGACGCTTTGCTGGATCGGAGCCCGGGATCGCCATCGAGCTGAACGTGTGCTGAACTCGGAGGTGCCGTACGTTCGGTACTTGGATCGGTCGGATCGTGAAGACGTACGACTACATCAACCGCGTTGTCATAACGCTTCCACTTATGGTCTACGAGGGTACGTGGACATACACTCTCCCCTCTCGTTGCTATGCCATCACCATGATCTTGCGTGTGCGTAGGAATTTTTTTTGAAATTACTACGTTCCCCAACAGTGGCATCCGAGCCTGGTTTTATGCGTTGGTGTCATATGCACGAGTAGAACACAAGTGAGTTGCGGGCGATATAAGTCATACTGCTTACCAGCATGTCATACTTTGGTTCGGCGGTATTGTGAGATGAAGCGGCCCGGACCGACATTACGCGTATGCTTACGCGAGACTGGTTTCACCGCTTCGAGCACTCGTTGCTTAAAGGTGACCGCGGTGTCTGTTTCTCTCACTTTAGTTGAACCGAGTGTGGCTCGCCCGGTCCTTGCGAAGGTTAAAACAACACCAACTTGACAAACTATCGTTGTGGTTTTGATGCGAGGTAAGAACGGTTCTTGCTCAGCCCGTAGCAGCCACGTAAAACTTGCAACAACAAAGTAGAGGACGCCTAACTTGTTTTTGGAGGGCATGTTGTGATGTGATATGGTCAAAACGTGATGCTATATTTTTTGTATGAGATGATCATGTTTTGTAACCGAAGTTATCGACAATGGCAGGAGCCATATGGTTGTCGCTTATTGTATGAAATGCAACGCCATGTAATTGCTTTACTTTATCACTAAGCGATAGCGATAGTCGAGAAGCAATAGTTGGCGAGACGACAACGATGCTACGATGGAGATCAAGGTATCGCGCGGTGGCGATGGTGATCACGACGGTGCTTCGAGATGGAGATCACAAGCACAAGATGATGATGGCCATATCATATCACTTATATTGATTGCATGTGATGTTTATCCTTTATGCATCTTATTTTGCTTTGATTGACGGTAGCATTATAAGATGATCTCTCACTAAAATTATCAAGAAGTGTTCTCCCGAGTATGCACGTTGCTAAAAGTTCAGTAGTGCCGGACACCACGTGATGATCGGTGTGATAAGCTCTCGTCCATCTACAACGGGTGCAAGCCAGTTTTGCACACGCGAATACTCAGGTTAAACTTGACGAGCCTAGCATATGCAGATATGGCCTCGGAACACGGAGACCGAAAGGTCGAGCGTGAATCATATAGTAGATATGATCAACATAGTGATGTTCACCATTGAAAACTACTCCATCTCACGTGATGATCGGCTATGGTTTAGTTGATTTGGATCACGTGATCACTTAGATGACTAGAGAGATGTCTATCTAAGTGGGAGTTCTTTAGTAATATGATTAATTGAACTTAAATTTATCATGAACTTAGTCCTGGTAGTATTTTGCAAATTATGTTGTAGATCAATAGCTCGCGTTGTTGCTTCCCTATGTTTTTGCTTCCCTATGTTTTTATATGTGTTCCTAGAAAATTGTATTGAAAATGTTAGTAGCAATGATGCGGATTGGATCCATGATCTGAGGTTTATCCTCATTGCTGCCTGTAAGAATTATGTCCTTAATGCACCGCTAGGTGACAGACCTATTGCAGGAGCAAATGCGGCGTTATGAACGTTTGGTTAGCTCAATATGATGACTACTTGATAGTTTAGTGCACCATACTTAACGGCTTAGAATCGGGACTTCAAAGACGTTTTGAACGTCATGGACCATATGAGATGTTCCAGAGTTGAAGTTAATATTTCAAGCAAATACCGAGTTGAGAGATATAAAGTCTCCAACAAGTTCTATAGCTAAAAGATGGAGGAGAATCGCTCAACTAGTGAGCATGTGCTCAGATTGTCTGGGTACTTGAATCGCTTGAATCAAGTGGGAGTTAATCTTCCAGATAAGATAGTGATTGATAGAATTCCCTAGTCACCATCGCCAAGTTAGTAGAACTTCGTGATGAACTATAATATGCAAGGGATGACAAAAGTAATTCCCATGCTCTTCGTGATGCTGAAATCGACGAAGGTAGAAATCAAGAAAAGAGCATCAAGTGTTGATGATTGACAAGACCACTAGTTTCAAGAAAAGGGCAAAGGGAAAGAAAGGGAACTTCAAGTAGAATGAGAAGCAAGTTGTCGCTCCCGCGAAGAAGCCCAAAGCTGGACCAAACCTGAAACTAAGTGCTTCTACTGCAAAGGAAATGATCACCGGGAGCAGAAATAACCTGAATATTTGGTGGATAAGAAGGATGGCAAAGTGAACAAGAGTATATTTGATATACAGGTTATTGATGTGTGCCTTACTAGTGTTTATAGTAGCCCCTGAGTATTTGATACTCGTTCGGTTGCTAAGATTAGTAACTCGAAACAGGAGTTACAGAATAAACAGAGACTAGTTGAAGGGGAAGTGACGATGAGTGTTGGAAGTAGTTCCAAGATTGATATGATCATCATCACACACTCCCTATACTTTCGGGATTAGTGTTAAATCTAAATAAATGTTATTTGGCTTTTGCGTTGAGCATGAATATGATTTGATCATGTTTATTGAAATACGGTTATTCATTTAAAGTCAAAGAATAAATGTTGTTCTGTTTACATGAATAAAACCTTCAATGGTCATACACCCAATGAAAATAGTTTGTTGGATCTCGATCGTAGTGATACACATATTCATAATATTGATGCCGAAAGATGCAAAGTTAATAATGATAGTGCAAATTATTTGTGGCACTGCCGTTTGGGTCATATCGGTGTAAAGCGCATGAAGAAACTCCATAAAAGATGGATTTTCGGAAGCACTTGGTTATGAATCATTTGATGCTTGCGAACCGTGCCTTTGGGCGAGATGACTAAAACTCCGTTCTTCGGAATAATGGAACGAGCAACAAACTTGTTGGAAATAATACATACTGATGTATGCGATCCAATGAGTGTTGATGCCCGTGGCAAGTATCATTATTTTCTGACCTTCACAGATGATTTGAGCAGATATGGATATGTCTACTTGATGAAACATAAGTCTGAAATAGTTGAAAAGTTCAAAGAATTTCAGAGTGAAGTGGAAAATCATCGTAACAAGAAAATAAAGTTTTTGCGATCTGATCGTGGAGATGAATATTTGAGTTGCGAGTTTGGTCTTCAATTAAAACAAAGTGGAATAGTTTCACAGCTCACGCCACATGGAACACCACAACATAATGGTGTGTCCGAACATCATAACTGCACTTCATTGGATATGGTGCGATCTATGATGTATCTTACCGATTTACCACTATCGTTTTGGGGTTATGCATTAGAGACAACTGCATTCACGTTTAATAGGGCACCATCTAAATCCGTTGAGATGACACCGTATGAACTATGGTTTAGCGAAGAACCTAAGCTGTCGTTTCTTAAAGCTTGGAGTTGCGATGCTTATATGAAAAGGTTTCAACCTGATAAGCTTGAACCCAAATCGAAAAGTGCGTCTTCATAGAATACCCAAAGGTAACTATTGGGTACACCTTCTATCACCGATCCGAAGGCAAGTTATTCGTTGTTAAGATGGATCCTTTCTAGAGAAGAAGTTTCTCTCGAAAGAAGTGAGTGGGAGGAAAGTAGAGCTTGATAAGGTAATTGTACCTTCTCCCGAATTGGAAAGTAGTTCATCACGTAAATCAGTTCTGTGATTCCTACACCAATCGGTGAGGAAGCTAATGATGATGATCATGAAGCTTCAGATCAAGTTACTACCGAACCTCGTAGGTCTTCGAAATAAGATCCGCACCAATGTGGTACGGTAATCCTATTCTAGAAGTCATGTTACTAGAACATGATGAACCTACGAACTATGAGGAAGCGATGATGAGCCCAGATTCCGCGAAATGGTTTGAGGCCATGAAAATCTGAGATATGATCCATGTATGAGAACAAAGTATGGACTTTGATGGATTTGCCCGATGATCAGCAAGACATAGAAAATAAATGGATCTTCAAGAGGAAGACGGACGCTAATAGTAGTGTTACTATCTACAAAGCTAGACTTGTCGAAAAAGGTTTTTGACAAAGTTCAAGGTGTTGACTACGATGAGATTTTCTCACTCGTATCGATGCTTAAAGTCTGTCCGAATCATGTTAGCAATTGTCGCATTTTATGAAATCTGGCAAATGGATAACAAAACTGCAGTCCTTAATGGATTTCTTAAAGAAGAGTTGTATATGATGCAACCAGAAGGTTTTGTCGATCCTAAAGGTGTTAACAAAATATGCAAGCTCCAGCGATCCATCTATGGACTGGTGCAAGCATCTCGGAGTTGGAATACATGCTTTGATAAGTTGATCAAAGCATATTGTTTTATACAGACTTGTGGTGAAGCCTGTATTTACAAGAAAGTGAGTGGGAGCACTACAACATTTATGACAAGTATATGTGAATGACATATTGTTGATCAGAAATAATGTAGAATTATTCTGCAAAGCATAAAGGACTGTTTGAAAGGAGTTTCTCAAAGAAAGACCTCGGTGAAGCTACTTACATATTGAGCATCAAGATCTATAGAGATAGATCAAGACGCTTGATAAGTTTTTTCAATGAGTACATACCTTGACAAGATTTTGAAGTAGTTCAAAATGGAACAGTGAAAGAAAGAGTTCTTGCCTGTGTTACAAGGTGTGAAATTGAGTAAGACTCAAAACCCGACCACGGCAGAAGATAGAAAGAGAATGAAAGTCATTCCCTATGCTTTGGCCATAGGTTCTATAAAGTATGCCATGCTGTGTACCAGATCTATTGTATACCCTACACTGAGTTTGGCAAGGGAGTACAATAGTGATCTAGGAGTAGATCACTGGACAGCGGTCAAAATTATCCTTAGTGGAATAAGGATATGTTTCTCGATTATGGAAGTGACAAAAGGTTCGTCGTAAAGGGTTACGTCGATGCAAGTTTTGACACCGATCTGGATAACTCTAAGTCTCGATCTAGATACATATTGAAAGTGGGAGCAATTAGCTAGAGTAGCTCCGTGCAGAGCATTGTAGACATAGAAAATTGCAAAATACATAACGGATCTGAATGTGAAAGACCCGTTGACTAAGATTCTCTCACAAGCAAAACATGATATCACCTTAGTACTCTTTGGGTGTTAATCACATAGCGATGTGAACTAGATTACTGAATCTAGTAAACCCTTTGGGTGTTGGTCACATGGCGATGTGAACTATGGGTGTTAATCACATGATGATGTGAAATATCGATGTTAATCACATGGTGATGTGATCTAGATTATTGACTCTAGTGCAAGTGGGAGACTGAAGGAAATATGCCCTAGAGGCAATAATAAAGTTATTATTTATTTCCTTATATCATGATAAATGTTTATTATTCATGCTAGAATTGTATTAACCGGAAACATAATACATGTGTGAATATATAGACAAGCAGTGTCACTAGTATGCCTCTACTTGACTAGCTTGTTAATCAAAGATGGTTATGTTTCCCATAGACAAAAGAGTTGTTATTTGATTAACGGGATCACATCATTAGTTGAATGATCTGATTGACATGACCCATTCCATTAGCTTAGCACCCGACCGTTTAGTATGTTGCTATTGCTTTCTTCATGACTTATACATGTTCCTATGACTATGAGATTATGCAACTCCGTTTACGGAGGAACACTTTGTGTGCTACCAAACGTCCACAACGAATCGGGTGATTATAAAGGTTCTCTACAAGTGTCTCCAAAGGTACATGTTGGGTTGGCGTAATTCGAGATTAGGTTTTGTCACTCCGATTGTCGGAGAGGTAACTCTGGGCCCTCTCGGTAATACACATCACTTAAGCCTTGCAAGCAGTGTAACCAATGAGTTAGTTACGGAATGATGTATTATGGAACGAGTAAAGAGACTTGCCGGTAACGAGATTGAACTAGGTATTGGATACCGACGATCAAATCTCAGGAAAGTAACATACCGATGACAAAGGGAACAACGTATGTTGTTATGCGGTTTGACCGATAAAGATCTTCGTAGAATATGTAGGAGCCAATATGAACATCCAGGTTCCACTATTGGTTATTGACCGGAAACAGTTCTAGGTCATGTCTACATAGTTCTCGAACCCGTAGGGTCCGCACGCTAACGCTTCGATGATGCTTATATTATGAGTTTATGAGTTTTGATGTACCAAGGAGTTCGGAGTCCCGTATGAGATCGGGGACATGACGAGGAGTCTCGAAATGGTCGAGATGTAAAGATCGATATATTGGACGACTATATTCGAGTTCGGAAAGGTTCCGAGTGATTCGGTATTTTTGAGTACTGGGAGAGTTACGGAATTCGCCGGGAGTATATGGGCCTTATTGGGCCATACGGGAATAGAGGAGAGAGGCCAAAGGAAGGAGGCCTGCGCCCCTCCTGGTCCGACTGGACAAGGGCGCAGCCCCTTTCCTTATTCCTCTCCCCTCTTTCCCCTTCTCCTACTCCAACAAGGGAGGTGGAATCCTACTAGGACTAGGGAGTCCTAGTAGGACTCCACACATGGCGCCCCTCCTAGGGCGGCCTCCTCCCCTTGCTCCTTTATATACGGGGCAAGGGGCACCCCATGACACACAAGTTGATCTACGGATCGTTCCTTAGCCGTGTGCGGTGCCCCTCCACCATATTCCACTTGGTCATATCGTCGCGGAGCTTAAGCGAAGCCTGCGCCGGTAGAGTCATATCGTCGCGGAGCTTAGGCGAAGCCCTGCGTCGGTGGAGCATCATCATCGCCACCACGCCGTCGGTTGACGGAACTCATCCCCGACGCTTTGCTGGATCGGAGCCCGGGATCGCCATCGAGCTGAACGTGTCTGAACTCGGAGGTGCCGTGACGCTCGGTACTTGGATCGGTCGGATCGTGAAGACGCACGACTACATCAACAGCGTTGTCATAACGCTTCCGCCACGGTCTCACGAGGGTACGTGGACATACACTCTCCCCTCTCGTTGCTATGCCATCACCATGATCTTGCGTGTGCGTAGGAATTTTTTTGAAATTACTACGTTCCCCAACAGTTAGCTCCAAAATGAGCAAGTTTACCTAGGTTAGCTCCTATAAGATCCATTTTACCTACGTTAGCTCCAATATGATCCATTTTAGCTAGGTTAGCTCCAAAATGATCCATTTTACCAACGTTAGCTAAAAAATGGCATAATTACTTATGTTAGCACAAAATTGACCTATACTTACCTTAATTTCCTCCCAATTGACATAATAAGCTTAGGAAGCTAAAAATGCCATAATTAGCTATGTAAGCTCTAAAATGACACAAATAAGGAATGGGAAGAAGAAAAATAAGGAAGAGGAGAAAAAGAAAGAATGGAAGAAGAAAGAGAAGAAAAACAAAGAATAAAAGAAGAAGAATGAGAAGGAAAAGGGTAAAAACCTTCTTCTTCTTCTTCTAGTCTTCTTCTAGTCTTCTTCTTCTTCTTCTTCTTCTAACTTGCTTACTCCCATTTTTGCAGATTTGATTCACTTCATGGAAGATGCACTGCTAGTTTTAGTTTCTGTTTTGATTTTCTGTTGATAAGCAATGTATGTTGAATAACTTCGTGAAACTATGTATGTATGTTGATGAACTCCGTGAAACTATGTATGTATTGGACGTTTTAATACCCTATGTGTTTTGTTGCATTGATGGACTGCTAGATGATGGATACATGGGCTATGTTTGAGGTTGAAACTATATATATAATTTATGTCTTTTGAAAATGAAAGGATATGACAAAAAACAGAAAAACATGGGCTATAGAGGCTATTTGCCATCTGCTGGCAGACGGCAAAGAGCTCTGCCGTCAGCCAGCAGATGGCAAAGCTACCACATGGCAGCTACTTGTGCAACCTGGGGCATTTGGCTGGCCTATTTGGTTACTTTGTCATCCGCTGGCAGACGGCAAAGAGCATTGCACCTTTGCCGTCCGCCAGCGGACAGCATAACATGACACATGGCAGCACCTTGGGGTCTTTGCCGTTTGCTAGCGGACGGCAAAGCACGCCGTTAACCCCTTAACCGACCTAACCTGGCACTTGTGTCGTCTAGGCTCTTTGCCATCTGTTGGCAGACGGCAAAGAGCATTCCATCTTTGCCGTCTACCAGCAGATGACAAAGATCCCTTCGCCGTAGCCTATTCAGCCGGACCTGTTGCCGTCTGCTGGCGGATGGCAAAGGCCTTTGTTGTTAGCCAGGCATGCCTTTGTCGCCAGCCATGGCAGACGGCAAAGTGCCTGATTCCTTTAGTGATGGAGCGAGGCTTCACGACGCATAGTAGACTATATATATAGGGATTCATGTGTATGCTAGCCCTCGAACTTAGATCTCGAATTTCACCATGATCTACGTACGACTACACGGTAACACGAACCAAGAGAAGAAGAATCCGCCCTGGTAACCTCTCTCACGTTGTTGGTCGACGTGATAGACGTCCACGCGGGCCCATGAATATATAGGTCGTCGATGATAACCAAGCGAGGGAGAGTGCCCAAAGACAACCACTGGATGTATATATTTTCCCTAAACATATGTATGGACATGCGTGATGCATGAATATATGTTTGAATACCAAAAGTACAACATTTTGATGTGGCTTATGCATGCGTCGAAAAATGCACAGTCCCCAGACAGATCTGGTTCATGATGCGTCGCGTGCTCGCCCCCACCCACTTTGACCCGGTGGGAGGGATTTGTGCATACACATGCGCGCGAAGTATATAGTAGCATGTACCGAACCGTATAAGTCGAACGAAAATTTAATCCCCTCCTAGTTATAAGTCAAATTAACCTCTATCGCTGTCAGTCGAAGTGATTTACCAAGCGGGCACACAGAGATGGATGAAGTATCTCGCTGATAACCCCGTGAGTGAGTGCTAGAGGACAACCGCCATCGCATGCTTGTGGGCTAAACACATGTATGGAGATGTGTGGTTGTGATGTTTGAATACCTAATATATATGCAGAACTTTGATGTGGCACCTGCCTCGGAAACCTTTAATTCCCCCACACGAACCGAGGTTCATGACACGTAGTATACATATGTTGCCCCCCTCCCCTCTTTGATGTGTAATATATAATCCTACGTACCGTAACACAACCCGAAAATAATCCTCCTGTTCGTCAGATTACCTTTCTCGTTGGGTCATATATTAGATGTACGATGACCACGCGGGCCCATGATGGGAAGAGTCGTAGGAGAATGAGTGACAACCATCATCCGCACGTGGCCCAATGTGTTGATGTTGTTTTTAATAGCCAATATGCACAACTTCTTCGCGGCACCTGACTCGGAAACCGAAAAGTCCCCACACGGAGCGAGATCGATTCATGATGTGTGTGTAGTATATATGTGCTGCCCCGGCACCCTCCTCCCCTCTTCGACGCGTAATATATACTCCTACCGCAACACAACCCAAAAGGAAACCTCCTTGCTGGGTCAAAGTGATGGAGGACAACCTCGCGGGACCACGAATCGAAGAATCGCACGCGAGTGAGTGTCCTATACGACGCGTAGTATTGCCCCCGGCCACCCTCTTCAACGCGTACTATATATACTCCTACCGTACGTATAACAAACACCAAAAAAGTACCATCCTTGTTGGTCAAATTAACCCGTGTCATCGCATGTCATAGTGTTGTACGGCGACCTCACGAGCCCACACGAGTGAGTGTCCTAGGACCACTGTGTGCATGTGGCCCAAAGATGCATGTCAAATTTTTCTGCAGCGAACATGTGACCAAAGGATTTTAGTGTTGAAAAATGAAAAAATAGATAACATCTATCTGTTATTTATAGATTGATTGGTTTCCTAGGGATTTAAATGTGCAAAAATCAAATTTGATCTACATGAGACCCGTGATAGCGCACGAAAATGGATTGCAAAATCATATGTGTACGTGTCCCTGGTGCATGTTTAGTCCTCATGCAAGAAATTTCTAACATCTAGAATCTTGATTTTAAAATCCAATAAATCCAAAACTAGGTTGAAATTCATGAAACTTATCGTGGTGTCATATGGACACCAATAGACTGTGATATTTAAAAAAAATTGAGACAAGTTTTGATATAATCTTCTTACATACAGGAAATTATAAATAATTATCAACCAATATCGCAAACGAACTCTTTATTCAAACCATGTGCTTTAGACCACCAAAATATAATTGTAGTGCTTCAGTTAAGCAATAAAGCGGCAAAATTAATCATCAAAAAGGAAAAATCAATATAATACTGCCGCACATGCGTCCCGTGTGCCGTACGAGCATGCATGAGTTGAAGAGACACATGCTAGCAGGCAAGGTAGACCGGGAGGCCGAGGCATGCGCGTGTCCGCTATGCACTCACCGTGGGGCATGCTAGTAGCTATGGGAAATGACGATAGACGTGCCAACAGTCTGCTATGGAGGCTCACCGGGAGGCGAGCCAGCCCTTTGACCGCTGCCCACCTCGCTCCCACTGCTCCATATTAATGGTGCGCCCGATGCGCAACCGCACACCCTGTCCACAGTTGTAACCACAGCCTGGAGTGTATTAGGATTTTGGGGAAGGGCACCATTAGTGGGAGTGACGATGCCGGGGCTAGTGAAGCACCCGTGCAGTGCATGAAGCTGCGCACAGAGGTTTCTATCACCGCCGACGAGGTCTCGCACGGGCAGCAGCGCGACCTTGACTTCGTCGCGTCGTTGTGCCTCCCTAGCCAGGGTCGAAGGTCCACAGCTGCTCCAACAACGACTCCGACTCTGACGGAAAACTGTTTAGCCCCTGCTGGGGAATGAAACCCTTGGTTATGTTCACCCAGTCCATGAAATCAGAGTAAGATTTATTAGAGCCGTGTAGTGTATTGATTGTTTGAATGGTATCTATGGTTAGTGATTAATTGTTTGTTCTGTACAAACAATTTTTATGCTAATAATCGGACAAGGGTTAGCGTGCGTGCTAATAATTTGTAGCCAGATCTTGAGAATTGATTTTGAATGTCCTACATATATGTTTGTGCCCTTTTTTCCTCTAGATCTTGAGAATTGATTTTGAATGTCCTACATGTCTGTTTCTTCCTTTTTTTCCTTCGAGATTTCTATGGACACATATGATGCTCCGGCTAGCGGCGCCACCGACTGTAGATCCTACACCCAGCAGCGCTGGCAGAAGCGGTCTTGCCCCTCTTGGATCTGACGAACCCATAGAATATCAGGCGGACCGCATCAACGATCTCCCAGACGCCATCCTTGGGGAGATCATCTTCGTTCTCCCCACCAAGGATGGCTGCCACACATAGGTCCTCGCATATCAGTGGCGCACTCTGTGGCGCGCCACACGTCTTAATCTCGACTGTCGCTGGCTATCTATCGTTCATTATTTTGAACTCCACGGAGCCATCACCTGCTCCCACCACGGCTCTGTTCAACGCCTATGCATCCCGACATGCTGCCTGCTGCACATACCCTTCACGGTGAACGCCTGGCTAACATCCCGTCAATTCGAAAAACTCCAACATCTTGAGTTCTACCATTACTATGAAAATAGCTGTCCACCAAGCGTTGTAGCTATGCCCTCACCACTAGTGTCCATCTCATGGGTTTCCTCCTCTCTCCCCACGACCACCCTGGTCCGGTGTCTTCTACAAGACAATCTGGTACAAATGCTTCGACTCCCACTTCTAAAAAAACTCGCGCTTGTGGTGGTTGATCTGTTGGAGGCCTCTCTACAGAGCATCATCCACTCCTGCTGCCCTGCCCTGGAGCACTTGCTGCTTGTTTTTGGAAAATAAATCTATATCCGTTGTCTCCAAATAAATTCGCCTCACCTTGTAAGCATTGGAATTTGCTTTAAAGGAGAGGAGCTCATCATCAAAGATGCCCCTTCACTCCAAAGGTTGCTCCTTGATTATTGTTAGGCCTGGGGTGTAATTCCTGATCTGTTTGAAGGTTACAAGATGGTGGTAGGCTCGAAACTTATTCAGGTACTGTATATTGATAACCCACAAGTATAGGGGATCGCAACAGTTTTCGAGGGTAGAGTATTCAACCCAAATTTATAGATTTGACACAAGGGGAGCCAAAGAATATTTGTAAGTATTAGCAGCTGAGTTGTCAATTCAACCATACATGGAGATTAATTATCTGTAACAAAGTGACAAGTGCAAAGTAGTATGATACTTTTGATAATAGTAGTAGCAGCAATAGTAACGGTAATAGTGATAGCAGTGATTTTGCAGCAAGTGCAACAGTAACAATAGCAGTAGTAACTTAGCAGAAACAATATAAGATAAATTCGTAGGCATTGGATCGGTGATTTGTTCGATGATACTCATCACGTGATAGTTATAACATAGGGCGATAGGGCACTAGCTCTAGTTCATAAATATAATGTAGGAATGTATTCCGTAAATAGTCATACGTGCTTATGGGAAGAACTTGCATAACATCTTTTTTCCTACCCTCCGTGGCAGTGGGGTCCTATTGCAAACTAAGGGATACTAAGGCCTCCTTTTAATAGAGAACCAGAACAAAGCGTTAACACACGGTGAATACATGAACTCCTCAAAGTACGATCATCACCAGGAGTGGTCACGACTATTGTCACTTCAGGTTTGCCGGATCATAACACATAGTAGGTGACTATAACTTGCAAGGTCGGATCTAGAACATGGATATAATGGTGATAACATAAACGGTTCAGATATGAAATTATGGCACCCGGGCCCAATGTGACAAGCATTAAGCATGGCAAATTCATAGCAACATCAAGCCATAACAAAACTAACTAGATTAAATGATGAATCTCATCCAGCTCCTCACCGACCACGAGCCTATGAAGGAATTACTCACTCCCGGTGGGGAGCATCATGGAATTGGCGATGGAGAAGGGTTGGTGATGACGAAGATCGAAGATCCCCCTCTCCGGAGCCCCAAATGGACTCTAGATCTGGCCTCCCGATGAAGAACAGGAAGTGACGGCGGCTCCGTCTCGTGGAACGCGATAATTCTTTCTCCCTGATTTTTTTTGAAAAATGTGATTTTATAGCGTGGGTTTCAGGGTCTGCGGGGCCACCAGGTGGGGACAACCCACCTGGGCGCGCCTGGCACGCCCAGGTGGGTTGTCCCACCCAGGTGCTCCCCTCCGGTGGTTCTTGGCTCTAGAAATTATCTTTTATTGTATGAAAAATCCTCGTGAAGTTTTGTTCCAGTCTGAGAACTTTTATTTCTGCACAAAAAACAACACCATGGTAGTTCTGCAGAAAACATCGTCAGTCCGGGGTTAGTTTCATTCAAATAGTGCAAATTAGAGTTCAAAACAAGAGGAAAAGCATTAGGAAAAGTAGATACGTAGGAGACGTATCAACTCCCCCAAGCTTAAACCTTTGCTTGTCCTCGAGCAATTTAGTTGATAAACTGAAAGTGAAAAACAAAAACTTTTACGAACTCTTTTGCTCTTGTTTGCATAAATAAGCTTAAACAACACCCAGGATTTCAGCCAATATTATAACTAACCATGTCGACAATAACTCTTAATAATTATATTAACTCATATCAATGAGATAATCAGCTAGCGAGCAATAATAAGATATCTCAAACAACAACACGTTATCAAAACAACCATGATATAATATGACAATAGTGGTATCTCACTAGCCCTTTCCGAGACCAAAAACATTAATGCAGAGAACCTCCAAAGTTCAAGCAGCGACTAAACATTGTAATTCATGGTAGAAAAAATCCAGTCATGATGCACCCAACATTAGCTACACACAATGCATCAACATGACAACAGTGATCTCAGGTTCTGGCGCTTATTTCAGAGGGCGATGACACAACATAAAAGTAAATAGATGATAGTCCCTTCGCAAAGGGAAGCAGTGATTTGCAGCGGTGCTAGAACTCGAGTTTTAAAAGGGAGGTAAATGATATTTTAAGAGGTGCACCCTTCTTATTTACTTCACGACCATCAGTTATCAATAGCTTCCATGCTAAACACATTAGTAGCGGTTCCCAAGCGATAAAGTAAATGTTATGACTCCATAGGAGTTTTTGTTTGATTATTTGTAAGCTCTTTTCTATTTGCCGTTTGGGACTGGGAATCCCTATTATCGCCCCTTTTCTTGTGCGATGGCGAGTGAATAAACACTCGACCTGAGAATAGTCAGCTTAGCATGGAAGATACCGACTACCTCCTGTTGTTGCATGAACGAACCAGGCACACAAAAAGGATATTTATTTGATGTTTTTAGAGATGGCACATGCAAATTTACTTAGGACGGCAAGGTAATACCGCATATAGGTAGGTATGGTGGAATCATCTGGAATAACTTGGGTTTCAGGTTTTATATTTACAAGTAGAATTCCCACTTAGTACAGGCGAAGGCTAGCAAATAGGTTGAGAAGCAGCCAACTAGATAGCAACAACGGTCATGAACATGCATTATGCATAAGTAACATTGGACACTAGCATGAGTAGGATATGAACACAATGAACTTAAATATCATAGAGGCTATGTTGGTTTTGATTCAACTACATGCATGACCATGTGCCAAGTCAAGCCACTCGAACATTCAGAGGAGGATACCATATCATCATACTACATCATAATCATTTTAATGCAATGTTGACATCCAAGATAAATTATTATCCACTCCTAGCTACTTATGCATGGCATGAGAAACTATAATCTCTAATTGTCATTGCAAACATGTTTAATCATAATGGGCTGAATCATGGATACTAGGTTAAACATATTTACGAAAACAGAACAACTCGAGTTCGTACCCGTTTCTCTCTGCCACGGCCATTACATCGAATGTTGTCATTATTGACTTTCACTTGCACCACTGAACGATAAGAAAATAATAATAGTGCAAGAGTGCCGTGGACTAAGCTGGAATCTGCAAACATTTTATTCAGCAGGAGAAGAAAAGGTAAAATGGGCTCTCTCTTAGCTCAACAATAATGCATATGAGAGCCACTCAACATTTTCATCGTGGTCTTCTCCTTGGTACGACTCGATAAAAAGAAAATAAATTTAGAGAAACACACCACAATATTTTTGGAGTTTTTGGTTTTATCTAAAAGGAGCAAATAAAAAGGGAAAAAGAAAAAACGAGAAAAACTATTTACACGGGAAAACTCCCAACAAGCAAAAGAAGAAAGAGGAAATCTTTTTGGGTTTTCTTTTTTTTGTGCCACAACTAACTACTCCAGAAAGAAAAACAAAAAGAAGCTGGAAGTATTCTTGGATTTTCTCAAAGTTTTCAAACACACAAGAGAAAGCGTGAAAATAAATTAAGCATGGATAATACAATGAAGAAATGTGAACACCGACAAAGAAATGTGTGAACATAAATGTAATGTCGGTGGAAATACGTACTCCCCCAAGCTTAGGCTTTTGGCCTAACTTGGTAATCAATAGTAGACTGCATAATAGTCTGGGTAGTGGCCCATGGAGGCTCTCGGTGCGGATGCCTTATCCTGCCGTGCAGCCATAACCGTTGTCTTATGAGCTCGGGCCTCGCTCTCTCGAACAAAGTATCTTCCCCTACTGTGAAAATCAAAGAGAGCAGGCGCAGGAAAATATGTGTATACTACGCATTCTTAATTAAACATCAATTTATAGGTCAAATTATCGGGTTCACCTCTAAGGATCTTATGACGTTTCATAGCATCAAAATCTAAATACTTCATGGGTAAAATAGGGTTATAAGGCAAGGCTTCAACACCCAGCTCTCTTGCTAAGCGTCTGGCATAAATACCACCATAAAAATAACCACTATTAGCGTTGTGTTGCAACCTACGTGCAACAATCGCTCCAAGATTATAACTTTTGTCACCGGTGAGAGCGTTGTGTATGAGGCTCATGTCTGGGGCACAAAGTGTACTACAATCTTGTTTGCCTACAATACATTTTCCATTAAATAATACAAAGTACTGAATTGAGGGAAAATGAATGCTCTTTATTCTACCTTGCGTCACTCCCCTATTCTCACCATAGCAACGACTAGTCAAAAATGTTTGGAACTCATATCTTGGTGGTTCGTCAAGCGAACCCCGGAATGGAATTTTGTAGTGGTAAGCAAATATCTCTAAAGATATGGTAAATGGATTTCCATACAGTTTAAATGACACCCTGGACTAACGGCGATGGAATTGAAATCCTTTGACAAATGATTCAGTGAGAGTGTGGTGTTGGTGGCACTTATCTGAAATGTAGGGACCGAGATCAGCATTGTGAACATATTGCTCAAATTCCTCCTTAATGCCCTCACTCACCATATAATCATCGCAATGCCATAAGCATGTTTTGGTGGCGGCATCTCGTATGGAACTATCACATGGTTGAACACAAGACCGACGAGCGGAGCTGTCACTAGATGCCCCTTAGGATCTCCTCCTCGAAGAACTCCTTCCAAAGAGGTTCATAATATTCGCGTACAATTTTCTGAAAATTTTTGGGTGAAAATTTTTTTGTCAACAAAACTTCACAATATTAGTAGCAACTACTCATAGGGATGCATAGAGGCCATAGAAAGCATTCAAACTACTTAAAACTCTAAGAATTCTACATGCAAGCTCATCTACAACAGCACCAAGAGTAGCTAATTATTCAAAATATAAACCACTAAAGCAAAAACTAACTGGACAAACGGAGGAGTAACATACCAAGCAACAAATCCCTGAAACAGTTTCAGAAACGAAGCTTCGAGCAAAGTAATCAAAATCCGCGGGTTTGAGAGCAGCAACATGAGAGAGAGAGAGAGAGAGAGAGAGAGAGAGAGAGAGAGAGAGAGAGAGAGAGAGAGCAATGGTAATTTTTTCTGGAGGAAGGTGGTGATGTGGGATGAAGAGATAAGTGAGGGGGCCCACGTGGGGACCACAACCCACCTAGGTGCGCAACCACTTTCAATTAGCATGAAACCGAAGAACTTTCGTAAATCACTAAGTTACTTCAACGGGGATATGAATGTCCCCAACAATAAGAATTTCATATTTCTTTTTGACAGTAGGTTGAGGTAGTAGAAAACTTCCAATAGTTATTGTCGTAGATTTTTCAATAACATTAATACCATTCACTTGGAATTGTTTCTCCGAAAAGTGCACCGTATGCTCACTGCCATTGATATGAAAATTGACCTTGCTTTTATTACAATCAGTAATAGCCCCTGCAGTATTGAAGAAGGGTCTACCAAGGATAATCAACATGTTGTCATCCTCGCGCATCTCAAGTATAACAAACTCAGTCAAAATAGTAACATTAGCAACAAAATCGGGCACATCCTCACAAATACCGATAGGTATCGCAGTTGATTTGTCAGCCATTTGCAAAGATATTTCAGTAGGTTTGAGTTTATTCAAATCAAGTCTTTTATATAAAGAGAAAGGCATAACATTAACACCAGCTCCGAAATCACATAAAGTAGTTTTCACATAGTTTGTTTTGATGGAGCAATGTATAGTTGGTATTCCCGGATCTTCAAGTTTTTTATGTAATCCATCTTTAAAAGTATAATTAGCAAGCATATTGGAGATTTCAACTTCCGGAATTTTTCTCTTATTGGTGATGATGTCGTTCATGTACTTTGCATAAGGAGGGATTTTCAAGATATCAGTCAAGCGAGTACGCAAAAAGACCGGCCTCAGCATTTCAACAAATCGTTCAAATTCTTCATCATATTTCTTCTTAGTTGATTTAGGTGGAAAGGGCATAGGTTCTTGAACCCATGGTTCTCTTTCTTTACCAGCTTTTCTAGCAACAAAATCTCTTTTATCATATCTTTTTATTCTTAGATTGTGGGTTATCAAGATCAACTGCTGGTTCTATCTCAGCATCATTGTCTGGTTCTTTATTATTTGTTTGAGTATCTCCATGAACCTCATCATTATATTTTTCATTATCAGAAGGTGAGTGTTCATTACAAAATTGAGTTTCAGCATCCGAGATAGAAACTTCATTATCATTATCAGGAGGTTTTTCTACTTCAAGTTCACTAGAGGCATGCAAGGTCCTGTCATTTTTCTTCTTCTTTTTCTTTTTAGAAGGACTACGTGCATCAGGATAAAGTGGTTCCTGAGTCATCCTACCTCCTTTGGTCATTACTCTAATAGCATGATTATTGATATCATTTCATCAAGCAACCCTCTTTGAGATTTAGCAACTTGTTCTAACTGAGTTTGAACCATAGAAGCATGCTTCCCCACACATCTAACATCATTTGAGATTCTCAATAACAGGTCACTCAAGCAAGCAATTATATTAGAATTGTATTTCAATTGTTTCATAACATTTGCATTGAAGTGATCTTGCTTTCTAATATAATTCTCGAACTCATAAAGGCATTGGCTAGGGTGCATATTGTGAGGATTATCATTATCATTGAATTTCATTAGAGAATTTACCTCTACCACCTTAGGTGGTGGTGGTGTATTAAGCCCATGTATTTATTCAATAGGAGGTAAAATTTTAAGATCCTCAGCTTTAGTACCTTTTTCCTTCATAGATGTCTTTGCCTCTTGCATATCTTCAAGACTGAGATATAAAATACCCCTCTTCTTCAGAGTGGGCTTAAAGGGTGGTTCAGGAAGAGTCCAATCATCATAATGTTTCAATATGTTATTCAAGAATTCTTCAGCTTGCCCAATAGTTCGTTCCCTGAAAACATAACCAGCACAACTATCTAGGAATCCATAGAAGCATCGCTTAGCCCATTATAGAAGATATCAAGTATTTCATTTTTCTTAAGAGGTTGATCAGGAGCATTAAGAAATTGGAGAAGCATCCCCCAAGCTTGTGGGAGACTCTCTTCTTCAATTTGCACAAAGTTAAATATTTCCTCTAAGGAAGTTTGTTTCTTATGAGCAGGAAAATATTTTTCAGAGAAGTAATAAATCATATCCTGGGGACTACACACACAACCAGGAGCAAGAGTATTGTACCAAGATTTAGCAGCACCCTTTAATGAGAATGGAAATAATTTGAGAATATAGTAATAGCGAATTTTCTCATCATGAGCAAAGAGGGTGGCTATGTCATTAAACTTAGTAAGATGTGCCACAACAGTTTCAGTTTCATAACCATGGAAAGGATCATATTAAACCAAAGTAATTAACTTTAGGTTGACAGAGAATTCATAATCCTTATCATCAATAAAGATATGTGAAGTAGCAAACTTAGGATCATATTTCATTTTAGCATTCAGAGATTATTCTTTATACTTGCATAATAATTTCTCTAGATCATCTCCATCCTTACAAGCAGAATATCTCTAGTTGCCTCCTCACCCATAACATAACCTTCTGGTACCTTTGGCAATTCATATCTAGGAGGGCTTAGTAGGTGTTATAATATTTTCAGTTTCAAGCTTATCATCAGTTCCAACAATATCATGTTGTCTTACTCTATCAATTTGTTCATCAAGAAATTCACCTAGTGAAACATTATCATCAAGCAAGGTACTGGCATCTTCATAAGCATCATTCATAGCAGAAGTAGCATCATCAATAACTTGCGACATATCAGGATTAATAGCATGTGGTGGTGTTGCAAGTTTACTTATAACAGAAGGTGAATCTAAAGTGGAGCTGGATGGCAATTCCTTACCTCCCCTCGTCTTAGAGGGAAAAAATCTTAGTCTTAGCATCCTTCAGAATCTTCATAGTGATAAAATTGATAATAATCCCAAGTGACTCAACAAATATAGCTATGCTCCCCGGCAACGGCGCCAGAAATTGGCCTTGATAACCCACAAGTATAGGGGATCGCAACAGTTTTCGAGGGTAGAGTATTCAACCCAAATTTATAGATTCAACACAAGGGGAGCCAAAGAATATTTGTAAGTATTAGCAGCTGAGTTGTCAATTCAACCACACCTGGAGATTAATTATATGCAGCAGAGTGATCAGTAGCCAAGTAGTATGCTAGTTTTGATAATAGTAGTAGCACCAATAGTAACAGTAATAGTGATAGCAGTGATTTTGTAGCAAGTGCAACAGTAACAATAGCAGTATTAACTTAGCAGAAACAATATAAGATAAATTCGTAGGCATTGGATCGGTGATTTGTTGGATGATATTCATCATGTGATAGTTATAACCTAGGGCGATACATCACTAGCTATAATTCATAAATATAATGTAGCCATGTATTTTGTAAATAGTCATACGTGCTTATGGAAAGAACTTGCATGACATCTTTTGTCCTAGCCTCCTGTGGCAGCGGCGTGCTATTGGAACTAAGGGATATTAAGGCCTCCTTTTAATAGAGAACCGGAGCAAAGCATTAACACACGGTGAATACATGAACTCCTCAAACTATGATCATCACCGGGAGTGGTCCAGACAATTGTCACTCCGGGGTTGCGAGATCATACCACGTAGTAGGTGAATATAACTTGCAAGATCGGATCTAGAACATGGATATAATGGTGATAAAATAAATATTTCAGATCTAAAATCATGGCACCCGGGCCCAAAGTGACAACATTAAGGATGGCAAAGTCATAACAACATCAATCTTAGAACAGTGTGGATACTAGGGATCAAGCCCTAACAAAACTAACTAGATTACATGATGAATCTCATCTAGCTCCTCACTGACCAGCGAGCCTATGAAGGAATTACTCACTCCCGGTGGGGAGCATCATGGAATTGGCGATGGAGAAGGGTTGGTGATGACGAAGATCGAAGGTCACCCCTCTCCGGAGCCCCAAACGGACTCCATATCTGGCCTCCCAACGAATAACAGGAGATGACGGCGGCTCCGTCTCCTGGAACGTGATAATTCTTTCTGCCTAATTTTTTTTTCTGGAAATATGTGATTTTATAGCGTCAGTTTCAGGGTCTGCGGGGCCACCAGGTGGGGACAACCCACCTAGGCGCGCTTGGAGGGGGGTGTCGGTGTCAAAACCGGCGGATCTCGGTAGGGGATCCCGAACTGTGCGTCTAAGGCTAATGGTAACAGGAGGCGGGGGACACAATGTTTACCCAGGTTCGGGCCCTCTCGATGGAGGTAATACCCTACTTCCTGCTTGATTGATCTTGATGATATGAGTATTACAAGAGTTGATCTAGCACAAGATCGTAGAGGCTAAACCCTATAAGCTATCCTATAATTATGATTGTTGTCCTACGGACTAAACCCTCCGGTTTATATAGACACCTGAGGGGGCTAGGGTTACACAGAGTCGGTTACAGAGAAGGAGATATCCGAATCGCCAAGCTTGCCTTCCACACAAAGGAGAGTCCCACCCGGACACGGGACGAAGTCTTCAATCTTGTACCTTCATAGTCCAACAGTCCGGCCAAAGTATATAGTCTGGCTGTCCGAGGACCCCCTAATCCGGGACTCCCTCAGTAGCCCTTGAACCAGGCTTCAATGACGACGAGTTCGGCGTGCAGATTGTCTTCGGCATTGAAAGGCGGGTTCCTTCTTCGAATACTCAATAGAAGATTTTGAACACAAGGATCGTGCCCGGCTCTGCAAAAAAAATTCGACATAACACCGTAGAGAGTATAATATTCCACAAATCTAATCTGCTGACAACTTTTCTGTCGCGGTCTGGTCATTACAACCGTTTTTCCCAGCCTGCCACTACGTGTTGTGAGGCAGTTTTATTGGCACATCTTGTCAAAGCAGATATCGTGTTCCCCTTATCATGAGATTCTCATCAATACGGGTGTGGGTAACCCAATTGTGCTTGTTAGTATGACTCCTCGATTTTTGGCAAGTTCCAAACGGCCACGCGGAGGATGCTTGATATTCACCCTCTTTATAAAGGGGCCAAGGCCTGTCCTTTTCTTCCCACGTTCGATCCTTCCCTTCCCCCACCTCGAGCTCCAACACCCAAGGCTCAGGCTAAGTGCTTTGGACCTTCAACCATGTCCTGATCCAACCTTCAAGGTCGGTGGATGGCCTCCTCTGTCACACAGGAGGACATCAAGAAGCTAAGGGAAGCCAGGTATCTGACCGCCGAAATCCCGCATAGGTTGCCTGCTTAAGGGCAGGTCATCCCCACTCCCGAACCCAACGAGAGTGTCCTATTTGTTTCCCACTTCCTCCGAGGGCTAGGCTTTAGTCTTGATCCCTTTGTTAGAGGGCTTATGTTCTATTACGGGCTCGATTTCCATGACCTAGCTCCAGATTCCATCCTTCACATCTCGTCGTTTATCGTCGTGTGTGAGGCCTTCCTCCGCATCACCCCTCACTTTGGCTTCTGGCTCAAGACCTTCAATGTGAAGCCGAAGACGATCGATGGGCGACACACAGAATGCAGAGGTGCCATAATAAGCAAAGGCGCCGATGCTCCATGGCCAAAGGGTTCCTTCCTGGAGGTGTCCAACTTATGGCAACGGGAGTGGTTTCACATCACAGCTCCCCGAGGTACAAAGTGGGCGGCTGCCCCGCCTTCTGCTCGGGCCCTCCACCGCAACTGGTGTCATGGGTCAACAAGGGGCTAGACTGGGGGCCGGTAAACGATGTGCTGACATTGCAAAGTCGCATCCGAGATCTCCTCCAGAGGGATGTCAGTCTTGTCAAGGTAATGCAAGTTATGCTAGTTCGTCGGGTCCTGCCATGCCAACATGAAGGAGAAGAAGAAGAAGGAGAAGAAGAAGGACCGCAAACTATTCAGCAATTCTTCCGCGTGACGCTTGAAGAGATGTATGGATTGTTCTTCGGATCACGAATGAAGTGTCCAGACACCACCGAGGATGCGGGTCTCAACTGCAACCGTCCAGATACCCACATAAGTAATTTTGCGGCCGAACATGCTATCTTTTTATTTGTCACAACATCATTCTGAAAAAAATCGCTCTCGGCCAGGACTGGATAAGAAAGGCGAAGAGGATCAGGTGTTCGGCCCCCCTTCCCGAAGGCTCACCGGATCCTGTACTAGCCAGGATGCTTGAGCACGCACCTTATCAAGTGCCACCTGGGGAAGATGAAGGGAGTAATAAAGAAGCCGAAAGCAGGCTTCACACACTGCACATCCAAACCAGGGGAATTAGCATCTCCGCGAAGGAGGATAATCGGGGAGAAGAATCTAGAATCCCCTCTCCCCAAGGAAGGAAAAGGACCGCCTCTGAAGACTTGGAAACGAAGGTTTCCAAACGAGGGAAGAAACCTTCGCCAGGGGGCCCTGCACCGGAGGGCGTCCTTACCGCACAGCGCCCGCAAGGGGGCCAGCCCTCCACCGAGCTGTAAGTGAACAAAAGTACTTTGGTAAATATATCCTGCTTTATCTCTGAGGACAATAACCGAGACATATATCATGCAGTCCGGCTCGTAGCCCTTCTTGACAGAGTTCGTCTTCGTGGGATCTTCTTCTGGAGATGATGGAGAGGGAAATGCCTCCCCCTGTCTCCCCGCCTCATGGGGCAGACGACCCTGAGGTGTCGTCACGGAGGATTTCTCTTGATCCGCCAAGGCCAGAAGGTAACCCTTCAGCCACCCAAAGTCTGGAGTATTCGGCTCCTAAGGAGAGCAACAGAAAGAGTCCGGGACTGTTCGGTGCACAACCGGACGCACGGATGGGTCTTCTGGAGCAAGCGGCTATCTCAGAGGCGCATCATACTTTAATGGGTACGGTGGTTGAGAGGATTTTATCCGCCAAAACTGGGTTGCATGAAGCTTTTACGAGCCTGCTAAGAGGCTTTGAGGTACACAAAGTATATATTTTTTTGACGGTACCGCACATGCTAGGTGTGCTGTATACAGATAGTAGCCCCTGAGACTCTGGTTGCCGTCCAAAGGCGCCAAATAGACGATCATAGTCCCAGGTAATGATCGCTACTACTTTCATGTGCAGGCGGCTGAGGGTCCGGTGGCTGGCCAGACTGCTGAGTTTGCCGAACTGAGGTGGCAGCTTGACGCGGCAGATGCCGACATCGCGCTTGTGAACAAGCGGCATGACGAGGCACAGGGTATGTATTTTCGGGTGGTCAACAAATATTAAAAGGAGCATGATGCTAGTATCTATAATATGTTGTGACTGCAGATGGAGCTGCCGCCGTGGAGAGCCTTCGGGCGGAACTTGCCCGAGCCAAGGAACAAGCCAGGAGAAGTGATGCGGCCGCCCTAAAGGCGGCCGAAGAGTTAAAATCCGAACAGGCTGCTCATCGCCAGAGCGAAGATAAAATAGCCAGGATGGCTGTTGAGCTGAAAGATGTTACCGGCCGATATGAGCTTCTTGAAAAGGAAAGCCAAGCGAAAGCGGCTGACCTAAAGAAAGCCATGGAAGCAGCCAAGGAAACCCGCTCTAAAATCATAGCGGCGAAGGAGGAGCTTCGTCAAGCCGGAGATATCACGGTTGGGATACCCTTTTAGTTGCGGATGAAGTTCGGAGATCCAAAGTATGCCCCTCTAGATTAATTATGGAGTGCTGCAGACGCGTACTTGGACTTGGCAATGAGTGCTGCTAATGCGACTGAGTTTTTCAAACATCAGAAAGATCATGAAGTGGAAAGGTTGTTCTGGTCGCAGTTCAGTGCTCCAACGCGTCCGCTGTTGTTAAATGAACAAATGGCCGAGTTGGCCGAGCTCCATAGGTTGTCCGGACTTGCCATGAGGTCTGTCGTGAATTATCTTTGGCCGAAGGGACCAAGGCCAAATAGTTATTTTGGTTCAGTGCAATGATTCCTTGGTGCTGTGCCGCATATCGATGTTGTAAAGAGGTCGGCGTGCATAGAGGGTGCGCGGATGGCTATTGCCCGCATTAAGACATACTGGGCAGAGATGGAGGCCACCGCTATTGCAACCCGGGGTCCGGCCGTAGGCCAGGTCTCGGTCGAGCACTATTTTGAAGATGTCCTTGGAGGTGCTCGTTTAATAGAGGCTCAGTGCTCGAAGAGTATCATGTTCGAGTGATATGCATCCCCATTGTAAAAACAATGCTATTTCGATTATAGAGGTTGTGTTTATACTTTTGCCTGAAAGTATTATGATGCCACCTCTGCAGCAGTTTATGTATGTATATAACCTGAAAGTTTGTAGTCATCGGCTTCAGCCCCCATGCATATAATGCGGGGGTGTTCGGAAAAGCGCGTATTCACACTTGATCCAACATCTTGGTCCATTAAGGAGGTGATAGCGCGGCGAACAAGGCAATCGGACTATATAGCTTTAACACTTTCACTTAGCCATAGGAGTTTGACGGTGGGGTTACTATATAGCCCCTGGTACTTCCGCGCTCATCCGAATATGGTGCATGTACATACATGACCGGGAAACCAGTCCTTCATTAATGCGGAGGAATCGCGAAGATTCCGCTAAGCCATCGAGTGGTTGACTAGTCTCGCGCTTTATCATGACAGTCAGTTATCGGCTTTCTCTACTGAGGTGCTCATCCAGATGAACCAAGGCACAATCGCAGTAGTTCTCCCGGTGCCACCTTAGCCGATAGAGCGGAACGTAAGGTAGCAAAACACGGGAGCCGGGCAAACCCAACTATTGACTAAAGACATGATTCAGAGCTGATGCATATAAGGCCAAACTCGCGACGCCGAACACTCCCTAAGGTGTTCGGACTTTACAACATATACTGGGTTGAATAACGCCCTCGATAATGAGCCCTGAATTTCTAGGTACGTGCATTAGTCTGACGTCACGAAATGCCAATAACGCCAGCATCCCTCTCGGTTGTGTTGAGTACCCGGAGGGTGTGAAGCAACAAGAGACAGTAAAAAAGGTTTACACAGGGTCTTAATCTAAAAAGAAACGTTTGAGCGGGGCCCTGCTGCACGTCTGCGCTTGTGTCTCCGTTGTGCCGTATCCTGGAAGGGTGTAGCACGATGATCATCTGTAAAAGAGAAAAACCCAGGTGAAAGTATTCATGCAAAAATTGGTTATTCTTAATGAACCATTAAAATGCAATCTATTATTGTATAATAGGGTCAAGCCGAACTATAGCCCTTTTTACATGCGGGAAGCCCCTAGCACCACCTATGGGGTTACATCCGTCGACCCAATCTTAGGTTTATCTGATCTGCTACAGCTAGTGGTGCGTCGGACTCGTCTAACCGTGTCCGCGGTCTTGACGACATATCATTTATTCTGGTTGGAGAGGTTGTTCAGTGGTCGGCTGCTAGAGCCGCCACATATTCTTCTGCACGTAAGGAACGCTATGTGTTTCCGCTAACTGTGATGATGCCATGTGGACCGGGCATCTTAAGCTTAAGATAAGCGTAATGTGGTACTGCATTAAAACGAGCGAAGGCCGTTCTTCCGGGTAGTGTGTGATAGCCGCTTCAGAATGGAGCGATGTCGAAGGTTAATTCTTTGCTTCGGAAGTTGTCGGGAGAACCGAATACAACCTCTAGTACTAGAGAGCCCGTGCAGCGGGCCTCTGGGCCTGTTATTACTCCATTAAAGGTAGTATTGCTTTGGCTGATTCTTGTCGGGTCTATCCCCATTTTGCGGACAATGTCCTGATATATCAGATTAAGACTACTGCCGCCATCCATAAGGACTCGGGTGAGATGGTATCCGTAAATTATTGGGTCTAGCACCAAGGCAGCCGATCCACCGTGTCAGATACTAGTCGGGTGATCCCTGCGCTCAAAAGTGATTGGGTAGGCCGACCAAGGGTTGAACTTGTGGGTGACGGGCTCCATGACATATACGTCTCGGAGTGCATGTTTGCGCCTCCTCTTCGGTATGTGAGTTGCGTAAATCATGTTCACTGTTTTGACCTCTGGTGGGAATTTTTCGTCCCCCGGTGTTAAATTTGGCGAGGCTCATCCTCGTCTTCACTTGGTGTCTCCCTCCCCTTGTGTTCGGCGTTTAGCTCGCCGGCCTGCCTGAAGACCCAGCATTCTCTGTTGGTGTGATTTGCAGGTTTGTCGGAGGTGCCATGAATCTGACATAATTTGTCTAGAATCTTGTTTAGGCTGGATGGTCCATCTCTGCTGCCTTTAAATGGCTATTTCCGTTGACCGGGTCGAGAGCCCTTGAATCCGGCGGTTACCGCCGTGTTGTCTGGGCTGTCTTCACTGTTTTGACGCTTGCTTTTATTGTGTCGCGGTTTCCCGTTGCCATCCCTAACTTCGGATGTGCCTGGGTTGCTGGTGCCACTACGGGCCAGCCAACTTTCTTCGCCCGCGCAAAAGCAGGTCATAAGGCTTGTTAGGGCTGCCATTGTCCTCGGTTTTTCCTGGCCGAGTGTCTGGCGAGCCATTCGTCACGGACACTGTGTTTGAAAGCCGCTAAGGCTTCGGCATCCGGGCAGTCGATGATTTGATTCTTCTTAGTAAGAAATCTGTTCCAAAGCTTTCTGGCTGACTCTCCGGGTTGTTGAATTATATGACTTAAATCGTCTGCATCCGGAGGTCGGTCATAGGTCCCTTGAAAATTATCCCTAAAAGCATCCTCAAGCTCTTCCCAACTTCCAATTGAGTTTTCGGGGAGGCTTTTCAACCAGTGCCGAGCTGGTCCTTTCAACTTGAGGGGCAGGTATTTGATGGCATGGAGATCATCTCCGCGAGCCATGTGGATGTGAAGGATAAAGTCCTCAATCTAGACCCTAGGGTCTATCGTTCCGTCATATGCCTCTATGTTCACGGGTTTGAATCCCTCTGGAAATTCATGATCCAGCACCTCATCGGTGAAGCATAGGGGGTGCCCGGCACCCCTGTATTTGGATGTGTCATGGTATTCTTCTGACGGTTGTAGTGTTCGGTTTTGATTCCGAGCTGTTACTCAGTCAGTATAGTCGTTTGGGCAGCCATGATTCTGTGCCGGAGCGCGCTTCCTAGATCCGTAGATGGACCTGGCCATACCGGCTTTTTTGTGCAGGTCCTCACATAAATCGTGCGCTGACTTGTGTGCTACGTCGTTAGCCGCCCTGTCGAGGCCACGGGGTGGTTGGTCCGGCTGATCGGCCGTTTTATTTTTCGTCTGAATGGGCTCTAAAGCCTCGTCGTCGAATTCAGGCAGCAGCTTGCGCTTTGGATAGCTCTTTGTGTGGAAACTGCCACCGTACTTTTCTTCAGTGTCAAGCACTTTGTTCCATCTGCTGTTGAGCATATTCTGCGCGGCCTTAAGCCTTTGCTTCTGCTTCTTCAGGCTCCTCGCGGTGGCAATAAGCCTTCTATGGAGGTTCTCTTGTTCCAAGTTCCTTTCCGGGATGATGTGTGCATCATCGTCCACACTGTTCTCCTCTCCGGAGATAGGTTGATGAGTTTTACCCTCGGCGTCGCCGTGATCGGACAGCGGCTCCGTACTTTGTTCGCCGTCCGATGGCTCATCCTGCTCCGTCGCTGGGTCCATGTGGTCGTCATTTCCTTTGGAGTCGACAGGGGTATTATTCTTTCTTGCGCTGTTATCGATGTTTTTGCTGAGGCGGGATTTGGAGCGGCGCCTACGTCGTTGCTTTGGTTGCTTCTCGAGGGGATTATCCTTCGCTGCATCCTTCCGTTCCTTGTCGTTGTTTTCTTAACCGACATGCTCCACCATGTATATATCATATGATGAAGTGGCTGTCCAGCACCCTGTGGGTGGTCGTTCCTGTTCCTCTCCTGCATCGTCGTCCATACCATTGATGTATTTGGAGTCGAAATCAAGCATGTCGGTTAAATCGTCGACAATGGCTATTAAGTGGGTGGTGGGTGGGGAACGAATTTCTTCGTCGTCCGCTTCCCTCGAGCGGACATAGTTCGCCGAGGTCTCTCGACAAGGAGAGAGACCTTAATGAATCTAGCACGTCACCCAAGGGCGAGTGCTGGAAAATATCCGCGAAGGTAAACTCCATGATCGGTGCCCAATCAGGTTCGATAGGCACGGACACAAGCGGTTCAGAGCCTCTGGCCGGGGATGAATCCAAGGGTTCGATGACACAAGTCTCACAGGAGGTGAAGTCAGTATTTGGCTCTATCGCTGCTGAGTGTGCGGCCTCCGTGGCGGGGTCCATCCACCTGTCCTCAGATGGCACGATCTGCTCCGGATTGAGGGCCGGAGTAGCCGCATGTGTGATCTCCTGAACACTGTCCGACGGCAGCGCTACGTCATGCTCATCGTGACTGTGTGGTGCACCTGACATGGGCTCGAATTCGTCAAAGATCAAGTCTCCGCGGATGTCGGCAGTATAGTTCAAGCTTCAAAACCTGACCTTATGGCCAGGGGCATAGCTATCGATCTGCTCCAGATGGCCAAACGAGTTGGCCCGCAGTACGAAGCAGCCTAATACAAAGATCTGTCCGGGGAGAAAAACCTCACCCTGGATCGCATCGTTGCCGATGATCGAAGGATCCATCAAGCCTTTATCATTACGGCACAGTGGAACTCTCAATGAAAGCACCAATGTCGGTGTCAAAACCGGCGGATCTCAGGTAGGGGGTCCCGAACTGTGCGTCTAAGGCTAATGGTAACAGGAGGCAGGGGACACAATGTTTACCCAGGTTCAGGCCCTCTCGATGGAGGTAATACCCTACTTCCTGCTTGATTGATCTTGATGATATGAGTATTACAAGAGTTGATCTACCATGAGATCGTAGAGGCTAAACCCTAGAAGCTAGCCTATCATTATGATTGTTGTTGTCCTATGGACTAAACCCTCCGGTTTATATAGACACCAGAGGGGGCTAGGGTTACACAGTCGGTTACAGAGAAGGAGATCTACATATAAGAATCGCCAAGCTTGCCTTCCACGCAAAGGAGAGTCCCACCCGGACACGGGACGAAGTCTTCAATCTTGTACCTTCATAGTCCAACACTCCGACCAAAGTATATAGTCCGGCTGTCCGAGGACCCCCTAGTCTAGGACTCCCTCAGGGGGGATGCCCTGGTGGGTTGTGCCAACCCAGGTGACCCCCTCCGGTGGTTCTTGGCTCTAGAAATTCTCTTTTATTGTATAAAAAACACCTCGTAGAGTTTCATTCTATTTCGAGAACTTTTATTTCTGCACAAAGAACAACACCGCAGTAGTTCTGCTGACAACAGTGTTAGTCAGGGGTTAGTTTCATTCAAATCATGAAAATAAGAGTCCAAAACAAGAGGAAAAGCGTTAGGAAAAGTAGAGACGTTGGAGACGTATCATATGTTATCATCAACACTTTTGTAATCATAAGCTGCATTTTCATTTGTGTGTGTAAGTTTTATATCATCAACACTTTTGTAATCATAAGCTGCATTTTTCAATTGTGCGCATAATCTTTATATAATCTTGGAGTACTCTTTTGGTACTAATATTATGTTCTATGCTCAATGAAGAGTTTGTCCATGGGTACCCTGTCAATGGTGCTTGATTCTATCAAGACCTCACATATCAGTACGTGGAGTTTTGATCTGAACATGGTTATCGTGTTGCTACGATGCTTTCCATGTCTGGAGAATTTGTATATATAGGTGATGATATCAAGCACACTGATATACTTTACTAGAACTAACCTTTCAGCTGTACTATTTTTTAGACATTAACTACATTCAGTGTTCATGACAAAAAGGTATAACCAATCGCTGGCAAAAGAAGCACCGGGATTTTCTCAAGTTTCTGGGTGCGAGTGGCCTGCACGTCACGGAGGGCTTGCAGCTCGGCCTCCGCCGCGCGGCAGCGCTCCTCGGCGTCCTTTGTGTCCTTCAACGCCACGTCACGAGCGTCAGCCTGGCCCAGGCCACCCTGACGGAAAAGTCGGCCTGGGCCTGGAGCCACCGTGAGACAAGCTCCATGCACCCCGACGACCGACGCCGGTCGAGGCCCCGAAGATCGTCCCAGAGCCGATCCAGCGTGGAGAAGGCTTCCTCCAGAGCACTGGGCGCGGCAGAAGAACCACGGCCCACCAGCGTGACGACTGGGGGAGGAGACGACACCGGCGCCAGGACTGGCGAAGCAGCAGCAACAAGGATGGCCAGGGGCTCCGGAGCCATTCGGTCGTGAGCAGGTGCGTTGAAGGCGAGCGCCTCCGGAGTTGGCTCGGTCGCAGGGGCAGTCTTCTCCTGAGGCTGGACTCCTGATCCACGGGAAGGCAACTAGGTCGCAGGAGGACGTGAGGTGGTCTCTCCCTCCTATGCCTGGGTTGCCGCAGCCATGACAGACCGCTTGGCCTCAGTGGCTCCGGTGTCCTCCTTCTTCCTCTCCGCCGCCAATGTCAGCCTAGCCATCAAGATGAAGAAACTGAGCACTGCGTCAAGAGAAAAGAGCAAAGGCAAGTTGATACACTTACTGGTCCTCGGCGACTTTGAGGGAGTCCTGGACTAAGGGGTCCTTGGGTGTCCGGCCTATTAGACATGGGCCGGACTGATGGGCTGTGAAGATACATAGACCGAAGACTTTAACCGTGTCCGGATGGGACTCTCCTTGGCGTGGAACGCAAGCTTGGCGACCGAATAGGAAGATTTCTTTTTTTGTAACCGACCTTATGTAACCCTAGATCCCTCCGGTGTCTATATAAACCGGAGGGTTAGGTCCATAGAGGAGAAAATTCATAATCGTAGTCATACAGGCTAGACTTCTAGGGTTTTAGCCATTACGATCTCTTGTAATACTCATATTCATCAAGATCAATCAAGCAGGAAGTAGGGTATTACCTCCAGAGAGAGGGCTCGAACCTGGGTAAACATTGTGTCCCCTGTCTCCTGTTACCATCGACCTTAGACGCACAGTTCGGGACCCCCTACCAGAGATCCATCGGTTTTGACACCGACATTGGTGCTTTCAATGAGAGTTCCACTGTGTCGTCCTCAAAAGGTTTGATGGCTCCTTCAATCATCTACAACAACGCTGTCCAAGGGGAAGTCTTCCTCTCCGGGCAGCTCTTCGTGTTCGGCGGCTTTGCACTGGGGGCCAACTTGCTTGGCCATCTGGAGCAGATCGATAGCTATGCCCCTGGCCGTCAGGTCAGATTCGGGAGCTTGAACTACGTCGCGGATATCCGCGGAGACTTGATCTTCGACGGATTCGAGACCATGGCAGCCACTCCCCATCACCACAATGAACATGACTTAAATCTGTCATTGGACCATAACCAGGAGATAGCACCTGTAGCTTCTCTGGCCTTAGATCTAGAGCAGATCGCTCCATCCGAAGACGGGAAGCTGAACCCCGCCACGGATGCCGCAGTCCCACCGGCGTCAGAGCCGCACACAGACCCAGCCTCGAGTGGAATCTATGTCACTAGAGCCTCAGACTCGTTTCTGACTACAGGTTCCGAACCATGCGCGTCCACGTGCGTCGAGCTCGATCAGTCATCGATCGTTGAATTCAGCCCCGCAGACATTTTTCGGCACTCGCCTTTGGGCGACGTGTTAAACTCGTTAAAAGCAGTATCCTTAGCAGGGGGCTCACAGCCAAAAATTATCCGGTTCGAACTGGAGGCTGATGATGAAGAATTTCGCTTCCCACCCACCACCCACTTCATAGCCACTGTCGAAAATTTAACCGACATGCTCGATTACGGCTCCGAAGACACCGGCGGTATGGACGACGATGCCGATGAGGAGCAGGGCCAAAACCCGCTGTTTACCGGCCTCTGGACGGCCACCTCTTCTTACAACATGTACATGGTGGATACACCTAAAAGAACTAACGATAATGACAAAGAAGATCCAGTTGAGAATAAACCTCCTGAGGTACATCAACGCGCCGGCGTCAGTGGCGCCGCTCTAAGTCACATTATGGAAAAGACATCAATACCGGCACTGGAGAAAACAATACTCCGGACAATGCCGAGGATAATGGAGACCCCGTTTAGATAACTTCCGAACAGGAGGAACGGCAAAACAGACAAGTTAGCCCTGATGAACATGCCATAAACGACGACTCGGAGGACAGTGATTATATTCCATTCTCCGAGGACGAGGTGAGCCTTGGCAACGAGGACTTTATCGTGCCTGAGGAACCTCTCGAGTAGGAGCGCTTTAAGCGCCAGCTAATAGCAACTGCAAGGAGCCTGAAAAAGAAGCAGCAGTAGCTTCAAGTTGATCAAGACCTGCTCAATGATAGATGGAATGAGGTCCTGGCTGCTAAGGAATACGACCTCAATCGCCCAGCCAAAAGTTATCCGAAGCGCAAATTGCTACCTCAGTTCGATGATGAGGTGCCGGAGCCCATACCATCATAACACAATGCGGCTAACCGACCACCACGCGGTCAGGACAAAGCGGCAACTCAAGCCGAACACCAGCCCGCCCCACCTAACCGGAAAGGCAGAGATAAAACAACTCGGGCTATACATATGACCTTCGGAAGGACCTGGACAGTATAGCAAGACATACCAGATCGATCTACGGATCACGAGGACATGCCCCGACACGCGGCGACGACTATCTACTCGGACGCGACAATCCTAGTCACGCCTGGGCCGAAAACCGCAGACGGACTCCATCGGAGCTACGTTGCAATGTGGCCCACTATATAGGCGCCGCAAATCCTCTTTGCTTAACGGATGAAGTAATGGAGCACGAATTCCCAGACGGGTTTAAACCCATGAATATCGAATCATATGACGGAACAACTGATCCCGCGGGATTTCCTTCTCCATATCCATATGGCCTGCGGAGATCATCTTCATGCCATCAAATACCTGCCACTAAAACTCAAAGGACCAGCTCGGTACTGGTTAAACTGTCTACCAGAAAACTCTATTGGCAGCTGGGAGGACTTGGAAGACGCCTTCGGCGACAACTTCCAAGGTACATATGTCCGACCACCAGATGCCGATGACTTAAGTCACATCGTCCAACAGCCCGGAGAGTCAGCCTGGAAGCTCTGGACTAGGTTCTTAGTTAAAAAGAACCAAATCATCGACTGCCGGACGCGGAAGCCCTAGCGGCCTTCAAACACAGCGCCCGGGACGAGTGGCTCACCTGCCACCTCGGTCAAGAAAACCCAAAATCCATGTCTGCCCTTACCGCTCTGATGACCTGCTTTTGCGCAGGAGTAGACAGCTAGTTCGCTCGTAGAAGCAACAACGCCAGCGACCTGGGCACTTCCAAAGTACGAGATGGCAACGACAATCGACGATGTAGTAAACACAAACGTCGCAACGATAATGAAAGAACACAAGACACAAAGGTCAACGCCGGATTTAGCGGCCCCAAATCCGGTCAACGGAAAAAGCCGTTCAAGGTAAACAGAGACGGACCATCCAATTTAGACAAGATATTGGATCGGCCCTGCCAGATTCATGGCAACCCTGATAAGCCAGCTACTCACACCAACAGAAGCTGTTGGGTCTTCAAACAGGACGACAAGCTTAATGCCGAACACAAGGGGAAGAGGCCGCCCGGGGATAGCGACGACGAAGAGACTCACCAACCAAACACCGGTGGTCAGAAGCAGTTTTGCCCCGAGGTAAAAACAGTGAACATGGTATATGTGACACACACCTCTACAAGGGAGCACAAGAAGTGCTCCATTAGGATAGAGGATCACACTACGGCTACTTCAGCCGAAGAACAAAGCGGTCCTATTAAGACGCATACCTTGTCGGCCATTAAGTCGATGGTCTCCATTCAACCGGACCGACCAATTTCGTAGCGGGACTAGTAGATCGGCTTCTGCCGTCTGCCTCATATACCTGCGAAATCTGTACCATGCATACATAACTATGCACTTCAAATACCATGGGCATCGGCGGAAGCACAATACGGACAGGCCTACAAGTACTCCCATAAACTCCTTCTATTTTCTTTTCTAACTACTTTTTGTTTTTCCATTATCCTTCACCACAGGTGGCTCACAAGGCTGGTCATCTCACGGACTCTATCGAAGTTCGGCTTCGTACATTCACCCAAAGGCAACACCTATTAAGGAGACCCTTCATAGAGGAACAGCGGCGCAGACGTGCGACAGGAGGTCCAAATTTTTTTTTGTAGACCACACTCTCTACTTTTGAGCCTGAAAAGTGCCTTTTTCCTCAGCCGCCGACCCCTGGCATGTCAAATAGTCGGGGTTGTGGCGTTATTATCTGTAAAATGACGATGGGCATATCACTCAGGTTCGAATAAAACATAATTCATACTTAGTATTCACTTTTTTCTAAAGAACTGAAGTTTGCTCCTTTGGTTGTTTCACACGTGCACCCCGACATAACTTGCCAGGGGCTCGGTATAGGAACAAAATGAGTTGCCAACAAGTCCGAACAGCTTTATAGCATACTTCGGTGTCGTGAGTTTGGTCTTATATGCATTAGCTCCGAATCATGTCTTGGGTCAATAAATGGGTTGCCCGGCTCCTGTGCTTGCTACCTTACGTTCCGCTCTATCGGCTAGGGTAGTAAAGGGAGAACTACTGCAATTGTGTTTTCGGTTCATCTGGTCAAACACCTCTGTAGAGAAAGCCGAAAACTGACTGTCATGATGCGGTGAGAGATGGTCAACCACTCGATGACTTATCGAAATCTTTCGCGATTCCCTCTGTATTACACGAAGGACCTTTCTTCAGGTCATACATGTAACGCACCATATTGGGATAACCGCGTACATACCAGGGTCTATATCATAGACCCACCGTAAAAATCCTATGGCTAAGTGAATGTATTAACGCCCTGTAGTCTGATTGCCTAGTTCGCCGCATTGACACCTTCTTCTTGGACCAAGACGTTGGGTGAAGAGTGATCAACTGCTGTTCCGAACACCCCTGTATTTTCTATGAGGGGGCTGAAGCCGACGACTGGATTACTTTCAGATTACACAAAAACGGCCGTATAGGAGGAACCAACGAAAAATAGCTTTATTATATCATAATATTGTCTTTTACAATTTCAGAATATTTCACTCAAATATCATGTCTTTCGAGCACTGACCCTCTATCAAGCGGGCACCCTCTAAGATATCCTCCAAATAATGTTGTGGTGCGTGATGGTCCTTGCCCTTGGGTGGACTCTTCGCTGCAACATCGGTGGCCTTCATCTTTGCCCAGTATGTCTTGACACGGGCAACGGCCATCTGTGCACCTTCAATGCACGTTGACCGCTTAACGATGTCGATACGCGGCACCGCATCAACAAGTCGCTGCACCAAATCTAAATAACTATCCGGAATTGGCTCGGTCGGCCACAGCCAGACCACGACATCCTTCATGGCAGATCCGGATATCTTGTGGAGCTTTGCCCATTGGGCCATCTGTTTGTTCAGCAACAACGGACGCTTCGGCATGCTAAACTGTGCCCAGAATAGCTTTTCTGTTGTACGTCCTTCTTGCGCTCGGAAAAATTGGGTCGCATCGGAGACACTCTTCGACAAGTCCAACAATGCGTATGGAGAACTCCACACTTGATTAAGCGGGGCATAATTCGATCGCCGAACTTAGTTTGTAATAAAAAGGGCTTACCAGCCGCGATCTCCCCCGCTTGCCGGATCTCCTCCCGGGCCTCTCTAGACTCAGACCACGCTTCTTTCGCCTCTTGTAAGGCCTTGTCGGGATCAGCCGTTCTGGCTTTATTATCCTTCTCGAGAAGTTCGCAGCGGCTAGCAGCATCCTTTAGCTCAAGCGCCATCATGGACATTGTCTCCTCATACCGGCGCCGAGCAGCCTGTTCGGCCTTTAATTCGGCCGATGCCTTTTCGGCAGCCGCATTACTAATCCGGGCCTGCTCCTTGGCCCGGGCCAGCTCAGCCCGCGGGATCTCAACTGTAGCAGCACCATCTGCAGTCATGCATATTTCAGTATACAACTCTTAGCATCATTTGTCGGAGTAATGGGCCACCGGTAGGGCAACCCGAAGCCCAAAACCTTTCAAGACATCGGGGCTAGCTGTGCCCCTCAAGGCGCCAAGATGAAGTGCCGCCTTCTGGAGGCCGGCTGGAGGAATAGCCGGCTGCCCGTAGACGGCGAGTCCCGGAGGCGACGTCAAGACAAGCCGACTCCTGGCTGGCGGCTTCTAGAGAAGCCGACCCCCAGCAGTCGGACTGTGGCGCCAACGAAGCCTGCGCCCTCATCAAGAACGACAAGACAGGGAATGGCTACAGTGTAGCCCATCCCCCCCATCCAGGGATAGGCGTGGCCACAGTGCACCGTACCAGCGGAGATCTCTGCCCGGTGCGGCATTGTTGCCACGCCATCCCTGACATCACCACAAGCAGGCGGAGTCCTGCTCCCACGGCGGCCTGTCGGTACAGCCCGAGGACGACGGGCCCCACCAATCAGTGAGAGCACGGAAGACGGCAAGAGCCCCACCAGTCGGACCTGATGGAGGTCGGCCCCCAGCAGTCGGCCCGCCCTTCCTCGGGATCCACGCGCCATTAACGAGACGAGACGCGGAGTGGCTACAGTAATCGCCCGCCAGGCGGCGGAGCTCTAGCCACGATCCCTTGACCAAGCCTGCGTCATTAGAGTCACGGCTACAGCGATCACCAGCCGACAAGACCTGTGAGCGGGGGCCGGCCTGTCGGCCCCGTACCCAACCAGTCATCGGGGCCCACCAGGCGGCGGGCCCCAGCAGTCGGCGGAGAAGCCGGCGGCCGAAGAGACTGACGGCCAGGCCCTACGCCCGGCCGGATTTCCATTGTATCCCTGGGGGTAGGCCTATATAAACCCCCCAGGGCACCCATGCAAAGGGTTCCCAACCTGTTAGAACGAGACCAGCCCATAGAGGAAGGAGAGAGCTAGCCTTGCCTTCTCCTACCACTAGCATACAGCTCGAGGAGCACCATTGTACTCACTTGTGCCTTAGTGATCATGCGGAGACCCCGCAGAGCAGGACTAGGGGTGTTATCTCCTAGGAGAGCCCCGAACCTGGGTAAAGTATGCCGGTGTTCGTGTCTACGCCTCATCCCACTTTCGGGCACCGGCGACGTTCTACTCGCTCCCACCATGATCAGCCATCCGTTGGCATATGTCGCACCCAACCCCCGACATCATTGTTATATTATAAGCGCGTGCATGTAATGACTACCCCTAAGGCATACCTTGCACCTCATCAAGCCGCCTGTTCATAAGCGTAATGTCATCATACGCTACATCAAGCTTCCGCTGCAGATCAGCACCCTCTGTAGTTCGGGCAGTCACCAGGGAGGTAACAGCCTGTGTTCCAATTAATTAGATTACTTCCTGGGCATATCTTTTTGATCCTCTGATCGCCTCCCTTGGGAAGCCAATCAGATTCTCAGGGGCTACTATCTATACACAGATGCAGTTTGTGAATAAAACACAATCGAAAATATTACAGTACATACCTCGAAGCCTCTTAGTAGGCTCCTGCAGGCTTCATTTAATCCGCTTTTCGCGGACAGAACCTTTTTAACCACCGTACTCATTAAGGTACGATGTTCCTCCGATACGGACGCCTGTCGCAGCAGGTTCGTCAATATATCCGGCGCTTCTGGATCTCCGAAAGCTGCTGTAGGAGTACAGCTTCCCTTCAAAGGGATCCATTTATCCGTCCCTAGAGTCGTCTCCGGCTGTAAGATGGACAGTCCGGGGCCTTTATTGTTGGCTCCCAGACCCTGGGCTACCGAAGTATCACCTTCGGGTAGTGTCTTCATCACCCCTCACACCACTTCTTGATCAGGAGAGACCCTCCAGGACGACACCTCAAGGTCATCCGCCCTATTGGGCGAGGAGACTGGTGGAGGTGTCTCGCTTTCCATCATCTCCGGGAGAAGATCCCCCAAGGAAGAGGATTGGTGCAGAAGACTGTGTGCCGAGCTGCAAAAACATATATTCTAGATGTTACCTTGGTAACAGGAAAGGAACGGGACATGTTTAAAACACCATTGTTCACTTACAATTTGTCTAGAGGCTTGTACACATGATGGGACTATGCGACGACGTCCTCCAAGCCCGAGCCACCCGACAGGGGCATCCTGCCCCGCTTAGGAGCCCTTTCCTCCCAATCTTCGGAGGCAGCCCTTTTCTTACCATGGGGAAAAGGGATGTTGGCTTCTCCTTCACTTTTGTCTTCGGGCGGGGGAATCTTGATCTCCCAGGACACAGTGTCTGATATACCCTCGGAAGGGAGGCCACCTTTGGCCTTCCTGCTCTCCACCTTGTCTTCCTTCACGGGCACCTGGTGCGGTGCCGGGGCCAGCATCCTTATTAGCACGGATCCGCTGAGTCTTCGGGAAGGGGGGGCGAACACCTAATTATCTCCGCTTTCTTTATCCAGCCCTAGAAGAAGATAGTTTGCTAAGTAACGTATTGTGGCATACTACAAATTGTTCGGGAGTGGAGCACTTACCGAGGTATTCGGATGGTTACAGTCGAGGCCGATGTCCTCGGTGGTGTCCGGCCACTGTTTTCGTTTCCTGAAAAACAACTTCCACATTTCTTTGTGCGTAGTGCCGAAGAAGTGTTGGAGGGTCTGTTGTCCTTCCGGATTAAACTCCCACATACAGAGAGGCCGACGCTGGCATGGAAGGGCTCGGCGGACTAGCATTACTTGAATCACGTTGACAAGATCGATGTCCTTCTCAAGGAGGTTTCGGATGCGGCTCTGTAGAGTCTGCACTTCATCAATTGATCCCCATTCCAGCCCCTTATTAACCCATGATGCAAGCTGTAATGGAGGGCCAGAACGGAACGCAGGTATAGCTGCCCACTTGGTACCGCGGGGTTCAATGACGTAAAACCACTCCCGCTGCCATTGGTTGGAAGTTTCGCTGAAAGAGCCTTTTGGCCAGAGAGTATTGGTAAGCTTGCTCACTACAACACCGCCGCACTCCGCCTATTTCCCGTCGACTACCTTCGGCTTCGCACTAAAGGTCTTGAGCCATAATACAAAGTGTGGGGGAATTTGAAGGAAGGCCTCGCACGTGATGATAAACGCCAAGACATGGAGGAAAGAATCTGGGGCTAGATCGTGAAAATCTAGTCCGTAATAAAAAATGAGCCCCCGGACGAAGGGGTGAAGATCAAATCCTAGCCCTCGGAGGAAGTGAGAGATGAATGCGACCCTCTCGCCGGATCCGGAATAACCTGTCCTTGAGCAGGAAGCCTATGGGGGATCTCCGCGGTCAGGTATCTGGCCGCCCGGAGCTTCACAATGTCCTCCTCTGTAACAGAGGAAGCCACCCATCGGCCCTGTGGGCTGGGTCCGGACATGATTGGGAAGCTTGAAGCAATGAAGTCAAACCTTGGGTGCTAGAACTCGAGGTTGGAAAGGCTAAGGAAAGGTTTGGCATAAAAAGAGATGGCCCTTGGCTCCATTATAAAGGCAACGGGTATCGAACGCCTCCTCGTAACCCTGGAAACCTGCCTATTCTCGAGGAATCGTCCCAATGGGACGGTTGGGTTACCCACGCTCGTATTGATGAGAATCCCACAATAAGGGGACACGATCTCTGCTTCGACAAGACGTGCCATTAAAAACCGCGCCTTGAAACGTGGAACGGCAGGACAAGAAACGGTTCGAAATAATGACCAGGCGGACGTGATGACACATTATAAAAAGTTGTCGGTGGATTGGACTCGTGAAATATTATACTCTCTGCGGTTGTGTGTGGTACTTGTGTTGCAGATCCGGACACGTTTGTTTAGTCCGAAGACTATCCTGGAGTATTCGGAAAGGGGAACCCGCCTTGCAATGTCGAATACAATCTGCGTGCCGGACACCTCATCATTGAAGCCTGGTTCAGGGGCTACTGAGGGAGTCCTGGACTAAGGGGTCCTCGGGCGTCCGGCCTGTTGGACATGGGCTGGACTGACGGGCTGTGAAGATACAAAGACCGGAGAATTTACCTGTGTCCGGATGGGACTCTCCTTGGCGTGGAAGGCAAGCTTGGCGACCTAATAGGAAGATTCCTTTTTTTGTAGCCGACCTTATGTAACCCTAGATCCCTCCGGTGTCTATATAAACCGGAGGGCTAGGTCCGTAGAGGAGAACAATCATAATCGTAGTCATGCAGGCTAGACTTCTAGGGTTTTAGCCATTACGTTCTCGTGGTAGATCAACTCTTGTAATACTCATATTCATCAAGATCAATCAAGCAGGAAGTAGGGTATTACCTCCATAGAGAGGGCCCGAACCTGGGTAAACATTGTGTCCCCTGTCTCCTGTTACCATCGACCTTAGACGCACAGTTCCGGACCCCCTACCCGAGATCCGCCGGTTTTGACACCGACAGACATAGTCCCTCTTCCTTCTCAGGAGCACGGTTGCGCCAAGCTTCCTGGGCACAGGCTTCGCCGCGTCTTCAGGGGCGGACGACCGTGTTGCCGGCTCTGCGACAGTGGCGGCCGGCGACGAGGTGGAGGCGCCGCCATAGGAAGCAACGCCGACCTGTCCTTATTTGGGGTCCCCTGCCCCAGCCTCTTAAGAGGGGTGCTCCGAGACCTCATGGCGATCCCGGTGGAGCACTCCCTTATTGGGTGCTCCCCGGTGTCGTCATCATCAGAAAGGACGCGAAGGAGCTCACTCTGCCGCAAGGGAGAGGACTCCCCCGCCCCTCCAAGGTCCCCTCTGAATCTTCCTTCTCCTCCTCCTCGGGGTCCTCGCTG
Organism: Aegilops longissima; assembly: GCA_021605205.1. NCBI lineage: Eukaryota > Viridiplantae > Streptophyta > Magnoliopsida > Poales > Poaceae > Aegilops > Aegilops longissima. Next base: position 238,818,882 of record CM038679.1, read on the forward strand.
GAGGACACCGGCACCAAGGAGCCCAAAGGCTGGGAAATGCTTCAGGGGTATGAGCCCCCGCTCGTTGAAGGTGGGCATGGCAGCGGCCACCTTCTCTCCCTCGACGCGGCAGTACAGCGGAAGATGGGCATCTGGGGCCGCCCTGGTCCTTCCCGAGCAAGGTGCGCACGGCCTTGCTCAGCTCCTTGTCAGACAAGTCGTCCGGGCACAACCGGAGGTCATCTTCTGCACCCTTGAAGCTCCACAAGGGGCGCCAGTGCGCCTGGAGTGGAGCTAGGCGCTGCGTCAGAAACTCCTTGACGATCATGGCCGCTGTCAGCCTCTCCGCCTCTACGTCGGCCGTCATCTGCTCCAGCAACCGCTCCGCCCGGTGGTCGGTGAGCTTCTCATGAGCGCACTGGTCTAGCTTCACCGGGAAGGCAGTCGGCAGCTCCAGCCGAGCGTGAGAGCGCTTGGCGTCCATGAAGATCAACTTGTTCCGGAAGTCCTCCACCTTATTTCCGGCCCTTGAGATCGTATTGCTACCGTGGGCCGCGATGAAGCTGGCGCACCCAGAGCACTGGCCGCTGCTTATCCAGAGGTAGAAGAAGTGGCAGAACAGCACAACGGAGGGCATTACCCCCACGAACACCTCATAGTAGAAGGCGAGGATCGAGAGGAGGAGGATGGAGTTGGGATGAAGATGGAGGGCGTGGAGCCTGTAATGGCTTAGGGTACGTAGAAGAAACTGGAGAAGGGGGGAACCATCCCAGTGAAGACGCTGTGCAGGAAGAAGGGGTAAAAGGTGTCACCCAAGGCTTCCGGCTTGGCGGAGCCGACCCGGAGCACCGTCTCTCCTCCCTCATTGCTGCCCCACGCCGTCAGCGGGAGCACGGCGGCGAGGAGCTTCTCCTCGGCAATGGTGGATGTGCTCAGGGCCGGCTCCAACCAGGAAGTCGATCGCGCGGCAGGGGCGGATGACTTCGCCTTGTCGGTGGCCATCCGTGGCGAGCACGGGGAAAGGATTCAGTAGATCTGGCGCAAGACGAAGGAAAGGCAATAAAGGCTCAGCGGCAGGCGCCAGCCTTTTTGTCAGGCAGGGACGGTTGCCAAGGCCACATGGGGAAGCGGAGACACCGACGTCCCATCAATTGCCACGCATCAACCAAGGCCGCGGGCGGTTAGGGCCTGCGGCGCTCCGCACTTTCCCTTTGGCTTCGCCTCGTAGCCAAGTCCGAGCATGCCTTGGGCCCGGGGCTACTATCGGCATTCTGGGAATGGGGGTACCCAGACTTGCCTACCTGCAGCCCACGGTGTAGTTCCATCGATGACCTGGTACGGCCCACCTTCAGCACCAGCAAGTCAAGACCCTCGTGAGGACTCAAGCCTCGCGAGGCGAACGACACCAAGACCTCTAGCAGGAGCGACCTCCTCAGGTCTGCTCCTGAGGAGCAGAAATTTATATGCAAGCCACGCCTCATGAGGTTTGGATGACGTGAGCCATGACGACCAAGGGCAGGCGGGCGCTAGCGGATGCAGTGCAATAGTTTCCTCTTTGGTGCTAAAGAGGCAAGCACAGGTGCGAAGTCCTGAGGAATCAGCCAAAGGTTTCCATTCTCATCCAACAAGACCAAGACCGCCAGGACGGTAGGACGGAGGTCATCTCCGAGCCCACCACGGCGTCACGACCAGAGGCTTCGCAGGCGAAGACTACTTTTTTTAGGATAAGATGTACTAGTTGTCTCCCATCTAATTTGGCCGTTGCGGGATCCCTTCCCGCCTTCATTTGGGAAGATGACCAAGGCCACTATAAAAAGGACCTAGCCTCGTAGAGAGGGATTGGATCCATTCCGTCCTCACACCCACCAGCTCACTCGATCACAAGAACACACCTCCTCCTAAGGTTGCTCCCCCACTGTACTAGTTCATCATCAGCCCCTTGAGGCCAATCCACCACAAAGCAGGAGTAGGGTTTTACACCGCAAGGTGGCCCGAACCTAGGTAAATTGCCTTGTCCCCTTTCCTTCCAATTCATCGAGCTAGGCCACGAGATTGGCGAGTAGGCAGAGTAGGGAGGTTGAGTTCTTCGCACGCACCCCAGAGTTCGAATCTATCAAGGGTCTGTGGAGCCTGAAATCCGACACATATGTATTGTGATATTTAGCTAAATATTATATGGGTAGCTTTGTTTCGCCGAAACGTGATCACGAGTACTATCGCCATATTGGAGTGACCAACAAGATGTGTTGATGAAGGGGATGACTTTCGCCTCGTTGGTGCCCAGCCATGTGATGCCCTGACTTCGTCGGATGCGGACATATGTATGTTGCTATCGCCTTGTCGGTGCTCAGCAATGGTGTGTCTAATCTTGTTGGCCGTGACATGTCGGTAGAGTGGTGACCTAGCCTCGTCGGCACTTTTGGTAGAGTGGACGAAATCATGGCCAAGTGAACTTGCTTTTGGTAGGACAGGCCTTTTGCTCGTCAGTACCCAGCCACGGTGCTGATGTAGGCCCTTTTTATCTTGAGTATTCGTCCAAGACACTGATGTAGAACTTGCTTGTCACAACTTTATGACCGATGAGATAGAACAGATCAAGCTCCCTCGTAAGGGGCAAGATTAATTTCTTTTCCACTTCTTTGATTGCTTGCACGAACATAGATCGGTACATACTTGCTCTTTTCTCATCATAAAATTAGTCTCATGATTGAATCTTACAACTTACCATCAAAGCCGATGGTTGGTGCAGAGGTTAACAAGTTGATGAAACAACAATGCCCGTGATTGATGAAACTAACATGGTGTAGATTGAGGAGGGAAGGGTGGTGTGTGTAGAGCTGGTGACGATGAGAGCCTCAGCGCACTTTGGCTTCGGTTGGATGAGGAAAAGAGCCGCGAGAGCCTAGCAACCTGTACTGCATGCTCCTGGCGGCGCGCCCGTAGGTTTTCAGAGGAGGAAGAACATCTTCGGTTGGGCGTGTGTATGTGCGCGTGGGCTGCCTCACGTTATATAAGCGCCGGTTATGGACCAAGGCGGTGGAAAACCTCTGGGTTTAAAACAGAAACGGAGTCTATCTCGAGTTTGCGTGCTGTGTGTTTCTGTTTCTTGATTTTTTTTCTTTCTTAGACGCCAATTAAACTCAGCCCAACAGTCCCTGTTACGTGGGTCTTGTCCCGTTTGGTCACATTGCATGCAACTCATATCCATTAGCAGCAAATCGACATTAGCAACAAATCTACATGGCCAATTCCAAATTTGGCTAGCTTTACATGCATGTATTTTTCTGTTTTGGCAATTATTTCTCTTAAACCAAAGATTAAAATTTCAAACTATTTGCACCACTGTATTCTATATGATGGACTCTACAAATAGAGTCTAATATTGAATATTTTCTCCTTCCACAATTTTCTACCATTACGTGGGACTCACATGTCACACAGTAATACTTTGTTAAATCAAAGTGATACGTTTCTCATTTATAAGTTCATATTTATTTTGCATGTCCACCAGGGCTCACACAAATTATTGGGCTTTTTTGGTAGAAAAATCAGTCAAACAGTAGCGATCAAGGGCGTCAAGGTAAGTACAGTCACTTGAGCCTCCCACCCCGTCCTACCTCTATCAACCTCGAGATGTGTTGATTTGGGTGACGAGATCGAGATGATGGCCACAACGGCAGTGGTGGCGGCGGCTTCCTCGGGTGGTGATGTAGAGGGGAGGATCCAGCTGCAAATAAGGTGTTGATGCCATGACAAGTATTTATTACTTTTGTTTTGTTCAAATGTTTTATTTTAGCTATTTCCTTTGCTACTTCGTTTTGTTGAGCAGCTGCAAAATTAATCTGCTGGACAAATATTCTTTGTGAGCATTATCATCACGGTAATACTAATTTCACCCCAATTTCTGGGAATGGATCATATCATCACTTAGCAGCTGCATTTGCTTCTAGTTCATACATGTAAAAACATATATTTTTTGTAAGTGTGAATTAGTTTTTACGACGACCATATAGATTTGAGCATTTTTTGCAGAATCAATTGCACAGACATTGAAAGATGAATGGTCTTGAATGGATTGTAAGCTACCACAGTATGTGTGGTGTGAACACATGAAGCCTTGCCTTGAAGATATTGATGTTGTATTCAGTGATTCAGAGGTAGTTCAACCTGTGTTTTAAGTATTAATATTTAAAAGCATCAGTTGATGTATTTTGTTTCATTCTTTTGCTTTGTAGGAGCTCCTTGTGGTAGATTAAAGAGGTATAGGGGCTGTTTGGTTTGTGCCCCAACTTGCCCTGCCAAAATTTTGGCATAACCAAATTTTGGTGTGCTAATGTTGTTTGGATTTTAGACATACCACGAACAATTTATAGGCAAAATGGTTGGGTCTCACTTTGGTCTATAGCCAATTAACATCCCACATATCAACATCTGAGTTCTTAACATGAAAATTTTATATAAGGAGCCCATAAATCAGGATTATCAAACATTCGGAAAAAAAAGGACAATCAAGAAATATTTAGGGAAGCAACATGTACATGCTTTTGACTGAGTGAAATAGATGTACTAGTCGGCTTGATCAATACGATAAGAGGAAGCGTACATATACAAGCTAGGTAATTAATTTTTCGGCTCACGTAACACCGAAGCATAATACACGGGGATGCTACCAGGCTGGCAGCCAATATTTTGGCCGACGAATTTGACACCTACACCTCGCCCACATACTAGCAAGAATTTCTTGCACACATGACTGCTGGATTGGGCAAGCCAAATATTTGGTGTGTTGGGAAACTGTAGTAGAAAACAAAATATTCTGCATCTACGCACACCCAAGATCAATATGAAGATGCATAATGGGTTGGGATCATGATCATTACCATCACCGAGTTATAGCGGAAGAAGAACGTGTTAGTGTAGATCCTACTTGGAATCCCTCGAACCATTGATGACCACCCCGCGAACCGCCCTCGAAAAATCCCTTGAACGGAAGACCGAAAGCACGACCTCTTTGCTTGGTTGCAAGCGCACGGTCTTCATGATCCGACAGCACTTCACCGTCCAAAGCTAATCGTCGCTGGAGAATTGGAGGGAGGAGATTAGAACCACACTGGGCTTCTAATTATGAGGATTAGAGGATCTAGGTCCACCTCTAATTGATCAACTAGAATTAGAACTAGAGTAACTAGAGGAGGTTCCAAAATTTGTATTCAAAAAAATGCCAACACCTCTAGTATACAAAGGCTGGGAGGAGAGGAGAGGGGCACCACAAGGGTGGAAGGTTACCCTCCTTTCACCGGCCAAGGAGGGGGAAACCCCCTCCAATTTGGCCTTGTTAGGACCGAGAGTATATCGACCAGGGGGGTGAATGGGAGATTCAAAATTTCTTTTGAAACTTTTGAACTAATCCCAAACACAGCAGCGGAAATAAGGTTTGGTAGATATGAATTCAATCAAGCATACTATCGAGGAACAAAAACATCAATGTATGATGCAATAATGGTTCAACCATAGTCTATAACAGGCTTGATGATAACGATAGTAATGCGATGTTCCAGCAGATACAATGTCATGACAGAGAGCTGGCAAAGAACTGTGATGCATAACTTTGAGGAATAATCACAGTGAGGTATAAGTTTACGACACAGAAGATGACAAGGACTAAGATAGCATAACAGAATGAAGAGGGTGCAATAGTGTGGGCATCGAATAATAACTGATGGGAATGATAGATGAAATAAAAACGAATGATATGCAATAGAGAATGAATGATCAGATAAACTATCGTCATAGAGCACGAATGTAAACTGCTGAATGTATTGCATTGAAGTAAATTGAGCCAGTGGTGCTCGATGGCGACAAATAGATTTGGTAGACCAGTTCACCCTTTTGCCAAAGGGCTACATCTCATTGGAGGGGTTGTGACTTAAACGGAAGATAAACTCTCTTGAGGCTATTCTCCTTCAACTCGAAGCTTGTCAGACTTTCACTACTATAGGATGATGCTAATGCGACACTACGATCAGAGACCCTTCGACGAAATTGTGTGTGATGCAATAATCGCAAACAGTGATGTAGAAACCCATGAAAAAAGATGCAAAACATTTGCGATGACAGATGCATCAAACACGGTTCATATTTTAGTTGTGTTTGCGATGCAGGGCATACGGTTCAGTTCAATGAACTGTTTTTGATGAGGCAGAAGAATAGAAACGGGCAGCCAGATGAAGGTGTGTGTGATATACGACATACAGTTCACTCAGATGAACTATTTGTGATTATGCGGAACAAAAGAAACGGCCAGCCAGATCAAGGTGTGTGCGATAGAGGGCAAACTGTTCACTCGCATGAACTGTTTGCATTGAGCCAAGATAACAGAAACGGTTCAATATAACAAGATGTGTGTGATACACGGTAAACAGGCCTGTAGTAAAAAAATGTGTGCGAAGACCGATAATAACACAGACGATTGCTGCTAATAGGATGTGTGTGATGTGAGTTGGGATTGCATACAGATCAACAACATATATAGATACACAGTTATAAGGACATTGTTGCATAACTAAATTAAAAATCCAATTACATAGGTGGCTACTACACACATGACATTTGCACACACAAAAGTAAACTATTACATGCATAATTACATAGGTGGGTACTACACACATGACATTTCCACACACCAAAGTCAACTATATATTACATGCATAATTAACTAGGATAAACGATCATCAAATCTTCATCTACTTGTGACGCTTGCCGCTACTGCTCTGCTTGTGGCTCGATCCGGCCTCGTCGATTTTGGTAACAAGGCACTTCCTCATGTCAACGATCCGCCAGTGTATCTCGTAGCATGTGTACACTGTCGGTGTTTTGGGAACGGGGGTCCCCAGACTTTCCTGCCTGCGGCCTGCGGCGTGGCTCAAAGGAGGCCCAGGACGGCCCATCTTCATCTACACAAGCTCAAGACCCTCACGAGGGGCCAAGCCTCACGGGGCGGACGACCAGGAGCTTTCTCCGGCCCGGCCTCGTCAGGCTGGCTCACGAGGAGGCGGAGAGTTCAAGGCAGGGTACCTCGCGAGGTGCCCATGACGCAAGCCATGACGACCAAGGGCGCCAGTCGGGCGCCAGCCGCGCAGCGTCCTCCTTTCCTCTTTGGTGCAAAGGGAGCAAGCGTAGGCGAGGGCATCAAGCAAAGGCATCCGTTTCGGTGCAACAAGACCAAGACCAGCCCCAACGGCTAGAAAGGAGTCATCGTGGAGCCCAAGCAAAGGCCATCACGAGCCTTTGGCGGCGAGGACCAACTTTAGTCAGGATAAGTGTACCCGCTGTTCCCCTTCAAAATGGCCAATTGTTGGCGCCCTTCCCGCTCAATATTTGGGAAGAGGCCCAGGGTCTTCGTCTATATAAGTAGAGATGGCCACCATAGTAGAGTCTCTCCCCCCAGGCTGGCATTTTGGAATCCAGAGAGAGAGAGATAAAGACCCGATCCTCAAGCTAGAGCGACGGGACACCACTTAGCAGTTCATCGCTTCCACCAAGAACATGCCCTCGCGAGGCTGTTCTTCCCTGTACTGTTCTTCATCTGCCCCAGAGGCAGTCCACCACACCACAAACTAGATTAGGGTATTACACCACAACGGTGGCCCGAACTAGTATAAATCTTGTGTCTCTTGTGCGATTCTTCTTAGTAGTTTAGGTCCCTGCGATTCGCCGAGGTATGAGACGGTGGAGGGTTGGATCTCTGCGCGCACCCCAGAGTTCGAACCTTAAGGGTCTGCCGGAACCCGAAATCCGACATTTGGCGCGCCCGGTAAGTGCGCCGGAATCTGCCTTCGTCGCCTCGTTCTTCCCGGACCACCGCAACCATGTTCGACGCCCGTCGGGCCAGCTTAAGCGCCGAGCCGCCTTGCCTCCCATGTCGCCGGGACAGCTCCGTCGGCGGGCGCCTCGTCGTTCCCGTCACCTGCCATCAACACCGCCATCGGCCCGGCGGGGACGGGCAGCATCGCCCTGCGCGCCTCGGCGACCACATGGGAGGGCTGCGCGCTCCTCGTCGCCCGCCCCGCGCCGCTCCCCACTCGTCGCGGCCCTCCTCGGCGTTTCGCAGCGCCGCCTTCCACCGCCATGTCAAGACATTCGTCCGCCGGTCGGCGCCGCCTCCACGCGGCAGGGGGCTCCCTCAAGCCGGACGGAGTCGTTGGCCGGGCTGACCTTCGACTCTCAAGACCACCCCGCCAGCTCGGCCGGCTCGGGTGCGCTCCCCGCTCGCACACCTACCATCCGCCAGTCGCCGTCACCAGACCCATCGACGGCGGCGCCCGGCCTCAACGCATTTCGGCCGAGGCCTTCAACCTCCTCTACATACCCAGGGAGCGGCTGCTGCCTAGCCGGCCTTTTTCGGGCGTAGGAGGAGGGTCATCCAGCTCCTTGGGGCAAATCCGGCTTCTGGTGACCTTCGGCACCTACGACAACTTCTGCACGGAATTGGTCGACTTCGACATCGCCCCCATCGTCCTCCCCTACAACGCTATCCTCGGCTATCCGGCATTGGCCAAATTCATGGCCGCAACCCACCCGGGGTACAACCTTATGAAGATGCACAGGAGCAGCGGCGTCCTCACCGTGTCGGGGATCTCAGGTCTTGCTGCGAAAGGCCAGCTCACCCTCAAGAGGCGGCCGCAGCACAGCCCGCCGATGCAGAAGCCCCCAAGCCCAAGGGGGCTGCGCCGACCAAGAAGAAGTAGTTGTTCACTCAAGACAAGGCGGAGACCAAGCAGATACCCGTCGATGAGGACGGGTCCACAAACGCCACCTTCACCATAGGCGCCAACCTCGAGCCCGAACAGGAGGAAGCCCTTGTCAAGTTCTTGCGTGCGAACAAGAAGGTGTTCGCCTGGGAGCCCGATCAGCTGGCGGGGATTCGACGGGGCGTGATCGAGCACCACCTCAACGTGTGCCCCAACGTGCGTCCAGTGAAGCAGAAAGCGAGGAGGCAGTCCACCGAAAAGCAGGCCTTCATCGTCCAAGAGACCCGCAAGCTAGAAGCCACGGGGGTTATCCGCGAGGTCCGATACCCAGATTGGTTGGCCAACCCCGTGGTGGTGCCGAAGAAGGGAGGAAAGGAGCGCATGTGTGTCGACTTCACCAACCTCAACAAAGCATTCCCGCAGGATCTGTTTCCGCTCCCTCACATCGACCAGATCGTCGATTCCACCGCCGAGTGTGACCTGTTGTGCTTCTTGGATGCCTTTTCTGGGTATCACCAAATCAAGATGGCGGTGGAAGACGTGGAGAAGACGGCCTTCCTAACCCCCGTGGAGTATATCTGCTATACCTGCATGCCATTCGGGTTGCGAACGCAGGGCAACCTTCCAATGCTCATGCACATCACCTTGGGCCCACAGCTCGGGAAGAATGTGGAGGCATACGCCGACGACATCGTGGTGAAGTCTCGCGAGGCCAAGACCTTGATACAAGACCTGGAAGAAACCTTCATGAGCCTCAACGCAGTGAGCCTGCGACTCAACCCGAGAAGTGTGTGTTTGAGTTCCCTCAGCAAGCTCTGGGTTTCCTCGTGTCCCACCGAGGCATCGAGGCCAACCCAGAAAAGGTCAAGGCAATGGAAGACATGAGCCCACTGAAGACCCTCAAGGAGATGCAGAAGCTCACAGGGCGCGTAACGGCGCTGGGCCGTTTCATCTCCCGATTGGGGGAGCGGGCGCTGCCTTTCTTCCAGCTGATGAAGAAAAAGGGGCCCTTCGAGTGGACTGAAGAGGTCGACCAAGCGTTTCAAGACCTCAAGAGGTACCTGACCAGCCCTCCAATGATGGTGGCCCCGCGCCATCAGGAGCCCTTGGTACTCTACCCTCGCCGCCACTCCCTACTCCGCTAGCGCTGCTCTAGTGGCGGTTAGGGAGGAGCGTCAGGCCAAGACCACGGCGGCCACCCGAGCTAAGGCAAGACCGAATCAGAAGGAACTAGCAGAAGCCAGCACCGCAATGGAGGAAGATCAGCCGTCACAGCAGAGCGCACCAAGGGCGGGGGAGGCCTCCCGTCCAAGCACCCAGCTTCCGGAGGCGCCGACGCCTCAGGAGGCACCACAGCTTCCGGAGGCGCCGACGCCTCAGGAGGCACCACAGCTTCCGGAGGACGCCACCAGCACCAACGCCTTTAACGCTGCCGAGCACCCGTGTATCCGTCAAGACTGTGCTACGGGATGCGAGGGCACGGTACCCCATGCCGCAGAAGCTCCTCCTGGCACTGCTAGTGGCTTCGCGCAAGCTACGGCACTACTTCCAGGGTCATCCAATCAAGGTTGTCTCGGCATACCCCCTGGAGAGGGTGCTCAGGAGCCCCAACTCGGCAGGAAGGGTCGCCGAGTGGAACATTGAGCTGCAAGCATTCCAGCTCGAGTTCAGTACGACCAGAGTCATCAAGGGGGCCGCGCTGGCAGATTTCGTGGCCGAATGGACAGAAGCACCGGGCCTCAGGGCCGGCGAGGATCGGTCCCTCTCCCCAGGGAGCGAAGCGCCAGAAGGTTGGGTCATGTACTTCGACGGAGCGTTCTCCAGACAGGGCGCTGGGGCTGGGGCAGTACTCATATCCCCCTCTCAGGACAAGCTCTACTATGTCGTGCAGCTCTGTTTCCAGCATGGCGAGAAGGTCTCCAACAATATAGCAGAATACGAGGGGCTGATAGCGGGTCTGAAGGCTGCCGCTGCCCTGGGGGTGAAGCGCCTTACCATCAAGGGCGATTCGCAGCTCCTCGTCAATTTCTCCAACAAGGTGTATGAGCCAAGGGATGAACACATGCAAGCCTACCTTGCGGAGGTCCGCAGGATGGAGAAACAGTTCTGGGGGTTGGAGCTGCAGCACGTGCCCCGCGGCATCAATCAAGAGGCCGACGACATCGCCAAACGAGCCTCCAGGAGGTTACCCCAGGAGCCGGGTGTCTTTGAGGAATGGCTCTTCAAGCCCTCAGCCCTGCCGCCGTTATCAAGCACAGCACAACCTCGGGAGGAGCTCCCTCAGCCACCAGCCTCGGGAGCCCCAGCGTGTGGCCCGGCCTCGGGAGCACGCCTGCTCCTAACGATGGAACCTCAAGAGGAGTGCTGGATCACGGAGCTCAAGGGTTACTTAACGCGTGGGACTTTGCCAGAGAAGGAGGAGGAGGCAGAGCGCGTGGCGCGGCAAGCCACGGCATACAGCATCATGGATGGAGAGCTCTACCGGAGACGACCAAACGACGTATCCCTACGCTGCATCACCAGGGAAGAGGGGAAGGAATTGCTGGCATATATACATGGTGGAGATTGTGGGCACCATTCATCGTCACGGACCCTTGTCGGGAAGGCGTTCCGCAGCGGTTTCTATTGGCCCGCCGCGCTCAATGACGCCATCGACCTCGTGAAGGCTTGCGAGGCTTGCCAATTCCATGCCAAACAGATCCACCAGCCAGCAGGAGGCCTGCAAACCATTCCCCTCACTTGGCCAATCGAGGTCTGGGGGCTGGACATTCTGGGCCCTTTCCCTCGGGCGCCAGGGGGCTATCACTACCTCTACGTCGTCGTGGACAAATTCACCAAGTGGGCCGAAGTCGAGGCCGTCCGCGCCATCCCCACTGGTTCTGCGGTCAAGTTCATCAAGGGCATCGTGAGCCGGTTCGGAGTGCCGAACTGCATCATCACCGACAATGGTTCGCAGTTCACCGGTAACCTTTTTAAAACGTACTGCGCCAACCTTGGGACGCAGATATACTACGCTCAAGGCGGTGCACCCTCAACAGCAACGGACAGGCCGAAAGGCCAACGCAGAGGTCTTGAGAGGCCTCAAGACCAGGACGCTCAAGAAGAAACCGAAGCTGCGGCGAGGCTGGTACGACGAGCTTCCGTCGTGTTGTGGTCCATCCGCACAACCGCAACCAAGCCAACCGGGAGACCCCTTCTTCCTGGTCTACGGAGCCGGCGGTCCTCCTCACGAGGTCAGCGCCGATCCGCCCGGTCCTGGCGCTCGATGAAACGCTGCAGACGCCTATGGGGACGGCCCTGGTGCTTTGGGGAGCAAAGGTTGCCGAGAAGCTGCGCATGAGCGACGAGGTACCAGCGAGCACTCCGGCGATACCACTGCCGCAACATCGGCCCCGGAACTCTCGAGGTAGGGGACCTCATGCTCCGACGGGTCCTCTCCAGGGAGGGACTGCATAAGCTCTCTCCCATGTGGGAGGGCCCCTTCAAGGTTGTTCATGTTTCCAGGCCTGGCTCCGTGCGCTTGGAGACTCAAGTGGGTGTACCTATACAGAACGCGTGGAACATCCAGCACCTCCGGAGGTTTTACCCCTAAAAAGGCCCAGTGCCTATGAAGAAGGCGAATGCCTGTGAAGCTCATTCTTTTTGGAAAAGGCCCAGTGCCTGTGAAGAAGGCGAATGCCTGTGAATCTCATTCTTTTTGGAAAAGGCCCAGTGCCTGTGAAGAAGGCGAATGCCTGTGAAGTTCATCTTTTTGGAAAAGGCCCGGAGCCTGTGAAGAAGGCGAATTCCTGTGAAGCTCACCTCCTGGGAAAAGGCCCAGAGCCTGTGAAGATGGCGAACGCCTGTGAAGCTGTCGCGTTCTGGAAAGGCCCGAGCTCGTGAAGAGGGCAAACGCCGTGAAGCTTGCTTACTGTAAGAAAGGCCGGAGCCTCGTGAAGAAGGCGAATGCCTGTGAAGCTCGCCGCCCGTGACACTCTCACGTAATAATGAGTTGGGGCTGTACACGCCCCGGAGTCTCGTGGAGGCCGGCCTCGGCCCAGGGCTCCCTCCCACGCCTAGTGGCAGCACTTAGCTCCGCGCTGGTGAGAAGACGTCGAAGACTAGACTAGGTGCCGGACGCGGCTTTTTCATTTGCTTTCTGCAGTTGGCTAGTTATTCCCATTTGGAGTTTTTATCAAAACTATCGCCATCTTTTGGTCCGTGGTTCTTCGATCTTTTTCGCCCTCCTGCCTCGATTTCTCTTGCGCGGGGACTCGCGAGGCGGAAGCCTCGGGAGCCCCCGCGAGTGTTCCTACCCCTATCGCTCAAGTTTTCATGGCCCTGGTCCATAGCTGGAGCACCCCTCCTGACCATGCCTCACGGGCAGCACAACGCGAACACGGGGCCAGGGTCGGTCGCCCTCGCGGCCACGACCGAGGTTCACTTGCGAATGGGCGCACGACAGAAGGGAACAGTATCAGGATAACAAAAGTAGTACAATAATTAACGGCCTTGCCCTAAACACGCCCCCACGGGGCCACACATAGTTCCCTTTTTACGCAGGAGAAAAGGAAAGAAAAGGACAAAAGCAGGTGAAGCACGCCCGTGCGTCGCTCTCTTGGGAGGCCCGAGCCTCCCGAGCTCGGTCGGACTCCATCTCGCTTCATCGGGCGTGGTGGCGGCGGACCGCTGCCACCCCCAAGCAGCCGGCGGCGTGGGGGCTGGCGCGGCGCTGCTGGAAGAATCGCCACCCAAAGAAGAGCTGGTGAAGCGTGAGGAGTTGCGGGCATCGCCAGCCGCCCGCGCGCTGCCCTCTCCACCCGCGCCGGGGCTGAGTCCTCGGCCGCGGTCGTCGCCCTCAGGGCAGCACCCCATGCGGCGGCCGTCTTCCCCGAACACCCTCTCGTAGAGGGTGGCGTCGCCATCATACTTGAAGTGCAGGGAGCACCGGCGGCGGAGACCACGCTGCTGAACGCCTCCGCCGGCGGGCCGAACAGTTCCTGCAGCAGAGACCTCCAGAGAAGCCCACGAAGCCCGGCTGCAACAATCATCCGCCTGGAGCCATAGGCCACTCAGGGTGCCATCTGGGAGCTCACCCAGGAGGAAGCACGGGAGCTGAAGCCGGACGCTGGACGGCTCCTCCGCCCTCACCATGAACTCCGGCAGCGCTTCAGCAGCATGGAGGCGCGGCCTCGGGGGACGAGCGGCCGGGGCACGCCCTCCGACCATGGCTAGCCGCTCGTCACCATGCTGAGAGCCTCCCCCACGACCGCGGGAGACCGCCGTGGAGGCCACGGGGTGCTTGCGAGGGCGACCTCGACCACGCTTAGGCGGAGGAGAGGAAGATTCGACTTGGCGGCCCTTCCCCTTCTCTGCGGCCGAGAACTTCCTTGGTGGAGCCATGGAGAAGAAGGAGAGACAGGAAAGGATGGACTGGAAGGGCGCGTGCCGTTCCGTACTTATAGCCGGCGAAGGCCAACCGTCTACCTCCACGATCACCGGTAATCATGACTGACCATGCATGCAAGGACTTGTCGAATCCGGGCGGTTACCAAGGCGTCATGGGGTAGCAGTGCCGCCCACGTCCAATCAACCGCCACGCGGAGCCCAAGGCCGCAGGCTGTTAGGGCCCGCGACGCTTCGCACTTGCCCTTTCGCCTCTCTACTCGGCCAAGTTCGGGCGCGCCGTGGGCCCGGGGGCTACTGTCGGTGTTCAGGAGCACGGGGTCCCAGACTTGCTCGCTGCTGCCTGCGGCGTGGCTCAAAGGAGACCCAGGATGGCCCATCTTCATCTACACAAGCTCAAGACCCTCGCGAGGGGCCAAGCCTCGCGGGGCGGACGGCCAGGAGCTTCCTCCGGCACGGCTTCATCAGGCTGGCTCACGAGGAGGCGGAGAGTTCAAGGCGTGGTACCTCGCGAGGTGCCCATGGACGCAAGCCATGACGACCAAGGGCGCCGATCGCGGCGCCACAAGGCGTCCTCCTTTCCTCTTTGGTGCAAAGGGAGCAAGCGCAGGCGAGGGCATCAAGCAAAGGCATCCGTTTCGGTGCAACAAGACCAAGACCAGCCCCAACGGCTGGAAAGGAGTCATCGTGGAGCCCAAGCAGGCGTCATCACCAGAGCCTTTGGCAGGCGAGGACCAACTTTAGTCAGGATAAGTGTACCCGTTGTTCCCCTTCAAAATGGCCAATTGTTGGCGCCCTTCCCGCTCAATATGTGGGAAGAGGCCCAGGGCCTTCATCTATATAAGTAGAGCTAGCCACCATAGTAGAGTCTCTCCCCCCGGGCTGGCATTTTGGAATCCAGAGAGAGAGAGATAAAGACCCGATCCTCAAGCTAGAGCGACGGGACACCACTTAGCAGTTCATCGCTTCCACCAAGAACAGACCCTTGCGAGGCTGTTCTTCCCTGTACTGTTCTTCATCAGCCCAGAGGCAATCCACCACACCACAAACTAGAGTATGGGTCGAGGATGGCCTAGGCGAGTTCAAGCAGGGAGTCCTTCTTCGTGCTGCCCCAGACCCTGTAGTGCTCATGGATTTCGACAAGGTTCTTGCAGGCCAAGCCCGTAACACTGAGCGCTTTTACATCGTCAGTGGTTTCCACCACAGCGTACTTGTAGTCACTGATGTTGACAAACCTGGCGAAACGGTCACAAGGCTCTGTGGCCATGCAGTACGGGTAGATGAGGACATGATGGCGCAAGCACAACTGGGCGATGGCAACCTTCTAATCTGTGATGGGAGGACCGCCAGTGTACTGGAGGTCGATGCCGACCACCTTGTACTTGTCTCGAGTAAGAAACTGCTCAACGGAGTTGATGTAGTCGTCCACCACGGCCGGGTCGATGGCGTACACCACCAAGAGATCTGTCTCCCTTGTGTGGGTCTCCACTTTATACTAGATGAACTCCATTGGAGCGCCGCTAGACATCCCCTCTCTATGTGTCGTCCTGGGTGTGCTTGTTGTGTTGTGGGGCGTGATCGAAAGGTTGAAGAGACCAAGGTTATATTGGTTGCGGGAATTAAAGGGGAAGCCGGACGGCCTGGAATATCGGCACACCCGGATGGCAGTTCTAATTTGCAGCGCGTAACTCCATTGTGCCGCACGTAACTGCATCGCGTCGCAACGTGCGCGACGCAACCGCATGCATATGGGGCCCCCGACTTGATCATGCGCAAGACCAACCGCTCACAGAGCATGCGCAAAGGGACGCGAGCAGAGTGCTCCGCAGTCAGCTCAACGTGAGCAACCGTATACATGCATATAACTGTTGAACACGCAAGGAAAAGCTGTCCACAAGCCGAGTTCGCCGACAGACACGAGCAGAGTGCACCGTGGCGCCTAACAGCACGCACAATGCGCTGCAGCGCCTAACGGCAAGCACAGCGCGCCGAGGGACACGAGCAGAGGCCGACATAGTGATATGTGGCAAATAAGACGAACTGTGCGAGCGATGTCGAAGACATCAAGCACAAATCAGATTAGAGTTGACGTGGCATACAGTTGATCCATCCGAGTTGTTTGTGATGGAATAAGCCGTGTATGTTGTGTGCAAATGCTTGCTGGTATATAACCATTTGTGATTGATTAATTCACCACCGACGGGTTACCCAGTGTGGTCCGTGTGCGATGTGATATGCTCTGTCTGGAGAACATCCATGCTCTGTGTATAGAAGAACAACATATATATACTGGTAAGAGGACATGATCGCAAGACCAAATTAAACATCCAATTATGTTATATAACGAATACCATAAAGATTGCAAGGTTCAAATTCCAGCATTACAATGCCCAAATTCAAAGATTACAAGGTTCAAACAGATATTAGAAATGAAATTCAGCTCATTCAGCTGCAAATGCCCGTGCTGACAAGCTGGACATGGATATAAGAGAGGTCCAAAATAAAAATTAAAAGAGTAAAGACGCTTTCCAAACCTCGTCATTTTTGCAAAGGGATCAGCCGCTGATAAGTCGTATGGGTTTGACACAATGACTTCTAATTACTCTGTCATATGCTCTTCCAATATGAAGTTTAGCTTTTTTGGAGCCTCTTCCATTCTTCCGTAGCTGCCAGCTCTGATCAACAAACCATTCATCTTTCCTAATTAAATGCGTGTTCAACCTCAGTACCTTCAGCACCCTTGCTCTAGCAAGAAAGAAATTGGCGAAGGTAATCTCTGATAAGGTCCCTCGGTAGGAGTTCAAAGTAATATTTGAGAGATGCAGATCCATGCATTCGATGTGATTGTCATTATAAACATTATCCAGCTCCCAGCCTATTATTATCTACAAAAGAAGAGAACGTGTTATTGCCTACATGCAGTTTTGAACACTACTACATGCCTATTTGGTTTGAAGTATTTGTAAAATGCACCAACGTCCCATCTTCGATCTGACATGATTAACATGGGCATTTGATTACAATCTAGAAAAATGTAGCCTTCTTCACAAGAGGTTGGATTGGATGAAAAATTCCCTAAGAAAACTAGTACAGATGAATCCAAAGGAGAAATGCTTATGGATTGTAACCATATGAATCAAGCAACCAATATGGGGTGGGGGGTGTATCTCCTGAAATCCTCCAAAATTCCTTCAGAAATCGTAGTACATTGCCGTTGTAAACTTGGGAAAAGGTGCAAAAAATTGAACTCCCTTATGGTTAACATTTAACATGAAAGGAACATCACCTTGATATACAGCTTCTTCAGGCACGGAAATCATCTCAGGAAACTGACATCTTGTTCTAGGTTGGGGCCGACAGATTCTAGTGCCAAGACCTTCGTTGTGCCCAGAATCTGGGTGAAGCTTTGCTGGATGACAGACGAACATACATCTTCAAAACTCAAAATAATGTTGATATCAAGAAGGAGAGATAGAAAGCGACTGTTGTACCTGAAAGTAGTAGTATTTGACAAATGAGTAGCCCACCACTTTCAATTTCAGCACAGAAATGACATTGATTCTTGTTGGACCTTGTTGATCAACTACAAGTAATTTCTCAAGTGAAGGTGTGTCCTCAATGACCATATTGTGGTCCACCTTTTGTGATCTATCGTTGCAGCAGCATCAACACACATAAATAGTTCGGAGAGTCCTGGAGGTGATGCGGAAGCTACTAAACAAATTCATCGCCTGAAGACGAAGGAACTCGAGTAAAGTACAGCCATGGAGTAGGTGCTCCATGCCATCCTTTGGGATGCAGACAGCGGCGAGCTTGAGGTGCTTCAGTCATGGTAGAAAAAGAGCGGGCGCATCATTAAGGGGGGTGGCAGTTCTTGAACTTGGCGAGGCGCAGGGTGGGTGCGAAGTGGAGCGCGGACGTTGGCAGCGAGCGCATATGCCCATCATTAAAACTAAGCTCCTCGAACTGATCTAGGGCGGGGGATCGGAACCACACGTCAAGCTTGGCTTGATCCTTGCCATTGGAATGGAACTTGCCCATGAAAAGGCCTCTGATTGGGCCATGGTGACTACCAAGGATCTGGGAGAACGCATCCAAGCTTTTGCGATAGCCATGGCAGAGATCATGGGCGTCAAGGAGGTCGAGAGGGGTGGAGAGCCATATGGGGCGCCACCGCCGGGAAAGGGCGGTTGTCCTGGCCCATCATTTGATTGGGAGGAGGGATGTGATGACTGTCAGCATATCATTGGGGAGGCTGCTCATGAAGTCTAGGCCTGCTGGAGTCACTTGCAGTTCTTTCTTGACCAGTCCCCGCTTGTTGGCAGCCTCGTTCTCCACCTCGTCAGCGGCGACGGAAACCTCATTCTCCATATTCACACCATGCTCCAGTGCTTGATGAGCCCGTCGCCACTCCCCCTCGATGGGCGCTTGGCTGACATCGTCATGGCTTGACGGCTTTGAGGACTGAGAGCGGCGTCGAGGATGCGGGCGGAGAGAGAGGATTGTGTGTGTGGCGAGGATGGGGGGTGCCGGCTTTGAGGACTAAGGGCGGCGTGGAGGATGCGGGCGGAGAGAGAGGATTGTGTGTGTGTGGCGAGGATGGGGGGTCCGGCCGCTCGGGCGCGCCATTATACGGACCAGTGTGAGTGAGGCAGGCGGCAGTCAAAGGCTGTCTCGCTTCCCGGTGAGCCTGCACAGCGGACTTCTGGCATTCCTATACAATCATTTCACAGAGCGAGGCTGGCACGCCATTAATATGGAGCAGTGGGAGCGAGGTGGGCGGTGGTCTAAGGGCTGGCTCGCCTCCTGGTGAGCCTGCGCGGTGGACTGTTGGCACGCCTCTTGTCATTTCACACAGCTACTAGCATGCCCCAAGGTGAGTGCGCAGCGAACACGCGCATGCCTCTGCCTCCCCGGTCTGCGTGCTAGCATGCGTCTCGTCAACTCACGCATCCTCGTACGGCACACGGAACGCGTGTGCGGCATGTATTATATAGAATTTTCCTTTTTGATTATTAATTCTGCCGCTTTATTTCTTAATTGAAGCACTACACTTACATGGTTGGTCTAACACCCACGGTTCGAATAAAGAGTTCGTTTGTGATAATGGTTGTTAATTATTTATAATTTCCTATGTGTAATTAGATATTATCAAAACTTGTCTCAAATTTGAAAAAAATATCACAGTCTATTGGTGTCCATATGACACCATGATAAGTTTCATGAATTTCAACTTAGTTTTGGATTTATTGGATTTTAAAATCAAGATTCTAGATGTTAGAAATTTCTTGCATGGGGACTAAACATGCACCCAGGGACACGTACACATATGATTTTGCAATCCATTTTCGTGCACTATCACGGGTCTCATGTAGATCAAATTGGATTTTGCACATTTAAATCCCTGGGAAATCAATCAATGCATAAAAAGAGAATATATGTTATCTATTTTTTTCAATTTTCAACACTAAACTACTGTGGTCGCATGTTCGCTGCAGAAAAAGTTTGACGAGCATCTTTGGGCCACATGCACGCTATGGCCCTAGGACACTCACTCGCGTGGGCCTACGAGGTCACCATCCAGCATTATGACATGCGATGAGAGAGGTTAATGTGACCAAAAAGGATGGTCATTTTTTGGTTTTTGTTATAAGTATGTCTCGGTGTACAAAAGAAGGGGCGCACCTTTGTACCCCTTTACCTATGCTGCAGACGGATCGGAGCTGCATACCACGGCCGCACTGAAAGCAGATTAGGGATTTTACGAGGTAAAACCAAAGCCCAAGACAGCCAGAGCAACGCTAAGGCCGAGTCCGCAGAAGAGCAGAGAGACGAAGCAGGTCCCACCCCCGGTAAGACCCTTGCCAGGGCAGCCTCCGCGGCACTGGCAAGGCCCTTGTCGAGGCGGCTCGTCCAACACCAGCGGAGCGCACCACCTTTGAGCCCACGGTCTCCAACACCATCAACCACGTTGGGCACAGGCTCAGGAGGCACCTCCATGGTGGCATGCAGATCTTTGTGAAGACAAGGAATATTCAAGACCAAATGAGGACTAAAAGACAACGATCCTCGGCAAGATCCTTGCTGAGGGGACCAAAAAACCCCCGGTAAGATCCTTGCCGGGGACAACAGCATGCCACGGCAAGGCCCTTGCCGGGCCACCCGGGAAGGCCCTCGCCAAGGGCGCCAGCGGGGCCACCTCCAGGCCCGCACCAGCCAAGTCTCCACCGTCGTTCGCATGCAGCTGCCAGCCCAACTAGCTGGGCAGGCAGCTGCGTGGCAACATGCAGCTCCCAGGCCAACTCAGCAAGCGCCTGCGTGGCGGCATGCAGATCTTCGTGAAGACTTTGCCACCGCGCCACCTCAGGTGCCTGCCTGCCTACATGGCAGCGCATGCATAGCTGACCAGGGCGCGTCTCGAAGCAAGGAGGAGCGGCGACGGACGGGACGGGCCTCGTTCTCGTCCCCAATAAAGCAAGGGGACACCTAAGCGATGCATTAAATGCGTCTTGTCCTATAATATGAGCTATAAGCTCGTAGCACTGTGCGCCTTTCCACCTCATGTGTGCCACTGTGGCAGCCCCTTTCGCCTATAAAAGGAGGCCCATGGTGTACTGGAGAAGGATTCGGCTCCTGGGAACTACTCAGCCACCGTAGCTAGTTCAAGGCCTCAAGAACACTCAATACATCCACCAAAGCAGGACTAAGGTTTTACGCATCCTCGCGGTCTGAACCTGGGTAAACGATCCTTGTGCGGATTACTAATCCTGCTCTTCTCGCAACCCTACGCCCTGGCAACCATGGTAGGGATTCTTGTGATCCCATAGGTGTCGTTCCACGCCGACATCTTTGGTGCGTCAGGTAGGGGCGTAATTGTGAGAATCTGGTCTACTAGTTAGCCTAGCGTTTCTTCATTGCGATGGCCCCCAAGGAGAAGACGGCCAAAAGGACAGCGCTACCTGCGAGCGCGAAGGGCGCCAGAGCGGCGACAAGAAAGCTAAGTCATGCCGAACCTTTAAATATTTCCCTTTCTATATAAGGTTATCGTCCTTAGAGATCCTGCCTATGTATGGAAAACCTGCACACAAAGGGGCCCTCCCACGATTGGCAACGCCCTTGTTCTGTTTCGAGTCCGCTCAATAGCTCAAGCGGTCGCGTCGAGAGTGGCGGGGTAGCCTTCCGCACCTGGCAATGCTCTCAATTTTGACTCGAGTTAAGGTCGACAATTCAGGCGACCGCGTTAAGGGCGGTAAGGTGGTTCGTCCGGCAGCAAGCACACCTGGCAAGCCAATGGGGATCCGTCCCGAAGACGCCGCCCTGTGTTTACGCGCCGGCAGGCCTACCCAGTTACGTAGGGTGGACATACAAAGGAAAATCAAACAGGAAAATAACGGGCATAACATCAAAAGTACTGCAGAGTTATATTACATCAATTGTCGCCGCGGTTCAACTAAAGATAGAAATTGTCTTGGCCATGAACCTGCAGCGACGATAAGAAACAGGGAGCCTAATCTCGGCGCTGGCCCTCCACCCTCAGAATTCCGCCGACACCGTTGATGATGGGCTTGATGCGCTCCATGAGCGGTGCGAGGTCAATATCCTCCAGCAAGCTCTCTAGCGCGGCGTCGAAGTCGAGGTCCGGGTACCAGTACGCCATCTTTGTGAGAATCTTGGTCATGGCGCCCTGGCAAAGCCTCCAGACCTCGTCGGCCAGCGAGGCCGCCCGGTTGGCGTGAAGCCGCTCCAAAGCACTGACGACCTTCTCAAAGAACAGGGTCAGGCTGCAGTTGGTGCTCACACTCCGCTCTGGGGCGTACCTCATGTCCGGCATCCCCATGGTGGCCAGCTGCGCGGCAGCCTGGTTGGCGACGGTGGCGAGGCGACCGAGCCAGCGGTTCTCGCCCTCCACGTGCTCCTTGAAGTTGAGGGCCTCGTTCTTCCGCAGCTGCTTCTCGGTCTCCAAGTTTTTGGTCAGGGTCCCTTCCCGGGCGCTGGCCTCCGACAGCATCTTCTCGAGACCCTCCAGCTTCAGCTTGAGGTCTTTGATGGAGTTCTTGGCCTCGGAGAGCTCCCCGGCCCTGCTGACGGCCGCGCCTTGCGCCTCTGTCAAGGCGCTGTTGAGCGTGTCCTTCTCCTGGGACAGCTTCAGGGCCTGCTCCTTCAGCCCATCCAGCTCCACCTCTAGCTCTTTCACCTTGCCGGCGTGAACCAGGGCCTGGGCATCGAGCGCCTCTTGGTGCCTCTGCTCCAGCTGACGGGTCCGCTGCAAGACAAGCTTCCCCACCTCTTCATCCTTGCCGCGAAGCGTGGCGGCAATCTTCTCGTGCGGCAAGGTCCTCCTCCTGGGAGTTCAGTGCAGCCTCGAGCTGGGTCGGGGCGGCCTCGGCAGCGGCAGCCAAGTTCTCCGCCGTCTCTTGGGCCTTCTCGACGTCGGCCAGCTTCATGGTGAGCTCCACACACGCTTGGCCAGCTTGCCCTGGGCGGCCTTCAGCTCGTCGCGAGCCTAGCGGAACCAGTCCTGCGTCTCGGCGACACGCTTCTGGAGGTCCGCCTCCGCTTTCTCCGCCACCGCCGTCCTGGACCTAGCTTTGTGTAACGCCCCAAGTCTAATGCTCCAGATGGCTTCCTTTATTTTAGTTGTTGTCGTGTGTTTATTGTGTGTGGCATTGTCATAATTGTTTTGCATATTTCTTTTCCCCTATGTTGTTTCCATGATCATGATGAATATCATTGACGTATTTTGCTTCTGGCATCATGTTCATCTTTTGTTATATTGCATTGTGCCATCCTTGTTTGTTTGCCATGGTTGTGTCACTTGCTTTGTTATATGCTTCATGTGGTGATATTGCCTTTGTCATTTTGTTGCATTTGCATCATGATCATCATTGTCATGTGCATATTTGTTGTGTGCTTGTTATCTTTGTGAACTCCTTCTCCTCATCTTCTTTGATGTTCCATCTTGCCCTTCTATCTAAACCATCATCAAGTGCAACACCCCATCACTAGCTTCTTCCTTTCAATTCTCACACATTTATTGCAAGTAGCATTTTCCTGTTCCATTAAATGTTCACTTATTTTCTGTAAATCTTAGACCATGCCTACAGACTCTCTGCCAAATTTCAGATCCTTTGGAGTTGTTTTGGTTGGGTTCAAAAATGGCTCAAGTTTGAATTTTATTCAAACTTGCATTATTTTTCTACCTCTAAAAATGCCCAAACAAATTTTATAAAATGGTGCATAATTCCAGGAGTCCATATGTATCCTTACTTCTTTCTATTTCTTACCCAATATCCCTGGCCTTTCCCTTTTGTTGGTTGTTTATTTAATGGGCAGAATATATGAAAAGGAAAAGGCCCAACTTACTCGCAGCCACCTGAGCCTCTTCCCTCCTGAACCGGCCCAGCCAGCCTCCGGTAGCCCAGCTAGCCCGCAAGCAACAGGAGCTTCGTCCTCCTGTACGGCAGGCCATCCAGAGGAGCCACGTCGGCACGCCCGATGATTTGACGGTCGTCCAGCCCTAGCCCCTATAAATCATGTCCAAACCCTACCCCGGCCTCTCCTCTATCCATTCAGACCCTCTCCTTCCCTCAACGCCGCCTAGTTAAGTCTCCACACCACGCCTTCGCTAAGGCCGCCATGACCCGAGCGAGCAAGAGCTCGAGCTCGGGGTAGCTTCCTCGCCGCGCCTCCGACCCTCCGGCCACCGTGGAGAGATCCCCGAAGACCCACTTCTTCAACTACATCCACGCACGCACCTCTACGGCCTCTGGATCGACTACCCCGACCCATCTTCTTCCTCTTCTTCCCGGACCCGAAGACCGGCAAGTTCGCGTCTCATCATGTCGTCTCCTTCGTCTCCACGGCCACAACTTCATGTCCTGTGGGCACTAGGTGGGCAGCCGCATCCCCCAAGCCCTTTTTTTCTGCCTCATATTCGTCCTCTAGGAGGCGATCCATCCATGCCAAACCCCCAGCCTCCGTGCTCTGCTGCAGAATGGTCACGAGCGTCGTCTCTGTTCCGCCCGAACGCACACGCATGCACGCAAGCACAACCTCACACGATCACGCACCCGAGCACCACGACTCTGCATGTACCCACACACCTACACCATGATCGCTGTACCTTCTTCATTAATGGTGTCTTCGCCCTTGCTCCCACGCGCTCGCAGCACACACGCACGCCTCTCCCGACGCACGCTCATGCGCATAGCCGCATCCTCACACACGCCCAGTCTTGCACACACACGCTGGCTTCAAGCAGAAGCCACCATGGCTGAAACTCGCGAGCTTCATGCTCATGCCACGCACATCCCATTGTTGCTCCGTTTGCCCGCGCGCATCCAACGTCCCTTTTCCGCACGCCCGCCGGTGCTCTACAGCCTCTGTAGTCGCGGTCTTGATCGGGTTCGCCGCCGGCAAGATTCCTGTGCGTTCATGAAGGTCAGGTCTTGGCCTTGTCATCCATTCAAAGGGAGTCGTGCTCCTTCTCTAGCGAGATCACAACGCTAGCCCAGCTGTTTAGCCACACGCGCTCGCATCCGGGAGGTCTGGGGTTCGAGTCTGAGCCGGCCCCATTTTTGCTCTGTTTTCCTGTTATTTTGCACAGTCAGCGCTCACTCGGGCCAAGACCTCCTGGGCCGCTGCAGGTTGCTGCAATCCGGCCCGTGCATTTTTTTCCCAGTCTGTGTATTTTAGCATTTTCCAGTGCATTCTTATTCACAGAAATACCATCATTTTGAATTGTTAATAACTAAATATGCATGCATCCAAATTAATCAAACAATACATGTAAAATGCTTAGAATTTTATCTAGTTTCACAATATCCAACTTTCATCCATGTTAAAATATTTAAACTTGTTGTTTGCATTATTTCTGCACATATGTCATGTTAAAATGGTTTAATTATAATCTAAATAACCGTAGCTCCGTTTTAAATAAACTTTATATGTAAATGGGGTAGAAAAATGCATAGATTAACTTGCTGAACTTTATTTTTGCTGTTTAACAACATTAAAATTGTGTATAGGGCAGAACAGTACCAAATTTGAAATATGGAGATGAGGATTTTCCGGTATTGTTGTTTGTTGTTCCGACCTCTTTTATACTTGCCTAGATAGGTAGTTTTATTATGCATCATCTCTTGCCATGACTCATTAAACCGGACATGCATCATACTTGATTGTGCATCATGCCATGTTTATGTGATGGTTTTTTACCATGTTGTTTGCTTGTTTTCGGTGCTTCTTCTTCTCGATAGTTCCGTTAACGTTGTGATTGTGAGGATTCATTCGACTATGTGGGATCATATTCTTCATGGACTCGTTCTTCTTCCTAGCGGGATTTCAGGCAACATGACCATCACCTTGGATCTCACTACTATCATTGCTATGCTAGTTGCTTCTTCTATCGCTATGCCACGTTACCTACCACTTGCTTATCAAGCCTCCCAAATTGCCATGAACCTCTAACCTTTGTCACCCTTCCAAACCGTTGTTTGGCTATGTTACCGCTTTTGCTCAGCCCCTCTTACAGCGTTGCTAGTTGCAGGTGAAGATGAAGATTTCTCCATGTTGGATTATGTTTATGTTGGGATATCACAATGTCTCTTATTTTATTAATGCATCTATATACTTGGTAAAGGGTGGAAGTTTCGGCCTTATGCCTGGTGTTTTTTTCCACTCTTGCAGCCCTAGTTTCCGTCATATCGGTATTATGTTCCCGGATTTTGCGTCCCTAACGCGGTTGGTTGTTATGGGAACCCCTTGATAGTTCTCCTTGACTAAAACTCCTCCAGCAAGGCCCAACATTGGTTTTACCATTTGCCTACCTACAACCTATTACCTTTCCCTTGGGAGTAATTAACGAGGGTCATCTTTATTTAGCCCCCGGCCAATGCTTCTCTAAGTGTTGGTGCGAACTAAACACCGTCTTGGGACCGTCCCTTGGCAACTTGGGTTACGTTGGTACCTGGACGCTTAGCTCATCCGGTGTGCCCTGAGAGCGAGATATGTGCAGCTCCTATCGGGATTTATCGGCACAGTCGGGTGGTCTTGCTGGACTTGTTTTACCATTGTCGAAATGTCTTGTAACCGGGATTCCGAGGCTGATCGGGTCATTCTGGGAGAAGGAATATCCTTCGTTGATCGTGAGAGCTTATAATGGGCTAAGTTGGGACACCCCTGCAGGGTTTGAACTTTCGAAAGCCGTGCCCGCGGTTATGTGGCAGATGGGAATTTGTTAATATCCGGTTGTAGTAAACTTGAAGAAAACTCTTCTAAAATACACCAACCGCGTGCGCAACCGTGATTGTCTCTTTTTGGGATTGTTCGAGAGGAGAACAAGGTTTTTGGGTTATGTTTGACGTAGGTAGGAGTTCAGGATCACCTCTTGACCATTACTAGTTGACGACCGCTTGTTAAGCTCCTCTTCTTGCTCTTGTTTTCTAAGTTAGCCACCATACTTTGCTTAGCCGCTGCTGCAACCTCACCACTTTACCCCTTCCTTACCCATTAATCTTTGCTAGTCTTGATAACCATGGTAATGGGATTGCTGAGTCCTCGTGGCTCACAGGTTACTACAACAACAGTTGCAGGTACATGTATTGCGATGATCATGATGCGAGAGTGATGTTTACTTGTTTTGGAGTTCTTCCTCTGCTTCTTCAATCAGGGGATAGGTTCCAGGTCGGCAGCCTGGGCTAGCAGGGTGGATATTGTTTGAGTTTCTGTTTATGTTTCATCCGTAGTCGGATGTTGTTCTCATGTATGTTGTTGTATTCTTGGGCGTTTGTGCCTTATGTATGTATCCCCATCTATTATGTAATGTTGATGTAATGATATCCACCTTGCCAAAGCGTGTCAATATGCGGTTCTATCCTTGGTGGGACCTTCGAGTCTCTTTAGGATAGTATCGCATATTGGGCGTGACAAGTTGGTATCAGAGCCGCGACCGAAACTAGGAGCCCCCTTATTTGATCGTGTAGTTTGGCCATTGTTGAGTCCAGAAGAAAACTTTTTTCAGAGTCTAGTTATATCAGAGAGTAGGAATTCTTTCTACTCCTCTGCCCCTTTGTCGCTCTGGTGAGGAATATTGACGTAGGTGTTTTTAACTACTCCTCTTCCCCTTCAAATTTTTCTTTAGGTTCACGCGATTAGTTTTCGTGCGTTGTCCATCCTCTTTTATCCGGTGCATCTCTCATCAAGTCGACTCAAACCTCTTTGTCTTTCGCAAGATCAGTCCTCAGGTCTTCCTCCACGACGTTGTTTCCCTGTCCGAAGTTGTCCTTGTTTTTCCCACCCGCCCACCCTTTTTCTTCGCGGATCCGGAGCCCATAATCGAGTCGCCATCCTACTCGTGCGAAGCCTTTGCATTCTTTCCTCACTTATTCCAACCGATGTTTTCCCCCTTGCAAGTTATTCGTCGGTTCCCCGTTCCAAGTTGTATTATTTTCCCGCCCTCCCACCCTTTTATTCTAGGAGTCTGAGCCTCTATTCGAGAATCAATTTCATTCGTGTGGAGCCTCTTCAGTCTTTCCTCAATTGTCTCAACTGGTGAATTCTCGCCTAGTTAACCATTGTTCGTCTCATTTCCTTTTCCGGTGGATCCAATTCAAGTTTTCGTTGTTGGTCATATTCTCTTCATAAACTCAAGTGCTTCCTTTGCTCGTTCGCCTCTCGCCATTTAATCATTCCGGAGTGATGAAGACATCTCAGAAGATTCGTGTTTGCATTCAATTATTTCAAGGTTGTCACCTCATTCAAATATTTCAATTGTTTCGATGCACCATTTATCATTCAACAATCCTTTCCAACGGTGTTTCTTTTCAGTGGGCCCTAACCCACAGGTCTTTTCCCAGGATCTTACCTGACTCTTCTAATTTTCTCGGAGTTATTCTCAAATCCTTTTCGAAGTTTGACGTAAGTATGAATTTCATCAGTCACATGCTTTTCCAAGATCGATTTCAAATCATTTTAATTGTTGGCTCAACCTCTTCGCTTTTCATCCTCCCGGAGTATCTCAACAATTTTTGGTGGTGTTTCTCATCGTCATTCTCAACATTTGAAGACAGAAGAAGAATTTCTATTAAATCCTTACCCGTTCTTCCAAAGATTCATGGTTCTAGCTTTATCCCATCCTCTCATAATTGTTTTCGATTGTGAGAATTCTGTTCACCCATTTGGAGCAATTCAGGAGTCTTTTTAGTTTGATTCTTCGGAGCCCATCATCTCAGAATTATTAATTCTCAGCCTTCAGCTCTCGTTCTCTAAATCTTACCGGTGCTTCGTTCAAGCATTCTTTAATCAGTTCGCGATGTCTTTGCTCTTGTGCATCTTGATTTACTCAAGTATCTTCGTTCGTTTTCTAATTCTTTCCGCCGATTCGTTCTCTTCTATTCGTTTGTTTTCATTTTCACGGTGGTTCATTGAAGATTCCTTTTCCGTTCTTATCATATAAATTCATTCATTCTTTCCAGTCCTGCCGGTGGTTCTTGAAGACTTTCTCAAGTTTTGCGCTATATCTTCCCCTAATCCTTTGCAACGCGAATAAGTGGTATGCAATCCATTGCTTCTCATCAATTTAGTTGGTGGAGGATAAGCATAACATAATTCTTATTCTCCTCTCATCTAGTGATTAATCCCTTCCTTCGGAGATTCTCATGATGAATAATGTCTTGGTTCTAAGTTGTTCATCTTTTCTTTTCTGGATTCCCAAGTTTTTCTAGCTTGTCTCGTCGCGAAGCCCCATCTATATCATCGCAAGGCTCTAATCTTATTCTTTCATCCTTCAATTCTATCTCATCATCCATTTGTTTACCGGAGTTCTTCACGGTGGTTCATCATGATTTAATTCATTCTTCAAGTGTTCATCAAGATTCTTGTCGGAGCTCAAGTATTTTTCTTCTTGCTTCTCGAGGTGCAAATAATTCTCCGTGTTCTTTTGAAGTGGAGTTTTGCATTTCTTCATTCTTCTCAGCTATTAAATCATTTGGTAGTGGTAGAAATTCACCTCAAGCTTTGAGATGTTTACATAAGCCCACGCAAATCAATTCTTTTGTTGTTGATTTTCTCAACAACTCCGCTCAATCCTTCCTTCTAAGGATGCTATAAAATTCGTTCGTGGTGGAAGTTGTTGTTCTCTTATCTGTTCTTTTCATTCCACTATTTCAATTCTTCCGGTGGCATTGTGTTGTTAATCTCTTTAGGATAGTATCTCATATTGGGCGTGACACATTGTCCAGGCAGGCACAGTGGAGCGCCTGGAGCCTCCGGAAATTGGCACCCATGGCCTGGAGTATCCGCTCCTCCTAGGAGCCGTCGCCACCAATGCTCGGCTCATCGACGACCTCGAGTGCGGCAGAGGCGAGCACTTCATCGTTGAACACCTCTCCCTCGACTTGGGCCCAGGTGCTCGACTCGCCGGGGAGGTGGACGAAGAGGTCGTCGCTCAACTTCAGGTACCTACCGCAACCAGAGGCAGCGGAGGAGGGGGGCTGGTCATCGACCACCTCCTCCTAGGCGGTGGCCTTGCCAGGCTCCCCGGCAGGCCCCTTGCCGGCCTCCTCGGCGGTAGCCTTACCGGGCTCCCCGGCAGGCCCTTTGGCGACATCCTCCGTGGCGCCCCTGGCGGCCTCCTCGACGGCGATCTTCTCGGCCTCCGCCGCGGCGTCCTTGGCCACGTCCTCGATGACGGTCTCCAGGTCCTCCCGGTCTGCCGAGAGAGGATCTGGATATCAAGAAGAGGGTAGGGTAGAGCCAATATCAAAGATTCAAAAAGAAGAGAAAAAGCAGGGACTAAAGGCCAGAGACTTACCAGTGCCAGGCTGGGAAGCAGAAGTCCACTGCCCGCCAACATCTGGCACCGAGGCGAAGCGACCAACGCCCAAGTTCTCCTCCTCCTCCATGTGTGTGGGCTTGGTGCTTGGCGCCCTTGCTGGGGACGCCCCTCGGGGCGGTGTGGTTGATGGGGGCGGCGTGGTAGGAGTAGCCCGCTGTGGCTCCTCCCGCTGCTACTCTCCTCCTGCATACGTGGCAAGGTCAGCACCAAAGTATCATACCCCTAACACATGTCGACGAGGAGTGAGCGGTGAACTTACGCTGGGGGCTGCGCCTGGGGCTGCTGTCCGGGCTGCTCAACACCACCAGCGGCGCCCTTGAGGCACCAGCCGGGGGCTGGACGCCCGCCGAGGCCTTGGCCCTCTTCACTCTGTGGGCCAGCGTCTCCACGTCCCTGCAAGGATGAAAATAAGTCAAGACATGCGGCACGGACTGAGGAAACAGAGATGGCGAAGAGGGGCAAGTTGCTTAATTGACGTTCATCTCCTCCTCTGTTGCCTTCCTCTTCCTCCTTGGACCGAGGGACCCAAAATCAAAGGTGACCCCCGCATCAACGTCTGCCGGGGGAGGGGAAGGAGGTGGCTTCCGAACGTGCTTTGCCGAGGAAGAAGCGGATGCCCTCCTTCGTCGCCACGGCCGTTGCCACTTTCTTCGCCGCCGCGGCCCTCGTCTGGCGTGCTGACATCTCCTGGGCCTGCCGCAGCTGTGCGGCCCTGCCAGTCCAGACCGGCTCGCCGGAGGTGGCCCGCCGCAGGACCCGTCCTCTCCCCGTGGCTGGAGGATCGACGGCCACGACCTCCTCCTCCTCCTCGGCCTCTTCCTCCGACGACTCGTCGGCCGCGTCTTCG
Organism: Aegilops longissima; assembly: GCA_021605205.1. NCBI lineage: Eukaryota > Viridiplantae > Streptophyta > Magnoliopsida > Poales > Poaceae > Aegilops > Aegilops longissima. The sequence continues at coordinate 238,849,678 of CM038679.1, forward strand.
ACAAGAGGAGCCCCGGTGCCGGCACTGCTGGCCTCCCCAGTGGCCTCCGCCCACTGGGCGAGCTCCTCCTCCTCCGCGGCCGCCGCGACCTTGTCCTCCACGCCACCAGCGCTGCCGGCCTCCTCGGCGAGCTGTGCCTCCATCACCCTGGCAGCGATGTAGTCCAACTCCGCCTGGTTGGTGTCCTGGATGAGACGCGGCTTGTCAGTGACATACCCCTCATACAGGGTGTCGAAGAAATGATGCACCTGGATGTCCTCCAGCTCGACCAAGCTCGGGTCAGGGCCGTGCACGTTGCAGTCTGGCATCATGGCAATGATGTCGGTCCGGCGCGAGTTATTGCTCAGCGGGACCACTCCTGCCGGCAACTTGAACAAGGGCCCCTTGACAACCTTGCCGGCCTTTGCGGCGGCCTTTGCGACCTTGCCGGTCCGCTCAACCTCGCCGCCGTGGCCCACATCGACCTGGAAAAGCCGCTGGCAGAAGTTGTGGTCGAGGCCGGGGCGAAGCCGCATGATGTCAGCGGCGTTCGTGAAGAGCCAGGCCGGCCTCCCCTTGTTGTGCAGTGGAGCGATCTGGCGGCGGATGAAGTCCGCCCTGATCATCTCAAGGGTGAGCCCGGCCTCGGTGAGCCAAAGGATCCTGGTGGTGGCGATCGTGAGCTTCTCGTCGTCGGCATCTACGTCGCTCCAATCGCTTCTGCGGAGCGGCGGCGCCCGGCGAAGTTCGCAGAAAGCCAGCGGGTCCTTCTCTTCGATCCAGCACCACCGGCCCTGCCACTCCTCCCACCTCTCCTTCATGGCGCCATCCGGGTACGCTCCCTTGGACCTTGGGATCCAGGTGACGCAACCGGAGATGGCGCCCCCCGTTTGGATCCGAGGGAAGAAGTAGTGGCGGAAAAGCGCCGTGTTGTGGTGCACCCCGGGGAAACCTTCGCAGAGGTGCGTGAAAAGGGCCATGCACGCCACAACAATTGGGGTGAAATCCAAGAGGAGGAAGCCAAATGTGTGCATGATGTCGCTACAGAAATCAGAAAAGGGAGGACAAAGCCCGCAGGAGAAATAGTCGACAAAGAAAGGGTACCGATTCGGGGCAGCCTCGGCGCAGTTGGCGGGGATGACGCGCTTGGCTAGGTGCCCGTCTTCTCTCTCCCCGTCTTCACCCCCCACAGGGGCTTGAAGGCTTCCCGAAGCTCGAACACATCAACTGTCGAGGGGAAGTAGGCGAACTGTGTCCGCTGCACCGCCAGCACACTCTTCGGCGGCTCCGTCGCTCCGGCATCCTTGGCCACTCCCTTGCCCTCGGTGGATTTGGGCGCCATGGTGGCTGGGGGAAGGGGGCAAGAGGCAGACGACGGCGGGAACGTGACGGTGGCGAACAAGAGCGAATCTTATGGAGGAAGGAGAAGGGGGCGACGGCTCTGAGATTGGAGAAGGCACAGGGGGGTAAAGTAAGCAGCACGTCCGCAGTTATTCCTTTTTACGGGGAAGGCGCGGGCCGCCTCCTTTCCCATTAACCGTGATGTGACGCATGAATGCGGAAACCGCCCCATGCATGCCGCCCACATCAAGCGCCCCTCGCCCACGTCGCGCGTTCAACGAGAGTCGTGGGGAAGCGCACGGACGAAGAATTACCGCGGTAAAAACCGCCCCTCCTGCCCGCGCACCGTTTTGGGCTTGGCCCAACAACGTGTCACGCTTATGTGACCCCGGCCCGGGGGCTCCTCTCGGTGTACAAAATAAGGGGCGCACCTTTGTACCCCTTTACCTGTGCACGGACAGTCGGAGCCGCGCTCACGGCCGCACCGAGCAGAACAGGGGAGGTGAACCGAGGTAAAACCGAAGCCCAAGACAGCCAGAGCAACGCCAAGGCCGAGACCACAAAAGAGCAGAGAGATGAAGCAGGTCCCCCCAGCAAGACCCTTGCCGGGGCAGCCTCCACGGCCCCGGCAAGGCCCTTGTCGAGGCAGCTCGTCCAACACCAGTGGAGCGCACCACTTTTGAGCCCACGGTCTCCAACACCATCAACCACGTCGGGCCAGGGCTTGGGAGGCCCCTCCATGGTGGCATGTAGATCTTTCTGAAGACAAGGAATATTCAAGACCAGATGAGGATAAAAAGACAACGATCCTCGGCAAGATCCTTGCCGAGGGGAGCCACAAGACCCCCGGCAAGATCCTTTCCGGGGACAACAGCATGCCACGGCAAGGCCCATGCCGGGCCACCCAGCAAGGCCCTTGCCAAGGGCGCCAGCAGACCACCTCCAGGCCCGCACTAGCCAAGTCTCCACCGCCGTTCGCATGCAGCTGCCAGCCCAACCAGCTGGGTAGGCACCTCTGTGGCAACATGCAGCTCCTAGGCCAACTCAGGAAGCGCCTGCGTGGCGGCATGCAGAACTTCGTGAAGACTTTGCCACCGTGCCACCTCAGCGGCCTGCCTGCCTACATGGCACCGCATGCATCGCTGACCAGGGCTCTTGTCGAAGCAAGGAGGAGCGTCGACGGCCGGGACGGGCCTTGTTCCCGTCCCCAATAAAGCAAGGGGACACCTAAGCGATGCATTAAATGCGTCTCGTCCTGTAATACGAGCGATAAGCTCGTAGCACTGTGCACCTTTCCACCTCCTGTGTGCCACTGTGGCAGCCCCTTTCGACTATAAAAGGAGGCCCATGGTGTACTGGAGAAGGATTCGGCTCCTGGGAACTACTCAGCCACCGTAGATAGTTCAAGGTACTCAAGAACACTCAACACATCCACCAAAGCAGGACTAGGGTTTTACGCATCCTCGCGGCTCGAACCTGGGTAAATGATCCTTGTGCTGATTACTAATCCTGCTCTTCTCGCAACCCTACACCCCGGCAACCGTAGTAGGGATTCTTGTGATCCCATAGGTGCCAAACCACGTTGAAGAAGGTGGCCGGGGGCAATACTACGCGTCATATAGGACACTCACTTGCGAGCGATGCTTCCATCCGTGGGCCCGCAAGGTTTCTTTTTGGGTTGTGTTGCGGTAGGAGTATATAGTACGCGTCAAAAAGAGGAGGAGGGGCCGGGGCAGCACATATATACTACACACACGTCATGAATCGATCTCGCTCTGTGTGGGGACTTTTCGGTTTCCGAGGCAGGTTCCGCAAAGAAGTTGTGCATATTGGGTACTAAAAACATCACCAACAAATTGGGCCACGTGCATACGATGATTGTCACTCATTCGCCTGTGACTCTTCCCTCCATGGGCCCGCAAGGTCATCATCCATCTAATATATGACACAACGAGAAAGGTAATTTGATGAACAAGGAGGATTATTTTTGGGCTGTATTACGGTACGTACGTAGGAGTATATATTACGCGTCGAAGAGGGGAGGGGGCAGAATAGTTATTCTAATAACACTTCCACACTGCACGCTCAATGCAAGTGCACTGCATCGTCTTTACGTTGAGCCCTACAATGCTACACGGGAGAACTGCTTCATTTTCTAGCGGTCCGCCCGCGTATTCTGTGTGGAATCGGGTGTTGCGGTATTACTTAATTTGTTCCTAGACGCCATTTGACCTTTTTTTCATTGTAATTTGTAGCAAAAACGACTAAAATCTGGGTAAATCGAGGGATTTGGCGGACGAGCTTTGCTCTATTCGTTCATGTTCGTGTCGGATGCGACTATTTGGCGCTCAGATGTTGTTTTTTAGTTGCAATTCCTTGATATCGTTCGTTTAATTGCTCCCTTTACTCTAGAATTTGTGTAATTTTTAGGAGTTAGTTTTCAATTCGTGCGAATTTGATTGTGTGGGCGGGTGAGCTTCGTCCGCTGCTCTATTCTTGTTGATTTTTTGGATTTTGTGTGTCGATGCGTTTTTTGAATCTTGTAATTACTATTACTGTTGGTTTGAATTCATTGTATTGCGGCTATAATCTTCATTTTTTGAAATGCAATTTTTAAAGAAAAGCTGATGCTGTTCATCCAGTGGCCATGTGTTCCATGTAATTGTTTGCGGGGTATTTTTCGATAGTTTAGTGGTAGGACAATTTTTAGGCGAGTTATGGAAGTGCGAGTGAATTGGCACCTCTGTTAGTCTCCCACATGTCTGGATTTCTACTGCTTTAATTTTATTGTTGTAGTTCTGGCATACGTTGTAGTGCACTGCATTTTGGTTATTAGTGTTCTTCGTTGTAGTTGCATTACAGTGGTCATGGAAGCTTATGAGATTTTTCTTTTCTTAAACTGCATTCTGTGTTTTAGAGGACTGTATAATATGCACTTTCGTACTACATTAGCAGGATGGTTAATCCTCTATTCTGCTATTAGAATAGATGGTCCATTATATGTTTGTGTTAGATGAATAGTTAACTGCAAAGTTTGGACCATTCGCATTGAATTGTTACTGTTCAGTGGACTGCATTTCTTTATATTTAGGACCACACTATGTGTATGAGAGAACTGCATTTCTGCCAGCAGCAACTTGTCTAAAAATGGCGATAAAATGATGCAAATGGCGATAAAATGATGCAGATGAGGTTGCATACTTTAAATAGGCACCGTTCAAAGTGTCTGATGGACATAATTTTAAAAGCATACAGTATGAGAAAAGCATTAGAAATATGCCACTGATGGCTTACTTCATCTAAAACAGCCTACAGTGCAAATATTGTAAACTTCAGGGAGTCTTCTTCTTTGTAGAAAAACACCATGGCCACTTCTCCGACATCAAAGCCATTCTGGGAGACAAAATATTTCTAACCAGTAGTTATGTTGATGTTGTCTTCAGAGTCGATGTGGTAGTCAGCTTGCATTTCTTTATACCCATTCTTGTGTTGTGTCTGCAAAGTAACCTTCCCTGAACTCGGTGCAGGAAATTTTATTGTGGATGGCAGTTTCTGCATTTTGGAATGGACGGGAAAAGAATTTTAATAAGTAAACAGTGAATATTTTTCTTTATACTTAGGATGATCTATTTATGTTGACTTAAATTTGTACATATATATGACTACTATTTTATAAAGTAGTTGCAATGTATGAAAAAACTTATATACAGAATTGACTTCAAGTTTTAGTAGAATATATATTATACTGCAACATGTTTGTACTGCAAGGTCATTTACAGTGTACTTCGCTAGCATGTTAAGAGAACTGCAACACTGATCTACTGACCCTCTTTTTTGTTAGTTTGTTGGGGTTCTAATCTAACTAGTGCCGATAGCTTGTGTGGTACTGAAGAAATATAGGTGGAATTATCTAGTCTTAATAGCTAGCAAAGCTGAACAACAATACAAATTCGGTTTGTATTTGTTGATAGTACCAAACAAAGAGATGGAAATATACATTCAGATGTGGATATGCGGCCTAGATTGTGTCAAAAATTGTGAGGGAAAAACATACCCAACTTTCCTGCAGGTATGCGGGTGCGAGGCGATGAAGAAATGGTGGCCGAAACCCCCTATTGGGTATCATCAGGCACCCGAGCATGCTGCGCCACTCGGTGTTGGTGAGCTCTAGACCCTCTGCGTACACGCATGTGTCCGCTATCAGCGCCATCCTTGCCAAACACCCGCACGAACAATCCATGGCGGGTTCAGTGGAACTTTAGAGAACAGCTGGGGATGTGAGGAACCCTAGATCTATGATTTAAAGAAAAAGTGGAATGGGGGAGGAGTTGTGTCAGTCTGGAGCACGAATGGATAAGTTTTTATGTAGCCAATTGAGCAACGGAAGTAATAAATGTTGTGGTTGGTGTTAGGTGGTGGATTGATTCTGATTCAGTGTGCGCGAATGCATTTGAGAACCAACAACACTGCTTACTTGAATCCTGCTAACTGCATTGTCGTATTAAAACGAACCGCAGAATGCGTGGATTGTGTTTTTTTATTTTTCTAGTTATTGTTTATATTTTTATTGGGCCTTCGTTTTCGTGGTATGTGGGATTTTTTTTAATTTTCAGCAGCCTCTTTTTTGCGTGTTGGGCCTGTGTTTGGGAACTAAAGACATATTCGGCCCAAGCCAACCTATCAACACTGTTGGTTCCTGGTGCACTGTGTGTGCACCCTAATGTTTAGTCCTACCTCGCCCGCGGAGAGTGCGCACGACCTGTTTATAAGCCCTGGCGAGGCATCTGTGTCAAACTCCTTTGTTACTTATTTGGGCGCTTATACACAGTGCTCACTGCTATATCCACTCTAACCTATGGGCCCATGTGTGCCCGACCCCATGCATCGTGGCTCAGAACGGACTCGCCTACTGTGGGCGTAGACTTACTACAAGACTGGCTGGGGCCTGCTTTCACCTGGGTGGTCAATTTTTTTCTTTGTATTTTTTTGTCTTGCATATTTTTCTAATATGGGGCGTGCGCTACTTAGTAAATCATTTGTGCACTGCATTCATGATGTCTCTGTACTGCATGTTCACACATTCCGCACTACATATACATGTGCATTTTTGTGCACAGCATGCTGGTCGCATTTTCTCTTTGTTTTGTTCCTCTTACATATTCTTTTTCTAGTGTACGTTGTGCACTGCTTTGTTGGGTATGTGTACTGACATTAAATCACGGAAGGTTGTCTTTGCAGGTGTATTTTTCTGTCTTGCATATTTTTCAAATGTAGGGGCGTGCACTACTTAGTAAATTAGTTGTGCACTGCCTTTATCATGTCTCTATACTACATGTTCACATATTCCGCACTACATATACAGGTCGCATTTTCTTTTCGTGTTTTTGCTCGTAGGTATTCTTTTTTCTAGTGTACGGTGTGCACTGCTTTGTAGGGTATATGTGCACTGCATTCGTCAAAGTGTTGTATTGTAGGTGTAAATATTTTGCAATGCATGCATCCTATTTGTGCATTACATCTTCGTCCGTGTTGTGCACTGCTCGAATCACATACTTTATACAATGCATGCATCCTAATTCAAATAAAGTTCTTCATAACATAAGCAAACTTCATCATTCCAAGCCATTCTGTATGACAAGCTGTCGGTGTATAAAAGTAGGGGCGCACCTTTGTACCCCTTTACTTGTGCACGGGCAGTCAGAGCCACGCGCCACGGCCACACGTAGCAGGACAAAGGAGGGAAGCCGGAGAGAAGCCGAAGCCCAACACAAGACGATCAAGGCAACCCCAAGGCCAAGAACACAAAGTGTTGGGGAACGTTGCAGAAAATTAAAATTTTTTCTACGATTTCACCAAGATCCATCTATGAGTTCTACTAAGCAACGAGTTACTAGAGAGAGTTTGCATCTACATACCACTTGTAGATTGAGTACGGAAGCGATCGAGGGAGTGGTGATGATGAAGACGTTCCCAGCGTGATTCCGATCACCGATGACCAAGTGCTGAGCGGACAGCACCTCCGCGTTCAACACACGTGCGGGACGACGGCGTCTCCTCCGTCTTGATCCAGCAAGGAGGAAGGAGAGGTTGAGAAGATCACTCAATGGAAGCTGACGGCGTGATGCAGATGGAGGGACAGTACTCGGCGGGCCGCCAAGCTCACGCGGAGGAGAGGTGTTGGGGAGGGAGGGCTGCGCCTTCAATCGTGTTGGCAGCCTCCCCCACCCTCTATTTATAGGAGGAGAGGGCAAGGGGGCCGGCCATCTAGGGAAACCCTAGATGGGCGGTGGCCAAGGGAGGAGGGAGGGTGGCTTGCCCCCAAGCTGAGGCGCCCCTTTGGGGTTCCCTCCCATGCCCTAGCCGCATGGGCCTAAGGGGAGGCGCCCAGCCACCGGGGCTGGCTCCTCTCCACTTAGCCCATGTGGCCCCGGAGAGGTGGCCCCTCCGGTGGACCTCGGAACCCTCCGGTGGCCCCGTACATTACAGTATACCCCGAAACTTTCGAGTCCGTTTAACCACTTTCCATATATAAATCTTTACCTCCGGACCATTCCGGAACTCCTCGTGACGTCCGGGATCTCATCAGGGACTCGAACAACATTCGGTAATCACATACTTGTCTTCCTAATAACCCTAAGCGTCACCGAACCTTAAGTGTGTAGACCCTACGGGTTCGGGAGACATGAACATGACCGAGACTACCTCAAGTCAATAACCAACAGCGGGATCTGGATACCCATGTTGGCTCCCACATGCTCCTCGATGTTGTCATCGGATGAACCACGATGTCAAGGGTTCAAGCAACCCGTATTCTATTCCCTTTGTCAGACGGTATGTTACTTGCGAGACTTCGATCGTCGGTATCCCAATACCTCGTTTAGTCTCGTTACCGGCAAGTCACTTTACTCGTACCGCAATGCATGATCCGTGACCGGACACTTGATCACTTTGAGCTCATTATGATGATGCATTACGAGTGGGCCCGGTGATACCTCTCCGTGTACGGAGTGACAAATCGATCTCGATCCGTGTCAACCCAATGGTCACTTTCGGAGATACTGTAGTGCACCTTTATAGTCACCCGATTCACGTTGTGACGTTTGATACACCAAAGCACTCCTACGGTATCCGGGAATTGCGATCTCATGGTCTAAGGAAGAGATACTTGACATTGGAAAAGCTCTAGCAAAAGCGAACTACGATCTTTGTGCTATGCTTAGGATTGGGTCTTGTCCATCACGTCATTCTCCTAATGGCGTGATCCGTTATCAATGACATCGATGTCCATAGTCGAAACCATGACTATCTGTTGACCAACGAGCTAGTCAACTAGAGGCTTACTAGGGACGTATTGTAGTCTATGTATTCACACGTGTATTACGATTTCCGGATAATCTGATTATAGCATGAATAAAGACAATTATCATGAACAAGGAAATATAATAATAATGCTTTTATTATTGCCTCTAGGGCATATTTCCAATAGTCTCCCACTTGCACTAGAGTCAATAATCTAGTTTACATTGTGATGAATCGAACACCCATAGAGTTACGGTGTTGATCATGTTTTGCCCATGAAGAGGTTTAGTCAGCGGATCTGCGACATTCAGATCCGTATGCACTTTAAATTTCTATGTCTCCATCTGAACATTTTCACGGATGGAGTTGAGCGACGCTTGATGTGCCTGGTCTTCTTGTGAAACCTGGGCTCCTTGGCAAGTGCAATAGCTCCGGTGTTGTCACGGAAGAGTTTGATCGGCCCCGACGCATTGGGTATGACTCCTAGGTCGGTGATGAACTCCTTCACCCAAATTGCTTCATCGCTGCCTCCGAGGCTGCCATGTACTCCGCTTCACATGTAGATCCCGCCACGGCGCTCGCTTGCAGCTGCACCAGCTTCTTGCTCCACCATTCAACATATACGTATCCGGTTTGTGACTTAGAGTCATCGGATCGTGTCGAAGCTAAGCGTCGGCGTAACCTGTTCTGACGAGCTCTTCGTCACCTCCATAAGCGAAACATGTCCTTTGTCCTTTTGGTGCTTCAGGATATTCTTGACCGTTGTCCGGTGTTCCTTGCGGGATTACTTTGGTACCTTCCTACCAAACTTACGGCAAGGTTTACATCAAGTCGGTACACAGCATGGCATACATAATAGATCCTATGGCTGAGGCATAGGGATGACACTCATCTCTTCTTTATCTTTTGCCGTGGTGGGCATTGAGCTGAGCTCAATCTCACACCTTACAAAACAGGCAAGAACCCTTCTTGGACTGATCCATTTTGAACTTCTTCAAAATCTTATCAAGGTATGTGCTTTGTGAAAGACCTATGAGGCGTCTCGATCTATCTCTATAGATCTTGATGCCTAATATATAAGCAGCTTCTCCAAGGTCCTTCATTGAAAAACACTTATTCAAGTAGGCCTTAATGCTGTCCAAGAATTCTATATCATTTCCCATCAAAGTATGTCATCTACATATAATATGAGAAATGCTCTGAGCTCCCACTCACTTTCTTGTAAACGAGGCTTCTCCATAAGTGCGCATAAACTAAACGCTTTGATCATCTCATCAAAGCGAATGTTCTAACTCGAGATGCTTGCACCAGCCCATAAATGGATCGCTGGAGCTTGCATACTTTGTCGACATTCTTAGGATCGACAAAACCTTCGGCTGTATCATATCAGCTCTTCCTTAAGATAACCGTTAAGGAGCAGCTGTTTTGGCGTCCATCTGCCATATCTCATAATCATAGTATCGGCAATTGCTAACATGATTGAGACGGACTTAAGCTTCGCTACGGAGAGAAAGTCTCATCGTAGTCAATCCCTTGAACTTGCCGATAACCCTTAGCGACAAGTCGAGCTTTATAGATGGTGACATTACCATCGCGTCCGTCTTCTTCTTAAAGATCCATTTGTTTTCTATCGCTCGCCGATCATCGGGCAAGTCGGTCAAAGTCCACACTTTGTTTTCATACATGGATTCTATCTCGGACTTCATGGCTTCTAGCCATTTGTTGGAATCTGGGCCGCCATTGCTTCTTCATAGTTGAAGGTTCATTGTTGTCTAACAACATGATTTCCAAGACAGGGTTGCCGTACCACTGCAGTGCGGGCGTGTCCTAGTGGACCTCTGAGTTCAGTAGCAACTTGATCCAAGTACCTTGATCATCATCATGAATTTCCTCTTGGTTGGTGTAGGCATCACGGGAACATTTTCTGAGCTGCACTACTATCCTGTTCAAGAGGTAGTACTTCATCAAGTTCTACTTTCCTCCCACTTACTTCTTTCGAGAGAAACTCTTTTTCGAAAGGTTCCGTTCTGGCAACAAAGATCTTGCCTTCGGATCTAAGGTAGAAGGTATACCCAAAGGTTTCCTTAGGGTATCCTATGAAGACGCATTTTCCGACTTGGGTTCGAGCTTTTAGGTTGAAGTTTCTTGACATAAGCATCGCATCCCCAAACTTTTAGAAACGACGACTTAGGTTTCTTCCCAAACCATAATTCATACGGTGTCGTCTCAGCGGTTTAGGCGGTGCCCTATTTAAAGTGAATGTAGCTGTCTCTAGGCGTATCCCCAAAATGATAGCGGTAAATCGGTAAGAGACATCATAGATCGCACCATATCCAATAGAGTGCGATTCGACGTTCGGACACACCGTTCTGTTGAGGTGTTCGGCGGCGTTAGTTGTGAAACGATTCCACATTTTCTTAAGTGTGTACCAAATTCGTGACTTAAATATTCTCCTCCACGATCTGATCGTAAGAATTTTATCTTTCGGTCACGTTGATTCTCTACTTCATTCTGAAATTCCTTGAACTTTTCAAAGTTCTCAGACTTGTGTTTCATCAAGTAGACATACCCATATCTACTCAAGTCATCTGTGAGAGTGAGAACATAACGATATCCTCCGCGAGCCTCAACGCTCATTGGACCGCACACATCGGTATGTATGATTTCCAACAAGTTGGTTGCTTGCTCCATTGTTCCAGAGAATGGAGTCTTGGTCATCTTGCCCATGAGGCATGGTTCGCATGTGTCAAATGATTCATAATCAAGAGACTCCAAAAGTCCATCAGCATGGAGCTTCTTCATGCGCTTGACACCAATGTGACCAAGGCGGCAGTGCCACAAGTATGTGGGACTATCGTTATCAACTTTACATCTTTTGGTATTCACGCTATGAACATGTGTAATACTACGCTCGAGATTCATTAAGAATAAACCATTGACCATCGGAGACATGACCATAAAACATATCTCTCATATAAATAGAACAACCATTATTCTCGGTTTAAATGAGTAGCCATCTCGCATTAAGCGAGATCCAGATACAATATTCATGCTCAAACTTGGCACCAAATAACAATTATTAAGGTTTATAACTAATCCGTGGGTAAATGAAGAGGTAGCGTGCCGACGGCGATCACATCGACTCTGGAACCATTCCCGACGCGCATCGTCACCTCGTCGCCGCCGATCTCCGCTTATTCCGCAGCTCTGCTGTGAGTTACAAATATGAACAGCGGCACGGTATCAAATACCGGGAGTTACTACGATTCTGGTAAGGTACACATCAATTACATGTATATCAAATATACCTTTGGTGTTGCGGCCTTCTTATCCGCTAAGTACTTGGGGCAGTTCCGCTTCTAGTGACCCCTCCTTGCAATAAAAGCACTCGGTCTCGGGTTTGGGTCCATTCTTTGACTTCTTCCGGCAACTTGCTTGCGGGGCGGCAATCTCCTTGCCGTCCTTCTTGAAGTTCTTCTTACCCTTGCCCTTCTTGAACTTAGTGGTCTTATTGACCATCAACACTTGATGTTCTTTCTTGATTTCAACCTCGGTGACTTGACATAGAGAACACTTCAGGAATGGTCTTTACCATCCCTGCATGTTGTAGTTCATCACAAAGCTCTTGTAGCTTGGTGGGAGCGGCTGGAGGATTCTGTCAATGACCGCCTCATCGGGAGGTTAATATTCATTTGGGTCATACGGTTGTGCAACCGGACATCTTGAGAATGTGCTCCTTGTGAACTGTTTTCCTCCATCTTACAACTATAGAACTTGTCGGAGATGTCATATCTCTCGACCGGCGTGAGCTTGAAAACCAGTTTCAGCTCTTGAACATCTCATATGCTCCGTGATGCTCAAAAGCGCTTTTGGAGCCCGGTTCTAAGCTGTAAAGCATGCCGCCTTGAGCGAGGGAGTAATCATCAAGACGAGACTGCCAAGCATTCATAATGTCTTGGTTCTGCAGAGACGGGGCGTCACCTAGCGGTCCTTCTAGGGCGTATTGTTTCTGGCAGCTATGAGGATGATCCTCGGGTTCGGACCCAGTCCGTATAGTTCTGCCGTCATCTTTCAGACTTGGTTTTCTCTAGGGAGCGTTGAAGTTCAAGTTGACATGGCGTTGGCCATTTGATCTACAAGACATATCATGTAAAAGATTTTAGACAATTGTTCATGATAATAAAGTTCATCTAATCAAATTATTAATGAACTCCCACTTAGATTAGACATCCCTCTAGTCATCTAAGTGTTACGATCCGAGTCGACTAGGCGTGTCCGATCAACACGTGAGACGGACTAGTCTGCGTCGGTGAACATTCTCATGTTGATCGTATCTTCCATACGACTCGTGTTCGACCTTTCGGTCTCCGTGTTCGAGGCCATGTCTGTACATGCTAGGCTCGTCAAGTTAACCCTAAGTGTTTACTGCGTGTGTAAATCTGTCTTACACCCGTTGTATGTGAGCGTAAGAATCCATCACACCGATCAACACGTGGTGCTTAGAAGCGACGAACTGTAGCAGCGGTGCACAGTTAGGGAGAACACTTCTTGAAATTGTTCTAAGGATCATCTTATTTACTACCGTCGTTCTAAGTAAACAAGATGTATAATCATAATAAACATCACATGCAATTATAAAGTAGTGACATGATATGGCCAATATCATATAGCTCCTTGATCTTCATCTTGGGGCTCCATGATCATCTGTCACCGGCATGACACCATGATCTCCATCATCATGATCTCCATCATCGTGTCTTCATGAAGTTGTCACGCCAGCGACTACTTCTACTTCTATGGCTAACGCGTTTAGCAATAAAGTAAAGTGAGTTACATGGCGTTCTTCAATGACACGCAGGTCATACAAAATAAAGACAACTCCTATGGCTCCTGCGGTTGTCATACTCATCGACATGCAAGTCGTGATTCCTATTACAAGAACATGATCTCATACATCACAATATATCATCATTCATCACAACTTGGCCATATCCGTCACATGACAATTGCTGCAAAAACAAGTTAGGCGTCCTCTAATTGTTGTTGCATCTTTTACGTGGCTGCAATTGGGTTCTAGCAAGAACGTTTTCTTACCTACGAATAACCTGGCGTGATCTTGTCAACTTCTATTTACCCTTCATAAGGACCCTGTTCATCGAATCCGCTCCAACTAAAGTAGGAGAGCAGACACCGCCAGCCACCTTATGCAACTAGTGCATGTTAGTCGGTGGAACCGGTCTCACGTAAAATGCGTGTAAGGTTGGTCGGGCGCTTCATCCCACAATACCGCGGAAGCAAGAAAGCGACTAGTAGCGGCAAGTAAGTTGACAAGATCACGCCCACAACAAAATTGTGTTCTACTGGTGCAAAGATAACTACGCATAGACCTAGCTCATGATGCCCTTTGTTGGGGAGCGTTGCAGAAAATTAAAATTTTTCTACGGTTTCACCAAGATCCATCTATGAGTTCTACTAAACAACGAGTTACTAGAGAGAGTTTGCATCTACATACCACTTGTAGATTGAGTGCGGAAGCGATCGAGGGTGGTGATGATGAAGGCGTTCCCAGCGTGATTCCGATCACCGATGACCAAGTGCTGAGCGGATAGCACCTCCGCGTTCAACACACGTGCGGGACGACGGCGTCTCCTCCGTCTTGATCCAGCAAGGAGGAAGGAGAGGTTGAGGAAGATCACTCAATGGCAGCCTGACGGCGTGATGCGGATGGAGGGCTGTTCTCGGCGGGGGGCCGCCAAGCTCACGCGGAGGAGGAGAGGTGTTGGGGAGGGAGGGCTGCGCCTTCAATCGTGTTGGCAGCCTCCCCCACCCCTCTATTTATAGGAGGAGAGGGAAAGGGGGGCGGCCATCTGGGAAACCCTAGATGGGGCGGCCCAAGGGAGGAGGGAGGTGGCTTGCCCCCAAGCTGGGGCGCCCCTTTGGGTTTCCCTCCCCATGCCCTAGCCGCATGGGCCTAAGGGGAGGTGCGCCCAGCCACAGGGGCTGGCTCCCTCCCACTTAGCCCATGTGGCCCCCGGAGAGGTGGCCCCTCGGTGGACCTCCGGAACCCTCCGGTGGCCCGGTACATTACAGTATACCCCGAAACTTTCGAGTCCGTTTAACCACTTTCCATATATAAATCTTTACCTCCGGACCATTCCGGAACTCCTCGTGACGTCAGGGATCTCATCGGGACTCGAACAACATTCGGTAATCACATACTTGTCTTCCTAATAACCCTAAGCGTCACGAACCTTAAGTGTGTAGACCCTACGGGTTGGAGACATCTGAACATGACCGAGACTACCTCAAGTCAATAACCAACAGCGGGATCTGAAACCCATGTTGGCTCCCACATGCTCCTCGATGTTGTCATCGGATGAACCACGATGTCAAGGGTTCAAGCAACCCGTATTCTATTCCCTTTGTCGACGGTATGTTACTTGCGAGACTCGATCGTCGGTATCCCAATACCTCGTTTAGTCTCGTTACCGGCAAGTCACTTTACTCGTACCGCAATGCATGATCCGTGACCGGACACTTGATCACTTTGAGCTCATTATGATGATGCATTACCGAGTGGGCCGGTGATACCTCTCCGTGTCACGGAGTGACAAATCCGATCTCGATCCGTGTCAACCCAATGGTCACTTTCGGAGATACCTGTAGTGCACCTTTATAGTCACCCGATTCGTTGTGACGTTTGATACACCAAAGCACTCCTACGGTATCCGGGAATTGCGATCTCATGGTCTAAGGAAGAGATACTTGACATTGGAAAAGCTCTAGCAAAAGCGAACTACGATCTTTGTGCTATGCTTAGGATTGGGTCTTGTCCATCACGTCATTCTCCTAATGGCGTGATCCGTTATCAATGACATCGATGTCCATAGTCGAAACCATGACTATCTGTTGACCAACGAGCTAGTCAACTAGAGGCTTACTAGGGACGTATTGTAGTCTATGTATTCACACATGTATTACGATTTCCGGATAATACAGTTATAGCATGAATAAAAGACAATTATCATGAACAAGGAAATATAATAATAATGCTTTTGTTATTGCCTCTAGGGCATATTTCCAACACAAAGAAGCAGAGGGACGGAGCAGTTTCCCCCGGCAAGACCCTTGCCGGGGCAGCACGCCCAAACAACAACAGAGCGAGCCGCCCTTGAGCCACAGGTTCCAACCCAATCGGCTACAATTAGGCCAGGGCTCGGGAGGCACCTCTGTGGTGGCACGCAGATCTTTGTCAAGACCATAGATATATGAGATCAAGATGAGGACCAGAAGACGGCGACCCTCGGCAGGATCCTTGCCGAGGAAAGCCATAAGACCCCCAGCGAGATCCTTGCCGGGGACGACTGCGCATCGCGGCAAGACCCTTGCCGCGACACCCGGCAAGACCCTTGCCAATAACGCCAGCAGGGCCACCACCAGGGCCGCACCAGCCAAGGTTCCTCCACCGTTCGCATGCAGCTGCCAGCCCAACCAGCTGGGCTGGCACCTGAGTGGCAACATGCAGCCCCCAGACCAGATCAGCAAGCACATGCGTGGCGACATCCAGATCTTCATGAAGACCCTACCGCCGCGCCACCTCAGCTGCTTGCCTGCCTACATGGTGCCGCATACATCACTGGCCAGGGCGCGTGTTGAAGCGAGGGGGAGCGGCGACAGACGGGACGGGCCTCGCCCCCGTCCCCGATAAAGCTAGGGGAGACCTAAGCAACGCATTAAATGAGTCTTGTCCTGTAATACGAGCGATAAGCTCATAGTACTGTATGCCTTTCCACCTCCTGTATGCCACTGTGGCAGCCCCTTTCGACTATAAAAGGAGGCCCATGGCATACTGGAGAGGGATTCAGCTCTTTGGAACTACTCAGCCACCGTAGCTAGTTCGAGGGCTCAAGAACACTCAATACACCCACCAAAGCAGGACTAGGGTTTTACGCATCCTCGCGGCCTGAACCTGGGTAAATGATCCTTGTGCTGATTACTAATTCTGCTCTTCTCCAAACCCTGCGCCCCGGCAACCGTAGTAGGGATTCTTGTGATCCCATAGGTGTCGTTCCACACCGACATCTTTGGCGCGCCAGGTAGGGGGCGCAATTGTGAGAATCTGGTCTAGTAGTTAGCCTAGCGGTCCTTCATCGCCATGGTTTCTAAAAGAAGAAGATGGCCGAGAGAAAATGGCGCCGCCTGCGAGCGTGAAGGACGCCAGCGCGGCAACCAAGGAGGAAAGCTAAGTCATTCAGAGCCTTGTGCTATTGTATGGGAAACCTGCACGCAAAGGGGCCCTCCCGCGATTGGCAACGCCCTTGTTCTGTTTCGAGTCCGCTCAACAGCTCAAGCAGCCACATCGAGAGTGGTGGGGTAGCCTTCCGCACCTGACAACACTCTCGATTCTAACTCGACTCAATCTTGACAGTTCGGGCGGCCGCGTTAAGGGCGGTAAGGTGGTTCACCCGGTAGCAAGCGCACCTAGTAGGCCAATGGGGATCCGTCCTCAAGACGCTGCCCTGGGTTTACGCGCTGGCAAGCCTACCCGATAAACGTAGAGTGGACATAAAGAGAGAGGTTGAACAGAAAAATAACATGCATAATATCAAGGTACTGCAAAGTTATATTACATCAAATTGTTGCTGCGGTTCTAACTGAAGATAGAAATTGTCTTGGTCATGAACCTGCAGCAGCTATAAGAAACAGGGTGCCTAGTCCAGACGCTGGCCCTCCAACCTTTGAATTCCATCGATGAGGCTGATGATGGGCTTGATACGCTCCCTGAGCGGCGCGAGGTCAGTACCCTCCGGCAAGCTGTCCAGCGCGGCGTCAAAGTCAAGGGTGGGGTTCCAGTACGCCACCTTGGTGAGGACCTTGGTCATGGCACCCCGGCAGAGCCTCCGATTCTCGTCGGCCAGTGAAGCCGCCCTGTTGGAGTGGAACTGCTCCAGGGCCCCGAGAACACCCTCGAAGAACAGGGTCAGCTTGGCGTTGGTGGTTCCGCTGCGCTCTGGGGCGTACCTCACATTTGGCATCCCCATTGCGGCTAGCTGCGTGGTGATCCTGTCGGCGACGTCCTCGAGGCAGCTGATCCAGCGATTCTCGCGCTCCACGAAATCCTTGTGGCTGGCGGCTTCGTTCCTCCGCTGTAGCTTCTCGTCCTCCAGATCCTTGGTCAGGGTCCCCTCTCAGGCCCTGGCCTCTGAAAGCATCTTCTCGAAGCCCTCCAGCTTCAGCCTGAGGTCTTTGATGGAGTTGTTGGCCTCGGAGAGCTCCCCGGCCCTGCTGACGGCCGCGCCCTGTGCCTCTGTCAGGGCGCTGTTGAGCGTGTCCTTCTCCTAGGACAGCTTCAGGGCCTGCTCCTTCATCCCATCCCGCTCCGCCTCTAGCTCCTTCACCTTGTCAGCGTGAACCAAAGCCTGGGCATTGAGTGCCTCCTTGTGCCTCTGCTCCAGCTCGCGGGTCTGTTACAAGACGAGCTTCCCCACCTCTTCATCCTTGCCGCGGAGCGTGGCGGCAAGCTTCTCCACGCGCGCGGCGAGGTCCTCCTCCTGGGAGTTCGTCACGGCCTCGTGTTGGGTCCGGGCAGCCTCGGTGGCGGCGGCCAGGTTCTCCGCCGTCTCTTGGGCCTTCTCGATGTCGGCCAGCTTCATGGTGAGCTCCACGTCACGCTTGGCCATCTTGCCCTGGGCGACCTTCAGCTCCTCGCGAGCCTGGCGGAACCAGTCCTGCGTCTCGATGACGCGCTTCTGGAGGTCCGCCTCCGCCTTCTCCGCCACCGCCATCCTGAACTTAGCTTTCTACAGGCGGGCACGATGGAGCACTTGGAGCTTCCGGAAGCTAGCGCCCATGGCCTGGAGCAGCCGCTCCTCCTAGGAGCCGTCGCCACCAACGCTCGGCTCATCGACGACCTCGAGCCCGGCGGCGGCGAGCACTTTGTCGTTGAACACCTCTCCCTCGGCGGGGGTCCTGGTGCTCAACGCGCCTGGAAGGTGGACGAAGAGGTCATCTCTCACCTTCAGGTACTTGCTGGAGCCAGAGGCAGCAGAGGAGGAAGGCTGGTCATCGACCACCTCCTCCTCGGCAGCAGCCTTGTCGGTCCCTCCGGCAGGCCCCTTGCCAGCCTCCTTGGCAGTGGCATTGTTGGGCTCCCCTGCAGGCCCCTCGGCAGCATCCTCCGTGGTGCCCCTGGCGTTTTCCACGGCGGCGATCTTCTCGGCCTCCACTACGGCGCTCATGGCGACGTCCTCAATGACGGTGTCCAGGTCCTCCCGGTCCGCCGAGAGAGGGTTTGGATGTCAAGAAGAGGGTGAGGTGAAGCCAAGACCAAGAATAAGCAAAAAAAAAAGAGAAGAAAGAGCAGGGACGGAAGGCCAGAGACTTACAAGTTCCAGGCTGGGAAGCAGAAGTCCCCTCCCCGCCATGATTTGGCGCTGAGGCGAAGCCACCAGCGCCCAAGTTCTCCTCCTCCTCCTCCATGTGCGTGGGCTCGGTGCTTGGCGCCCTTGCCGGGGACGCCCCTCAGGGCGGTGTGGTTGATGGGGGTGACGTGTTAAGAGTGGCCCTCTATGGTTGCTGCTGCTCTCCTCCTGCATAGGCGTCAAGGTCACCGCCAAAGTATCATACCCCTGACACATGTCGACGAGGGGTGAGTGGTGAACTTACGCTGGGGGCTGCGTCGGGGGCTGCTGTCCGGGCTGCTCAACACCACCAGTGGCGCCCTTGAAGCACCAACCGGGGGCTGGCCGCCCGCCGAGGCCTGGGCCCTCTTTACCCTCTGGGCCAGCATCTCCGCGTCCCTGCAAGGATGAAAACAAGTCAAGACATGCGGCACGGACTAAGGAAACAAAGATGGCGAAAAGGAGCAAGTTGCTTACTCGACAGTCATCTCCTCCTCTGTTGCCTTCCTCTTCCTCCTTGGGCTGAGGGACCCGTAGTCGAAGTCGACCTCCATGCCAACGTTTGCCAGAGGGGGGGGGGGGAAGAAGGTGGAGTTGAGCTACGCTTGGTCGAAGAGGTGGCAGTTGCCTTCTTCTTCGCCAGTACGGCCTTCGCCAGCTTCCACGCCGCCACGCCCCGGGTTTGGCGTACGGACCCTTCCTGGGCCAGCTACAACGGGACAGCCTTGCCAGGCTGGACCGGCTCGCAAGAAGTGGCCCGCCGCAGGACTCGCCCGCTTCCCGTGACCGGAGGGTCGACGGCAACGACCTCCTCCTCATCGGCCTCCTCCCCCGATGACTCGCCGACCACGTCTTCGACGAGAGAAGCCCCGACGCCGGCACTGCTGGCCTCCCCAGCGGCCTCCGCCCACTGGGCGAGCTCCTTCTCCTCCGCTTCCACCGCGGCCTTGTCCTCCACGCCGCCGGCGCTGCCGGCCTCCTCAGCAAGCTTCGCCTCCGCCGCCCGGGCGGCGATGTAGTCCAGCTCTACATGGGTGGTGTCCTGGATGAGCCGCGGCTCGTCAGTGACGTACCCCTCGTGCAAGGAGTCGAAGAACTGCTACACCTGGATGTTCTCCGGCTCGACCCAGCTCGGGTCGGGGCCATGCATGTTGCAGAGCGGCATCATGGCGATGATGTCGGTCCGGCGCGAGTTATTGCTCAGCGGGACCACTCCTGCCAGCAACCGGAATAAGGGCCCCTTGGCAACCTTGCCGGCCTTCGCAGCGGCCCTCGCAGCCTTGCTGGTCTGCTCGACCTCGCCGTCGCGGCCCATGTCAAGCTGAAAGAGCCGCTGGCAGAAGTGAGCGTGCCCCATCATCGTGATGTTGTGGTCAAGGCCGGGGCGAAGCCTCATCATGTCGGCGGCGTTCGTGAAGAGCCAGGCCGGCCGCCCCTTGTCTGGCAGCGGAGCGATGCGGCGGCGGATGAAGTCCGCCCCGATCACCTCGAGGGTGAGCCCGGCCTCGGTGGGCCGAAGGATCCTGGTGGTGGCGATCGTGAGCTTCTCGTCGTCGGCGTCGACGTCACTCCAATCGCTTCTGCGGATCGGCGGCACCCGGCGAACCTTGCAGAACGCTGGCGGGTCTTTCTCCTCGATCGAGCACCACCGGCCCCGCCATTCTTCCCACCTCTGCTTCATGGCGCCCTCCGGGTACGCCCCCTTGGACCTTGGGATCCAGTGATGCAACCAGAGATGGCGCCCCCCGGTTGGATCCAAGGGGAGAAATAGTGGTGGAAGAGCGCCGTGTTGGGATGCACCCCGACGAAGCCCTCGCAGAGGTACACGAAAAGAGCCATGCACGCCACGGCGTTTGGAGTAAAATCCAATAGGTGGAAGCCGTAGGTGTGCATGACATCGCTGAAGAAATCGGAGAAGGAAGACAGAGCCCGCAGGGGAAGTAGTCGATGAAGAAAGGGTACCGGTTTGGAGCAGCCTCGGTGCAATTGGCGGGGATGACTCGCGTAGCTGGATGCCCCGTATTCTCTCCCCTCGTCTTCACCCCCCACAGGGGTTTGAAGGCCTCCCGCAGCTCAAACTCGACGACCGTCGAAGGGAAGTAGGCGAGCTGCATCCTCTTCACAGCCAGCGCGCTCTCCGGCGGCTCCGCCGCTCCGGCGTCCTTGGCCACACCCTTGCCCTTGGTAGATTTGGGCGCCATGGAGGCTAGGGGGACCAAGAGAAAGAAGGCGGCGGAGACGCAGCGACGGTGAGCAAGAATGAAGCTTAGGGAGGAAGGAGAAGGGGGCGGCGGCTCTGAGACTGGAAAAGGCACAAGGGGTTAAAATGAGCCGCGCACCCGCAGTTATCCCCTTTTACGGGGAAGGCGCGGGCCGCCTCTTTTCCCCATTAACCATGATGTGACGCCTGCGTGCAGGAACCGCCCCACGCATGTCGCCCACGTGACGCGCCGCTCCCCCACATCGTGCGTTCAGCGCGGGTCATGGGGAAGCGCAGCAGACGGAAAATTACCACCGTAAAAATCCGCCCCTCCTGCCCGCACACCGTTCTGGGCCTGGCCCAACAACGTGTCGCGCTTATGTGTGGCCCAGGCCCGGGGGCTCCTGTCGGTGTACAAAAGTAGGGGCGCACCTTTGTACCCCTTTACTTGTGCACAGGCAGTCAGAGCCACGCGCCACGACCACACGTAGCAGGACAAAGGAGGGAAGCCGAAGCCCAACACAAGACGATCAAGGCAACGCTAAGGCCAAGAACACAAAGAAGCAGAGGGACGGAGCAGTTTTCCCCGGCAAGACCCTTGCCGGGGTAGCACGCCCAAACACCAAAAGAGCGAGCCGCCCTTGAGCCACGGGTTCCAACCCAACCGGCTACGATTGGGCCAGGGCTCGGGAGGAAGCTCTGTGGTGGCATGTAGATCTTTGTCAATACCATAGATATATGAGATCAAGATGAGGACCAGAAGACAGCGACCCTCGGCAGGATCCTTGCCGAGGAAAGCCACAAGACCCCCGGCGAGATCCTTGCCGGGGACGACTGCGCATCGCGGCAAGACCCTTGCCGGGCCACCCGGCAAGACCCTTGCCAAGAACGCTAGTAGGGCCACCACGAGGGCCACACCAGCCAAGCTTCCACCGTCGTTCGCATGCAGCTGCCAGCCCAACCAGCTGGGCTAGCACCTGCGTGGCAACATGCATCCCCCAGACCAAATCAGCAAGCACATGCGTGGCGGCATGCAGATCTGCGTGAAGACCCTACCGCCGCGCAACCTCAGCTGCTTGCCTGCCTACATGGTGCCGCATGCATCACTGGCCAGGGCGCGTGTCAAAGTGAGGGGGAGCGGCGATGGACGGGACGGGCTTCGCCCCCGTCCCCGATAAAGCTAGGGGACACCTAAGCAACACATTAAATGCGTCTTGTCCTGTAATATGAGCGATAAGCTCATAGTACTGTATGCCTTTCCACCTCCTGTATGCCACTGTGGCAGCCCGTTTCGACTATAAAAGGAGGCCCATGGCATACTGGAGAGGGCTTCGGCTCTTTGGAACTACTCAGCCACCGTACCTAGTTCGAGTGCTCAAGAACACTCAATACACCCACCAAAGCAGGACTAGGGTTTTACACATCCTCGCGGCACGAACCTGGGTAAACGATCCTTGTGCTGATTACTAATCCTGCTCTTCTCGCGACCCTGCGCCCCGGCAACTGTAGTAGGGATTCTTGTGATCCCATAGGTGTCGTTCCACACTGACAGAAGCAAACTAAGTTCAGCAAAAGCAAATGATCACAAGCAAACTAAAGATACATAAGAAAACAACATAAAGCAAATTTAACGATAAATCTAAAATGACGCAAGCAAAGTTGGCTCTTGGCCGCCACCGTCTGCTTCTTCACCAGTTAGCGCCTCCCCAACTGCTCCTGGCGTGCTTCTTGGGGGGCTCCTCCTTCTCTAGCTTTGTACGGCGAAGCCCGTCTTGGGTGAGGGTGATGCGGCTCCATATCTCGTACACTGCGTAGGCGTCCTTTGCCGCTACTCGATGTGCCTCATGGTCAAAGGCAGGGTGGCCCAGTGCTTGTGTTCATCGTCGGTGATCTTCTTGTTCATGTTGTTATAGTAGTCGTCGACGAGCATGACGACAACGTCTGCAAGGGAGTCCAATCCTTTGTCGCCTCAGGGAACCTCCATTCCTTCTAGATGTCCACGAAGTTGGCGACCTCCAGATTGACACGCTCTAATCTGGTTTTGTCGCCGCCGATGGAGAAGCCAACAAAGGTGTACCTGGGGTCGGCGAGGAAGTTGTCAAAGAAGGTGCACCTTTCAGCGGCGCTCGTACAGCTAGAGGGTGGTCGTCATCTGCTTCTTGCCATTGCTGTGGATGACATGCAACTTGGTGTTGCCATGCGACTCGACGTCCCAGTACTCGTCGAAGACCCCATCGCCGGCAGTAGGGCTTGGTGTCTTCTGTGGAGATTGGTGTGATGGAGCGATTTGGTGGCAGCGCAATGGATGCTTGTGTTATTATGGATGAAAAGCGTTGGCAGGGGTCTGATTTTAAAGGGGGGATGGACGCAGCGGATAAACTGCACGATCTCGCTGACGATGCGGTTGTGCAGATCGTAGGTTGGGGTTGCGTCTGTGATCGTGGGTTTGTGGCGATGGAACTGTTCGAATAGGGCGGTTGTCCCCGAACGTGGCTTTTTAGCGTGGTTTTATTTTATTTTTCATCAGTACAATTTGTTAACCACCATGTTCTATGCGAAAGGGCATTTTCCATGTTTATATGTATCCTATGTGTTCCCGAAACTGCATTGCTTATGATACGGCACTTCTTCATCTAACCAAAAGCACTGCATTCGTCTACAGGTTTGTACTGCACATGTATTTCCCGTATTTGCTGCAGCCCCTGTATTCATGTATGTATTCCGTAAATGCATTGCTTATGATACTGCACTGCTTTGTCTAACCAAATGCACTTCATTGTCTAGAGTTGCGTCCTGTATCTGTTTTCTGCGTGTACGTTATGCAGCCCCTTTCACGGGAGGTGGGGGGTTGCCCCCCCCCATTTTTTTATTTGTGGCACTTATTTGGAGGTAGAGTTATTTTTCGGACGCATTATCTTAACACGCGCGTTGTTTTTCCTTATTTAACTTTTTTGAACTGCATTTATTTATTTGTTTGACTATCCAGCCTTCATTGTTCTTCACATCGAACTGCGCTGGTATTAACTAATTTTTTCGTTCTAGTCCATCTTATTTAGCTGGGCCGGCCCGTTTGACATAACTCTTTCCCACACGGGCCTCGGACGTGGCCCTCCCAGGCGATTCGACCGCTCCGCTCATAGGGAGAGACCGAGAAGAAACCTCTATCCTCTCTTGCAGCCGCTCCCGAAGCATCTCTCCCTCAAGCAAAACCGCCATCGCCTGCAGCAATAGGCGTCGCCCGTGGAACCGTAGTTCTCAAGAGGTTGTTATTGCTGCATTCCACGTCCCCGTCCGCTCCACCAACCCTTCCCGCTGTGCTCCCTTTGCCCTTTTCGTTTTGTTCCCGCTCCCTCCCCCACCGCCGTCGTTCATCCCCTTTTTTGTGGTACGTTTCCGGTGCCCTCGGTCTTGATCGTTGCCTCGTCTAGTATTGTGATTCTCGTAGTGGCTGCTGCGTTTTTTACTTTTGTATTTTTTCTATAGCAGGCAATTTTGATCTCGATTTGAAATCTGTACTCGTGTGTGCTTTGTAAGCAGGGCAAGGTTCATCTAGGGTTTCATCAGATTAAATCAATTTTTGTTCTTGATATCATCACGCCGTCCTTGTCTTTGAGGAAAAGCAAGCGAAGCGAAGGAGGAGTTCAAGGTATGTGGACTACTTACATTGGCATTGTTTATTTTCTATGATGTATATCTAGTTTACTAATCCATTCTACAGATTTTTTTATGCTGTGTTAGTTGTCAGCGTTGCTTTGCATTTTTTGTCATGTGATGTTTTGTAATTTTTGACTCTGGTT
The DNA here is from genome assembly GCA_021605205.1 of Aegilops longissima. Lineage (NCBI taxonomy): Eukaryota > Viridiplantae > Streptophyta > Magnoliopsida > Poales > Poaceae > Aegilops > Aegilops longissima. Next base: position 238,874,694 of record CM038679.1, read on the forward strand.
TTATTGAATCTAGTAGGTGATTTCAGTGGTCATAATGATACACGAATTTGCTCTCATTGTCTTGGTGGTAAGGATCATGGTGGTGATGCGGGACATCAATTGAATTCACCAATTGAATCTTCTCCCATAAGTGTGGCCCCTCCTTACGGTATGTGTTTGTTTTATTTTTCTTATTTTTAATTTGCCAATTTGGTTGTATCCCTATTTTCTGCTGTGAATTTGATATGTGTCCTGTGAGTTTCGAAATGGATTGTTCTTATAAATATCTGCTATTTTTTGATGTTTATGCTTTGATTATTTTGTGTATGGTGCTTACTTGATGTTGTACAAATTGGTGTTGCCTTGCTGTATCTAGTCTGTGAAGTTAGTGTATGCAGCACTGCATTTATATGTATATGTGAACTCCACTTTATGTATGTGTGAACTGCATTGTTGTTTTATTCAGGGTTTTTTGTATGTATGTGTTTACTCCGTTACATTGATATATGATTGCAACACTGCATTTATATGTATAAGTGTACTGCATTTGTTCTTTTTGTGCACTTTCTAATGACCATAGTTAAACTTCATTTTGACGCAGTGTCTATTTTACATGCTGGGTCACCTGGGTTTTAGGAGTTTACTCAATTGATTGACCATTATTTTGCAGAGGGTGACGTTGGTGCGAGCTTTGAGAAGAGACTTCCTGTCTTGTCTGAAACACAATCTCAGTCTGTTGATGGTACAGAGGAAGTTACATAGGAGTGGATGGTCTTGGAACAGCTTCGTGCATATGAATTGAAGCAAAGCAAGAAGAAGTTGAGGTCTAGAAATGACTCAAAAGAGTATGCGGAAACGGAGAAGCAGAGTAGAGCTGCAGATGGTGCCAACAAGGGTGCCAAATTTGTCAAAGTCAAGTAGCCTACTTTGCAGAAGAAGAGACTTAGTTCTGTTGCTGAGGAAGGTGGTACTCCTCGGCGGAGTCCACGTGTTGCTTGCATGACCAAGAATCTTGGAAAGAGAACTGCTGAAGCTGGTGCAAAGGATCCTCAATGAAAGGGACCACATGTCAGTGAAGGTCCCAACTCTGATGCTGACGACTTTCTGCTTGCTTGTTTTGTGAGGGATGCTCAGACTGGTAGACGGAAGGACTGTGGTTCATCTAAGAGTGAACCCAAGCATCCCCGTGATGATGGTGATGAAGGTGTTGGTGCTGACTCTGGTGGGGAGACGGATGTTGTTCCAAAGGTTTGTTGAAGTGGACTGCATTTTTTTCCTTCATTGTTATTCTATCTGTGTTTTTTTGTCTCTTTTTTTTGGCTAATCTTCTAATGTGGATTGCATTTCCATTAACACAGAGTAAGAAGTTTGGTAAGAGCTATGCAACTGAAGATGATGCTGAGGGAGATGATACTCGATTTAACAAGGCCGCACGTTTGTCACTCCCCACTGTTTGCAAAGTTGCTGCTTTACTGAAAGAAGCACACTGTAGTCGTGTTTTGGGATGCTGGATTCGGTATTGTCTTTGAACTGACAGTAAATAAAAATGTTTCGCACATTCTTATGTGCTCTCTGATGGGAGTGATTGACCCCGCCACAATGATAATGGACTTTGGGAATTGTAGGGTTCTTCGAATCAATCGTGATGCAGTTCATCACATTTTTTATTTACCTAAGGGAAGTCACACTGCACCAATGCCTGCAACCAGTGGCCATGATGACTCATTGACTGCCCTCAAGGATGAGCTTGGCTTTGACCGTTCAAAAGTATAGGTGTCAAGGACTTGTTTCAGAAGCTAGAGTGCTGGTGCAGGAAGATGACAATGTGACGGTTGATCTTGCTGTCAAGGTGTTCTTCTTGATACTTTATCAGAATTTTTTGTGCCCTCGGCCTGCAGTTCGTTTGGGCAGGGTTGTTGCCATGGTTGAGAACATGGATTATGCGGCTATGGCGCAGATGGACCTTTGTCAGCCTTTTGTTGATGAGCTGCATGCAGCTGTGGTGAGGTGGTAGACAGAAGTCAGCAAGCAGAATTGTGTAGAGGGTTGTGCCATTGTCCCCTTGATTATGTATCTTGATTGCTTGAAGCTTCGATTTTTTTTAGTTATGCACATGTTTACGCCGCGCGCGTCATACCTGACGACCAAGGACCTGATGAAGTTATACAACGAGGATATGCTTGTCAAGGGAAAGATTTATTTGGAATCTTACAAATTAGGGAAGCTGCTGGTTTGTGCATCTGAGTTTTTAAGATTAGAGTTTTTTTAAGTGCAGTCATTATAAATCTGAACTTTCTAGTATTCACATGTGTAGTTCTGCACCTTTTTTGTCTTTTTTTGCAGTGGAAGGCGTCAGGTGATATTGTGTACAACCGTCCTGCTGCAGTGCTATGTAGTTGCTCTGATGCGGGGCCTAGCACTCATGCTAGGATTTATGAGCCTATCTATTGCCAGCTTCCTGCCTATGATGATGAGGCGTCACCTACTCATGGTTTCATGGCTCGTCGGATGCTTGATAATAGAAGCTCTCCTAAACAGACATTTGTCTGCGGCAATAAACACGAGGAGATTGGTGAGCTTCTTCTGAAGGTTTTGATGTTAACTGAAGATTGGCCAACCTCTGGTGACAGGTTGAGGACACTTAATAGTTTCTTCCCTACTGGCCATGGCCCACGAGATGAAGATATTGTTGCTGCTCATAATTTTGGTTGTGGCATGGTTCAAAGTCTGAAGATTGCAGTGACGAATATTCGGTCTTTGTATGCTCCGTATGAGAAGGAGCACATTTTGGATGAAATGAACCGTCAGGATGCTGGTGTCGGCGCTGATAATGTACGTTCTATGTTTTTTGTGCTTTTGAGCCTCTTTCATGTATTATGTGGACTGGTCCTGACTATTTGTTTTTTTCATAGGCTGGAGTGGAATCTTTTGGTGTCCATGCATTAGGGACTATGGAATTGGTCAGGTACAAGTACTTCTGCCATGCCTGTTCTGCCATGTGCCTCTCTTCTTGAACTTGCATTTTTGCTTTCCATTTTATTGTATTTTTTGTGTATGTCTCAATTGTAAAATGTTTACTTCTTGTGCATAGTTGAAGTTTTTTTCTTGTTTGGTCGTTACCATCTTTTGCTTTGTTCTATGCCCGTAGACTGGAGTTGCTGCTTGTGATGTGCACAAAGATTCCTATGATGGCTCTGAGAAGGATGAGGACTTGGCTAATGCATCGTCCCCACCGGATGTTGTAGCTGATAAGGTTTAGTGGAATTACTTTTTCTCTTAGTGGGTTGTAATCTAATATTTTGTTATTGTTATAAGCTTGACGTTCGCTGTTCTATTCACTCATGTGCATTTCATTTACATATGTGAGCTGTGTAGTTTTACATGTGTGAGCGTCAGTCTTTGATAGAAGTGAACTACGGTTCTTTTTTGCATATGTGAGCTGCAGTGTTTGACATAAGTGAACTGCATTTCTTTTTACATATATGGACTGCAGTTCTTTGCCATGTGTGGGTTGCGGTGTTTGACATAAGTGAACTGCAGTTATTCTACATATATGGACTGCAGTCTTTGACATAAGTGAAGTGTGTGTTGTTGTGTTAATTAACCCCTCACTCATTTATGTCATTGTGTGTTTTTTAAACTTTTTATAGCCTGGAGATGAAAACGTAGAAGTTCATGTTGATGTGAACCAGGGGGCTTGTGCTGTTGCTGCTGGTGGCAGTGTTGACACTTTTATATTGGTTGCCATCGATAGTGCAGAACCTTCCGTAGCTCAGGAGTGCCATGATACTGTTTCCCGTAGTCGGCACGAAGATAATGATGTTGGCATTGAAAAGCCGCTGGAGAATGTCGTTCCTGATGGTAGAGTTGCTGCTTGTCCTGTTTGTCTAATGCCCAACGATGTTCCTGATGTATTCAGAGTGGAGCCTCATGCAGCTGAGGTATCCAAGGATGTTGCGGTTGACCAGACTATTGTAAACCCAGAGTGATGCTCACTGCAGCCCTTGTAGATCTTGGGGTTTCTTTGCTGGTAGATAAGTTTAAGGGATCTTCGAAGATGGTTGTCTCGTACCATATTTGTGTAAGCATGCAAAAAAATTTGTTTTTTTCTTTTCTGATTTCGTGTGATGACCTATTTTTCTTGAGCACTATTGCTTTGTTTGGTTTTGTTTTGGCAGACAAGTATTTGGCATGGTGGTAGTGTAGGCAGGAGTGTGAAATTGATATTCTCTTCAAAAGCCGAGGAGCGTGTTGATAACAAGATATGGTGAGTAATGTTTTTTATGTGTTGAAGAGCATTTTTTGTGTGTTGGTTTTGAAGTGTTCTTTTTCTTGTTATTGTAATTCTTTTATTTATTTATTACTTCCAACAGGTCCTGTTTGCAACATTTGATCCGCCGTAGACGAGGGATGGCATTGGTCATTATTGTGTAGTCGCCTTGAATTTGAAGGAAAGGCGGTTTAAATTTCTTGACTCGCTCAATAAACCTGGCAGCTATGATGCAAACAGGATTTTTAGGAGGATGGTTAAAAATATCAAGCATGCATGGAAAGAAGGTAGATCAAGTTATGATGAGCTGTTAAATCCTCCTGCACTTGATGGATTTGTGTTGAAACATGTTATTGTCCCATTTCATCCAAACGGGTATGTTCCTTGTAGCCCCTGTCTACCATACTGCTCAGCTTTTCTTTTACATTTCATTATGTGAAGCTGATGTGTTTTGTTATTCTATTAGAGGCATGCTTGTGGATTCTATATGTTTCAATTCTTGCAGGCTTGGGATGGTGTTCGAGTTGCTAAGCTTGGAGTGGAGTACATTGGCTACATCAGAAAGGCCATGCTCTATAGTTGACTCACATCACCAAAGTGTTGCCTTGAGTTATCGTCACTTTTAATTTTTGCAGATAATGGTTTGTTTTAGTGAACTTCTTTTATTCTCTTACTTTTTTGGTTTACTACTTGCTTCCGGTTCTTAAGGTATTTTCTTTAACTAGTGTGTTTAGTGAGATGTATGATTTACAATGGATGGCCGTATATTTTTGTTGTGTAAGTGAGCTGCATTTGCTCTAGACTAGTGAGCTGCATTTGCTGTAGACAAGTAAGCTGCATTGTTCTAGACAAATGAGTTGCATTGTTCTATATAAGTGTGTTGCATTTGTTCTAGACAAGTGGGCTGCATTGTTCTATACAAGTGGGCTGCATTGTTCTATACAAGCGAGCTGCATTCTCTTCTTTAGTGAACTGCAGTTTTTTTATATTATTAGATGCATTTAATGTTTTTGTTTCTGTATTTGGGCTGAGTTTTGCCATGTTTTTTCTCCTTGTTATCAGGTTTTCATGGGGGTCTTCATGGAGGCTATATATCATTGTTTGAGTCGCAGGGTTCTGAGGTAGTTATGTAGGATTGTGCCATTGAAATCTCTCCAGAGAATTCTGGTACTTCTGCTGGAGATGTTTTGAACACAGATGTTGTACCTGGACCTGGACCTGATTGTGACAACGTTGTTCGCCCCGGCTCTCCTATGGATGAGGCTGAAGTATTTTCGAACAAGAGGGCAGGTGAGAGGGCTTTTAAGTTGAGAGGTTCTTTAGAGAAATGAAGCCTCCGAGGTTCGAATATATTGATGAGGCGAGGACAATAAAGGATCTCGTTCTCAGCCAAGATTTTGTAACCAAATACCATGAGTAAGTTTTATGTGTGTGCCCTTCATCCTTTTCGTTTGTTTTGTTTTTAAGTTTATTTTATTGATCCCATCTGTGTATGTTTACTGTAGTAACGCATTCTTGATGGTGAATAATTATTTTGGTGATGTCGAAAATTAACAAGTTGACTACATCTTTAATACATTTGGCAAAGGAGCTTTAATGGACTCGTATCTCATGGATTTTGTCATCAAGTACTAGAAGCAAGACCCTGAAATGAATTTAGTTTCTCATTCTGGTGAACATGTGCTACTTTCACCTTTATTTATCACGGTAAACGCGTGCTGTCATTTTTTCTCTTGTACTAATTTTTTCGTGTCCATGCGGGCATGCATGTTTTATTCATTTTTCATTTCCTATTTTTTGTTCTTTGTCTATGTAGTATGTTCTTCAAATGGAAACCTTTGTGAAGAAACATGATGAAGGACACCCTGTGTTGCTAGTGGTGCATACCCCATTTGTTTTAGAAGATGCAGTTAAGCAGTTCAAGGTTTTTGTGAGCGGTAACGAAAACCTATTGGACGCAAAACTGGTAAGGCCATTGTTTTCCGTCATTTATTTTCTTGTTTGTTGCAATTCTTTTTATAGTTATTTTGGAACAGTGGTCCTAGTTCTACGTGTCGAACGAATTTCATTTTCGATTTTTTGGTGTGACACATTATGATGCCATGCTCCAAGGATGGTCACTCTTCCTTATACACGATTAACCAGCATCGCCAGACGATTGATATCCATGACACTAGGAAGTACACTAGCCATCCTGATTTCATGACAAAGTGGCGCAGGACTGACTACAACTCAGATTGCACTGCAGTCGTATGTCATTTTATTTTAGCCAAGTGCAAAGCTTTTTTTGTTTCTCCTACTGTATTTTTTTAGCTGCACATTCATTGTTAGTACACATAGCACCACACTTGTTAATATAGTGAACTGCAACATATGCGTCACAGAACTGCATTTTCTCACACACACCCCAATCTGTGTAACAAAGTGATAAAAGGAAATGACCTCACGTGCATTTAAAAGAGGGACTGTCTAAATGTTGAGAAGAGTATTTTTAGGTTCGTCTGATAGTTATTGATCTATGATGTGTGTTATTTACTTTCTGCTGCCTTTTTGCCAGATGAGGAGGATGACTCAACTGCTGAAGGCAATTTATGGTGAAAAGTTGTATAAATCTAAGAACCACCCTCACTGGGTTAAATTGGCAGAGAAGCCCTCTTACCCGGTCATGCTAGTGCAAGGAACAAAAGAGTGTGGAATCTATGTTCTGAGGTTGACGCAGTTGCATGACGGCCAACGTCTAGTCGACAAGATTGTCAAATCCGATGTAATACCTTATCTGTTTCTTCTTTTCTTGTTACTATTTTTTTATTTTTTCACTTTTTGTTCTTATGACAACCTTTTTTTAATCACTGGTCTGCTTTTTTTCTATTTTTTCAGCCTGCTGTTGAGCATTGGAAGGAGGAATACATTTTCCAGCTGTTGTTCAATCATTCGAACATGTTGTATTATGAAGACATGCCGGCTGAACTACGAGATCTGATTGCAAGCCTCGGGCTTCCTTCCCCGTCACAGTTGCAGACGCAGTAACAGTCATTTGGCATTTTATTTCTGGTTAAAAGCATGTGTATGGACAAGAACTAGGGTTCATGTTGTGTACTGTGTGCTTTGTAAGGTAGACAATGTATGAAAAGACTATTTTTTCTGTTCTTGTATTTCGACTGCTTTTTGCAGCAGCATATATGTAGCGTACGTGTTCTCGAAACTACATTGCTTATGATACCGCACTTCTTCGTCTAACCAAAAGCACTGCATTTATCTATAGGTTTGTACTGCACCTGTATTCGCTATACTTGTTGCAGCCTCTATATTCATGTATGTATTCCGGAACTGCATTGCTTATGATACTGCACTACTTTTTCTAACCAAATGCACTTCATTTTCTAGAGTTGCGTCCTGCATCTGTTTTTTGTGTGTACTTGATGCAACCCCTGTCACGGGAGGGGGGGGTGGGGGGACACCACCCTCATTTTTATATTTGTGGCACTTATTTGGAGGTAGAGTTTTTTTGTTCTTCCGTGTGTTATTTTTTATTTTTTTTCCTCATGAGCTGTTTTTCGTAGGTGTTTGTTTTTCACCTATTTTTTCATCTGTAACAAAACTTTTTTGCAGAATGGCACTGCATTCATGTGTATAAGTGAACTGCATCATTGCTATTTATTTTTTCAGCACAACTTTCCTCCGTGGGGTTGTCACACCACGTCGCCCCCTATCTATCTTAGGGGTGTGGCTCTGGGGTTGCGTGCGTCCTAGGGTTTGGAAAAACTGAATATCCGCACTGCGCCTGTTAACCAAGTGCACTGCATGCGTTAGCGCGAAGCTGAGCAGGGGGTGGGAGGGGGATCGTGACCCCCCTCCCCACCCCCTGCGAGGCCGAGCCTGGAACGAGCCGAGCGGCGGCGACACGGTGCTGCTGGCGGCGCATCGTAGTCGATCCGTCACTGAGGCCCCTGTCTATCTTAGGGGTGTGGCTCTAGGGTTGCCAGCGTCCTAGGGTTTATAAAAACGGAATATCCGTACTGCGCATGTCAACCAAGCGCACTTCGTGCGTTAGCGCGAGGCCGAGCAGGGGTTGGGAGGGGGATCGTGACCCCCCCTCCCCACCCCTTGCGAGGACGAGCCTGAAACGAGCCGGAGCAGGCGGCGACGCGGCGTGCCGCGGTGCCACATGCGTAGGCGAGTCCATCACACCACGTCGCCCCCTGTCTATCCTAGGGGTGTGGCTCGGGGGTTGCGTGCGTCCTAGGGTTTGGAAAAAAGAATATCCGCACTGCATCTGTCAACCAAGAGCACTGCACGAATTAGCGCGTGGCTAAGCAGGGGGTGGGGAGGGGGTCACGCAAGGCCGAGCCTGGACCGAGCCAGAGCATGCGGCGATGTGGCGTGCCGCAGCGCCGCATGCGTAGGCGAGTCTGTCACACCACGTCGCCCCTGTCTATCTTAGGGGTGTGGCTCTGGGGTTGCGTGCGTCCTAGGGTTTGGAAAAACGGAATACCCGCACTGCGCCTGTCAACCAAGCGCACTGCATGCGCTAGTGAGAGGCCGAGCAGGGGTTGGAAGGGGGCTCGTGACCCCACGCGCCAACCCCCTACGAGGCCGAGCCTGGAACGAGCCAGAGTAGGCAGCCACGCGGCATGCCGAAGCCACATGCGTAAGCTAGTCCGTCACACCACGTCGCCCCTATCTATCTTAGGGGTGTGGCTCTAGGGTTGCGTGCCTCCTAGGGTTTGGAAAAACAGAATATCCTCACTGTGCCTTTTAACCAAGCGCACTGCGTGCGTTTGCGCGAGGCCAAGCGGGAGGGTGCGATGGGGGTCATGACCCCCTCCCCACCCCCCTACGAGGCCAAGCCTGGAACGAGCCGGAGAAGGCGGCGACGCGGCATGGCGCGGCGCCCCATGCGTAGGCTAGTCCGTCATACCACATCGCCCCTGTCTATCTTAGAGGTGTGGCTTTGGGTTTGTGTGCGTCCCAGGGTTTGGAAAAATAGAATATCTGCATTGCACCTTTCAACCAAGCGCCTTTGCGTGCGTTAAGCGGCTGGCGGGGGTGGGGCGGTGGGTCGTGACCCTCTTCCCACCCCCTGGCCGAGCTGAAACGAGCCGAGCGGCGGCGGCGGCGTGTCGCGCCGCCGCATGCGTAGGCGAGTCCGTCACACCAAGTTGCCATTGTCTATCTTATGGGTGTCGCTCTGGGTTGCATGCATCCTAGTGCTTGGAAAAACATAATATCCGCACTGCGCCTGTCAACCAAGCGCACTGCATGCATTAGGGCGACGCCGAGCAGGGGGTGGGAGGGGGTCGTGACCCCCCCCCCCCCCCCATCCCCCCGCGAGGCCGAGCTGGGAACGAGCCGGAGCAGGCGGTGATGTAGCGTGCCATGGCGCCGCATGCGTAAGCCAATCCGTCACACCATGTCGCCCCCTGTCTATCTAAGGGGTGTGGCTGTGGGGTTGTGTGCGTCCTATGGTTTGAAAAAACTGAATATCCGCACTATGCATGTCAACTAAGCGCACTGCGTGTGTTAGCGCGAGGCCGAGCAGGGGGTGGGAGGGGTTCGCCCCCTCCCCCCCGTCTTGAGGCCGAGCATGGAATGAGCCGGAGCTGGGCCGCAGCGCCGCATGCGTAAAAGAGTCCGTCACACCACGTCGCCCCCTGTCTATCTTAGGGGTGAGGCTCTGGGGTTCCGTGTGTCCTAGGGTTTGGAAAAATAGAATATACGCATTGTGCCTGTCAACCAAAGCGCCTTTGTGTGCATTAGCGAGGCCGAGTAGGGGGTGGGAGGGTCGTGACCCCTCCCCACCTCCCCTGAGGTCGAACTCGAACGAGCCGGGAGGAGGCGCGAAGCGGCGTCTTCTTGGCGCCGCTGCGTAGGAAAGTCCATCACACCACGTCGGCCCCCTGTGACACCCCGTGCCCCTGTCAACCAAGGCAGCGTGTGAGAGGTAGTTGTGCCATGGTAACTATGAAAAAAGAATCGCCAAGTGGAGGAGGCGGTTTGACGCGGGCTAGCCATAGTAGTGTGGGTCATGGACGTGCGCTTGCCATTTTAATTTGTTGTGGCAACCCCCAAGTGGTAGTGTTCGCGGTTGCCTAGAAAAAACAATCGTCTTAGCGAACTGCAATGCTTAATTGACAACACATCTTCCTTCCCATACTGAACTGCACATCGGACTGCATTTTTTTAGGTGCGAGGGTACTGGAGTTGCGTGCTAGTTGTTCGTTGTGGGGCTTCTTTGGTTTTGGGCTTTCAGAATGTGTTGGGTCTGTTGGGGTGTAAGATGCATTCGGCCCAAGTCGGCCTGTACGTGTGTTTTGCTCTTGCCGCTGTGTGTGAGAGGTATCGTTTAGTCCTACCTCGCCCATGGAGAGCGTGGCCGACCTGCTTATAAGCGCTGGCGAGGCAGCCGTATCGAACTCCTTTCGTTACTTATTTGGGCGCTTATACACGGCGCTCGCTGCTCTATCCTCTCTGACCTGTGGGCCCATGTGTGCTTGGCCCCATGCATCGTGGCTCAGAACGACTCTCCTACTATGGGCGCAGATCTATTACCAGACTAGCTGGGGCCTGGTTGCACCTGGGTGGTCAATTTTTTTCGTATTTGAAGCATTTTTTTGTTTTTGCAGTACATGTATTTGTGGTAGTACAAATGATGTCATTTGTACTACTTGTACCAACGTTGCACACTTCACTACGTGTACCAAGTCTATGTGTTGTGCACTGCATGAAAGTGGTTGCAGCCCCTCTCGTGCTTCATTCAAGCATGTACTGCACTTCATGTATACACTTTGTGAACTACATGATATTACTTTGATGAATTGCATTCACCTTTGTTTAGAATTGTCTGCAGATTATAATTTTGTAGAAATACTAATATTAATGGTCTTTTTCTATAATTACTCTTGTGGACTGCATGTGGACACATGGGTACTGCTTATGTTTACCATTGTGAACTGCATTCATCTTTGTTTTTTAGGTATGAGTTATAGTCAGAGTACTTCACTTTTGTGTTTAATGTTGTTTTAGAATATGTTTTGTATGTGTGTAGTATGTTTTAGTATCACACATTTGATTTTTTGAAGTTGTCTTGATACTTGTTCTAATAAAAACTTAGCAATCATTACCTAGTGCAACGACATTCTTTTTATAAAGAAACGTTCGATATGAAGCAACGGACATAAGAAAAACCAAGCAGACATGAAACAAGGAACAACACAACCACTAAAGTAAAATGAAACTTAATATAGCCAGGTTCGTTTCTAGTTGTTGTATGGGATTACAACCTTGTTCTTCTTATTCTTTGCTTCTTTTTCTGTTTTTTCCCTGTCTAGTTCCATTATGACATCGTAGATGATTCCCATGACTCGTAGGTTGCGAATGCATCGATTGTTGCATACTTGATAAGCTTGTCTGGCAGCGGGCAAAACCCCCTTGATTTTATTCTTCATGTCATGGTAGTGAATATCGATCAGCCTGCCGGCAACATCAGCCAAAGAGTCAAACTTCTTTTTATTGTATGGGTCTCTCCATTCCACCTGAATATCAATGTAGGTGACGAAGTTGATCTCCAAGTCAGATAGCTTCGGCTCTTTTTTGTCCCCTTCAATGGCAAATGCGGTGAAGGTGTATTCATCATTCATGAGGAATTTTTCTAGTTCAATTGGCCTGCAAGATGTTTGTATATACTGAATATAGTGAGACAGTACCAGTTATTTTTCAGAACCACCGATTGTCGGCGTGAACGACACCTACGGGATCACGTAGATCACTTCTACGGTTTGGCAGGGAAGAGGGGTGGTGCAAAGAGCAGATCTAATGGTCAACACAATGGATCTTTACCCAGGTTCGGGCTGCTAAGCAGCATAAAACCCTAGTCCTGCTTGAGTGTATACTCTCTGTCCTTGAGCTTCGGCTCGCTGCTATGCATGCAACCTGGGCCTAGAGGTTCAAAAGTCCGAATCCTCCTCCAGTACGCCATGGGCCTCCTTCTATATGTCGAAGGGGCTGCCACAGTGGCATACAGGAGGTGTAAAGTAGCTACAATGTCTATGTTTATCACTGGCATCTTAGGACAAACGCATTAAATGCGCTTCCTACATGCCCTCTAGCTTAATCAGGGACGGGACTAGAGCCAATCCCGGCCGTCGCCACCCCGCCCTATCCCGACACGCATGCATGCTGACGAGGAATGCAGTGCCAAGTTGGCTGGCTAGCTGCTCCGCTGGATAGATGCCAGGGTCTTCACGAAGATCTGCATGTCACCACGCCGGTGCTTGGTAGGCTGGTGGGCCGGTCACTGTGATGGAGTGGTGACGGGGTGGGGGAGTCTTGCCGATGTCCCCGGTAAGGATCTTGCCTGGGCCTCGCGGACATCTCCGGCAAAGATCTTGCAGAAGCCTCGTCTTTTGGCCTTCACAAAGATCTGCACGCCACTACGCACACGCCCCTGGGTCTTGGCCTTAACGTTGTTGATGATGCCAGAGCTTTGAACCACAAGGGTGGTGCCTTTGTTATTGATCTACAAATCGTCCCGGCAAGGTTTCGCAAGCCGCCCCGGCAGGGATCTTGCCGGGGGTCCAGCTCATCCTCTGTTCTCTGTATTGGCTGCTTCTCTTTGCCTTGTACCTCGTTTTTATCCTTGATCACCCTCTTTGCGCCTCGCCATGCGTGGGGCTACGACTGCCCGTGCACAGGTATGGGGTGCTAAAGGCCCCAAACTTTAGTACACCAACAGGAGCCCCCGGGCTTGGGCCACACACGAGCGTGAAGCGTCATTGGGCCAGGCCCAAACAGTGCGCGTGCACGCGGGCCAGGGAATAACTGCTATAATCTTCTCGTCTGTCATGCTCGCAGCGGCCTATGAATAGCCTTTATTCACGGGATGGTAATTGACATTTTGTGCTTCCCTCTACGCCCGCCTTTTTCGCCACGTACGCCGCATGCATGGTGCGGGGTAGGTTGCAGATACCCATGGGCATTTGATTGGCGCGGGGAGGGCGGTCAACGACCTCGCTCGTTGCCAATGGCTTTAATGAGCCGGACTCGAAAGGGCCCTTTAGAGAAGGTATAGAGCCAGCCACAAGCCCTTCCTGCTTGGCTATAAAAGGGGAACCTGTGACAGCCTGGATTTTGCCTTCTCTCTTTTTACCGGACTTGCCTTCTCTCTCTTTCCGGACTTGGTTTTCATTATGGTTTTTGCCCTGATTTGATTTGGATTTTTGGATCAATTCAAATGGACTTGACACTTGGGCATATCCTTGGCTTTCACCCAAGTGACCTATCTACCTTATTCCTCCCACAAATTCCCAAAATAATAAAATGAATATTTTTCCTAAAAGGAAAATATTCATTTTTCTCCCTTAAGCTCTTTTCAGAACTTTGTGCTCCAAAGCAACCTCAATTTTTCTTGCTCAAAAATATCTGAGATAATTCCTAAATAATTTTAGGACCATGCAACTTCTTCCCATGCAAAAATATTGCATCACTTTTTGTAATATTTTTGATGAAGAAAATCATTTCACTTCTGGACCAGAAATGCACTTTGTACAGCAAGTGCATTTTTCCTTGAGCTTTTGTCCTTGAGATTTCTTGAGCTTAAAGACCTTCCTAAGAAACCCTAAACCCCAGGAGATCAAACCCTTATGGCCTTCTAGAAGGTGGCCAAACTTGGCGACCAAGTTTCTGACCAGAAACTTGCCAGCTTGATAGAGTCGCATCTGGTCGGCCTGGGTATGATCCATCACCTCTCCTAGACATAGCACTGCACGGTCGAGCTCGTAGACATGGTTTGGCTGCTCCTGGCCGTCATTTTGGCCATGCCAGCTTGGTGACCGCGCGAGGACACGACACCTGGCAGCGTCTCGACGCGATCTGGCTGGCACTTTGCATTCGGTTTCACGCGTGTGCATGCAAGCGCTCGCCTCCGACTGCCGCAACGTGCCACAACCCTCGACCCATCACCCATGACCCCTCCCTGGAGCTCGCCGACGCCGGAGCCGTCGCAGCAAGCCCGGTCAAGTCGTGGCCAAAATGGCACAGTGCGCGCGTGTTCTTGTCCCCATCTCAAACCGCCTCCTGTGCTCGTCCGCGAGCGTGGGCAAGCGCTGGCGTTGACGCTGCACCATGTCCCCTCGCATTGGAGCCTCTTGTCGATGTTCGCCGCGTGTCCAGAGCGCTCCGGCGGCGACACGTCCCCCCCCCCCCCCTCTGCTCCGGCTATAAAAAGCCACCCCGCCTCCCTTGCTAGCCACGCACCACTCCACACCACCTCAACGAAAACGTAGACGAGCATAAGCCCGGTCGGGCAGGCCTCTGGCCGTCGCCCCGACCCGAGGACTCCGGCAATCCCCGCAGGCCAGCTGCCGCTCTCCAGGGCCTCTCGAGCTCAAGCACCTGCTTGGGCAGGGCCTTGGTGGTCTGCTGGAGCTGCCTGGACCCCGCCAAGCCCTCGAAGCTGCCTCTAGCCACTATCTTCCACCTCTCCGGCGAACCCCGTCCGCCACCGAAGCTTGCGAGCTCGACCAGCTCCGTCCACCTTTCACCAAGCCACGAGTACGGGCAGGTGCGCCGCGAGCCCCCCTTCCGATCTATCCCTCTAGCCTAGCCCCAAACCCCCTCGTCGGCGGCATGAGATCCGGCGAAGCACCGCCTCCCCTCTGATCTTGATCCCCTTCCCTCTCTCCTGACTGGTGGGGCCTAGTGTCAGCCTCACCACTCGCACCCGAAGCGGTACGAGTGGAGGCGCACTCCCACTTTACGCCTTCAACGTCACACCCCCCAGGATTTTCTATTTATTGAAATTTATTTCATAAATTTGACTGAAATTTGACCAGCCACCATTTCTAAACCATAAGTCAAATGAATTAATTATTTTTGCATTGTGTTTGTTACAGAAAGCTCTAGCAGGACACCAAAAGGTGGATTTTTCCTTGCTGTCTAGAATTTCTGGTGATTTTCAGAATGTGTTTGACATTTATTTTTGTGGTTTTAAAATATTTTCAGAAGGACGATCTTGCCTAGAAGCTAACCAGAAGGAGTGTGACCCTCCTCTGCACTAAGGCAAGCCACAGCATCATTTGGATGGTGTCATTTCAATATCTATGATTTTCTACTTGAATATGAGTCTGTATTTGCATTTAAAATTTGCTAAATTAATATGGTTAATTGCTAGTTGTTTTATGATGCTTGATATGCTCGTTTTAGCTTCTGGCTGAGTTCATAGAATTGTTTGGCTAAGTAGAGTAAGATTTTGGCACTAGATATTTTGTTATGGAAAGTTATGGTAGCTATTTTTGCTAGTAATAGTTTTCAACAAAATGATGAACTAATAAAAATGTTGTTTGTAGATAAAAATGAGTAATAACCAAAGAAGTTTCTGATCTTAGTATTGCAAGATAGTTATGTTGCTTGTTTTGATCCATGCCTAAGAGTTGCTTGCTCTGTGTGACGAGTAGTTGCATGATTTCCGGTATGATGACATGTTAGTAATAAAAAGTTTTTCTGAAAGTTATTACTTGATTAAGTTCAGCCTGAATATGATGTTGATCACATCATGGTGCCACTGAATCGGGTTTTTAATTCAGCGCGACCACATTTACCTAATGGGAAGGTCTTGATTCGGTCCTTTGTCGTGGCTCTCACCGGTGCCTCCCGCGAGGGAAGGTTATGGGCATGCATACCTTGGCCCGGTAGGCATACATAACCTTGTGTGCTCGTTTTGTTTTTATGGTACCTTGTCCTTGTTTGGGACCGTTTTGCCACGACGGTGGCCGTTGGTGTCTTTGGTAGACACGGGGCCACCCAAGACCTAGCCCTGAGAGGCAGATGGTCGGAGTGGCCGAGGAGAGTGCATGGCAAAGGGAGGGTTTCGTTGGAATACTTTGGTCCACCCGAATGGGAGTACGAGGCCAGGTATTCTGTAGTGTGAGTAAAGTGTGCTACCTCTGCAGAGTGTATTTAATCTATCGATAGCCGCGCCCTCGGTTATGGGCAAGACTCGGGAGTAAGTCACACCATGGATTAACTTTTATAATTAATCTTGCAAACTAGTAATTGTTGTGATGCATTGTTTCATGGTGAACCTTGAACACTCGAGGTGTTCATGAGTGATTGGTTTCCGGTGTGACCCCGGCGTGGGCACCGTTTGGTTACGAGGTAACCGTCTGGTAAGCGAGTCCGTGTGACTCGGTGCGCTGTTTGGTTGCTTTGCATAACTTTGCATTTGTAGTAATTTCTTGCATTAATTTAACTTGATTAATTATCATGATATTTTCTGTGATCGTGCTTATGTTTGTTGTGAGCTTGCAAGTACATTCAATGTACTGACCTGGCATGTCATGCCAGCTTTCAGGAAAGTTGATTCGCATCGGAGCGCATCTCGTGTCTAGGACGTGTCCACGTCGGTGTCCCTGTGCCATGGAGTTCCGCTACGTCGTTCTTCCGCTGCCACGTAGTTTCGTGTGATCGAGGCCCCAGCCATGTTCATTAAATAATGTACATACTATCCAGCAGCACCGTGTGTGCCGCTTGGCCTCGAATCTCGATTTAATATCAGACCTTTGTACCACGCTAGTATCAATAAAGCTGTTATTTCTGTACCATGTTGTTTTGTATTGCCAGAAGACTCGGTCTATGGGCTGGCAATGCAGGGTAAACCGGTTGCTCTGAGCCGGGGTGCCACACCGCTTGGTATCAGAGCCGCGCTGATTGTAGGACACGCTAGACCGGTAGTGCGTTAGTAAAACGGTAGATAGTTCCGTTTGAGTGCCTGTAGACATAGGAATTGGTTGTTGCATTGCATGCATGACTTATTGTTGTTATTACTAACCGTATGGTTTGTGAGTGTAGATGGCACCAGTACCGATCTTGTACCATCCTGAGCCAGCTCCGTGCACATCACCGCACCTGCTTCAGAATGTGTGGCGATGACTCTATCTAGAGGGTGCTGATCCAGAGTATCGGGTGTATTGCGAGCATCTGGCCGGTGCATTGTATGAGTATTATGCTGAGGTCACTCTACACCGTAGTCCCCCATCCGACGCTTACACTCGTTCGTCTAAGGGTGGTCTTGCTTCTACGCCATCTCAGGCGGTTCAGTTTTCTACTATTGAGGCTCTTGTAGACTTGCGCTACAATGAGGTTCGCATGCACACCCACCCTGGACTTTTCTTCTACCCATCTCTGCACGAGAATGGGCGTATCCGCTTTCCTTTGATTAATCCGGCATGTGATCGTCCCACTAGCCACCTTCCACGCTACATCACCGCTAGCTATCTCCTTAACTACGAGTTAGCTCGGGAGCTCTCACGCACTCGCGCCGCTCTCGTAGCTGCTCGTATAAGGAACCCTCTTCTCGCTGTCATCTACACTTCTGCTCCTCCCACCTCCGTTCCTACGACGACCTCGCAGGGTACCGTTAAGCCTTTGACGGTGAACCCTCGCAGTGCTCCTGCTGCATGGTCTTCTCTTGTTGCTACTCCTGCCGCTCCTATGCTTAGATCCCATCCCTCGCCTGCCCCTGAGGGAGAGCCCTCAAGGCAGCGCCAGCGCACCTCTCTTCCCCCGAAGGTCTCTACTATCAGTTCAGGATCTCGGTTCGGCTCAGGAGACGAGCCTGCAGCAGCACCATCCGAGCAGTAGATCGTTTGAGTATCGTGCTAGTCATGATCATGATGTATGGCTGTAATCGCACTTGTCATGATGCGTAGTTTCATGTACGAGGGTAGTAGACCCATTGCGATGTTTATTTTCATGTTGGGACTATGTATAATTATGTTGGACTCTTTTTCGACTTGGTTTATCGTTAATTTCTTCCGGGATTTGTCATTGGTTTTACCCCTTCTGCAATTTTCTCATCATGGTTGCTATGTATTGGGAAAACGAAAAATAGGATGCCGCGTGGAGGCAGTAGCAGTCAAGCTGGTGAGGATGTCCGTGTCCGTCGTCCTGCAAGACAGGCAGGACATTCCCCTGAACCATACCAGCCACCTCCGCCTCCACCGCCACAACCGCCTTCCACCGAGCAAATCCTGCGAATGTTTGAAGAAAGAAGGAGCAACGATCTGCTGGAAATACTGAAAAGTGTACAAGTTATGGTTGGGCAGAAGGGAAACCAGAATGGCCATCATTCCAAGCTATCAGATTTTCAGCAAACCAAGCCTCCCAGTTTCAGCCATGCTACTGGTCCTTTGGACGCTCACGACTGGCTAAGGACTATTCAAAGAAAATAGGAAATTGCTCGCATAGACGACGGAGACAAGGTCCCCTTCGCAAGCGTTATCTCGAAGGAGCTGCCGCTATATGGTGGGATAATGCCAAAGCAATATGGCCTGCCGACGAGGAAATTACTTGGACAAAATTCAAGGATCATTTCCGCAAATAACATATTCCCACCGGAGTCTTGAAGATCAAGCAACGCGAATTTCTCGCTCTCACTCAAGGCAGCATGACCGTCGCCGAGTATCTGAATAAATTCAACCATCTGGCCCGCTATTCTTTCCACGATGTGGCCATAGAAGAGCGGAAGATCGACCGATTCCATGGAGGCCTACATCAACATCTCCGGTGCACTCTCAGTATGTTTGATTTCCCATACTTCCTGACTCTGGTGAACAAGGCCCTCATCACCAAGAGGGAACACAAGCTCATGCACGACAACAAGCCAGCTGCTAATGACCACAAGCGCAAATTCGAGCCCAAGAAGGATATGCAACTGGTGCAAAAGGCTCGTACATGGCAATAGACTGAGGTGGAGTACAAACCCAATTGGCAGCGGAACGTCAACAAGACTACTACACAAGTCAAGAATGTCGTGACCAGCCCGGTGCGCGACGATTGCAAGCGCAAAAATTCATGCTTCAGTTGTGGTCAAACCGGACACTACGCCCGACAGTGTCCCAAGAACACCAAGCACATCGCTCCATTTCAGCCGCAAGTCAACTACATGGAGCAGTATTTCGCCCCCGATATAATCCAAGGGCAAGTTCATCACATCTCCACAGACGAAGCCCAAGAGGACCCAGAAGTCGTCATTGGTATGTTTCTCGTTAACAACATACCCGCCATAATTTTATTTGACTCTAGGGCTTCCCACTCTTTTATTTCACGGAGTTTTGCTTCCCAAAACAATTTTTCTTGCTCGATTTTGGGAAAACACATGCTGGTACAATCCCCAGGATCCCTCCTCAGAAGCAATCTCGTCTGCCGAAATTTGGAGATTGACATCAAGGGCTTCAAGTTTCCAACATCGTTGATAATCATCGATTCAAACAAATTGGATGTCATTCTGGGCATGAATTGGTTAACCCAATACCAAGTCTACATCAGTTGTGCGACTAGAGAAGTTACTGTGAAAAATATGGAAGGTCGCACTACCAGTTTTTATGCCTGCAAGCGCATCCCCATGGAGGATATGGTTTTCACAGCCGTGACAGAAGAGGTGGAATTAATCCCAGTGGTGAGTGAGTATCCAGATGTATTTCCTGAAGAATTGCCCGGCATGCCACCAGACCGGGAATTGGAGTTCGCTATTGAACTAGTGCCTGGAACCACCCCGATACATAAGAAATATTATCGGATGCCCTCCTCAGAATTGGTGGAATTGAAGAAACAACTGGATGAGATGCTGCAAAAAGGATACATTCGTCCAAGCTCTTCCCCATGGGGATCACTAGCAATCTTCGTGGACAAAAAGGATGGCAGTATATGAATGTGTGTAGACTACCGATAGCTGAATGATGTCACCATTAAAAACAAGTATCCACTGCCGACGATTGACGATCTGGTTGATCAACTCAGTGGGGCAAAAGTATTCTCAAAGATTGATTTGAGGACGGGATATCATCAACTCAAGATTAAGAAGGAAGATATTCCTAAGACCGCGTTCACCACTCGGTACGGTCTTTACGAATACACCGTTATGTCCTTCGGCCTCACCAACGCTCCTGCATTCTTTATGCATATGATGAACAAGGTGTTTATGGACTTCTTGGACAAGTTTGTGGTGGTGTTCATTGATGACATCCTCATTTACTCGAAAAGCAAGGACGAACATAAGGAACATCTTCGCGCAGTTCTGCAACGGCTTCACGATCATCAACTGTATGCCAAATTCAGCAAATGTGAGTTTTGGCTCTAGCAAGTGGGATTCCTCAGACATATCATGTCGGCAGAAGGAATCTTGGTGGACCCAAGGAAGGTAAAAGATGTACTTGATTGGTCTGCACCCACCACCGTCTCAAAAATCCAGAGTTTCCTTGGACTGGCCGGATATTATCGTTGTTTTATCGAAGGATTTTCCAAGATCGCCAAGCCAATGACCGATCTCCTCAAGAAGGACAAGAAGTTCGTATGGACTGAAGACTGCGAACGGAGCTTCAATGAGTTATAAACCAGACTGACATCGGCACCCGTATTAACTCTTCCAGATATCTACTGCAGTTTCGATGTTTACTGCGACGCCTCTAGAAAAGGACTGGGTGTGTACTCATGCAAGATGGCAAAGTGGTGGCCTATGCATCTCGCCAACTGCGACAACATGAAGGATACTATCCTACTCATGATTTGGAATTGGCCGCAATGGTGCACGCTTTGAAAATCTGGAGACATTATCTGATTGGAAAGAAGTGCCAGATATTCACCGACCATAAAAGTCTCAAGTATATATCACTCAGCCCGACTTGAACCTTTGACAGCGAAGATGACTCGAGTTGGTTAAGGACTATGACCTCGGAATAAATTATCACCCGGGCAAAGCTAATGTGGTGGCTGACGCCCTCAGTCGCAAACCAGCCAACCTCAATGCCCTAATGGATTCCTTGCCTCCAGAGTTCTATGAAGAAATCATGCAGCTAAATCTGGTAATCACCGACGCCCGTCTTACCAATATATTGTAAGTTGCTCCTACTCTCGAAGAAGAAATCCGCTGAGCTCAAGCGGATGATAAGGTGTTACGGATATATATTCAGAAGCTGCACCAAGGGCAAGCACAAGATTTCACTATGGATCAGCAAGGTTTGCTAAGGTTCCGAGGAAGACTTTGCGTACCCAACCAAGACAGTCTGAAGAAGAAAATATTGGCGGAAGCACATGAAGCACAATACTCAATTCATCCCGGTTGTCGGTGTCAAAACCGGCGGATCTCGGGTAGGGGGTCCCGAACTGTGCGTCTAGGCGGATGGTAACAGGAGACAAGGGATACGATGTTTTTACCCAGGTTCGCGCCCTCTCGATGGAGGTAAAACCCTACTCCTGCTTGATTAATATTGATGATACAAGTAGTAGAAGAGTAGATCTACCACGAGATCAGAGAGGCTAAACCCTAGAAGCTAGCCTATGGTATGATTGTTCTTCGTCCTACGGACTAAAACCCTCCGGTTTATATAGACACCGGAGAGGGCTAGGGTTACACAGAGTCGGTTACAATGGGAGGAGATCTACATATCCGTATCGCCAAGCTTGCCTTCCACGCCAAGGAAAGTCCCGTCCGGACACGGGACGAAGTCTTCAATCTTGTATCTTCATAGTCCAGGAGTCCGTCCAAAGGTTATAGTCCGGCCATCCGGACACCCCCTAATCCAGGACTCCCTCAGTAGCCCCCAAACCAGGCTTAAATGACGATGAGTCCGGCGCGCAGATTGTCTTCGGCATTGCAAGGCGGGTTCTTCTCCAAATTCTGTGTACCTGTTGAATAGTGTCCGGCTTCTCGTGAATATTGCGCTCCTTGGCTTCCACGTCCAATAATGGCCATCTTCCACGTGTCAAACAAATGCGAAAAGCCAGGGTGTTTTTACATTTACCCCCCTAGCTGCGCAAATGAGCTGCCAATAAAAGAGACGAGGATTTAGATCCGAATCACACCATCTTCCCTTCGCGAGCATTCATCGGAGCGCATCCGACAGAGATCCATTCCATCATGGCCAGTCGACGCAGCTCCTCCTCTCGCCTCCGCACCTCAGCACGGAGGTTGGGAGAGATGTTCCATCCCGCACAATGAGCTAGTGACGCCCAAACCAAGGATTCCTTCCCCCAGCCTTCATGGTCCCGGTTCGAGCCGGACTTGCCACCTATAATGGCGGAGAGCAAGCGGAGAGCGTCCCTAGTCCCTCCAAAGGAGAGCGGGTATGCCTTGTCCCTTATCTGATAAGAGGGCTCGGATTTCCAATTCATCCGTTTCTCCGGGGCTCTCGAGTTCACGGCCTCCAGTTGCACAACCACGCCTGCCTCCATATTGCATATTGCGGGCTTCAGAGTCTTTGCGAGCTGTTTTGGACATCGAGGCTCATTTCGTGCTGTGGAAGAAGCTGTTCTGCCTTGTGCCCCGTTCTCAGGAGGGGTCGATATATCAAGTGGGCGGAGCCGAACTATGGCGCATCGCCGGGACCGGATATCTATACGGAACCCCAAGGAAGGCGTCCGAAGACTGGCCCTCAGAATGGTTTTATATAGAAGATGTCCCCCTGCCGGACCCTGTTCGGATCAGCCTCCCCGATTTCAATAATGCTCCTTTGAAGAAGCGCCTAAGCTGGCGTCCACGGAGCCCTCAGAGGGAAAATTACAAGGACGTCCATTACCTGATGAGCCGAATAAAGTTGTTAGCTCATTCCGGACTGACCATGATCGGGGTCATGGCCACATGCATTATGCGGGGGGTGCAGCCGCTTTAGTATAGAGGCCACCCCATGTGGGATTTCAACGGGGAGGATGATGCCACCCGCTGCGGCCGTAAGGGGCCGTGATCGGTTGCCACTATGGCAAAGATCCTGTACGCATTGTACAAGGGAGAAGAGGAGGAGTTTCTCCGCGTCAATCCACAGGGCGGATTTTCTATGAACAATCCTCCAAGCTGGGTAAGCGGACACTTCTTTTTGCCCATCCGTTCCATATTCCCATAGTTAAGTACCTTATCTTGTGATTTCGACGCAGGAATTGCACCGGGCCGTAAAGGATATAAACAGTCCTCCTCCACAACCCGAGGATCTGGAACGGTCCCTCGATCCGGCATCCCAAGAGGATCCGGACATATCCGTGGAGCTGATCGATGGTGTATTTCACCAACTGAGCATCGACAATGCCTTGGTGGCTATTACAGCCGATTATCCTGGACTGCTCCCTGCCTCACAAGTAATCGAGACCGAAGTCCTAATACTTTGAAGAATATCCATCCGGGCTTATTTTTTATCACCGTATACCAATGGTGTTTCGCAGGGGAGGATCCCGAGGCGGAATGCCGAGCCTGCGGCGACTAGCCAATAGGGGACCGCGAGGGCGGGTATGCTAAAGAGGCACATAGTCCGGGTTGAGGCACCGGCGCAGCAGTAAGGTGCGCTGCCTTATTCCAAGGTGTTATTCTTACGATGCATACTAACGCCCGTGCTCTCCTTTTTTAGGAAAAAGAGGGCTCGCCGGACTATATCCGGAGAGATTGCCAATCGAGCCTCCACCAGCCAGGCTCCAAAGCAAGGTCCAGAGGTAGAGGCGAACACGAGGCGTGCGTTGAACGCTCCTCTGACAGAGGATGCGGACAGACTGTCCGCCACCAATTCCGAGGTGGAGAGTGCCATGAATCATAGGTGTCGCCGGGCAGTTCTTCGTGACGCTTGTTTCTCCCAAGAGGCATTGGATGCCTTCATTCGGGAGATGCATACCTCCGTGCCGCTCAAAATGGTCTAGCCAGAGCCACGGAGCAGTATATGAAAGACATACGGGTGAGAACATTTCATGGTTATATATGTCAGTAGCCCCCGAGACTTGAAACAGTTAGAATAACTGATTTAAGGATCATTTGTTATGGAGGATCTTACAAAAAAGAATACCCAACTGTCCCAGGAGCTGGAAGAGTGCAAAGCCCAACTTGAGGCCGCACTAGCCGCGGCAGGGGAGGCCAAGGAGACCCCCTCTGGTAATATACGCTTCGAAAGATAAGTATGTTGTGAAGTGCGGCGTGTGTGCAAATCTGACAATATCATTGCAGATGGCGCCGGAGTAGATCCGGACAAGCAACAACTCTTGCGCCGGCTAAAGGCCGGCAAGAGCATGCTTACGAGGGTGAGGCAGGGGAAGAATAATCTCCAAGATGCCAACACCCGGCTAGGCGAGGAACTAAAGGATGTTCGTGCCCAGCTGTCGGACTCCGTGAAGGAGATTCGACGGCTTCGACGCGGCATTTTTAGTAAGTGCTTGAACGAACTTTGAAAAAGAGTTCAGCGAGGAAGTCGACTAACGAGTTATGTCTCAGAGGTATGCTCACAGTGTCGCCCCGCAGAGGAAATGCCCAGTTCTACGGGTGACCTTCTTCCCGAAGTTTATAACCGCACGAACGAGTTCGGCAGTGATGAAAAGCGTCGCCCAGGCCTTGTGGCCATCTGTCTCCATGCCCGAAGGCCTTGGAGAGCTTGCAGAGATGCTTAAGGGAGTGCGGCGGCGCTTCCGAGTATGGAAGATATCGGCCTGCCGTCAAGGTGCCACGGAGGCCTGGGCCATGGTGAAGACGCGGTACACGAAGGCTGACCCAAACCACATGGCCGAGGTCGGACCTGTGGGGGCCGATGGGAAGGAGATCCCTGTGAGCTTAGTGTACGGCCAAGTAGAGTTGGCCGCCAAATATTCCCAACAGGAATGTCAACTAGACAGCCTGTTGGATGGTATTGAAGAGGAATATGCTCAGTCAAATTGACTATGTAATTTAAGATGACATGTAAAATGCCTTCTAGCCGGATTGTAGATCGTTTGTCATGGCGGACCTTTTCGCTTCAACCTTGGGACCCGATAGTCCGAGTGTGTCCAAATACCTCTCGCTATGTAGGAACCGGGCATGCATGGAGACCAGGTGTAGGGTCATTAGTGCTTGAATGCATAAGTGCCCAACTAGTTATGTTATATTACATGGTTAGTAAGAAACATCTTCCGGGAGAATAGTTCCGTTAGGGGTTCCTTTCACAGGAGGCATGCCCTAAAGTGCATGTCCGGACTGCGAAAAAGCAGTAAAAGCATCTAGGGCAGGTAAATAAACAAGTGAGAAATCATCTTTAGTTCACCGACCAAATATTCCCTAAAGAACGCTAGCTTTCGGCTTCACCCACCGAGGTACACATCCGCTGACCCAGCAATAACGATTCGCTATGAGGTGCTCCTTTACCGCCTAGCCGAACAATCGGGAACGTAGGGGTAAGCACAGGAGCCAGGCAACCCAGCTTGGCCAAAACTGAAGTCATATTGATGCATATAATGGTGAATAAAAGGTACATGCGGAAGTGTGACACATGTGTTGGGCGTGAAGCCCGTATAAATAAGCTTCTGCTAAAGAAGCCCCCAGGTATAATTAGCGCGGATAGCGCGTCAGTTGTGTGCGAACAAGGCGCGAACAGGCCCTTAAGGCTGTGAGGGAAAGGGAGGGAGAAGGAGAGAAATAAAAGACAGCTAATGTGTTAAAAATAGACAGAGGAAGGAGACGAACACAGAGTCCGGCGCTAGGCGTAGAATCTTCGGAGACGGGCTGCGTTCCATGGGTTCGGCTCGAGTCGGTTATCCGATGCATCTCGCAGACGGTACGCTCCACCAGTCAGGACTTGGTCAATAATAAAGGGACCTTCCCATTTGGGCTTGAGTTTGTCCTTTTTCTTGTCCGGCAGGCGTTGAACTAACTCGCCAACATTGTAAGATTTGGCCCGTACTTCTCTGCTTTGATATCTTCGAGCCTGCTGTTGATAGAATGCGGAACGAGCTTTTTGCCACGTCACGCTCCTCCTCCAAGGCGTCCAAACTGTCCTGTCGATCGATTTTGGCTTCTCTTTCTTCGTACATGCGCACGCGGGGTGAGTCATGAATTATGTCGCAGGCGAACTGCTTACGCCGTATACCATAAAGAATGGTGTGAATCCGGTTGTGCGATTTGGCGTGGTCCGCAGCCCCCAGAGTACGGAGTCGAGCTCCTCTACCCAGTGCGTGTTAGATTCCTTGAGGGACCGCACTAATCTGGGTTTGATGCCGCTCATGATTAGACCATTTGCTCACTCGACTTGACCGTTAGTTTGTGGGTGATAGACTGAAGCATAGTCGAGCTTGATGCCCATGTTTTTGCACCAGAGTTTGACCTCGTCGGCCGTAAAGTTCGTGCCGTTATCGGTGATGATGCTGTGGGGGACGCCGTAATGGTGTATGACCCCTGATATGAAGTCTATTACCGGTCCGGATTCGGCCGTCTTAACAGGCTTGGCCTCTATCCATTTGGTGAATTTATCCACCATGACCAGTAGGTATTTTTGCTTGTGGGTTCCCCCATTAAGGGGTCCTACCATGTCAAGCCCCCAAACCACGAAGGGCCAGGTGATGGGTATAGTTTGGAGGGCGGTAGGTGGCATATGGCTTTGGTCAGCAAAGAGCTGGCAACCGACGCATCGTTGGACTAAGTCCTGAGCATCTGCCCGGGCCGTCGGCCAATAAAATCCTGTACGGAAGGCCTTGCTTACAAGGGCCCGGGCTGCGGCGTGGTGTCCGCCGAGTCCGGCATGAATTTCAGCAAGAAGATTCCGCCCTTCCTCTTCGAAGAGACACCTTTGAAGAACTCCGGTGGTGCTTTTCTTATAAAGCTCTCCCTCATGGACTTTATAGGCTTTAGATCGCCCCACTATGCTGCGTGCCTTGTTTTGGTCCTCGGGAAGTTCCTGCCTGGTTAGGTAGGCTATGAATGGTTCTGTCCATGGGGCAATGACTGCCAGTATTACGTGGGCTGAAGGTGTTACTTCGTTGGCAGAGCCTCCCGTTGTGTCAGAATCTACGGTGTCGGGCAGTGCGGTTGGGTCCGGGCTGTTATTTCCGGACTCCCCTTCCCATAATACGGATGGCTTGAACAGCCTCTCCAATAAGATATTGGGGGGACGGCATCGCGCTTTGCGCCAATGCGTGCCAAGACGTCGTCTGCCTGATTGTTTTCCTGAGCTATATGGTGAAATTCGAGCCCTTCGAACCGAGCTGACATTTTTAGGACGGCGTTGCGATAAGCTGCCATTTTCGGATCCTTGGCATCAAAGTCTCCATTTATTTGGGATATCGCAAGGTTCGTATCCCCGCGCACCTCTAGGCATTGAATGCCCATGGAGACTGCCATCCGGAGAGAATGTAGGAGGGCCTCGTATTCGGTTGCGTTGTTGGAGTCCGTATACATTATGTGGTGTACGTATTGAACTGTATCTCCTGTTGGGGACGTCAGAACGACGCTAGCCCCCAGACCAGCCAACATTTTGGAGCCGTCGAAGTGCATGATCGAGTTGGAATATGTACCGTACTCTTTAGGGAGTTCGGCTTCAGTCCATTCGGCGATTTAAGTCGGCCAAAACTTGCGATTTAATAGCTCGCCGTGGCTTATAGGTTATGTCGAACGGAGGAGCTCAATGGCCCATTTGGCAATCCGCCCGTCGCGTCGCGGTTGTTTATAATGTCGTTAAGAGGTACTTCGGAGGCTATCTGTTATCGAACACTCTTGAAAGTAGTGTCGCAGCTTCCGGATGCCATAAACACCGCAGACGCTATCTTTTGATAATGCGGATACCGTGACTTGCATGGAGTGAGGACAAAGGGACACGTAGTAAACTGGTTTTGAAGGGGAACTTGTGTCCGTCCGTTTCTCGTTCGACAACGAGCACCGCGCTTACAACTTGATGAGTTGCCGCGATGTATAATAGCATTGGTTCGCCCATGTTAGGCGCGGCCAGGACCGGGTTTGTTGCCAATATGGCTTTTATTTCTTCGAGTCCGGCCATGGCGGCATCCGTTCCCTCAATGTGTTCGGTGCGCCGGAGGAGGCGATAAAGGGGTAATGCCTTTTCTCCCAAGCGGGAGATAAAGCGGCTTAGAGCCGCCACGCATCCAGTCAATTTTTGTATTTGTTTGAGGTCCTTTGGGATATCCAATTGTGACAGAGCTCGGATCTTGGCTGGGTTTGCTTCAATTCCTCTACCGGATACAATGAAGCCCAAGAGCTTTCCGGCTGGTACGCCGAAAACGCATTTTTCCGGGTTAAGCTTGATGTCATATGTTCAGAGGTTATCGAATGTGAGCCTCGAGTCGTCTACTAGAGTTTCGACATGCTTGGTTTTGACGACCACATCATCTACGTATGCCTCCACTGTTTTGCTGATCTGGTTTGCTAGACATGTCTGAATCATGTGCTGATATGTTGCGCCGGTGTTTTTGAGCCCGAAGGGCATTGTGTTGAAGCAGAATGGGCCGTATGGGTTGATGAATGCCGTTGCGGCTTGGTCAAGCTCTGCCATCTTAATTTGATGGTAGCCGGAGTATGCGTCGAGGAAACACAATGAATCGTGTCCTGCTGTAGCATCGATAATTTGATCGATGCGGGGGAGGGGGAAGGGATCCTTTGGGCAAGCCTTGTTGAGGTCCTTGAAATCGACGCATAGGCGCCAGGATTTGTCCTTCTTTGGTACCATCACCAGGTTTGCTAGCCAGTCCGGATGTTTTATATCTCTGATGAATCCGGCCTCCAATAGTTTGGCTAGCTCCTCTCCCATGGCTTGTCTCTTAGGTTCGGAGAAACACCGAAGAGCCTGCTTGGTGGCTTGAACTTTTAGGATGTTTAGGCTGTGCTTTCGGCCAGCCGGCGTGGGATTCTGGCATGTCGAAGGGTGCGGGCAAAATGTCCCAATTTTCGCGTAGGAATTCTCGTAGTGCGGCGTCTACATCAGGGTTTAATTGCGCCCCGATGGAGGCCGTTTTTGTAGGGTCCGTTGGATGGACTTGGAATTTGACTATTTCGTTCGCCGGTTTAAAGGAGGTGGACTTGGATCTTTTATCGAGTATCACGTCGTCCCTGTTCACCGTGGAGCGCAGTGCAATCAGTTCCTCGGCCGCTAGGGCTTCGGATAGTGCCACAAGGGCCGGTGCGGCTGTCTTATTTTCGGCGCGGAGTGTTATGTCCGGGTCACTAGCAAGAGTGATGATTCCGTTGGGCCCGGGCATTTTGAGCTTCATGTACCCGTAATGGGGTATAGCTTGAAAAATTGTGAATGCCTCTTGCCCTAATAGAGCGTGGTATCCGCTGCTGAACGGGGCCACTTGGAACGTGACCTCCTCGTACCTGTAATTATCCGGCATGCCGAACACCACATCCAGTGTGGTTTTTCCTGTACAGCACACTTTCCGACTTGGGATTATTCCTCTAAAGGTTGTGCTGCTTCGCTCAATGCGGCTCCAGTCTATTTCCATTTTTCGAAGGGTTTCCTCGTAAATGTGGTTCAATCCACAGCCATGTTCATTAAATAATGTACATACTGTCCAGCAACACCGTGTGTGCCGCTTGGCCTCGAATCTCGATGTAATATCAGACATTTGTGCCACGCTAGTATGAATAAAGCGGTTATTTCTGTACCATGTTGTTGTGTATTGCCAGAAGACTCGATCTCTGGGCTGGCAATGCAGGGTAAACAGGTTCCTCTGAGCCGGGGTGCCACAAAACTGAAAGGAGGAGGGGCATCCTTCCGCGTCCTCTCTTCTGCTTGTTCTTCATCCACCACCATGCCAAGAGGGCGTGGCCGCGGTCATCCCCGTGCAGAGACGACGAGATCTTCCTCTCGCCAGAGAGCCCTGGCGGTTAAGGAAGAGCCAGATGCTCAAGACGGAGGCGCTGGACGGGGTCACAATCAGCGAGGTGGTCGAGGCAGAAGTTGGCGCGGAAGGGGAGCACCTGCGGCGCCGCCGTCTCCTCCCGCTTTGCCAAGCGGCCATGTCCGGGACACGGCACTGGAGGTTATCTTGCAGCTGCGTGAACCACCGCGTAGCCGTCTTCGCCTTCCCGAGCTGTTCACGAGGGTGCTAGAGGTCGACCAGCCGTCGAGGTTGAGGCCTCACATGAAGGTATGTTGCAATGTCGACATGTGGGCGAACATAAAGTTCCCCGTCCCTCATGTTATGCTTCTCCGTCGTGACTGGAAGACCTTCGCACGCGCCCACTGCCTGATGAAGGGGCACGTCCTCCGCTTCAAATTAGTGGAGGCCGACCTGCTCTCCGTCAAGGTCGTTGGGCACTCAAGAATCCGGTTAGGGTGCTGCGCAGAGAGCTCGACCGACGATGAAACCTCCTCCTCGAGAGATAGCGACGAGGAGGAGACCGGTGGGGAGGACGACAGGGACGGGTCTAACTAGACGTTTGGCGCCCCGTCGCTAGGCAACGCAGGCAACACCACCATCTGCACCTGGCCTTCTTCACGGCAGAGCGATTTGCTTAGGGGTAGTTCTTGGCTGCGGCTCCTCAAGCCAGCTCCTTGAACTTCTCGGGGCTGTTGCTTTTGGCGGCTGGCGCTGGAAGGCCGGAGAAGATGAAGAAGACGGGTGGCAGGCCGTCAAGTCGAAGTATGATGGCATCGACGCCTTCGTCGCGTCTTGCCAGCCCACTGCCTCATCTTTCGGCTTCTCCCCCGACACCGTCATCACCAGCCTTCTTCTGGACGACTGACGGGATGTTCTGTTGGTGTCTTCTGCCGCGTGTACCTCGCCTGGTCCATCCTTCTGCCTCCCACCATCTTGATCCGCTTCCTGAGGAGAGGGACAAGAAAGGAATTACGGGCATCTTATCTTTTTTTTTAGATTTTAAGCCCGCGGGCACTTGTCGAATTTAAACTCTGTAACCCCTAGCTTATACTTACATTCCATATGAATTGTACTTGTTAATCAACGTATTAATGAAAAAAGGGTGTTTTTCGGGTTCTTTTGTGCGTGAGCGAGGCTCACACCAAGGAACGAGTACTTTTCATCTTCTCGAGTAAACAACGCCACCCGACAACAGGCCTTGCCGTCCTCCCACTTCATACCACGGCTACACGCACGCCCTTGGCGGAGGTCAGGGGAAAGTAGGATTAGGCCCTTCATTCATCCCCCTTCCACCGGAACTACGACCAAATCCCAGCCCAAAAGGGGTGTTGGGCATAGGAAGTAGGGAGCACGGTGGCACGGGATTGAGCAAAGTTTCATACAGAAGTACGCAGCGGGAAAAAAGGGTTATCTTGATCTGCTAGCCCCAGTAGCCTTCTCTTGCCGGGGTCGGGGTGTCAGTTCGTCTCCTTTCCTCCAAAGGGTTCCGCTGAAGTGTCCGTGCATCCTTCGAACCAGAAAGGACTGGAAGGGGCAAAAAGACACACTCAACCTCTATGCTAGGGGTTAGTTGCCGCTAAGCACTATCAATCCTATCAGGGAGAAGTTCAATCTAACACGCATGCTAATTCTTAGGGCGCCAGCGCTTCGTTTATTCATCTGTCGCTCAGGGTCTGTGTCTGACTTTGTACAAAGGGTCACATGCCTTGCCGGCAAGGCTATTACAAAAGGTGGTCTGCCGGGGGGGCCGGCAAGCACGCCTCACGGGTAGAATTTGCGAAGATGTTTGATGTTCCAGGAGCTGCTCACTAGGATACCATCTTCGGTCTCTGGGCGGACTGCACCGGGCCTGGTGACTAGTATTAACCGATAAGGTCCTTCCCACTTTGGTGTCAACTTGTTGGAATTCTTGGCCGACTGAACACGCCGAAGAACAAGGTCACCTTCCTCAAAGCTTCGGGCATGAACCTTGCGGCTATGGTAGCGGCGCAAGGCTTGCTGGTCGCGCGCAGCTCACATAGCGGCCTGAAGACAATCTTCCTCAAGGAGCATGGCGTCATCTTTCCGCGCCTGCTTTTGCTCAAGCTCATCATAAGCGAGCACTCGAGGTGACCCGTATGTGAGTTCCGTTGGGAGAACGGCTTTTGCCCCGTACACAAGGGAGAAGGGTGACTGGCCGTTGGCTCGATTTGGCATTGTTCTGATTGACCAAAGAACCACCGGCAACTCGTCAATCCAGCGTCTTCCGCACTTGTGCAGTCTGTCAAAAGTCCTCGTCCTGAGGCCCTGCAACACTTGGCATTTCCAGTTTCCACTTGGCCGTTGCTTCGTAGATGTGCAACAAAAGCAAAACATATCTTGCTGTTGAGGTCTTGGACGTACTACATGAAGGTGCGGCTTGTGAACTGCATGTCGTTGTCGGTGATGACTCTGTTTGGCACACCAAAACAACAAACTAGTCCTTTGAAGAATTTGACAGCTGATTGTGCTATCACCTTTCTCACTTCTTCCCATTCTGGCCACTTTGTGAACTTGTCGATCGCAACGTACATGTACTCAAAGCCCCCGACAGCACGGGGGAAGGGGGCCCAGTATGTCGAGCCCCCAGATTGAAAATGGCCAGGAAAGAGGTATTGTCTAAAGAGCTTGAGCTGGTTGTTGGAGTTTCTTCAAATGAAACTGACACGTTTCACACTTGGTTACTATTGCAGTTGCATCCTGGAATGAAGTGGGCCAAACGAAACCTTGCCGGAATACCTTGTCGGCAAGGGCTCTTGATCCTATGTGAGAGCCACATATGCCTCCATGTATCTCTGCCAACGGCTCCAGTACCGGGGAATGCACTTCAATTTCACACCGTTCGGTCTTTTCCTGTATAGGACGTCGTCCACAAACTGGTACATGGCAGACTGACGGGCTACCTTCTCCGCTTCTTCCTGTTCCTCAGGGAGTTCCCCTGTTTGGAGGAACTCAATGGTGTGCCGCGCCCATGCCGGAGCCTAAGGCTCATCGGCAAGGACTAGAGGTGTGTCTTCTGCCGTGGGAGCGGTTGTCTCTATGGAAGGGGCTTGAGGCCCTGCCAGAGCCTGTTGCCCCTGGCAAGCTTGGCATCCCCGCA
Organism: Aegilops longissima; assembly: GCA_021605205.1. NCBI lineage: Eukaryota > Viridiplantae > Streptophyta > Magnoliopsida > Poales > Poaceae > Aegilops > Aegilops longissima. Next base: position 238,907,654 of record CM038679.1, read on the forward strand.
GCGTCCTTGCCGGCGGCTCCTAGGAGCTCGACCGGAAAGTACTTACCGGGGCCTAATTTTCTTCACTTATTTTGTCCTGCCGACGGTTCAATGGATGGCCGAGTCAATTGGAGCACAAAGGTCCCTGGTTCCACAGGTAACTTGAGGGAAGCACGTTTTGACAGGTCTTCAGCAATGCTATTCTCTACTCGAGGAACATGCTCTGCTTGTAGCCCATCAAAACGCTCTTCCAACTTCCTCACTTCATCTACATAAGCTTCCATCAGCGGGCTCTGATAATCCTTGTTCACCTGCTTCACTACGGTTGCGAATCCCCACGGATGATCAACTTTCTTATCCTAAGGTCCGCCGCGATCCTGAGACCGGCAAGTAGCCCCTCATACTCCACGGTGTAGTTCGTCGATCTCTCCTGCGGAAAATTCATCTGGACCACATACTTGAGGTGCTCTCCGGCGGGTGCGACAAGCAGCACGCCCACACCAGTGCCTTCTAGCAAGAAAGCCCCATCAAAGTACATAATCCAGTTGCGGCTTGTTTCCTTGCCGGGGAGAGTGGTCTCTTGAATTTCCTCGTCAGGCGTTGTGGTCCATTTTGCAATGAACTCCGCCAAAACCCTGCTCTGGATTGTCGAAGTGCTTTCAAACCTGAGACCAAAGCTTGACAGTTCCAACACCCATTCCACAATCCTTCCAGTTGCATCTGGGTTGTGCAAGATCCATTGCAACGGGAAGCGAGTGACGACGGTGATCTCATGTGCTTGAAAATAATGACGCAGCTTCCTCGAGGCCATAAGGAGGACAAAGATAAACTTCTGCACACCAGAGTATCTTGATCTAGCCCCCTGGAAGAGGGAGCTGACAAAGTAAACTGGGTGTTGCATCATCTTCTACCTCTGTACCACTTCGTTTGCTTGTGCAGATCCTTCCTCGCCGGTGCCAGACTCTGTCGGGGCTCCTGTCTTGCCGATGCGAAACTCTGCCGGGGGTCCTGCCTTGCCGGCACCAGACCCTGCCGGGGGGAGATCTGGCTCGTCTTCCGAAAGTCTTGCCACCGCTGCCACCTCTTCGCCAACTTCCCTCTGCACCACTAGCGCAGCACTGACCACTTGATTTGTTGCCGCTAGATATAGCAACAACGGCTCTTGTGGTTTAGGCGCAACTAGTATTGGTGTAGCGGAGAGGTACCTCTTCAAATCCTGCAGTGCTGCCTCGACCTCCGGGGTCCATTTCATGGGCCCTGCCATCTTCAAAATCTTCAAGAAGGGGAGGGCGTGCTCAGCAGATTTGGACATGAACGTCCTCAAATCTGCAACACAGCCAACAAGCCGACGCACATCTTTGACTCGCCTCGGTGCTTCAATCTGCTCAATTTCCTTGATCTTGTTAGGGTTCGCTTCTATTCCACGCTGAGACACAAAGAACCCGAGAAGTTTGCCGGATGGAACACCGAACACACACTTCTCAGGGTTGAGCTTGAGGTTGATCTTGCGCAAATTTGCAAATGTTTCCTCCAAATCTTGCACAAGTGTTTCCCTGTCTTTGGTTTTGACCACTATGTCATCCATGTAAGCCTCCATATTTCTATGGAGCTGGGGCTCAAAACCAATCTGAACTGCTCTTGCAAATGTTGAACCAGCACTTTTCAACCCGAAAGGCATTCGTATAAAACAATACGTACCACATGGGGTGATGAAGGCGGTCTTCTCTTCGTATTCCTTCGTCTTAAAGATTTGGTGGTATACGGAATAGGCGTCAAGGAATGACAACAAGTCGCACCCAGTAGTAGAGTCCACGATCTGGTCAATGCACGGCAAAGGGAAAGGATCCTTTGGGCAGGCTTTATTGATATTTGTATAATCAATGCACAACCTCCATTTCCCATTTGCCTTGCACACCACCACCGGGTTGGCCAACCATGTTGGGTGGAGCACTACTCTGACCAAGCCTGCAGCCTCCAACTTCCTAATCTCCTTGATGATGAACTCTTGCTGCTCCAAAGCTTGCTTCCCGACCTTCTTCTTGACGGGCCGCACATGAGGACGGATAGCAAGGTGGTGCTCAATCACCTCCCTGGGAACGCCGAGGATGTCAGATGCTTGCCATGCAAACACATGGACATTCGCCCGCAGCAAGGCGATGAGCGCGCTTTCCTATTTGCTGTCGAGGATGGAGCTTATAGTAAAAGCTCCGCCCGTGCCGTCCTCCTTCATGGACACCTTCTTGGTTTCCGATGGTGCAGCCTTGGATTTCTTGCTTTTGCTGGTGGACCTCTTTGGCACGTCCTCAACGGAAACGCAGCACCCCGAGGAGGTGAGCTTGCCGAAGTGGGTGCAAGAGGCTTGGCCGAGGCCAGAAGCCTTGCCGGCAACTGAGGTCTTGCCAGTCTTCTTCACCTCAGGGACTCCAGTGGTAGGAGCAGCTTCCTTGGCGGCAGGCGCCACCACCGCCTCCCAGTAGAGCTGGTCAGCACAGATGAGTGTGTCCTTCTTGTTGGAGCCGACAGTGATGATGCTCATCGGGCTGGGCATCTTCAGCATGTTGTAGGCGTAGTGTGATGCTGCCATAAACTTGTCCAATCTTGGACGCCCAAGGATCCCGTTATATGGCAACGGGACCTTGGCTACATAAAAAACGATCTTCTCGGTCCTCTAGTTCAGCTCGCCTCCAAATGTAACTGGTACTGTGATCTTACCCTTGGGCTGACCTCTCCATCGATTGATCCCTTGAAACGTGCCTGTCTCCTCGAGATCATCTTTGGGGATTTGCAACCTCTTAATCACCTATGGCGAGATCAAGTTCAGATCGGCCCCACCGTCCACTAGCATTTTCGTCACCTTGAGGTTGCGAATCGTTGGCGAAACCAACAACGGCAAGTGCCCGACCGCGGTGGTGCGATCAGGGTGATCCTCGGCGTCAAAAATGATAGCCGTGTTGGACCATTCAGTGTCTTCTGGGCGTCAATCAATTGCTCTGTCGCGTTGATCTCGCGTGCCCACTTTTTAAGCTGGCGGTGAGAAGAATGCCACGAAGCGCCACCATTGATTCACATGGCTTCTGTGGCCTTTTGATATTCTTGGTCACTAGACTCGTCGTCCACTTCGTGGTCATCATTCCCCTCTTTCTTGTCGCGGCCTCGAGAAGACCTCTCTTGTTGCTTTTCCTTGCCGCGGCGCCCCCCCTTAGCCATCGCGCTTCCTGCCGGACCCCTCAGCACCATCCTGGCCCTTCTCCTTGTCGCGTCTTTCATACTCAGCTTTCTGCCTCTCCACAAGCTGCTCAACTTGCCGGCAGTTTTGGAGGTCATGGCTCTTGGTGCGATGGATCTTGCAATATTGCTTGTCAGAGCTCTCTGGCTTGTCGGCAGCCGCCAAGTCCTGGCAGGTGGCACACCGACAAATTCCTAGCTGGTGTTGTCAATCTTGACCTTCTTGGCGGTTCCGTGGTTGTCGAATTCCTCGACGGTAAGCACGGTCTCGCCCCTGCGCTTTCTATTGCACCGTCGGCCTTTCTTTGCCGGGGCGACGATGTCTTCGTCATCGGAATCGCTTCCTGTGCCGCCGTCTTCGCCGGGGTACTTCCTCCCTTCTTAAGCACGAGCACATCTGTCGGCCAGAACATACAATTCGGCAACATCCCTAACCTTGTTCAAGACCAGCTCTTTACGCATCTTGCGGTTGCGCCCGTTCTGATGGAATGCGTTGATGACAGCGGTAGGATGAACATCTAGGATGTTGTACTACACACGGCTGAATCTCTGTATGTACTTGCGCAAGGATTCTCCATCCTTCTGGGGGATGAGATGCAAATCACTTGCCTAGCCAGGAGCTTGATGGCCTGCGGTAAAGGCGCCAACAAACTCGTGGCACGGGTCCGACCAAGAGGAGATGGAATCTACTGGCAGGTGCATCAGCCATGACCCGACGTTGGGATTGAGCACCAACGGGAAGTAGTTGGCGAGCATCTTGCCGCCCAGAGCCCCGGCAGCTTGCATCGCAATGGTGTATACGCTCAGGAACTTGGACGGATGGGTCTTGCCGTCATACTTCTCCAGGACCTCAGGTTTGAACGTGCGGGTAGTGGGCCACTGGTATCGCCGCAGCTCATGGGTAAAAGATGGACAACCTACCTCGTAACGCAGGTCACCGGAATGCCCCGGCGCAGGCCCGTATGCAGTGGGCCCTGCACGCCTATCAGAAGATGGCATGCTTCCCGTCACCGCTCGATGGTAGTTCGAGCGTCTTCTCTAACCAGCTCCCGAAGAACTTGACGTTGGTCGCGTCGAGCTCGCGGATCGAACGAAGCCGTGGACCCATCCTCATGGGCGTCGACCCACCGAGCTGGTGACCGTTGCTGTCGTGGTGATGAGGACATCAATACCATTGTTACACCCACAGCCCCTACAACTACATATACTGGACCAATTACTAGAGCTCGCGCACGCCAATTAAATTATCAGGTACTTTCGTTTCTTGGTAATGATTCTAATGTTCATGAGAATATGATGCTGCCTAAATTGGATACATTTGTTTTGCTTACAAATTAAGGGCTTCGCATGGATAAGAGGGATGCACATTGGAGCAAGAACAAGCATGGAGTTGATGGCATGCGCAAGGGGAACAAGAACGGAGTTACAAGTGATGATTTCAGGACTTTGAAGCCACCATAATGAGTGCATGAAGCCTTGGACGAAATATACAAGATGCCACTTCATAAACTTTGTCGAGAGGCTATTCTAGGTGCTGCGTCACCTTATTATTGGGCTAGGCCCATGTAATTTCAAAAGACATAAGTATAGGCTATTTTTAGCGTCCGAATGTGTGGGGAAACAAGAGATAGGGTTGGTTTCGGACCTCTTCCCCAAGGGCCACAAACCCCCCCCCTCTTCCTCCATATATACAGCCCTTAGGGCACCGTTTAGACTTTGGGTTTTGTTTAGATTAATTGCCATAGCTGCAACTACGCGTACTTCCTTTGTGTTCAACGACCAGACAAAGGCGTCACAGAACCCCACCTTCATTAATAAAGCTTTCCTCTTTTATTCCCAATATCCAGATTGCAATCTCAGTTTCTTGCTTGTTCTTCGTTTGCTCGCAGGAAATAGACCCTCGTGGTCAGGTTGATCGTGCTCCGGCGTGGTCAATAACCCATCAGAAGTTGGTTTAGCGATTGCTAAGGTGCGACTTCTTCGCACGTTCGTAGTCGGATCGTCAAAGTCGACTCCCACATAAAAGGATTGCTATCTCATCGAAACATCGGGACACCTTTGCCTCTATCAAGTGGTATCAGATTTCCAGTTTGCTCGGTGAGATTTTATAGTTTTTCATAGTTTAGATCGAGTCTGTTTTTCATACCTACAGTCCACCAAAAAGCCAAAAAAAAATTGGGTTAGTTCATCATATCCGAACCAATCTGAGCCTTTGCATAATCTTTTCTGTATTTGCTTTGTTGAATTTGCGGTTGCATCATCGTGTCAAGTTGTTGGTCCTAGCGTCTAGTCCTTTAGAGTTTCGAGTTCTGTTCACAGGTTGTCACGTCGCCGCTACCATATTGTTGGAAATATGCCCTAGAGGCAATAATAAATTGGTTATTATTATATTTCCTTGTTCATGATAATCGTTTATTATCCATGCTATAATTGTATTGATAGGAAACTCAGATACATGTGTGGATACATAGACAACACCATGTCCCTAGTAAGCCTCTAGTTGACTAGCTCGTTGATCAATAGATGGTTACGGTTTCCTGACCATGGACATTGGATGTCGTTGATAACGGGATCACATCATTTGGAGAATGATGTGATGGACAAGACCCAATCCTAAGGCTAGCACAAAGATCGTGTAGTTCGTATGCTAAAGCTTTTCTAATGTCAAGTATCATTTCCTTAGACCATGAGATTGTGCAACTCCCGGATACGTAGGAATGCTTTGGGTGTACCAAAGCGTCACAACGAATCGGGTGGCCATAAAGGTGCACTACAGGTATCTCGAAAGTGTCATTGGGTTGTACGAATCGAGACTGGATTTGTCACTCTGTGTAAACGGAGAGGTATCTCTGGGTCCACTCGGTAGGACATCATCATAATGTGCACAATGTGACCAAGGGGTTGATCACAGGATGATGTGTTACGGAACGAGTAAAGAGACTTGCCGGTAACGAGATTGAACAAGGTATCGGTATACCGACGATCGAATCTCGGGCAAGTACAATACCGTTAGACAAAGGGAATTGTATACGGGATCGATTGAGTCCTTGACATCGTGGTTCATCCGATGAGATCATCGTGGAACATGTGGGAGCCAACATGGGTATCCAGATCCTGCTGTTGGTTATTGACCAGAGAACGTCTCGGTCATGTCTGCATGGTTCCCGAACCCGTAGGGTCTACACACTTAAGGTTCGATGATGCTAGGGTTACAGGGAATAGATATACGTGGTTACCGAATGTTGTTCGGAGTCCAGGATGACATCTCGGACGTCACGAGGAGTTCCGGAATGGTCCGGAGGTAAAGATTTATATATGGGAAGTCCTATTTTGGCCAACGGAAAATGTTCGGGATTTTTCGGTATTGTACCGGGAAGGTTCTAGAAGGTTCGGGTGGGGCCCACCTGCATGGGGGACCCACATGAACGTGGGTAGTGGGGAAAGGCCCCACACCCCTGGTCAGCGCACCAAGATCCCCCTTAGAAGGAATAAGATCATATCCGAAGGATAAGATCAATATCCCTAAAAAGGGGATAACAATCGATGGGGAAAGGAAAGGATGGGATTTCTTTCCTCCCACCTTTGCCAACGCCCCAATGGACTTGGAGGGCAACAAATAATCCCCTCCACCCCTATATATAGTGGGAGGCGTGGGAGCTGCACCCTTGCCCTGGCGCAGCCCTCCCCTCTCCCAAGTCCTCCTCCTCTCCCGCGGTGCTTGGCGAAGCCTGCAGGATTGCCACGCTCCTCCATCACCACCACACCATCGTGCTGCTGCTGGATGGAGTCTTCCCCAACCTCTCCTCTCTCCTTGATGGATCAAGGCATGGAAGACGCCACCGGCTGTACGTGTGTTGAACGCGAGGTGCCGTCTGCTCGCACTAGGATCTCCGTGATTTGGATCACGACGCAAGCACGACTCCTTCAACCCCGTTCTCTTGAACGCTTCGCTTAGCGATCTACAAGGGTATGTAGATGCACTCTCCTTCCCTCGTTGCTAGTTTCTCCATAGATAGATCTTGGTGACACGAGGAAAATTTTGAATTTCTGCCACGTTCCCCAACAAAGGGTATCGAGCTAGGTCTATTGCGTAGATTCTTTGCACGAGTAGAACACAAAGTAGTTGTGGGCATTGATTTTGTTCAATATGCTTACCGTTACTAGTCCAATCTTGATTGGCGGCATTGTGGGATGAAGCGGCCGGACCGACCTTACACGTACACTTACGTGAGACGAGTTCCACCGACCGACATGCACTTGTTGCATAAGGTGGCTAGCGGGTGCCAGTCTCTCCCACTTTAGGCGGATCGAATTCGATGAAAAGGGTCCTTATGAAGGGTAAATAGCAATTGACATATCACGTTGTGGTTTTGCGTAGGTAAGAAACGTTCTTGCTAGAAACCCATAGCAGCTACGTAAAACATGCAAACAACAATTAGAGGACGTCTAACTTGTTTTTGTAGGGTATGCTATGTGATGTGATATGGCCAAGAAGAATGTGATGAATGATATGTGATGTATGAGATTAATCATGTTCTTGTAATAGGAATCACGACTTGCATGTCGATGAGTATGACAACCGGCAGGAGCCATAGGAGTTGTCTTTATTTATTGTATGACTTGCATGTCATTGAACAACGCCATGTAATTACTTTACTTTCTTGCTAACCGGTAGCCATAGTAGTGGAAGTAATAAGTTGGCGAGACAACTTCATGGAGACACGATGATGGAGATCATGATGATGGAGATCATGGTGTCATGCCGGTGACGATGATGATCGTGGAGCCCCGAAGATGGAGATCAAAAGGAGCAATATGATATTGGCCATATCATGCCACTATTTGATTGCATGTGATGTTTGTCATGTTTATACATTTTATTTGCTTAGTACGACGGTAGTAAATAAGATGATCCCTCATTAAAATTTCAAGAAAGTGTTCCCCTAACGTGCACCGCTATGAAAGTTAAATGTTTCAAGCACCACGTGATGATCGGGTGTGATAGATTCTTACGCTCACATACAACGGGTGTAAGCCAGATTTACACACGCGAAACACTTAGGTTAACTTGACGAGCCTAGCATGCACAGACATGGCCTCGGAACACAAGAGACCGAAAGGTCGAGCATGAGTCGTATGGAGGATACGATCAACATGAAGATGTTCACCGATGATGACTAGTCCGTCTCACGTGATGATCGGACACGGCCTAGTTGACTCAGATCATGTAATCACATAGATGACTAGAGGGATGTCTATCTGAGTGGGAGTTCATGAGATGAACTTAATTATCCTGAACATAGTCAAAAGATCTTTGCAAATTATGTCGTAAGCTCGCGCTTTAGTTCCACTGTTTAGATATGTTCCTAGAGAAAATATAGTTCAAAGTTGACAGTAGCGATTATGCGGACAAAAAAAAGCTTATGTCCTTAATGTACCGCTCAGTGTGCTGAACCCCAAACGTCGTCTGTGGATGTTGCGAACATCGGACATAAACGTTTTGATAACTACGTGATAGTTCAGTTAAACGGATTAGAGTTGAGGCACCAAAGATGTTTTTCAAACGTCATGAACATATGAGATGTTTCGAGGGCTGAAATTGGGATTTCAGGCTCGTGCCACGCCAAGAGGTATAAGACCTCCGACGATTTTCTTAGCCTGCAAACTAAGGAAAAAAGCTCAATCGTTGAACTTGTGCTCAGATTGTCCGAGTGCAACAATCACTTGAATCGAGTGGGAGTTGATCTTCCAGAGATAGTGATGTTTCTCCAAAGTCATTGCCACCAAGCTGCTAGAGCTTCGTGATGAACTATAACAAATCAGGGATAAATATGATGATCCTTGAGATATTCGCGATGTTTGACACGCGAAAGTAGGAATCAAGAAGGAGCATCAATTGTTGATGGTTGGTGAAACCACTAGTTTCAAGAAGGGCAAGGGCAAGAAGGGATACTTCATGAAATAGCAAATCAGCTGCTGCTCTAATGAAGAAACCCAAGGTTGAACCCAAACCCGAGACTAAGTGCTTCTGTAATAAGGGGAACAGCCACCGAGCAGAATTACCCTAGATACTTGGTAGATGAGAAGGTGGCAAGGTCGATAGAAGTATATTGGATATACATTAAGTTATTGTGTACTTTACTAGTACTCCTAGTAGAACCAGGGTATTAGATACCGGTTCGGTTGCTAAGTGTTAGTAACTTGAAATAAAAGGCTACGGAATAAACGGAGACTAGCTAAAGGTGAGTGACGATATGTGTTGAAGTGTTTCCAAGTTTGATATGATCAAACATCGCACGCTCCCTCTACCATCAAGATTAGTATTAAACCAGAATAATTGTCATTTGGTGTTTGCGTTGAGCATAGACATGATTGGATTATGTCTATCGCAATACAGTTATTCATTTAAGGAGAATAATGGTTACTCTATTTATTTGAATAATACCTTCAATGGTCTTGCACCTAAAGGAATGGTTTATTGAATCTCGATCATAGTAATACACATTTTCATGCCAAAAGATATAAGATAGTAATGATAGTACCACTTACTTGTGGCACTGCCATGTAAGTCATATTGGTGTAAAACGCATGAAGAAGCTCCATGTTGATGGATCTTTGGACTCACTCGTTTTTGAAAAGTTTGAGACATGCGAACCATTTCTATTGGTGTATACGCATGAAGAAACTCCATGCAGATGGATCGTTTGGACTCACTTGATTTTGAATCAATTGAGATATGCAAATCATACCACATGGGCAAGATGACTGAAAAGCCTCGTTTTCAGTAAGATGGAACAAGATAGCAACTTTTTGGAAGTAACAGATTTTGATGTGTGAAGTCCAATGAGTGCCGAGGCATGCATTGAATATCGTTATGTTCTTACTTCACAGATGTTTCGAGTAGATGTTGAGTATATTTACTTGATGAAACACAAATTTGAATTATTGAATGGTTCAAGTAATTTCAGAGTGAAGTTAAAGATCATCGTGACAAGAGGATAAAATGTCTATGATATGATCATAGAGATGAGTATCTGAGTTATGAGCTTTGGCACGCAATTAAGACATTGTGGAAATTGTTTCACAATAAATACCGCCTGGAACACCATAGTGTGATGGTGTGTCCGAACATCATAGTTGCACCCTATTGAATATTATGCGTACCATGATGTCTCTTATCGAATTACCACTATCGTTCATGGGTTAGGCATTAGAGACAACCGCACTCACTTTAATAGGGCACCACGTAATTCCGTTGAGACAACACCGTTTGAACTATGGTTTGGAGAAACCTAAGTTCTCGTTTCTTAAAAGTTTGGGGCTGCGATGCTTATGTGAAAAAGTTTCAGGTTGATGAGCTCGAACCCAAAGCGGATAAAAATGCATCTTCATAGGACACCAAAAACAGTTGGGTACACCTCCTATCTTAGATCCGTAAGCAAAAGTAATTGTTTCTAGAAACGGGTCCTTTCTCGAGGAAAAGTTTCTCTCGAAAGAATTGAGTGGGAGGATGGTGGAGACTTAATGAGGTTATTAAACCATCACTTCAACCAGTGTGTAGCAGGGCACAGGAAGTTGTTCATGTGGCACCTACACCAATTGAAGTGGAAGCTGATGATAGTGATCATGAGGCTTCGGATCAAGTCACTACCAGACCTCGTAGGTCGACAAGGACGTGTACTATTTTAGAGTGGTACGCAATCCTGTCTTAGAGGTCATGTTGCTAGACAATAATGAACCTACGAGCTATGGAGAAGCGATGGTGGGCCTCCGACGAATGGCTCGAGGCCATAACATCCGAGAGAGGATCCATGACTTTGGAAGAAATACTTGATGGTCGTAAGTACGTTGGATAAAGATGGATTTTAAAAGGAAGACAGAAAATGATGGTAAGTATCACCATTAAGAAAGCTCAACTTGTCGTTAAAGATGTTTTCCGACAAGCTCAAGGAGTTGACTACGGTGAGGCTTTCTCACTCAAAGCGATGCTAAGAGTCTGTTGGAATTATATTAGCAATTACTGCATGATTTATGAAATCTTGCAGATAGGATGTCAAAACATTGTTTCCTCGACGATATCCTTGAGGAAAGGTTGTATGTGATACAAGCAGAAGGTTTTGTCAATCCTGAAAGACGCTAACAAGTATGCAAAGCTCCAGCAATCCTTCTAAGGACTGGAGTAAGCATCTCGGAGTTGGAATATACGCTTTGATGAGATGATCAAAGATTTTGGGTTTATACAAAGTTTATGAGAAACTTGTATTCCCAAAGAAGTGAGTGGGAGCACTATAGCATTTCTGATGAGTATATGTTGTTGACATATTGTTGATCGGAAATGATGTAGAATTTCTGGAAAGCATATAGGGTTATTTGAAAAGTGTTTTTCAATGGAAAACCTGGATTAAGCTACTTGAACATTGAGCATCAAGATCTATAAGGATAGATCAAAACGTTTAATAGTACTTTCAAATGAATACATACCGTGACAAGATTTCGAAGGAGTTCAAAATAGATCAGCAAAGAAGGAGTTCTTGGCTATGTTATATGGTGTGAGTATTAAGTAAGACTCAAGACATGACCACAACAGAAGAGAGAGAAAGGACGAAGGTCGTCCCCTATGCTTCAGACATAGGCTCTGTAGTATGCTATGCTGTGTACCGCCTTTGGAAGTGTGCCTTGCCATGAGTCCGCAAGGGGTACAAGAGTGATCCAGGAATGGATCATTGGACATGGTCAAAATTGTCCTTGGAGTAAATAAGGACATGTTTCTCGATTATGGAGGTGATAAAGACTTGGCGTAAAGGGTTATGTCGATGCAAGCTTTAACACCTATCCGAGTGACTCGAGTAGCAAACCGGATCGATAGTGGAGCAACCATTTGGAATAGCTCCAAGTGGAGCGTGGAAGCATCATTTACAATATGACATAGAGATTTGCGAAGTACATACGGATCTGAATGTTGCAGACCCGTTGACTAAAACCTCTCTCACAAGCAAAACATGATCAAACCCCAGAACTCATTGAGTCTTAATCACATGATGATGTGAACTAGTTTAGTGACACTAGTAAACTCTTGGATGTTGGTCACATGGAGATGTGACCTATGAGTGTTGATCACATAGCGATGTGAACTAGATTATTGACTCTAGTGCAAGTGGGAGACTGTTGGAAATATGCCCTAGAGGCAATAATAAATTGGTTATTATTATATTTCCTTGTTCATGATAATCGTTTATTATCCATGCTATAATTGTATTGATAGGAAACTCAGATACATGTGTGGATACATAGACAACACCATGTCCCTAATAAGCCTCTAGTTGACTAGCTCGTTGATCAATAGATGGTTACGGTTTCCTGACCATGGACATTGGATGTCGTTGATAACGGGATCACATCATTAGGAGAATGATGTGATGGACAAGACCCAATCCTAAGGCTAGCACAAAGATCGTAGTTCGTATGCTAAAGCTTTTCTAATGTCAAGTATCATTTCCTTAGACCATGAGATTGTGCAACTCCGGACACGTAGGAATGCTTTGGGTGTACCAAACGTCACAACGAATCGGGTGGCCATAAAGGTGCACTACGGTATCTCCGAAAGTGTCTCATTGGGTTGGCACGAATCGAGACTGGATTTGTCACTCTGTGTAAACGGAGAGGTATCTCTGGGCCCACTCGGTAGGACGTCATCATAATGTGCACAATGTGACCAAGGGGTTGATCACGGGATGATGTGTTACGGAACGAGTAAAGAGACTTGCCGGTAACGAGATTGAACAAGGTATCGGTATACCGACGATCGAATCTCGGGCAAGTACAATACTGTTAGACAAAGGGAATTGTATACGGGATCGATTGAGTCCTTGACATCGTGGTTCGTCCGATGAGATCATCGTGGAACATGTGGGAGCCAACATGGGTATCCAGATCCCGCTGTTGGTTATTGACCGGAGAACGTCTCGGTCATGTCTACATGGTTCCCGAACCCGTAGGGTCTACACACTTAAGGTTCGATGACGCTAAGGTTATAGGGAATAGATATACGTGGTTATCAAATGTTGTTCGGAGTCCCGGATGAGATCTCGGATGTCACGAGGAGTTCCGGAATGGTCCGGAGGTAAAGATTTATATATGGGAAGTCCTATTTTGGCCATCGGAAAATGTTCGGGATTTTTCAAGATTGTAACGGAAGGTTCTAGAAGGTTCGGAGTGGGGCCCACCTGCATGGGGGACCCACATGAACGTGGGTAGTGGGGAAAGGCCCCACACCCCTGGTTAAGCGACTCAAGATCCCCCTTAGAAGGAATAAGATCATATCCCAAGGATAAGATCAAGATCCCTAAAAGGGGGATAACAATCGATGGGGAAAGGAAAGGATGGGATTTCTTTCCTCCCACCTTTGCCAATGCCCCAATGGACTTGGAGGGCAAGAAATAATCCCCTTCACCCCTATATATAGTGGGAGGCGCATGGGAGCTGCACCCTTGCCCTGGCGCAGCCCTCCCTCTCCCAAGTCCTCCTCCTCTCCGCGGTGCTTGGCGAAGCCTGCGCAGGTTGCCACTCCTCCATCACCACCACACCGTCGTGCTGCTGCTGGATGGAGTCTTCCCCAACCTCTCCCTCTCTCCTTGCTGGATCAAGGTATGGAAGACGTCACCGGGCTGTACGTGTGTTGAACGCGGAGGTGTCGTCCGTTCGGCACTAGGATCTCCGGTGATTTGGATCACGACGAGTACGACTCCTTCAACCCCGTTCTCTTGAACGCTTCCGCTTAGCGATCTACAAGGGTATGTAGATGCACTCTCCTTCCCCTCGCTGCTAGTTTCTCCATAGATAGATCTTGGTGACACGTAGGAAAATTTTGAATTTCTGCTACGTTCCCCAACACATATATCACCACTGCATCATCATCATCGCTGCTGCTGTATATCACCACCGCATCATCATCATCGCTGTTGCCATATATCACCACATATTCACCGCCAATCCGAGTCCATATACGCCACCACATATCCGCCGCCATCACGCCAATCCGAGTCCACCTGCAATATATATCCGGCACCAGTCCGAGTTCCACCAGATTCATCTCCGCCACCAGTCCGAGTTCCACCGGATTCATCTCCGCCACCAGTCCTATTCCGAGTCCAGTATTTTGTTACTCTGTTTTGGATTTCCAGATCACGCCATACTCCGAGTCGTGACAGAGAAGGACTCCCCAACTTCCGTGCTACCCGCAGTAGAAAAATAGTTCCAAACTAAAAAAAACTAAGTCTGGAAAATTCTGGCTAGGCAGTTTTTAGACCATTTGTAGACTTTTTCGAAAAAAAATTGTTGCGGAGCAAAAAAAAGAGGAAAAAAGTGAAAAAAAAATAAAAAAAATAGAAAACATATTTCAGAGTGTGCTCCTCCCTTATTTGCGTGCAGCGCCGTGATTTTGTTAGTGTTCTAGGCTCGCGTCTCTAGCATGGTCTAACCTAGGACCAGCACAGACTGTCGTTGAGCGTTTATTCAACTTTGCATCTCTGAATTGATTATTGCTGACCCTTTTTGCTACCATATTATTAGCCTTCCCAGCTTCACATACATCTACGTCGTGCGTTTGACTCTCCCTGGCAATCGCTCTATCCAAGCTTTTGAGAGTTTTGACTACAACGGTTGCCGATCACCGCCTGCTGCTGGGTAAGAACTGGTAAGAATTTGAGATTTGCTTGACGGATTTGTGACACCCACCACCACCTCTTGTTAGTAGTCTATAGGACCATATTCTTGTGTGTTTCTATTGCTGCTAACCATGCCAGGATCACAAGCCGATGAGACTGACTGGGAGAACATGACGAATAAGGAGTTGCATGATAAATTTCAGCAAATGATGACTGGACAGGTGCAAGATGTGCTAAACAGATTTGAAGAGGCCATGGAGAAGATAGATGGCATGGAGAAGACGTTCGAAACAAAGCTCAATAACAAGTTTAATGAATTGTTCGCGCGTCTTCCACCACCACCACCGGCTGCACCTAACGCACCTCTACAACAACAACAACAACAACAACAACAACAACGACTACCTCCACATCGCGAAACAGCCCTCCCCCGAGCGAGCCGTGTCCCTCTTGCGCTTGGCCAAACTGTTGGTGCTGCTGTTGATACTTCTGTGGCTCCTGCTGCTGATGCGGAGGAGGATGATTATGTGGGAGATTACGAGGATGAAGTTGATCAAAATCAGAACTACGTGCAACCACCAGCACCACAACCACCAGGTCATCCACATGCAAATAATGGCAATGTTAGGGCTCCCCTCAGTACGAGATCATGACCATCTCCTAAACTGAAATTGAATATTCCACCATTTAAGGGTAGATATGTTCTGATATATATCTTACTTGGGAGTTAGAAACTGAACAACGATTTACATGTTTACAATATCCTGAGGAGAGACGTGTTCCTGCTGCTGTTTGTGCTTTCACTAGCTTTGCATGTGTTTGGTGGTCTGAACATTGTAGATTATATCCTGTTCCAGCTACTTGGGCTGCTCTGAAAACTGCTATGCATACTCGTTGGGTTCCACCATATTATCAACATGAATTACTTAAAAAATTGCAGCGCTTATGACAAGGAAAAAATTCTGTAGAAGAATATTATCAGTTATTACAAACTAGCTTGATTAGATGTGGTATTGTTGAGGAGAATGAAGCTATGCTTGCACGATTTATGGGTGGACTAAATAGAGAGATTCAGACCATTCTAGAGTATAAGGATTATAATAATATCACTTGTTTATTCCATCTTGCTTGTAAAGCTGAACGTGAAGTGCAGGATCGACAGGCATTGGCGCGAACTTTGTTTTCTGTAGGTCGACCTTCAACATGGACACCACGTGCATCATCTACTTCCACTGCACCATCACCTCCTTCAGGTGCCACCTCCAACCGTGATACAAGAAAGCAGGCACAAGCACCACTATCTGCCAAGAGCACACCTGCCGGGCCTGCAGAGAGCTCTTCTTCTTCCATGGCGTCAACAGGGCACACAAGTGATATTATTTGTCGTTGTTGTAAGGGATGAGGACATTTTGTGAGAGAATGTAAATCACAGCGTGTGATGATTGCTACTGAGGATGGTGGGTATGAGTCTGCTAGTGACTATGATGAGGAGACTTTGGCTCTTATTACACATGAAGAACACGGTGGAGATGATTCTGATCATGAGATGGAACACATGGCTGCTGAAGATGCTGACAGGTATGAATGTTTAGTTGCTCAACGTGTTTTGAGTGTGCAGGTTACACAAGCTGAGCAAAATCAGAGGCATAATTTGTTCCATACAAAGGGAGTTGTGAAGGAATGTTCTATTCGCATCATCATAGATGGAGGGAGCTGCAACAACTTGGCTAGCATGGAGATGGTGGAGAAGCTATCTCTCACCACAAGACCACATCCACATCCTTACTACATCCAATGGTTCAACAACAGCGGCAAGGTTAAGGTAACACGCATTTGTTCGTGTGCATTTTAGTATCTCTACATATGCTGATTATGTTGATTGTGATGTGGTACCTATGCAAGCATGTTCCTTATTACTTGGTAGACCATGGCAATTTGATAAAAATTATGTACACCATGGTAGAAACAATCAGTATACTCTTGTTCATAAGGATACAAATATTACTTTGCTTCCTATGACTCCTGATTCCATTTTGAAAGATGATATTCATAGAGCTAATAAAGCAAAACAGGAGAAAAATAAGAGTGAAAATCAGATTGTGGCAAAATAATTTGAGCAACAAAGGAAGCCTAATAATAAACCATCTAGTGTTGCTTCTGAAATTAAATTGAAAAGTGCATTTTTTACTTGCCACGAAATCTGATATTGATGAGCTAGTTTTTAGCAAATCTATTCGCTATGCTTTTATGTGCAAAGAGGCATTATTTTCATTCGAGGACATGCCTTCCTCTTTGCCCCCCGCAGTCACTAACATTTTGCAGGAGTTCGCTGACGTATTCCCAAAAGACGTCCCACCCACCTATTCGAGGGATTGAGCATCAAATTGACTTAATTCCCGGTGCATCGCTACCCAACACTGCACCATACCATACCAATCCAGAGGAGACGAAGGAGATTATGCATCATGTACAGGAGCTGCTCACTACAACAAGATCCCCCATACACCAACGTATCCATACCAACGATTTGATAATATGTGTTGTTTGGGCCAACCACCCACCTCCCACGAATAGCTAACCTCCCGGTATCTATCTCCACGTTATCTATACCTCCCCGTGCAAATATCACGCAGCCAATCACCCCCGATTCTCTCTCACACGAACAGGTCAGGCGGAGTATGTGACAACAGCGAAGCCGCCGCCACCCCCGAATTTGGATAGCTCCGGCGTTCTTTCGCACGACCGCTCGCCGGTCAGGCTCTGAATCAGTGCTCTCTTAATGATCCCCCGCCGCGGTGACGTCCTCCACTCACCGCCCCTGCTCTTCTCCGATTCTCCACGACTCCATCGCGGCGACGCCCTTCGCGCCCCAGCTCATCGGCCCGGCTCCCATCACTGCTCTCCTTGAATCCTCCACCTCGGCAACGTCGCCACGGGTAGCGTCTTGGGATCCGGACCGCCGGGTGAGGTGGGCTCCGGACGCGCGGCTGCTGTCTTGGGATCGACCATGGCTACCTCGACTCCAATGGTTATAGTTCAGTAAGGCACTCCTCGTCTCTTCTCTTAACCTCTCTAGTTCTATGTGTGATAGGCCATCGTGCCATGGCAAAAATATTTGCTGGCCATCAGGGCAACCATCTACGCGACCTTGATTTATTTGGATGTGTGATTTGGTGATTCACCACTCCACTAGCCTGTAGGTATATGTTAATTCAGAATAATGTTTGCCCCCTTTTTCTCAATAATTGTTTCTTGTGATACATTTGGTTTGAGATTTCTTACTACTATGTGCATGGGTAATTAATCAATATCTTTGTGAGGATGACCAGATCTCATTAAGCATTAGTTTTGCTTCCATAAGGTTTGATCGTGAAACATATGCACATAGTCACATCTTGATTGACACGGTGCATGCATCGATATTAAATTGGACAAATCAGCCGATGCTTTGTTTGCTACATAAGTTTTCGGCCTCGGGCTTATTCATAGCTTTTGGAAAACATTCTTCCAGTTCTGCCAAAAAATGATTAGCTGAATCTGCAACTTTTTAGCGATACAAGAAGCACTAGCTATGTAGAGTGATTGGTGACATTGATATTACCCCACTACATGCTACTTTGGTTTGATATATGCAGATCTTGATTCACACGGTGCTTGCAATCGAGATTAAATTGGAATATCAATTGGTGCTTTGTTTCCTCCATATACTTCATTTCTTGGCTCTGAAGCTTATTCCCGGTTGGCTTTCATAAAACACTCTTCTAGTTTAAAAGAAAAATTGATTGACTGAATCTGCAATTTTTCCGAGCGTGACATCGTTAGCCATATAGAGTGGTCAGTAACATAAATAGAAATCAACACTAGGGCAACTCAACAGGCTAGTTTGATTTAATTAATTTTTAATTATTTTGGTTTTCGTCCTGCAATACATATGAGTGATATAGGTAAATTGCTTCTTGAATAATGCAGTGATGAATACTTGAGTGAAGATATTTAATACAGAAAAACTAAAAGAAAGAGTATGCATCGCTAAGTATAATAGTAAATCTATCCTATTTAATAAAGATGATCAGCAGAGAGTATATGGTGTCATAGTCCACAACATGGTACCATTGGACAACAAAATAAAGTGATAATATATTCATGCATGAATATATTCTTGTTTGTATTATATTGAAAATACTTACATCTTCCCTTCCACTACAGAGCAAGCAAATTATTTTGAATGATAAGGAGTTGCAACCATCAAACGTAAGCCCTGCTACTGATAAGGTATGATCACTTATATTCCGTTTGAGACCCAACAAAGTTAAACTGCAATGTTATTGATCATACTTTTGAAATATCAATGTTGGTTACCATTCTTGCCAATATGACTATATATCTTTTGTCATTGAACAAAGAAACTTTGCTCCCCAATGAAACTATGCAACAATGGAAGTAAATGCTAGTGCAGATAAGGTTTGTTCACTTTTTTCGAACTCAGAAACAATGTCGAAGACCATGAGGAGATTTCCAAAAGAAGTTTAATGTTGATCCACAATAGAGTGAACTTTGGAAACGCCGACAGTACCTTTTTTGCGCAACCTACTTTAGTTTATGAAATAAGGCTCATTCTTTTGTGAGTTCACTGTTCTATATCTAGTCATCTTAGCCCCGTGGCTGAGTTCTAATTAATGGCGAAAGGACAATGCAATGGTTCTTGGATCTCAAGTGATCTCTGTTTTCCTTGCTCCCATGTAATTTAAAATCAACTCTAATGATATCAGTAGATGGGCTAGAGTAATGGAGTCCCATGTGTAGCTACAGTTACTCGCATCCAATCTGTAGGCCTCTTTGTGTGCATTTGTTTTTTCCCAGTCACGATATCATGATAGCACCGAATCCATTTCAATTATAACACCATCAATAAGTTTCTGGGTTCTGTAATGAATTGTTGTTTACACATTAGGACCAGGAAATTGGGCACCAACATAACAAAACCCATGGTTACAGGTTTACTTTACACACATCGTGAATTCTCAATCATCATGTGTACATTTATATTCAGCTTTCTTCTTCAACTATTCCTGGTTATTTTGCTTCTTATTATTAGCATGGTGGCCAGAACATTACGATCTCAAAAGGTGCTAGTGCAAGAAATCTGGCTAATGCGTAGCTTAGACCTGCTCAATCTTTTTGTTCTTTATCTCAGTATGTTAGAGCATTAATTATACTCTATGCTAATGCACAATTCAATGCAACAAATTTGTGCATGCCAACTCTATAGATGTATGACTATCAGGATTTGAATTGCTTGCATTGGAAATTGTTATCATCTACTTCTGTTTGTGAAATAGGTCTGCTGTATAGTATTTTCAAAGAGGCTGGGAGATCCAAGCAAGAACGGTGCTCTTGCAAAACTCCTATATATGGCGACCCTCTTAAATTTACTACATTATTAACATGTTTTTTAATTTTTAATTTCTGTAATGGTACGTTGCTGATCAGGTTTTGTTGATGTAGATTGATAGGACAAATGGTTGATGCATGGCCAAGATGTTGATTTTGAGACGCATACTGGTGCTACTACCAGATAGCTCGACATTATGTTTTAGAATGTCATTCAATGGTCAATGTTAGAGCAGATCATATCTATATATTATGTATTCTATATCATGTAGTCCTCTTATGATGTCTTGTAATGTAACAATTTTTATTTAATATATGAGGTCTTTCTTACTATATTGCTGCTACTATGCACTATTTACATTGGCCTAATAATCCTTACTTGCTATATATGAAATACGGAATATACAAAATACCATCAATTGGTTGGTTGTGCTATGCCACAATGATTTTAAGCGTTGTAATGATCGGTTGTGTCCATGTCAACATTCATTCTTACAGGATAACACCAACGCATCTGAAACGTTGTTCCGCTCTTACTATACGTGTTGCTATCTTACAACGCTTTTTCATGTTGGTTACCAACGGATGCATGTGTGTTGTTGTCGACCCTTCCAACGCCACCTACGGCAACGCATATCAATCCGTTGGTGTAGACCTCAGCAACGCTTATATGGACATTCAACAACACATTGGTGCGTTGCTGAAGGGGGGATCCTGTTGTAGTGGCTCGACAAAGGTTATATACGCGAATCTCTTAGTCCTTGTGTTTTTCTATTATACTAGTGCCTAAAAAGGATGGTACGTCGCGTATGTGTCTTGATTGTAGAGGCATTAATAATATTACTATGTGTTATTGTCATCCTATTCCTAGGCTAGATGATATGCTTGATGAATTGAGTGGCTCTACAATATTCTCCAAAGTTGATTTCCGTAGTGGATACCATCAAATTCGTATGAAATTGGGATATGAATGGAAAACAGCATTTAAAACCAAGTTTGGTTTATATGAGTGGTTAGTCATGCCTTTTGGGTTAACTAATGCACCTAGTACTTTCATGAGACTATTGAACGAAGTTTTACGTTCTTTCATTGGACGATTTGCGGTAGTCTATTTTGATGATATACTGATTTATAGCAAATCTTTGGAAGAACATTTGGAACATTTACGTGTTGTTTTTATTGCTCTACGTGATGCACGTTTGTTTGGTAACCGTGGGAAGTGCACCTTTTGCACCGACCGAGTATCTTTTCTTGGCTATGTTGTTACTCCACAGGGAATTGAAGTTGATAAAGCCAAGATTGAAGCTATTGAGAGTTGGCCGCAGCCCAAAAAGGTCACACAAGTGAGGAGTTTTCTTGGACTCGCTGGTTTCTATAGGCGTTTTGTGAAAGATTTTAGCACCATTGCTGCACCTCTCAATGAGCTTACAAAGAAGGATGTGCCTTTTGTTTGGGGTACCTCATAGGAAGAAGCCTTCACGGTATTGAAAGATAAGTTGACACATGCTCCTTTACTCCAACTTCCTGATTTTAGTAAGACTTTTGAGCTTGAATGTGATGCTAGTGGAATTGGATTAGGAGGTCTGTTATTACAAGATGGCAAACCTGTTGCATACTTTTCTGAAAAATTGAGTGGGCCTAGTCTGAACTATTCTACTTATGATATTATGCTCTTGTTCGGACTTTAGAGACATGGCAACATATTTATGGCCCAAAGAATTTTTTATACATTCTGATCATGAATCTTTGAAACATATTAAAAGTCAAGCTAAACTGAATCGTAGACATGCTAAATGGGTTGAATTCATTGAGACTTTTCCTTATGTCTCAATGAAGGAAAGAAAATGTTATTGCTGATGCTTTGTCTCGTCGATATACTATGCTTTCACAACTTGACTTCAAAATATTTGGTTTGGAGACCATCAAAGATCAATATGTGCATGATGCTGATTTTAAAGTTGTAATGCAGAATTGTAAAGAAGGACGAACATGGAACAAGTTCATTATTAATGATTGCTTTGTGTTCCGTGCTAACAAGCTATGCATTCCTGCTAGCTCTGTTCGTCTTTTGTTGTTTCAGGAGGCGCATGGAGGAGGATTAATGGGACACTTTGGCGTGAAGAATACGGAGGACGTATTTGCTACACATTTCTTTTGGCCAAAGATGAGAAGGGATGTTGAGCGTTTTGTTGCTCGCTGCACTACATGTCAAAAAGCTAAGTCACGACTCAATCCTCATGGTTTATATATGCCTTTGCCTGTACCTAGTGTTCCTTGGGAGGATATATCTATGGACTTTGTTTTAGGTTTACGTCGAACAAAGAAGGGGAGGGATAGCATATTTGTTGTCGTGGATAGATTCTCGAAAATGGCACACTTTATTCCATGTCATAAAAGCAATGATGCTGTTAATGTTGCTAATCTGTTCTTTCTTGAAATTATTCGCTTGCATGGTGTGCCAAATACTATTGTTTCAGATCGTGATACTAAATTTATTAGCCACTATTGGAGATGTTTATGGGCTAAGTTGGGGACTAAACTGCTTTTTAGTACTACTTGTCACCCCCAAACTGATGGTCAAACTGAAGTAGTCAATAGAACATTGTCTACTATGCTTAGGGTTGTTTTGAAGAATAATAAGAAAATGTGGGAAGAATGCTTGCCTCATATTGAATTTGCTTATAATCGTTCGTTGCATTCTACTACTAAGATGTGCCCTTTTGAAATTGTGTATGGTTTTCTATCTCGTGCACCCATTGATTTGTTGCCTCTTCCATCTTCGGAGAAGGTTAATTTTGATGCTAAACAACGTGTTGAATTGATCTTAAAAATGCATGAGTTAACTAAGGACAACATGGAGCGTAGCTAAATATAAACTTCCTGGAGATAAGGGCAGAAAACATCTTGTCTTTGCACCTGGAGATCTTGTTTGGTTACATTTGCGTAAGGATAGGTTTCATAATTTGCGCGAATCAAAGGTAATGCCACGTGCTGATGGTCCTTTTAAGGTGTTAGAGAAAATAAATGATAATGCATATAAACTTGAGCTGCCTGCAGATTTTGGGGTTAGTCCCACTTTTAACATTGCAGATTTGAAGCCTTATTTGGGTGAGGAAGATGAGCTTCCGTCGAGGACGACTTCATTTCAAGAAGGGGAGGATGATGACGACATCAATACCATTGTTACACCCACAGCCCCTACTACTACATATACAAGACCAATTACTAGAGCTCGCGCACGCTAATTAAATTATCAGGTACTTACGTTTCTTGGTAATGATTCTAATGTTCATGAGAATATGATGCTGCCTATATTGGATACATTTGTTTTGCTTACAAATGAAGGTCCTGGCATGGATAAGAGGGATGAACATTGGAGCAAGAACAAGCATGGAGTTGATGGCATGCGTAAGGGGAACAAGAACGGAGTTACAAGTGATGATTTCAGGACTTTGAAGCCACCATAATGAGTGCATGAAGCCTTGGACGAAATATACAAGATGCCACTTCATAAACTTTGTCCAGAGGCTATTCTAGGTGCTGCTCACCTTATTATTGGGCCAGGCCCATGTAATTTCGAAATACATAAGTATAGGCTGTTTTTAGCGTCCGTATGTGTGGGGAAACAAGAGATAGGGTTGGTTTCGGACCCCTTCCCCAAGGGCCACGAAATTCCCCCCTCTTCCTCCATATATACATCCCTTAGGGCACCGTTTAGACTTTGGGTTTTGTTTAGATTAAAAGTTCGTCATAGCTGCAACTTCGTGTACTTCGTTTGTGTTCAACGACCAGACAAAGGCGTCACAGAACCTTACCTTCATCAATAAAGGTTTCCTCTTTTATTCGCAATATCCAGATTGCAATCTCAGTTTCTTGCTTATTCTTCGTTTGCTCGCAGGAAATTGACCCTCGTGGTCAGGTTGATAATGCTCTGGCATGGTCAATAACCCCTCGAAAGTTGGTTTAGCGATTGCTAAGGCGCGACGTCTTCGCACGTTCGTAGTCGGATCGTCAAAGTTGACTCCCCACAGAAAACGATTGATATCTCATCGAAACATCGGGACACCTTTGCCTCTATCATGTGGTGGAGGGGAGTGCACCGTGGTTGCAACGCCTCCGGCCCTTCCGCCATCGGCACACGCCGGCTCGGTGGATCGATGTTGCAAAGGGCCTGCCTCCTGGTACTGATCTTTATTGGCGTGGCCAATAAGGCTCTAGATAACAACCCTCCACTCTTCTTGCTTCTCTGCAGCAGGAGGAAAGTCGAGGAGTAGCTGCACTCGAGCTAATGCTTCCGCTGGCGTAGGTGGCAGCGACAAGAGCGAGGAACGGGAGGTGCTCGGACTTCTAACCATGTTAGAAGGAGAGCTGTCACGGTTTCGCGGCCGTGCGCCATCTTGACCACAATCTTGGCGTGCATGTCGGGCCTGCGCATCTTGGGGAGGGCTCTTCCCGCGGCGGCACCCGGGGTCACCAACGTCACGGCGCTGCTCGTCGCGCACGACCTGCGAGGATCGTGGTGCGGGGGCTAGTGGAGGTGTCTTGGAGGTCGCCGCGCCGCCCGTAGGTAGTATGGCTCCGCCCTTGGAGGTCCCTGCGCCACCCGTGGGCGGCACGACTCCATTCTTTGACGCGGCGGCGTGCGGTTCGTCGTCTCGAGCATGAACAACGCCGCTCCCCTGGCTTCGGTTGCCGGAGTGTCATGGATGGTCGTGATCCGCACCTCCGCCACCATCCACGACTACCCCATTGTCCATCCGCGTTGGCACAAGTAGTTCGGCTGTAGAAGAACCGATCGTCGTGATCCCCTTCTTCTTGGGGGCCATGGTGATCGAGGAAATGACGCGCTAACCCCTAGATCGGGTTTGCAGAACTCTCTTCCCCTACCTGGGGTGCCAAAGATGTCGGCGTGAACGACACATACGGGATCACGTGGATCCCTTCTATGGTTTGGTAGGGAAGAGGGGTGGTGCAAAGAGCGGATCTAATGGTCAACACGACAGATCTTTGCCCAGGTTCGGGCCGCTAAGCAGTGTAAAACCCTAGTCCTGCTTGAGTGTATATTCTCTGTCCCTGAGCTTCTGCTCGCTGCTATGCATGCAAGCTGGGCCGAGAGGTTCAAAAGTCCGAATCCTCCTCCAGTACGCCGTGGGCCTCCCTTTATATGTCGAAGGGGCTGCCATAGTGGCATACTGGAGGTGTAAATTAGCTACAGTGTCTATGTTTATCACCGGTGTCTTAGGACAAACGCATTAAATGCGCTGCTTACGTGCCCTCTTGCTTTATCGGGGACAGGAGTAGAGCCCATCCCGTCCGTCGCTGCCCCGCCCTGTCCCAACACGCATGCATGTTGACGAGGCATGCAGTGCCAAGTTGGCTGGCCAGCTGCTGCGCTGGAGAGGTGGTAGAGTCTTCACAAAGATCTGCATGTCACCATGCAGGTGCTTGCTAGGCTGGTGGGCTGGCCACTGTGCTGGAGTGGTGACGGGGTGGCGGAGTCTTGCCGATGTCCCCGACAAGGATCTTGCCGTAGCCTCGTCTTCTGGCCTTCACAAAGATCTGCACGCCCTTAGGCACGCGCCCCTGGGTCTTGGCCTTAACATTGTCGATGGTTTCAGAGCTCTCAACCACAAGGGTGGTCCCTTTTTTAGTGATCTGCAAATCGTCTCGGCAAGGATCTTGGCGGGGTTTCACAAGCCGCCCCGGCAGGGATCTTGCCGGGGGTCCAGCTCATCCTTTGTTCTCTGGCTTGGCTTCTATCCTTTGCCTTGTACCTCATTTTTATCCTTGATCGCTCTCTTTGCACCTCGCCGCGCGTGGGGCTACGACTGCCTGTGCACAGGTATGGGGTGCTAAAGGGCCCAAACTTTAGTACACCCACACCGATGTTTTTTTGTTTTTTGTGAAACTTAAGTGCAATATGAATACCTGAATCTGTTGAAGTGAGTAGCTGCTAATACTTTGTAAAAAATAACTAGTAAATCTCATAATAGATTCCATAAACAATGCATGTTTGTGCATGTTTGTTTTCTTGAATTCAATTTCATACATGTTTTAGATAGTAATGGTGCAGGTTTCTATTGTTCAGGCAGATAATTTGTATTTGGTAAAATAAAATAAAATTGCGTGTATCGCTAAATCATCTAATTCAAGAATTGAATACATGAGTTACATGGAGCTAGATGAAAACTGTCAATGAATTCCTATGCCATGCTTTTTTTAAATGAGAACCAAAGTTTATATAATGGCAATTGCGATGAAGAAAATTTAAAATCAACATTGACAAGCAATAGTACAGATCGATAATTATTCACACCTGTCTTTAGCTGCAGAGATGTGGTAGACAAGGCATTCTTTTTCTACAGATAGCTAGAGCACTGCTGCCCGTTGTGGGTTCATGTAATGCGTGTACTCGACATCAATGCCGACTAGTTTGACGGGCATTCCGACAAGCTTCCTCTTGAGCGTGGACATCATTTTGTCCACATCTTGACTCTTGCTTGGGCAAATGACATTGAGCTTGTGGTTGTCGTGGAGGTCAACCTCGTGGAGCTCCCTGGTGTACCTGCGGTGCTGCCTGTACAGAGCTGCATCCACCATGGCTCTCCTCTACTCTCTCGTGTTTGTTCTTGACAGAGAGGTTAGTGAAAGGAAGTGGGGAGAAGACGATGCAATTTGGTTTTTGGGGGGACGAAGCAGTTGTGTTTTCTCCTCTGCTCTCTGTGACAGGATGTGGGAGTGGTGGAGCGGGGTGATAGCATGGTGGGTCTGTGTTTTTTGTTACGTGGCAACTTCAGAGAGGTACTGCTATGAGGAGGCTATCTTAGTGCATTGGAAATCTGGAACATTGTCGCCTCTATTTTCGTGACAAGTTCAGGTATGCACGCAACTGTCAGAAAATGTGATGATTGTGTTTTCGGTGAATTTTCCTAGTAAGTGCACTTCTTCGGTATCATGACAAAACTGCATATGTCCATAGAGTGTACTACATTGTAACATCCCAATTTTTATTAAATTTGGATGCTAATAGAATCATTCAATGCATATCGTACTTCTTTGCATTTTGGAGTTTTTGAAATATTCAAATAATATTTTTCCACTCGACAAAAACAAATGAGAGGGGATAAGATGACTTCCTCAAACTTATAAAAGAGTGGGAAATTTTATTTTGAATATTATTTGAAGTTTTTGAGTTTATTGGTATTTATTTTATCTGCAAAAAGTGCATTAATTGCATTAGGAAAATATTTTCAAAACATTCTATGCTTAAGTTAATGTTCATTAGGCTCTAAATATTGTATAGCTATTTTAGAAATTATTGTGGTGCTTTTAGTAATTCATTTGAATTACTTAGGGCCACTTTAGTCTTCGGTTTAAAAACACACACACACGCACTCACCTGCCTAGACCGAAACCAGTTCGCCCCAAGAGCGCCCCGACCGGCCCAGCTGGCCATTTGGCCCAAGGCCAGCGCCCCAGCATCCCAGCGCTCGACGCCTCCGCGTCGGTCGACCGCCCCGCACGCGCCATCACTCGCCTCCTCTCGTTGCGGCTGCCAGGCGGGCCCCGCTCGTCAGCCCTTCCCCAACCTCCCGCAGCCCGTTGGTAAACATCCTCGTCGCACCCCCGCAACCACAGCTCGGCTCCCTCGCGGATGAGGCTTATCCGTAGCCCCGTAGCGCTCCTAGCCGCGCCTATATAAAGGTCAGGACCCCCTCTTCCAACCTCGCCGTCCCGCTTCTTCCCACGCCGCCCCTACCGCTCGCTGTCGCCGTTCGCATCTCGCCGGAGTCGCGCCACTCCTCGTCCATTTCGTCATCTATGGCACCACCTAGCTCTCCTTCCTTTGTCAATTGGATCCCCACGATAATGTGCATCTGTATGACACATTTTTTGCCCCTAGGTCCCGTCGAAGCCGCCGCACCATCGACGCCGGAGTCGCCAGAGCACCGAGCCCTGCCGTATTCACCTCGCCCCGTCTCGACGCCGCCGACGAACGCCGACACCACCTTTGCGACGCCCTCGACACGCCGCACCTCCCCGTCTTCTTCCCCGACACCGAGGACCGCCGTAGCCGCTGCCCCGCCACCGCCCGCCGCCGCGCCGCCATCCTCTGCTCGTCGCGGACGTCGCCAGCTGCTGTAAGCCGCCGCACCTCCTCTTGTTCGTTAGATCGAACATCAACGGCTTAGATTAGTTTGGTTAGTTGTTTTTTTAGTCGAACCGTTACGCGGTTAACCGCGGTATTTATTTTAAAAACTACTAGTTGGTTTTTGTTAGTTAATCGAGGGTTTTTATTTAAACCGAGCATCGGTTTTTTCTTTAGTTAGCCGCCGCCGCCGTTTTGGTTAGATTGTGGCCGTCCGCTATATAAGCTACACGGCGAAGACCTTCCGGCCAGTAGGAATCTGCCACGCTCCAAGGACCTGTTTGCGATAGTTTTTCTTCACTGTTTAGTCCTTTTTATCACAGACTAGTCCCTGATCTTAGATTAGCCATGACTTTAAACCGTAGACCCAAACTTGATGAAACCAACGAGAAATTCTTCGTCATGTTTAGATCTATCGAGTGGTACCATTTTTTGCAAATTTTTGGTAGATTCAAGTTTGAATTTATTCAGATTCGAATTCGAACTTCAAATGGCCATATCTCCCAAACCGAAGCTCCGATTAAGTTGATTCTTTTTGCACTTTGTCACCGTAACCAAACCCTATCACCTGGACCTTTGTCACAATAATTTTCACACACTAGAAACTATCCATGAATATTTTTACTAGTATGCATAGTATGCACTATAGTTCACATCATTTTTGAGCCATGTGCCTATGTTGTTTTACACATAGAATATTTTCGTGATAGCCAAGTGTGTTGTGTGTTCATTTGGTTTTTTGGGACTTTTTGTTTTGCATGTTATTTTTGGTTCTCTGGAATGTTTTCTTATGTTTGTTTATCTTCTTTGCGATAGATTGCCCGGAGTGCGAAGTGGAATATTATCAGTCTTTAGAATTCAACCGGCAGTACCATGGCAAGTTGCATCTTGATCATGTTTTCATTACCTATGTTTTTATTATGCACTTATATCTTTGCGGTAGGACTGCATGGTAGGAACTAATGATGTATGACTATGCCCAGCAGTTCATTGAGGTAGGTCTGAACCTTATAACATTGTCGCCATCGTTTTACATTATGTTGCTTCGCTAAGTAGACGTCGATTGGGGAGTGGTCATTGTAAAGTATGAGTGACAATGTAGTTAATAGGACCTAAGTTAATTAATGAACTACCTGGGCGGAAACTTGTTGGAATGGTGGCAAAGTAGAGTGGGGCACGCATGGGAAATCCATGGTGGTGCACCACTAGTGGACCGTCCGCTCAGGCTCAAAGAGAACAATTGTATTCTCATGTCTAGAAGCTTACGTGTGCAGCCACAAGCCAATATGGGCTCTTGCTTAGTTGAGTAGTTAGTGTGACCCCTTCCGGGATGGGCTAGCAGATGTAGAATGATGTAGGTGTACCGGCTTATCCGTGGTTTAAGGGGGAACATTTTCTAAATACTATGTCTCGATCTTCCGATCATGGAGGTGGTCAAGTCTTGTGGGGAAAAGTGTGCAACCTCTGCTTGGTGTCAACCTAATCGATTAGCCGTGTCCCCAGTTACGGAAATCTTGAGCATCTAGTAGTGGAAATGCCGGGAGATCTCCTCACCTTTAATTAAACATTTGGGTTTTTGTCACACCCTGATTTTCATGGCACAACACTTAAGATGGTAAATCATGATAAAATGTGGTTTGACAAAAACTTTTGAGTGATTTGGACCTTGCCTTGATTGGTTTTTGTCTGCTGTTTGCAAGTGCTCTAAAAATCAAATAAATCCTCCAACTCCTATACTTCATCTCCTTGCTCCAAACTCTTGAACCAATGATCATGCCATGTGTATAGGACATAAAAATAATTTCTTGCAAAAATAATTTGGCCAAATAGTATTTTCAAAAATTAGTTTTCAAAACCCTGAAATTGAGGTTCGACTTGCAAGTACTTAATTAAGGGCAGTAAAAATCTTTCCAAAAATATATTTGACTCCTATTAGATATGGGATACCTAGAAACCACAAAAATATAATTTTAAAGGTTATTTTCCTATTTTATTTAAAAGCTTTTCTTAAGGCCAGAAATGGTCTTTAATAGGTTAAAATAATTTTATGCTTTAAAAATATTTGTGAAAATTTAGGGAAACTCAGTGGACATTTATTGTCCATATATAAGAGTTTCAACATATGCTCATGTTCAAAATATTGGTCAAATCCCTCAAAAACTCTTTCTAGATATTTCAAGCTTTTGAAATATTTACAAAAGAAATATTCTCCAAAAATTCCAAGAAAATGCTAGCTTGTCACATATGACATGGTTGACGACCTTGACAAGTATCATGTCATGGAGAATAGTATAACCCCATGAAATCCCCTCAAAACCAATTCTGTCCATTTTGAAGTTTGAGCAACTTTACATTGCCAAACATGTCCAAATGCTCTCAAATCTTGTGTACATTCTAAAATGGTCTAATCATTCATCTAGACCAAATGGCACAAGTTGGAGAAAATTTTATATTGATCAAAGTGCCCCAAAACCCTCTCTGACCAGAATCAAATTTGAACAACTTTGTACTACCAACTTTCTCTCCTTGACCCCAACTTTTGTGAGCATGTTCACATGACAAAATGAGGCCACTACACCAAGTGGTGCATCAAGGAGAAGTGATTTGCTCAACTAGATCTACACAAGTTCATTTCTGCTAATTTCTAGGGTTTACAAAAGTTACATTGTGAACTTTGCCCAAATAAGCTCAAAATGGGTGTAAGGCCCTAATTATATGTGCAATTTCACCCTGTGGAGTCTCATTCCAAATGGAATTAATTTACCTGTCGAAACCATCAACAAACACCTTCTGCCACTTTACCAAAACAACTACTTTGACCTCTTGCACTCTTCTCAATGGCCTCCACTTTTTACCACAGCCCCTCCAAGTCCTCCTCTACCTCCAGTAACAATGGCTGCATCTCAGCTCAATTATTGAAGGGGTAAAACCCCACTTTCTCTCTCTGGACAGCCCATTTCCATCTCTCTCTCAACCCCACTCCTCTCCTAGTGGTTCACCAGGGCATCCAAGGCCACCTCCCCTTTGTTTACACTCCCCCAGTGCTCCTAGACAAAAGTGGACACGCCCATGGCATATATTTTATGCCATGGCGTGCAGAGCTCGTGCTCTGGAGCACGCTACAGTGCTCTCCCGCACTGTAGCTCACCCATGCCAAGGGCATAAGACGGCCTTGGGCGGCGGGGTGGTGTCCACCGAGGTCGCCTCGGCGTCCGACACACGGCAAGATGTCGGGCCCCTCCTGGACCTCTCTCCTCCCCCCTCTGCAAAGCTCACAGAGCGCGTCCGTGGATGCTGCCCACGGAGCACCGGCGCCTCCTCCATATAATCCATCCCCCGAGCTCTCTCTCGCCTCGGTTGGACCCCTCTCTTTCCCGTGCACCTCCTGGACAGCGTCCCCCTCCCTCTCGTGCCCTCAGCACCCCCCATGGCCGGAATGCTGCCGCTGGCCTCTGCTCCGATTCGGACAAGGACGAGGTCCTCCCCACCTCCTTTCCCCTCCAGAAGAACCGCCAAATCCCGGTGACCCATTTGCCCCCATCGCCCAGTCCGCCGGGACACCGTGCCCCCCTGCCCATCAACGCCCGAGTAGCCGTCCGCCGAGGCTAGTGCCGGGCGCGCCCCGGCCATCTCCCGCCAACCCTGATGATCTCCCTTATGCGCCGCCCTCCGGTGGCCCCTCCGGTGGCTGCAGCTTGGCCGGAGGTGGCCTGTGCCGCATGGGGCGAGCGTCGGCCTCGTGCGGCCAAGGCGGCCCCTCCCCTCTGTCGCGGGAGCGGGAGGAGGAAGATGACCCTGCGGGCGGCCCCGCATGTCAGCGAGCCATCCAGTGGGCCCCGGCGTTTAAGTGGAAACAACTTCTAGCCGATCCGCTTGCCCCGCTGGGTGGCGCTCTCCTGTAGTGCGCCTTCGGCTCACCTCTTCCCTCGCGCACCTGAGCCACTGGGCCGAGCGCAGTAGGCGCTATTTAGCTGGGCTTCGCCTTGTGCGCTTTATAAGGTTGACATCTTTTCTTCCTTTTTCTCTTTTTATAAATATTGTAAAATCTCTAGAGAATTCAGATGGACTCCAAATTTGATGATTCAAATTTCTAGTGACTCTATAAATCATGATCTACCTGTTGGTGCAACATGCACATTTTTTCAGAGACTTTTTCTTCACAAACATTTATCAAATCCTATTTTTCCTATTTCTGTGATGAACTTTAGAAAATCACAGAGAGCTCAAAATTGATCCAAATGTCATGATTCAAAATCCTAGATGTCTATAAGTTCAAAACTTAGCTTTTGAACATTTTTACTAATACTTTCTGTATCACCTCAAATAATGGTCTATTTCTTCATGTATAGCCAACTTTGCAAATTCATAGGAAAATCATTTGAACTCCAAATCCATTGAAACCAACTCCTGGATGCTTCTAAAATCATGATTTGTTAAATGGGTGCCTTTCCTCATTTTTCAAAAATATATATCTGTACACTTCTTGCAAATCCACAAATCCCTTGATTCCATCATATCGAAATGTTTAGAAATATCCATTGACCCACTTCCAATGAAATCACCTTGTTCATTCCTCATATGACCAGAGGTATCCTAGAAAAGTCCAAATCACATTTTTAGAGCACTTTTATTTTCTGTCTTGTTGTGTTGCTTATTATGGTTGCTTTCAATGATAGTTGACGAAGTAGACAAAATACTTGGAGATGGACCAGAGATATTTGAAGACCTCAAAGACCGTGTTAAAACAGGCAAGCAGCCCTTTGACCATGTTTACGAAACCCTTTTTATGCATGACATATAGCACCATATTGTTGTTGCAACGGAATCATGATGAGGTAGTAACCACTTGATTGTTTGCCGCCGTACTTCCTTGTTGATACTTGCATTGTGCATGACCCTACCTTCTTATGAGGGTTATGCCGGTGGGAGTAGATAGGATGCTAAAGTAGTGCTACACAAAAAGGGACGGGAATATGCATGGTGAAGGAGACAAAGTATTTTCAAAAGACTTTTCGAAAACCCTGTCGGGTGCCACTTATGCCCGAAGGAGATGATGAGTTGGGTAGCCACTTGATGACGAAGTGGTGTACCGAGGCAAGTGTGTGTGTTGTTTTCAAAACGGATTTGGTTTAAGTTGCGACCGTTATTCCAACCTTACATGCGCAACCACTCTACCCTTATATGGGAAAGGGCATTATTGATTACCTAGGCCAATACTAGCTTGGAGCCCGCATTACTAGTGATGGGGGAGAGTTGGTGCTCTCTCTCGGGATGGGGTCGTGCCAGGTAGGGCGGCCATGACTGTCTTTACAGGGCACCGGATACACCGTTGTGTCCCCTCTCGGATGTTACGATCTCGAGTGAGTCTCATATGATGTACATCATGAGGATACGGAATAACGAGTGGACTCCTTGTTAGTGTCGTCTAGGGAAAGGTAGTGATCGGTGCTTACCCGGTACTTGAGGTATCATGGTCGTGGATGACACGGAAGTTCCCCGATCTTGTGGGTAAAGTGTGCAACCTCTGCAGAGTGTAAAACTATTCGAATAGCCGTGTCCACGGTCAAGGACAGTTGGGTAACCGCTCTTGGGCTACGTCCACATGTTTACGGACCAGTGTGTGTGTTTGGATAAGTGGGAAGATCTACTTGGGTCAAGTCAAAGGACTTGACATGATTGAGTCGGCTTGGTTCCCACTCTATCTATGTTGATATCTGTAACCTGTCCTCATGGTTACTTGAATTCTCCTGATGCATGTCTTACAAGTTGTTGAACATATTATTGCACTCAAAACTAGCTTTCTGCAAAAATTTACCTATATCATGCATTGTTATATCTGGAACCAAAACATGGGTTGCTTGCGAGTACATTCAAAGTACTCATTGGCTTGCCACTGGTTATTTTATTAGCCAGGCATGAAAGAACAGGATATGATGAAGAATACTGGTGATTGTGAACATGCGAGCTAGGGCGCTTCCCGGTCGAGAATGCCTGTAGGGTTAAGGCAGATGGCATGGGTCCAAGTTATCGGCGAAGATTTCCTTTGCAATGTTATACTCAAGACTTGACCATAATGGTCCTACTTGTGTAATACGGTATGTATGGATGTAAGCCTCTTGTTATTCAGCTTCGTGTGTTCGGTGAGCATTGATCTCGGGATCCTTTGTACACGTGCATTCGGTGATCACGACTTATGAGTCGGGGTCCCCCAGAGCTGGTATCGAGCCATCTTGTAGGAAGCCTGAGTTAGCATGGTCGTTAGTTAGGGTAAAACTATTTCCAAAACTACTGCTAGTTTCCAAAACTATCTATACTTCTCTTCCCTTCTCAGTTTTTCGAAAACTAAGGTATACTTTCCTTATTGATCTCTTCCCCTTCAAAACCTTTGGTCGCTAGAACCCTTATGCCCCTGACCACTGGATTCCTTGTAATCCTCGTGGATAATCTAGAAGGAAGATGCCTTGCCAGACATTCACCCACATCTCCTGAACACAAGATTGGCGACATCACAACAAGACGATACCAACAGAAGATACATCCTCGAGGAATGAGGACCTGAAGACCCAGGAGATGGTGACACCCTTGACACTGCCCCAAGATGATGCAACCCTAGCCTACGATGATCAGGGCATAGAATATGCAAGATCAGGATATACATCGCTAATAGAGTAACCCTGTCACTACCGTTGTTGTATCGGCAACCACCGATGGATGAGAACCTAGCCATTTGGTCCGCCTCACCATAGTGAGCAGGAAAGCGGTTCTCCTCATCCCCCGCTCTTGGTGTCGATGTTGTCATCAACGTAACCGACATGATGGACCTCTATTATGCCTTGATAATGTCATTGCATAAAGGATTACCTACCTGGTACCATTGACGGCTTAAAAGGCAAAAGTGATCGTCATGATTAAGAAGACAAGAGAAGATCAAGTCAATGCCAGCCACGAGGAGCCACCTTCACCCCATCACCTCATCAGGAGAGAAGTGTTGAAGATTCTTCAGGCTCAACCCAGATTGTTTCATCGAACAACTACAAAAGACGTAGCGACACCTGAGGAAAAATCCGGAAGACTGCACGAGACACGGAGCAAGGCATGACTTCTGAGTCCGAGAACCCCTAGGGTAGGATGAGTTGTGTACCCCCCTATGCGCAGTCGAGTCCATATGATGGTTCGAATAGAACCATGATTGTGTGTTGCTTGTTTTTATTTGTTTGTGTTTTGATATCAGTCGCCCTTTTTGCCCTAGGCAACAAGTACGCAACTATATCACCTTCCTTACCATGTTTCTTTTGTTTGGCCCTTTCGGCACTTGTTTGTTTGCACTTGCACTATAGAACCCCCTTTAGGCATTCCCCTCCTCTATGCTACCTCTCCCTCTCATCTCTCTCCTCAACTGAAGGCTAGCAAGACAAGATACACCAAGGATTCTACTTTGGCAACCAACCAGCACTGAAGACTTTTGCTACAGCCTCCTCGACCAAGTGCAGCCCCTTAGAGTTATGGTTACCCCTCAAGATTAGAGACCCATTCCTAGACCCTTCAAGACTTCATAAGATACCCCAGCTCGAATCCTTAACCATGTGCTTAACCCACAGAAATGCAAGAGAACCTGTTAAGCCTCCGTAACCTTGCTTATCACTGGGTTCATTATGGAACTAGTGGACATAGTGAACGAGCACATTATCATCCTAATATAGCACCAAAACTGATGATGCCATAGGGAAGACCAATTTGAGGATATAGGAATGGAGGACAAATGACTTGATGAGTTTATATCAGAGACCTTGAGGAATTGGCTGAGACTCATTGGTGGATTATGAGGCTTTCACATTGGTAGATGAACTTTGTGGGATCATGATTATAGAGTAGCATAGCTTTCATTGCCCCTGAGTAAATTGGATTTATAAGACAATTATGATCACAAGCTAAAACTCCTGGAAGTGCAAGGATTTGACTTGATCATATGATATTGATAGGATACATTTGATATTACGTAAATAACATGAGGGAAACATGTAGGATTCCTTGTTGGACAAGAGATTTGGATTTAAATAGGTGATCCTAGTTGAGTATAGATCCTGAGTAAGCCTGCATGGTTCGGAGTAAATTGGATTTAGAATAATGATCTCGATCATGATAGCACGTTTCTTGGAGGACAATAAACTAGGAGATTGGATTAATTGTCGGAGTTGATTTAGGGATCTGTATAAGCTTGACGTTGGAAGTCACTTGACCCCTATAATGGAAATTGGTGGACTGACTATAGTAGAGATAACCCTTTCAAGTATTTGGAGATTATAGGACTTTAAGAGATCATGTGGGAACCATAAACATTGGGTTTGTAGAATAAATGGATTACGTAGTGATTGATGGAAGTTAACGGGCTGTTGGAATTGATTCATAGGAAGGAAACAAGATCTTGGAGTGGCTTACGACGTGTTTCCTTAGGATAGAGATGCACTAACATGGACCTTGGAAGAATAGGATGAGCACTTGGATCGTCGTGTTTTATTCCAGCTTGGAAGCTTGTATTCTCTACCCATGGATTTTTACATAGGGATAGCCATGCATATGAGTTTTGGTACAGTTGAAACGTATAATTTTGTTAGACCTCCTCTCGAGAGTCATGAGGATATGAATCACATGAGTGATGATTGGAGTTGACCTATACAAATGATGCTGTCGGTGATATGATGTGATTTGTTTAAAGGACTAGATAGACTATTGGCATCTCAGAAACCGTGCTTAGAGATAAGATGATAAATGTTCACTCGCACACTAGAATCCTTCAAACCCTTAAGCCCTACCAAGCCACAACATGGTCGGATCATGACCATGGGCTTTGGCTCTAGGTCAAGTAGACCCTGGCCAACACTCAACCGTGACCACCACCCATATCCCAGCCTACTTTATGTACCCCATAGACTTTATGGAGTGCTTGGACAAGTTAGTTGTCATCTTTCTTTGGTGACATACTTGTCTACCCGAAGACGGAAGAAGAATCATTCAACTGGTTAATGAACATCTGAAGACCGCCATGTCAAGGAGGAAGACCTAAACCAACCACCATCGTCAAGAAGTAAACTCCCGCGTCAAAGATCATTCGTATTTGCGAGCCACTCCTCTCTAAGGAACCAAGCATTTCCATGACAAGGAGACCCACACCAAGATTCATCGGCCCCCTTCGAGATCGCTCCAAGATTTAACAACCCCCTCTGAGATCACTACAAGACGAAGAGAAGACAGTTACCACTGGAGTTGCCACCGAGTTACGATGTACAACGCTTTCCATGCATCACAACCCCGGAAGTGTTTCCAACTTCCTAACTTGCCCGATCTCTAAGAGGGCATTGACCACCGAACCATCGACCCCTAGACCAATCTAACCCACCGCGAGCTACCCATTAGCAACCTAGACCAAGTAGAACATTATACACGAAGCCACACCATCAAGTATTTCAAGGATCAAAGGAGCACCGCTCGGAAGCAGGAACAGTATGAGGACTTGAAGGCTACCCCAGATCCAAGTTTCGGTATCCCTTTCCGCGCCTAGTTTGGGAATCTCGGGGACGAGATTCTTGTAAGGGGGGTAGTTCTGTCACACCCTGATTTTCATGGCACAACACTTAAGATGGTAAATCATGATAAAATGTGGTTTGACAAAAACTTTTGAGTGATTTGGACCTTGCCTTGATTGGTTTTTGTCTGCTGTTTGCAAGTGCTCTAAAAATCAAATAAATCCTCCAACTCCTATACTTCATCTCCTTGCTCCAAACTCTTGAACCAATGATCATGCCATGTGTATAGGACATAAAAATAATTTCTTGCAAAAATAATTTGGCCAAATAGTATTTTCAAAATTAGTTTTCAAAACCCCTGAAATTGAGGTTTGCCTTGCAAGTACTTAATTAAGGGCAGTAAAAATCTTTCAAAAATATATTTGACTCTGTTAGATATAGGATACCCAGAAACCACAAAAATATAATTTTGAAGGTTATTTTTCCTATTTTATTTAAAAGCTTTTTCTTAAGGCCAGAAATGGTCTTTAATAGGTTAAAATTATTTTTATGCTTTAAAAATATTTGTGAAAATTTAGGGAAACTCAGTGGACATATATTGTCCATATATAAGAGTTTCAACACATGGTCATGTTCAAAATATTGGTCAAATCCCTCAAAAACCCTTTCTAGATATTTCAAGCTTTTGAAATATTTACAAAATAAATATTCTCCAAAAATTCCAAGAAAATGCTAGCATGTCACATATGACATGTTTGACGACCTTGACAAGTATCATGTCATGGAGAATAGTATAACCCCATGAAATCCCCTCAAAACCAATTCTGTCCATTTTGAAGTTTGAGCAACTTTACATTGCCAAACATGTCCAAATGCTCTCAAATCTTGTGTACATTCTCAAATGGTCTAATCATTAATCTAGACCAAATGGCACAAGTTGGAGAAAATGTTATATTGATCAAAGTGCCCCAAAACCCTCTCTGACCAAAATCAAATTTGAACAACTTTGTACTACCAACTTTCTCTCCTTGACCCCAACTTTTGTGAGAATGTTCACATGACAAAATGAGGCCACTAAACCAAGTGGTGCATCAAGGAGAAGTGATTTGCTCAACTAGATGTACACAAGTTCATTTCTGCTAATTTCTAGGGTTTACAAAAGTTACATTGTGAACTTTGCCCAAATAAGCTCAAAATGGGTGTAAGGCCCTAATTATATGTGCAATTTCACCCTGTGGAGTCTCATTCCAAATGGAATTAATTTACCTGTCAAAACCATCAAAAAACACCTTCTGCCACTTTACCAAAACAACTACTTTGATCTCTTGCACTCTTCTCCATGGCCTCCACTTTTTACCACAGCCCCTCCAAGTCCTCCTCTACCTCCAGTAACAATGGCTGCATCTCAGCTCAATTATTGAAGGGGTAAAACCCCACTTTCTCTCTCTGGACAACCCATTTCCATCTCTCTCTCAACCCCACTCCTCTCCTAGTGGTTCACCAGGGCATCTGTCACGCCCAATATGCGACCCTATCCAAAAGGAACTCGTAGGTCCCACCAAGGATAGACCGGCATATTGAAACGCTTTTGCAAGGTGGATATCATTACATCAACATTACATAATAGATGGGGATACATACATAAGGCATACAATGTCACACGAATACAACAATACATCATTCATAAGATCAACATCTGACTACGGATGAACAGAAACAGAAACTCAAACGACATCCACTCTGCTAGCCCAGGCCGCCGACCTGGAACCTATCCCCTGACCGAAGAAGAAGCATAAGAAGAACTCTGCACAAGCAAACATCGCTCTCGCGTCATGATCATCGCGAACCCTGTACCTGCAACTGATGTTGTAGTAATCTGTGAGCCACGAGGACTCAGCAATCCCATTACCATGGGTATCAAGACTAGCAAAGCTTAAGTAGGAAAGGAAGGGATAAAGTGGTGAGGTTGCAGCAGCGACTAAGCATATATGGTGGCTAACCAACGCAAATAAGAGCGAGAAGAGAGCAAGCGGAACGGTCGTGAAGCTAGCAATGATCAAGAAGTGATCCTGAACTCCTACTTACGTCAAACATAACCCGAAACCGTGTTCTCCTCTCGATCCACCCGAAAAGAGACACTCACGGTTCGCACACGGTTGGTGTATTTTAGAAGAGTTTACTTCAAGTTTACTACAACCGGATATTAACAAATTCCCATCGCCACATAACCGCGGGCACGGCTCTCGAAAGTTTATACCTGCGGGGTGTCCCAACTTAGCCCATGATAAGCTCTCGCGATCAACGAAGGATATTCCTTCTCCGGGAAGACCCGATCAGTCTCGGAATCCGGTTTATTGTGGCGCCCTCGATTCAATCGTACACTAATCATGCACGCAAATGTGTACGATCAAGATCAAGGACTCACGGAAGATATCACAACACAACTCTACAAATAAAATAAGTCATACAAGCATCATAATACAAGCCAGGGGCCTCGAGGGCTCGAATACAAGTGCTCGATCATAGGCGAAGTCAGCGGAAGCAACAATATCTGATACGGACATAAGTTAAAAAGTTGCCATAAGATGGCTAGCACAAACGGGATCTGGATCGAAGAGGAGCAGGCCTCCTGCTGGGATCCTCCTAACTACTCCTGGTCGTCGTCGGCGGGCTGCACGAGAAGTAGGCGCCTCCGGTGTAGTAGTCGTCATCGACGGTGGCGTCGCTCTGGGCTCCATCGTCAGTTGCAGCAATCGAGTAGAGGTAGGGGGAAAAGGGGGAACAAGGCAACCGTGAGTACTCATCCAAAGTACTCGCAAGCAAGGAGCTACACTACATATGCATGGATATATGTGTAAAGGGCCATATCAGTGGACTGAACTGCAGAAAGCCAGAATAAGAGGGGGATAGCTAGTCTTAACGAAGACTACGCACGGACACTGTCTTGCAGCAGTAGAAGAGGAAGGTTGTAGTCCTCCAAGTAACATCACATAGCAATAATCCTACCCGGCGATCCCCTCCTCATATCCCTGAGAGAGAGCGACCACCGGTTGTATCTGGCACTTGGAAGGGTGTGTTTTATCAAGTATCCGGTTCTAGTTGTCATAAGCTCAAGGTACAACTCCAAGTCGTCCTGTTACCGAAGATCACGGCTATTCGAATAGATTAACTTCCTGCAGGGTGCACCATCTTACCCAAAGACGCTTGATCCCATTTGGCGGACACACTTTCTGGGTCATGCCCGCCGCGGAAGATCAACACGTCGCAGCCCCACCTAGGCACAACAGAGAGGCCAACACGCGGTCTAAACCTAAGCGCGCAGTGCAGGCCCATCGCCTCGAGCACACCTGACGTTCGTCTGTGGCCGAAGCAGACCTAGCCCAGAAAGCGTTCGGTCCAATCCGGTAGCGCGCCTCCGTCGCCGACGTCTGAAGTGCCGGCTGATACCACGACGGGATACCCATAACTACTCCGCGTAGATGGTTAGTGCGTATAAGCTCGTAGCCAACTCAGATCAAATACCAAGACCTCGTTCTGCGTGTTAAGTATCCGCATGAGCGCCCGAACAGGCCAGGCCCACCTCTCTCCTAGGCGGTCTCAACCAGCCCTGTCGCTCCGCCACAAAGTAACGATCGGGGCCGTCGGGAACCCAGGCCCACCTCTACGGGATGGAGCCACTGTCCTTTCAGCCCCATCTCCGAACAGTATCACAGGTAATGTAATAGTGTAAAGTATATTGTATATGCCCGTGATCACCTCCCAAGTGATCACAGCCCGATAGTATAGCATGGCGAGACGGACAAGAGTGTAGGGCCTCGATGGAACACTAGCATCCTATACTAAGCGAGAGGATAGCGAGGTAAAGGTAACAACAGTAGTAACAAGGACAGGCTATGCAGCAGTATAGGAGTATCTGAAAGCAGTAACATGCTACACTACTCTAATGCAAGCAGTATAGACAAGAGTAGGCGATATCTGGTGATCAAGGGGGGGGGGCCTGCCTGGTTGCTCAGACAAGGAGGGGTCGTCGGTGACGTAGTCGACCACAGGGGCATCAGCATCGGTCTCGGAGTCTATCGGAAAGGAGTAACGGAGGGGGAACACAATAAATAACAGAGCAATCAAATGTAACACAAAGCAAGACACAGCAATACGTTGTGCTAGGGGTGACCTAACGTAGGGACAGGCGATACCGGTGAAGGGGGAAACATCCGGGAAAGTATCCCCGGTGTTCCGTGTTTCCGGACAGATGAACCGGAGGTGAAATGTTGCAGGTTCACTATGCTAGGGACGTGTGGCGGACGAACGGGCTGCGTATCCGGATTCGTCTCGTCGTTCTGAGCAACTTTCATGTATAAAACTTTTTCATCCGAGCTACGGATTAGTTTCTATTAATTTCCAAAGTTTTAATTCATTGCCTCATGAGCTTCTGCTAGTTCCTCAACTTCACCAAATTCTTCAACGGGACCCTCTCTGCTGAAGACAAAGGCCACTGCTGGACAAGGTTCTCGCCCAAGTCCTCACAAGAAGCAGGTTGCCTTCCAAGTGCCCTCTGATGATGATAAGGCCGATGATGAAGAACTTGCTAAAATCATCAGAGACAGGCAGGTCAAGGCCGCTAGAGCCAAGGGCATAAATGTGCCTCTGCTTTTGGATCCAAAGTTGTTCCTCGACTACATTGATCTCTGGCACAAGGACCCCAACACTCCTATGCCTGATTTCAAGCTGACTCCTGGCCAAAGTCATGTGCTGACTACCTTCATCCAAGAAGAAAAATGGAAATATGAGAAGGCCATGCAGCTCAAGAAAGCACAATACAGGAAGGAGCGCTCCCTGAAGAAAAACATTGTCTCTATGACAACTGAAGAACTTGTCACAATTCAATCTGAGATCAAGAAACTCAGTGATGAATTTGACGTATACCGTGCTGACTGGCTTGGATCCAAAGTTAGTTTTGTGAAATTGAGTGATAAATTCACCTCCAATGTTGCACCCCCAACACAACAAGAAAATCCTCAGGCTGAAGCATCTTCTGATCCCACTGAAGAAAATGCCAGCACCGCTGATGAAAATCAGGCTGCTGAAGAAACTCAAAGCACCAGGGCTGATGACTGCATTCCAGCCGCTGAAGAAATAGCCAGGGCATCCACTAGTGGTGCGCCTGAAGAAAATGAAGAAGTCAGGTCAACTGCATCAGTTGTGCCTGAAGAAATTCAACCAAATTCCTCTGCTCCTCCTGCGCCTACCCCAACTTTGATCCTTCCATCTGCATTAGATGTGAAGAAGACCAAGGCTGCCAAGCGTGCTGCAGTGAAGAAAAGGAAGGCATCAACTTCATCAGATTCTTCAGCACAAAAGAAGATGAAGGAATTGACAAGCTCATTTGCAAATCCAATTGATGCTATTCCTGTTTCCAGCATACCATCAAAGGAAATCATCCCTTTCGATGAAGAATATGTGATCCCAAGTGGATCTGATGAAGACATTCCCTCTGCTGCTTCCTCGGAGCAGATGGATGAAGAAATTGAAGCGGACACAATCCCTTTAACTCCAATTGTCTCCTCGCCCATGCCTCAGTTCAAAGCTGAAGAGGCCGGCGTTGAGGAATTGGATGCACAAAATTCTGGCGTGGACATTGGGAGTACCACTCCATTGACGAATGATGATTTTTGGGATAGTCAGCATCCCAACTCCCCTCTGTTCACACTGTTGCAACAAATTCCTCAGTCCCTAGTTACTACAGTATGAATGGGCTCTGATGAAACACATGCCACATCGTCTGTCCATGAAGAAATTCCAGCCACTAGTGCTGATGAAAATGAAAATGAAAATGAAGAATTGAAGACCCAAGCTGTCACTGAAGAAGAAGAAGAAGCTGAAATTCCTCAGCCTATGCAACCTGAGATTGTGATTCATGAGGTGATAATGCAATTGACTGACACCCCTCAGCCCAAGCCAAAGGATCCATTCTCAAAGAAGCAAAAATTCAAGGCTGATGGTTTCTTCGGCGAGCACGTGTTCTTCACAGACTACAATCACAATGATTCTGATCTTCTTAGAAGGAAGCGCTTCTGGACCGCCAGCCAGGCCAACTTCTATTCCTCAGTGCTCTTCAACAAGGACAAAGTCTTCGACCACGAGCATATTCCTCATGTGGACATGGAATCACTGCCATACTTCACACCTGTCCTCAGTGTGCTTCATGACACAGGCCTCCTCAACTTTTGCACAGACGTAGTTGATTGGAATGAAGAACTCATTCTTCAATTCTACGCAACACTGCACATCACAGGAGATGCTGATGATGTAAACTCCTACGTTTTGGACTGGATGACCAAAAACACTCACTACAAAGCACCGGCCTCCGAATTACTTCACGCCCTGCCCATCAGTCCTCCACCTGAAGGAGCCAGTTGCCTGTACCAAGAGCCTGAGCTCACTGCTCATTATATGCAAGTTCTTATGAAGCCTCTAAAACTTGGTCAAGCCTCAAGGACCAAATTCCTCGTGAAGGAATTGCAGTATGTACCAAGGACAGTCTATCGCATTCTGGCGAAGACTATGAGTCCAATCAAAGGCCACGACTCCTCTGATGAGGAAATTGTTGGCATCATGAAGAATCTGGTATTCAACATCATTCATGGCATTCCTGTCAATTATCACAATTTCTTCATGAGGACTCTGGCAAATGTTGCACTTTCTCCGTTTGAGCTGAAGCCTTATGCACCGTAGATGATGAGATTCCTCAGAACAAGGTCTTCACTCAACTACAAGGCTGATTTTCAGAATCACCTCAGCTACTTGCCCCAGATTGAAGTCCTCAAACGGACATTTTCCTCAGCTGATGACAAGGGCAAGGCTTCTGCTGTTGTTGATGAAGGCATCCGTCCATTGGATGGTCAATTTCGCAAAGCT
Organism: Aegilops longissima; assembly: GCA_021605205.1. Classification (NCBI taxonomy): domain Eukaryota; kingdom Viridiplantae; phylum Streptophyta; class Magnoliopsida; order Poales; family Poaceae; genus Aegilops; species Aegilops longissima. The sequence continues at coordinate 238,952,497 of CM038679.1, forward strand.
GCATCTTATTCCACCAATGATGACTCTGCCACTCATGACTCTGCCACCAACGCACCGAAGCAAAATCCTCAAGGCATAGCTCCCAGGGTGATGACTGATCGTGAGCTTCTCCTCAGTCTTCCCCAGAAGGTTGATCGCAATCACAAATGGGTCAAGCGTCAGTTTGGCAATTCTTCACAACATGACTGCTACCCACAATGCAGTGAAGAAAAACCATTACTACCTCCATGAAACCATCAACCGTACCTGGGCTGTTCTGTCTCACATTTTGTGACGCCCCCGATTCAATCGTACACTAATCATACACGCAAATGTGTACGATCAAGATCAAGGACTCATGGGAAGATATCACAACACAACTCTAAAACATAAATAAGTCATACAAGCATCATAATACAAGCCGGGGCCTCGAGGATCGAATACAAGTGCTCGATCATAGGCGAGTCAGCGGAAGCAACAATATCTGAGTCTGGACATAAGTTAAACAAGTTTGCCTTAAGAAGGCTAGCACAAAGCGGGATCAGATCGAAGAGGCGAAGGCCTCTGCAGGATCCTCCTAACTACTCACGGTCGCCGTCGTCGGGCTGCTGCGTAGTAGTAGGCGCCTCCAGTGTAGTAGTCGTCATCGACGGTGGCGTCTGGCTCCTGGGCTCCATCGTCTGGTTGCAGCAACCGGGTAAAGAGAGGGGAAAGGGGGAACAAGGCAACCGTGAGTACTCATCCAAAGTACTCGCAAGCAAGGAGCTACACTACATATGCATGGATATATGTGTAAAGGGCCATATCGATGGACTGAGCTGCAGAATGCCGAATAAGAGGGGTATCTAATCACGTCGAAGACTACGCTCGCATCCTCCGTCTTGCAACATGTAGAAGAGAGCGGTGAAGTCCTCCAAATAGCATCGCATAGCATAATCCTACCAGCGATCCCCTCCTCGTAACCCTGAGAGAGAGCGACCACCGGGTTGTATCTGGCACTTGGAAGGGTGTGTTTTATTAAGTATCCGGTTCTAGTTGTCATAAGGTCAAGGTACAACTCCAAGTCGTCCTGTTACCAAAGATCACGGCTATTCGAATAGATTAACTTCCCTGCAGGGGTGCACCACATAACCCAACACGCTTGCCGGACACACTTTTCTGGGTCATGCCCGGCCGCGGAAGATCAACACGTCGCAGCCCCACCTAGGCACAACAGAGAGGTCGGCACGCCGGTCTAAACCTAAGCGCATAGGGGTCTGGGCCCATCGCCCATAGCACACCTGCATGCTGCGAGGGCGGCCGGAAGCAGACCTAGCCTAGCAGGCGTTCCAGTCCAATCCGGCGCGCGCCGCTCGTCCGTGGCGTCACGAAGTGCCGGCTGATACCACGACGCGGGATACCCATAACTACTCCGCGTAGATGGTTAGTGCGTATAGACCAAATGGCGGACTCGGATCAAATACCGGATCTCGTTAAGCGTGTTAAGTATCCGTGAACGCCGACCAGGGCCAGGCCCACCTCTCACCCAGGTAGTCTCAACCTGCACTGTCACTCCGCCATAAAGAAATAGTCGGGGGCCGTCGGGAACCCAGGCCCACCTCTCTGGGATGGAGCCACTGTCCTTTCAGCCCCCATCTCGAGCAGTATCACAGGTAAAATAACGATGTAAAGTATATAGTATATGCCCGTGATCACCTCCAAGTGATCACAGCCCGATAATATAGCATGGCGGGCGGACAAGAGTGTAGGGCCACCGATGGAACACTAGCATCCTATACTAAGCGATAGGATAGCGGTAAAGGTAACAATGATAGTAGCAAGGACAGGCTATGCAGCGATATAGAATGGCGAAAGCGATAACATGCTACACTACTCTAATGCAAGCAGTATAGAGAAGAGTAGGCGATATTTTGTGATCAAAGGGGGGGCTTGCCTGATTGCTCTGGCAAGAGAGAGGGGTCGACGGTGACGTAATCGTACTGGGCAGCAGCGGCATCGGTCTCGGTGTCTAGCGGAAGAAGAGGGGGGAAGAAACAATGAATACTTAGCAAGCAAGTGCATAACAGGACAATAAGCAGAGCTGGACGTGTTCTAACGCGGTATGAGGTGATACCGGTGAAGGGGAAACATCAGGAAAGTATCCCGGTGTTCCGTGTTTTGAGCGAGAGGGCGGAGGGGAAAGTTGCGAGTTTGATATGTTAGGGGTGTGTGGCGGACGAGCAGGTTGCGATCCGGGTTCGTCTTGTCGTTTCGAGCAACTTTCATGTACAAAGTATTTTCATCCGAAGTTCACGGATTATTTTATATGATTTTTCAAAGATTTAAACAACTCTTGGAAGTTATGCATATAATTTAATTCGAAATAATAAACAGACAAATTGCTATGGGTTCACAGGAGTGTACCCAGCAATGTGTGCATGTGTATTACATGTGGGGCCAGGGGCTGGGTTGACCCAGTCAATATTTTGACTAGTCCAAAGTGAACAGTGTATGTGGGTACCAATTGTCATGGACTCACTTTAATTAACAGGTTCTTGACTGAATTTACTTAGCTTAATTAGGGGGTTTGGGCTAAACTAATTAGGCCTTCTTAATTAACGGGGTCGGGCCCATGTGCGATGGCTCAAATCGGCCTCTGGTGAGGTGTGTGTTCAGACGCACGTACTCAGAAATCACGACGCCGACAACCATAGGCTGGCCGGGGAAGGCTCGGCACATGGAAGCGATGGCAGGCCCGGCGAAGGTGGACGCCCCCGGTTGAGGCGGGTAGCTGGGGAGGTGAGCAGGCGGCAGTGGCGGGCCGCGAGCCTTTGTGCGAAGCGTCTGGTAGCGAGGGGCGGGACGACCGTGGCGCCGCACGGAGCCGAGGCGGAGGAGGCGAGATCGGGGGGGAGATGTAGCGGTGCTCACGCCGGTGACGGGAGCCTTCGTTGAAGCCGGAGGGGGGTCGGGCGGAGCTAATCGGAGGGGAGGGCGAGGCGGCGAAGGCGAGGAAGTGGGCCGCGTCGTCGTGGTGACCTCCGGCTCCGATCCAGCGGCTTAGTCAAAGCAGGGGAGAACCATAGAGCTTCTTGACGTGTTGCAAGGGCGCGGGGTCGACGAGGGCGCAGTGGGCATCCATCCGACAACGTCCATCCAGCGGCGAGGTGGCGGGGCTTCCATCCAGCGGCGACGGGTCGTCTTGTGGGGGCTCGGTGGTACTGGAGAACAAGAGCAGGTGGGGGTCTCGGTCGGGAGGTGTGGGGTCGTCTGCGAGAGGAATGGGGTTTCGTGCGACGGGGATGATCCCGATCCAGATCTGGATCAATGGGGGATGTGGGGGGTGGTTGCCCTAGGGTTTGATCGGGGTGGGGGATAAGGAGGGCAGCCTGGGTCGGGTGGATGGCCATTTGGGCAGTTGGGCGAGGGAGGGGGTTGTGGGCCTTTCTTTCTTTTCTTTATTTTTTGTAATTTTGTGTATTATTCTTTTCTTGATTTTATTTGATTTCCCAATTTATTTTTGTTTGCAAAATATGTTATTAACACCAAATTTGCATTACTAAATATACCTCTACCACAATAACTTTGGCACCTAAATAAAATAGTTTTGTAATTATTTATTATTTAGAAGTATTTAAATAATAGTTTTGTTACTGTTTTATTAACATTAGAATATTTAAACATTTTATTAAAGTGTGGTTTTCTCCACCATAATTACCTATGCATTATTTGTCACAATCCGAACATTTTAGTTTTAATATTTGAAAAAAATTATTGTTTGCTTGATTTTGAATTTGAATTCGAACCGGTTTCGAACTAACGCGAGATTAGCAACAGTAATCGAGGTGACATGGCATTATTAGCATAGATTTACTGTAGCTTAAATATCCGGGCGTCACAATTCTCCTCCACTACAAGAAATCTCGTCCCGAGATTTAGGAGGGGAGTAAGGGGGAAAGTTCTTGTTACGATATTCTAACGGATCTTCTCGGTCTTGGTTGCTCTTCTCGAAGCGGTCGACCCACTACGTTGATGTCTCCATTTCTCTGCTTCATGTCATCATGATGAAGACGGCATCCTTTCTTCGGGGGTTCCATTGTACTTACGAATAGCTAACGGGGCAGATCGGCAACAACATAATGCTATAAGGGTAATAATATGGGATTAACCCTTGAATGAGCATATGAGTACCTCTCGAGTTGAACAAATAAAACACATCGAGAGTAAAGTTCGAAGGTACAATAAGAAGTTTCAAGAAGATAGATAGTTGCTTGAAGTCCGAACCGAGTGAGAAAGGGGTTCAGCAGTGAGCGAGTAAGTATTGTATCCGATGCGAATAGAGCACTAGGAAGGTGGCCCGTGAATTAAATACAAAGCAAAATGTGAGGAATAACCATTAGAGACAGGGTTGTACAGGAGAGTCAGGTTTTGATCCTGTGGAACTGTGGGTTAAAAGTAGGAAGGGCGGAGACGTCTTGCGTGATCATGGAAGCAAGTCATGTCGAGGTAGCACTGTCGATTATGTCGGCAACAACGTCGATACCAAGGGCGAGGGACGAAGAGAACCATTTTCTGCTTTCGTTGAGCGAGGCGGACCAATAGGCAAAGTTCCCGTCCGTCGGTGGCTACCGAAATTTCATCAACAGTAGAAACAGGGTCTTACTGACACGGTTGTACACCAAGGTGTTTTACATAAGCAGAAGATTAATACTGCTTAGTTTATATAGACCTCAAGAAAGGTTAAACCAACCAATGGAAAGGAAAATAAGATTATCAGATTAAACAGAACAATGGAAAGGAAAATGTGTTTAAACACATATTTCAAGGGTATATCCTTTCCAAGGGCAAATAGAGCATGATATCCATGACAGGATATAAAGTAGAAAACCCTTTTAGGTACGGGGAGAAAAATTTCATGACATTACCCATACAGCGGTGTTTGGATAATTGAGCAGGAAACATTTAGCATTGGGCTTCAAATGTTCTTATTGAAAATCGGAGTACCACAGATATGCTTCGAGATAGCATTGACGTGGTCATCAGGTGAAGATCAGACTTTGGATACACGAAGGATTCATCAGGAACAACGTGTAGAATAAGTCTTACCATTACTCATGGAAGAATAGATAACCTTGCTAAAAAGGAAAACTATAACATTAGGTCCTCCGCCAGGTCTTTGGGCATGACATCACCTTACCGGGTCATAAAAGACCAGTGTTATAACTCTTGGAATTATGTTCCAACCATCATATCCGACCGAGATTCAAATCTGATTGGTGTCAGGATAACTCAGACTTAAGATGCCTGAGAAGAAAGGTGCAACACAAATTGTCGAGATGGCATTGTAAGATTCTCGGGAAATGAACTAGGGAGCGAGTTTCAACTCAAGAGTTCATCATTTAAACCAAAGAGAGGATGACGGGGTAGCTGATGGAGTCAGTAACAATCCTTGAGATTTCCAAAAAGGTGGATTTCCACAATTATGTGAACAAGGAGATAGCATTTGTCAGATCAAATGGTATAATGATGTATGCTCGAGGAAAACATACACAATTAAACATTGGTTGAAAGGCGCACCCGAAGTATGGGCTGGGTTGCACGGCCAACATTGGAATGGTGATTCAATAATCAATAGTCTAAGAATGAAAGGTCGACCATTAACTTCAAAGCAATATGGTTGCTAGAAGGGCGGAATCCAAACAGCACCGCTCACTTGTTGGTACCCTGGTTGGAATCAACACGAGGACCCAAGAAGAATGGTGATGGTGAGAAGTATCACCATACCAAGAATTCTTAAGAGGTGGTGAAATTCCCACGACATTCTTGACATAAAAGGTGGTAATATTACAAGGTAAAGAAGAACAATGCTGGGTAGCAAGGAACTCAAGGTATAACACAAAACACGAACAAGTTTGTGTTGAACGGAGGGCAATAAAGTGGTCGATGATAACACGAAACATCGAGGGGCAAGGATGGTATTACCCATCAAGAATTCGATATATATCTTGGTAGAGCTTAGGATGTTGATGATGATCACGACACAGTTGTCGAGAGATTTCATGAAGATGTAATTCAATCAGCGACGACATCAAGCCAAAGGAATGATGAAGCAAGAGGTTATTGGAACCACAGTTACGACACGAACTCGAAATCAAGCTTGTTTTTAAGGTGAAAGGGTATGATGAGGAAATCGGCGTAAGCTTAGCTATAAATCGCAAATTGGTGCTCGAGAATAAGGACCAGGTAGCACAGTTAGAATCATCACGACAATGATATAGCCAAACAGGCTAGGAATGGCGGATCGGGTACAAACTTCGTACTTATAGAAGCTTCTTGAAGAGTTGTTGAACCGTAGAGCGGACTCGGTTCAGTTATCGGTGTCTTTGAGTGTTTAATAACTCGAGCCGTGAAAAATTGGAATCGATGGGAAGGTAGCACTTGATGAAGAACTCATAAGAAGTTATGCAGTTCCATGATAATCTCGAGATACCAGGGGGGTAATACTCGACACAAGATCAAAGTAAAGGTTGGACTGGTGTATTGATCCATAGAAGACAATTGTTTTAACTTGTCAGAAATGGAATCAAGAAGAACAATCATGGTCGGAACCATGGTTGCAAGGATCAATTCACAGATACCATATGTTAGCTATCAAGGAAATAGTTATTATTACAAGAAGCTTCCATGATAGGATATACATCGCGTCCATGGGCATGAACACAAAGTTCAAGGTCGACTCCCACTTCCTCAATGCATAATCTTCCATTCACCTCTCGTATTTCGAAGATGACATTAGTTGTTGAAAGTTTTACCTGGTGCAATACCAGATAAGTATGACTCATGAAATCTTTCGGGTTCACACCGATGAGGGAAGGCATTGGTTCAATCCCATCGGGGCTTCTTACGAACATATACCATAAGCTTCAAGAGTAATTATCACCAGCTCGAAAGCAGAGCATGGTTGACAAAAGGAAAGGATACAATTTACCAAAGGCATTATGTATTGGAGAAAGAACTCACAAAGTGATTAATTATGAAGGACACCATCGGATAATAATCCAACAGTGGATATGGCGATCCACAATGGGGCTGATATGAGTATCGATACCCAATCAGAGGAAGAAAGATTGCAAATGCATCGGTTTATAGAACAGCTGAATAGTTCAACTCTTAATTAGCAAAGTAATTATGATTTTCAAATCAAGGGATCAGGAGCAAATGCTCTGATCAAGAATGGATAAGCTGAATAGACTTAGGGTACAATCAAGCGACAATTGGATTGGTGAGAACCAATTCGAGTTAAAAGAATGGCAGCTCAGCCGGAAGGTAATTTATAAGGATCAATGATGATTGCGTGTATTCACAAACATATTGAGTCAATAGACCCAAAATGATAATGACAAGGAATGTCAATAAGACTACGAGACTTATGGGATTAACCATAATGCGAGCAAGCAAAATTTCAAGAGCCAAAGGCTCGGAGGATTTTCGGAAGATCGAATAGTATTTTGAAGTCTTTTGTGAAACTCATGAACAAGCGGGGATGGCGGATACTCGACAAGTGCGAGGATTTATTTGAAGGGGTATTCATGTGGCAAGGAACTGCTAGGCAGTAGGCACGAAGTATTCTCGGAACAATAGAGAAAACTTCGAGGTATCTTGTAATAACAAGATCAATGGGGGATGATCGTAAGAATGGCAAGTGTAAGTAGTTATCCATAAGGATTTATCGGTGGTCGGGAATAGCAAAAGTGATGGGCACAAAGTCTCGAGAGAATATCAAAGAGTATCTCTGAAATCTTCTGCTGCAGTCGGTGATCATCTGTACTGAAGGGCCTCTCCGGGAGAAAGTATTTTCGAGAACCTAAAGTTAGATTTTAGTAAAAAATTCGTTTAACCCGAATAGAAGAGAGTTCAGAATCCCAGAGTAAAGGTCGAGGAGTAAAAGATCCTAATACCACCCAATGGCGACGTGGGCCCATGGGCCGCACAACCATGTTAGTAAAAGTTTTGTAAAGTCTAGACTCGGCTTCGGCCAAGGAGTTGGAAAGGGGATTCCAACAGGCAGTCGGCTCTGATACCAACTTGTGACGCCCCCGATTCAATTGTACACTAATCATACACGCAAATGTGTACGATCAAGATCAGAGACTCACGGGAAGATATCACAACACAACTCTAAAACATACATAAGTCATACAAGCATCATAATACAAGCCAGGGGCCTCGAGGGCTCGAATACAAGTGCTCGATCATAGGCGAGTCAGCGGAAGCAACAATATCTGAGTCTGAGACATAAGTTAAACAAGTTTGCCTTAAGAAGGCTAGCACAAACTGGGATCTGAGACCGAAAGAGGCGCAGCCTCCTGCACAGGATCCTCCTAACTGCTCACAGTGGTCGTCGTCGGTGGGCTGCACGTAGTAGTAGGTGCCTCCGGTGTAGTAGTCGTCATCGGCGGTGGCGTCTGGCTCTGGGCTCCATCGTGCAGTTGCAGCAACCAGGTAAAGAGAGGGGAAAAGGGGAACAAGGCAACCGTGAGTACTCATCAAAGTACTGCAAGCAAGGAGCTACACTACATATGCATGGATATATGTGTAAAGGGCCATATCGATTGGGTGAGCTGCGAGAATGCGAGAATAAGAGGGGTATCTAATCACGTCGAAGACTACGCCACAGCAGCCTCCGTCTTGCAACATGTAGAAGAGAGTAGGATGAAGTCCTCCAAGTAGCATCGCATAGCATAATCCTACCCGCGATCCCTCCTCGTAACCACGAGAGAGAGCGACCACGGGTTGTATCTCGCACTTGGAAGGGTGTGTTTTATTAAGTATCCGGTTCTAGTTGTCATAAGGTCAAGGTACAACTCCAAGTCGTCCTGTTATCGAAGATCACGGCTATTCGAATAGATTAACTTCCTTGCGGGGTGCACCACATAACCCAACACGCTTGATCCCATTTGGCGGACACACTTTTACGGGTCATGCCCGCCGCGGAAGATCAACACGTCGCAGCCCACCTAGGCACAAGAGAGGTCGGCACGCGGTCTAAACCTAAGCGCCGCGAAGTGCAGGCCCATCGCCCATAGCACACACTGCATGTTGCGGGGGACGGAAGCAGACCTAGCCTAGCGGCGTTCAGTCCAATCCGGTAGCGCCGCTCCGTCGTGACGTCACGAAGTGCCGGCTGATACCACGGCGTCGGGATACCCATAACTACTCCCGCATAGATGGTTAGTGCGTATAGACCAAATGGCGGACTCGGATCAAATACCGGATCTCGTTAAGCGTGTTAAGTATCCATGACGCCGACGAGGCCAGGCCCACCTCTCACCAGGTAGTCTCAACCTGCCTGTCGCTCCGCCATAAAGTAAGTGATCGGGGCCGTCGGGAACCCAGGCCCACCTCTACTGGGATGGAGCCACTGTCCTTTCAGCCCCATCTCCGAACAGTATCACAAGTAAAATATGATGTAAAGTATATAGTATATGCCGTGATCACCTCCCGAAGTGATCACAGCCCGATAATATAGCATGGCGGAGCGGACAGAGTGTAGGGCCTTGATGGAACACTAGCATCCTATACTAAGCAGTAGGATAGCGGTAAAGGTAACAACGATAGTAGCAAGGACAGGCTATGCAGCGGTATAGGAGTGGCGAAAGCAGTAGCATGCTACACTACTCTAATGCAAGCAGTATAGAGAAGAGTAAGCGATATCACGGTGATCAAAGGGGGCTTGCTGATTGCACCTTTGGCAAGAGAGAGGGTCGTCGGTGGCGTAGTCGTACTGGGCAACAGCGGCATCGGTCTCGGTGTCTAGCGGAAGAAGAGGGGGGAAGAAACAATGAATACTTAGCAAGAAAGTGCATAACAGGACAACAAGCAGAGCTGGACGTGTTCTAACGCGGTATGAGGTGATACCGTTGAAGGGGGAAAACATCCGGGAAAGTATCCCCGGTGTTCCGTGTTTTCGGGCAGAGGAGCCGGAGGGGGAAAGTTGCGAGTTTGATATGTTAGGGGTGTGTGGCGGACGAACGGGTTACGTATCCGGGTTCGTCTCGTCGTTCTGAGCAACTTTCATGTACAAAGTATTTTCATCCGAGTTACGGATTATTTTATATGATTTTTCAAAGATTTAAACAACTCTTGGAAGTTCTGCATATAATTTAATTCGAAATAATAAACAGACAAATTGCTATGGGTTCACAGGAGTGTACCCAGCAATGTGTGCATGTGTATTACATGTAGAATCTGGCCTTGGTGATATAGTGCTGGCAGGAAGGCTCGGCACACGAAGCTTGAAGCAGGCCCAGGCGGAGGTGGGCGCCGCTGGTTGGAGGCGGGTAGGGGGGAGGTGAGCCAGGCGGCAGTGGCGGGCCGCAGCACTATCAGGGGCGTCTGGTGTGAGAGGGGGCGCCCCTTGGAGCCGCTGAGCCAGGCGGAGGAGGCGAGTTCGGGAGGGGAGATGTGCGGCGCTCACGCCGGTGACGGGAGCCGCTTCGTTGAAGCCGGAGGGTCGGGCGGAGCTAATCGGCGGGAGGGCGAGGCGGCGAAGGCGAGGAAGTGGGCAGCGTCGTCGTGGTGACCTCCTGGCTCCGATCCAGCGGCTTAGTCAATGCAGGGGAGCACCATAGAGCTTCTTGACGTGTTGCAAGGGCGCGGGGTCGACGAGGAGCGCAGCGGGGCATCCATCCAGCGGCGTCCATCCAGCGGCGAGGTGGCGGGGCGTCCATCCAGCGGCGGCGACGAAGTCGTCTTGTGAGGCTCGGTGGTTGGAGAACAAGAGCAGGTGGGGGTCTCGGTCAGGAGGAGTGGGGGGTCGTGCGAGAGGAGTGGGGGTTCGTGCGAGGAGATGATCCCGATCCAGATCTGGATCGATGGGGAATGTGGGGGGTGGTTGCCCTAGGGTTCGATCGGGATGGGGGATAAGGAGGGCAGCCTGGATCGGTTGGGTGGCAGGTGGGCGGTTGGCCCGGGGAGGGGGGTTGTGGGCCTTTCTTTCTTTTCTTTATTTTTTGTAATTTTGTGTATTATTCTTTTCTTGATTTTATTTGATTTCCCAATTTCTTTTTGTTTGCAAAATATGTTATTAACACCCAAATTTGCATTACTAAATATACCTCTACCACAATAACTTTGGCACCTAAATAAAATAGTTTTGTAATTAGTTATTATTTAAAAGTATTTAAATAATAGTTTTATTACTGTTTTATTAACATTAGAATATTTAAACATTTTATTAAAGTGTGGTTTCTCCACCATAATTACCTATGCATTATTTGTCACAATCCGAACATTTTAGTTTTAATATTTGAAAAATTTTATTGTTTGCTTGATTTTGAATTTGAATTCGAACCGATTTTGAACTAACGCGAGATTAGCAACAGTAATCGAGGTGACATGGCATTATTAGCATAGGTTTACTGTAGCTTAAATATCCGGGCGTCACACATTTATAGCGCAGAAGATCTGAAGAAAATGGGTCTCAAGGAAGATTTTGGTAGTGCGCTCCTCCATAGAAGAAATGGGAAGGTCAAGGTTCCTTCCTTGGTGGCCAACTCCTATTCTTCATCGCACGACACCGACGAGCATGAAGACTTGGACGACATTGCGGCAGGCCCTACATGAACAAACGACCCCAACAACGCTGGCGCTCCTTCATCAACTTGAGATTCTTCAGGGGCGTTAGTCCTCATTTTTGATCCTTTTGGTCATTCGATGACAAAGGGGGAGAAATCTGAGTTAGTCTTCAAGCGGGTCTACTTATATGTGCATTTTTTTGAAGTTACAACTCTCGTTCTTCTGATGACTTTGTTGGATCGATTTGTAAACTTAAACTCTATGGTGAGCTGATACTTTTGCTGTAGTTTCTCTGCATGCTTATTCCTCATTAATGTTTATGCATGCATGCTGAATTACATCAGTCACCATATTTCCTCATGCATTTCAAATTCTTCATATTATATGTCAAATGCGTGTATGCATTACAAGATATAGGGGGAGATCTCCATGATTCTACTCTTCAAGTGTGCATTGCTTCAAAAGCAAATTCCTCACTATGCACATCTTCAGGGGGAGTTCTTCTATATCTTGTAATCAAATTCCTCAATATCAGTATTTACACCTCATATGTTTATCCCCGTTGAAAACTTAACCTATATTGTCATCAATCACCAAAAAGGGGGAGATTGTAAGTGCATCTAGTGCCCCGTAGTGATTTTGGTGTATTCAAGACTTATAGGTTAAGGGACTAATGTGTTTATGAGTGTACACAGGTCTATAAGTCTATGAGGAGTTTGATATTTACAGAGAAAGTCGACCCCTAAAAATGAAGTTCTTCAACTAAAGACTTTGGATTTCTGAAGACTTTCTAAAGACTTTGAAAGTGTAGAAATTGGTGTGACCTTGAAGACTAGTTATTCATTCAAGGAACATGAAGCGTGAAGACTTTGTTTTTGTAGTTCCTTTTTCTCTTTCTTGAGTCATAGGAACACTGTACTATTAAAGGGGGTCGAGGACATACTAAGGAAAATTTTCCATATGACGCTCAACTCAAAATCCTACACCTACCAATCCCTTCGAGTGAAGCCATTGGAAATCTCATACAGTTCAGTCATATTCTTTAGTAGCAGAGGCGAAGTTCTTGGTCCCCGAGAATTTGTTACGACCGAGGAGTTAGGAATTCGCTAGTGCGGATTGCCTCTGAGTGAGGAACATGATAGCCATGAGAATTTGATACTCAAATTTCCATTGTTGTTATGCCTTGTGCCACCTGTCCCAAAATATCTACCCACCTAACGGTCATATAATTGAAGGGCATTTATGTCTTATCATGTCGGGTTGCTCCCTAGGCTATAAATAGCCGCCCTACAACCACTAGCTGGCTGGCTGCTCAGAGAAAGCGACACTTGTCATTTGAGAGCATCCCATCCTCTCGAGGACTTTGGCGAAAATCATCAGTGAGGAAAACCCGAACCCAAACACCTAGAAACCCAAAGTGATTGAGCATCTTGAAGAGATTGATCCTGCGTGGATCCGGCGCTTGTTACCTTTGAAGACTGTGCTTCTTCCGTAGGTTAGGCGTCATGGTCTAGAGCATCAAGAGGAATTGTGGATCTCAGTGACCAAGTTTGTGAAGGTTGAAGTCACTGAAGACTTACCACGAGTGGTTGGGTGAGGTTTGTGTGAACTTAGCTCAAGGAGAATCGTGAGGGCTGTGTGTAGGGATTGTGTGTCCTCGGGTTTAAATACCTAGCCGCTCCAACCGGATGTACAAGCCCGAGACAGCAGTTGGAACTGGTCTAACAAATCATTGTCTTCACCAAGCTTCTGGTTCTATTTCCTCAACTCTTTCATTTCCTCATTCTGGTTGTTGTGTGCTTGTTCATATCTGTTTGAAGACTTTGACTGAAGACTTTCTCAATTTCATCAGTTCAATTTCTTCAGTCTGTTTGTCTTCATCCTGTGTTATCCTGTGATTACGCTTTCTGTACTCTATGCTTGTCTTCATATCATCTTGATGACCATGATTGTGTTCTGTTATGTTTACTTTTGAGTACTTATTCCGCTGCTTGTAGTTCTTCGCTAAGGAATTTCCTCACCTACAAATTCCTCAGTGAAAAATTCATAAAAATCGCCTATTCACCCCCCTCTAGTCGATATAACGCACTTTCACAGATGACTGGCTCCGTAAGATAGGAAGGGAGCTTGCCACAGTAGGATGCAATGATGCTGAGAAGGTGAGGTTTTCCTCCCACCAGCTGGATGGACCGGCAGTTGCTTGGTGAGAGAACTACACCACCACATATCCCATGGAGATTGTGACTTGGACTCAGTTCCAGCAGTCATTCCGCACTTCTCATGTCTCAGCTGGAGTCATGAGTCTGAAGAAGAAGGAATTTTGCAGCTTGCGCGAGGAGGGCATACGGTATCGATATGTTGATGAGTTGATGGGTTGGTCCGTTATGCCCCGAGGGCGTGACCTTGATGCAATAGCGGAGAAGTTTCTGGAGGGACTGAATGATGAGTTGGGAGTTCAGTTGACTGTGGCAACCTTTGCGAACTATCAGGAGCTGGTTGATAAGGCTACCATTCTTGAAGACCAGCACCAGCAGATGGAGAATCGTAAGAGGAAGTACGGTCACGGGAAGTATAACTCTGGAGTTCAACAGAAACCCTGCTATAGCTCGTACTCAGGAAGTTCTGGATCAGGCACTAGCAAGTTTGGAGGGAATCATCACAACCATGGAGGCCACATTCAGCATGGAAGAAATGGACACAACCACCATGGTCACAAGCATGGCAATGGCAATGGAGGAAATGGCAATCAACAACATTTCATCTCTTCTACACCAATGAAGAAGGATCTGAGTCACATCACCTGCTTCAAGTGCAAGAAGACAGGTCACTACTCCAACGAGTGTCCTGAGGCAGAGAATGGAAATGGAAATGGCAATGGGAATTATGGAGGCAAGAAGCCCAATCCTTTCACTAAGGGGGATGTGAATCATGTCAATGTGGAAGAGATCTATGGGCAGCCTGATGCAGTGATTGGTAAGTTCTTGGTTAATTAATTTCCAGCACTCATTCTTTATGACACTGGTGCATCGCATTCATTCATATCAAGGGAATTTGTGGATAAACATAACTTGCCTAACATAGCTCTTAAGTCACCCATTCTAGTGAGTTCCCCAGGAGTCGAGGTCTATGGCTAGTCAGGGATGTTTTCAGTTGCCTTTGAACATAGAGGGACATGTTTTTCCCACGGATATGATCAGACTAGATTCACAAGGGTTGGTTGTAACCCTAGGGATGGATTGGATGTCCAAGTATGAGGGAAACATTGATTGTGCTAGTAGATCAATTTTTCTCACCACCCCAGAGAAGAAAAGGATCAAGTATGTATGCAGGCTTAAAACTAAGAGGACTCAGGTGAACTCTCTTGCGGGAGTTGTCCAGGAAGAAGTACCAGTGGTGAAGTATTATCCCGATGTATTTCCGGACGAGTTACCAGGTATGCCGCCAGAACGGGAGATTGAGTTTTTGATTGAGTTGCTACCAGGTACATGACCTATCTCCAAGAGGCCGTATCGGATGCCCGCTAATGATTTGGGGGAAGTCAAGAGAAATGGTATATTCTCCCGATTTCATCACCTTGGGGAGCCCTAGTACTCTTAGTGGAGAAGAAGGATGGAACCTTCAGGATGTGTGTGGATTACCGCTCTTTGAACAAGGTGACCATCAAGAACAAGTATCCCCTGCCGATGATCAATGACTTGTTTGAGCAGCTAGAAGGAGCTAGTGTTTTCTCCAAGATCGATCTTCGATCGGGTCATCACCAATTGAAGATTCGTGAGAAGGATATACCCAAGACAACTTTTACCACAAGGTATGGGCTTTATGAGTATACAGTCATGTCCTTTGGTTTGACTAATGCCCCTGCCTATTTTATGAGCATGATGAACAAGGTGTTCATGGAGTTCTTTGATAAGTTGGTTGTGGTATTCATTGATGACATATTGGTTTACTCCAAGAATGAGGAGGAACACGCTGAACATCTGCGCTTGGTTTTGGAGAAGCTCAGAGAACATCAACTTTATGCCAAGTTCAGCAAGTGTGAGTTTTGGCTCAAGGAAGTCAGATTCCTTGGACATGTAGTGTCAGGTGAAGGGATTGCGGTGGACCCTACCATGGTAGAGTCAGTCACAGGACGGAATGCACCCACCACAGTTGGCGAGATTAGCACTTTCCTTGGACTTGCGGGATATTACCGGAGATTTATTGAAAATTTCTCCAAGATTGCAAGGCCCATGACAGTGTTGTTGAAGAAGGACACCAAGTTTGTTTGGACTAAAGAGTGTGAAGCCAGCTTTCAAGAGTTGAAGAAGCATTTGGTTACAGCCCCAGTGCTAATCCTGCCTGACGTGCACAGGCACTTTCAGGTGTATTGTGATGCTTCACGTCGGGGACCTGGAGGTGTTCTTATGCAAGAGGGAAAGGTTGTAGCTTATGCTTCACGACTGGGCCTGCTGCGCTGATGTTGTTCTAGCCCAGTTGCACAGTGCTCCTTTTCCTTTTTCTTTTCTGTTAAACTTCCAAATATTCCACATGATTAAATATTCATCCAAATGCAATAATTCCAACTCCCATATTTTTCTAAAAATCCCACCTATTTAATGACATAACTTTCACTCATGTCAAAACAACTTTTATGTACTGTTCATATTCAAATTCAAATTTGAATATATTTAAACCACTCTGAAAATCCATTTCTCCTATTCTGCCACTCCAAATCCAAAACTAGGAATTTTCACCTTCTTAGTATTCACCCTAGCATTTAACAAAAATGAGTTGACATTTTTCTGGGCACTTTGGTTTTTCTGTTTTATTATTGCCTTAATTTTATCGTTATTATTTTGCTGCATTAGATTGCGTTGCTGACGAAGGAGTTGGACCAGAAGACTTTGAAGACCCAGAGGACTTTGCTGAGCCAGGTAAGCAGCCCTTTGACCATGTCTAAGAAACCCTTTTTGTGCATGTCATATGGCACTTTTATTGCTTGCATCGAAGTCATAATAATGCGGTGACAACTTGAGGTGGTTTGCCACCGTTACTTCCTCGTTGATACTTGCATGGTGCATGACCCTACCTCCTTATGAGGGTTATGCCGGTGGGAGTAGATAGGATGCTAAAGTAGTTGCTACGCAAAAAAGGATGGGAATATGCATGGTGATGGAGACAAAGTATTTTCAAAAGACTTTTCGAAATCCCTGTCGGGTGCCACTTATGCCCAAGGGAGATAATGAGTTGGGTAACCACTTGATGACGAAGTGGTGTACTGAGGCAAGTGTATGTGTTGTTTTCAAAATGGATTGGTTTAAGTTGCGACCGTTATTCCAACCTTACATGCGCAACCACTCTACCCTTATATGGGAAAGGGCATTATTGATTACATGGCCGATACTAGCTTGGAGCCCGCATTACTAGTGACGGGAGAGTCGTTGTTGCGCTCTCTCGGGACGGGGTCGTGCTAGGTAGGGCGGCCATGACTGTTTTCACAGGGCACCGGACACACCGTTGGTACCCCATGCTTGTGATATGTGATGAATATGGGAGCGAGGCTCCACAATTTTAAAGATGTGAAATGTTGGGCACGGGGGTTACTACCAATCGAGTGGACTCTATGTTAGTGTCGTCTAGGGAAAGATAGTGATCGGGTGCTTACCCAGGGTACTTGAGGTACCGCGGGTCGTGGATGACACGGAAGTTCCCCGGATCTTGTGGGTAAAGTGTGCAACCTCTCCAGAGTGTAAAACTATTCGAATAGCCGTGTCCACGGTCAAGGACAGTTGGGTAACCGCTCTTGGGATACGTCCATATGTTTCTGACAACAACACAGTTTGGTAAATATGTTGATGTGACTCGTGAGGAAGTCACGATAAGCTTGAGCACGAGTTGTTCACAACTCCTTTTCAATGTTAATGTCTGTAACCTCTTGATACTTGTTGCAGACGCATTCATGTCCTTGATAAACGTTGATCATACTTGCATGAGAAAAACTAGCTTTCCGCAAAAATGCCAAATTAGCAATAGTGCCTTGCATAATTATTCTGTTATCACCCTTGGGTTGCTTGCGAGTACATTCAAAGTACTCATTGGCTTGCCACTGGTTATTTTATTGGCCAGGCATGAAAGAAAAGGATATGATGAAGAATACTTTGGTGACGAACATGTGAGCTAGGACGCTTCCCAGTCAGAATGCCCGTAGGGTTAAGGCAGATGGCATGACTCCAAGTTATCGACGAAGATTTCCGCTGCGAAGTTATACTCCAGACTTGACCATAATGGTCATAATTTATATAAGACGGTATGTATGGATGTAAGATGCTTGTTATACAGCTTCTGTGTGTTCAGTGAGCATTGATCTCTGGGATCACTGTACACGTGCATTCGGTGATCACGACTTATGAGTCGGGGTCCCCACAACCTTCGTGACCTCAGTGCTCATCTTGACGAGCTGCTGGAGCCTGTAGTTGATGAACACTACGCGGCTGCCGCCACAGCCGTGAAAGGCCAAGTGGAGGGCCTACTGAATTAGTTCTACGGCTTCGTCCTCGCGCCTTCGACCCGCGATGCCACCGATCATGCGGCTCTGGCGGTGCAGGTGAAGGAGACGCTACCAAGGGAGGAGCACCTTCTGCGGGTGATGGTGGTGTCCAGGGGTGACTTGCTTGCGGCTGCTTCTCTGTTTTGTCCCTACAACATGTATCATGCCTCGTGGAGGCGTTAAAACTCGTGCTTGGTATTTGAAAGAATGATTGACTTGTAATATTTTCTTTGATATTTTGCAATTTTCTTCCTATTTGCTTTGTGTTCTGCGTCGGCAGAGCCCGGTCCCGCGCATACCTCAACCACCGTTGGGCCGACTAGAGACCAGGACGGACCAAGGAGTGAGGGGCTACGTGAGCAGTTAGGCTCCTGAGTCGCGATGCTCAGGAGTCCCCCTTGACGCGCAAACGGCTTGTGGGAAGAATACACAAGGATAGGTTGATGTTCTATGTTGGCAGAGCCCGGCCCCGCGCATACCTCAACCGCCGTTGGGCCGACTGGAGACCAGGACGGAACAAGGAGTGAGGGGCTACGTGACCAGTTAGGCTCCTGAGTCGCGATGCTCAGGAGTCCCCCTTGACGTGCAAACAATCTCCATACCTGCCCTCACCGAGGTTCGGCTCAGGAGGGGCGTGCGACGACCAGGTCTGAGGAACCTGACTTGGGTGGCGTGCACTTGGGCGTGACCCGAGCGCAGCCCCCGTGCCTAGCCCCCTCGCGTGACTATCCCGAGGGGAGGCGTTGCGGTGAGGCCAGACACTGAGCTCTGGGCTCCCTGAGGTTGGTACGGCCATGAGGCCACCCTCAGTTGTTTATCACCAGGGCGGAGCGTAGTGCTTCCGCTTGTGCACGGGCATAGCCGCTCCTCGGCAGTGTCGACGGCCAGCGCGGAGCATGGTGCTTCCACTTGGGCGTGGGAGGGGGGCTCCCTACTGGGGAGAGCCCCCGGGGCATGTACAGCCCCGCCCTGACACGTGCCTTGCACGACAGGGCTAGACTAGGTGTATCTGGGCACTCGTGAGCCTTCACGGGACTCACGAGGTCCTACCTCAAGGCGGGTTGCACCTGGTCTTGGTTCTTGTTCGTTGTGATGGTCCTGCAAGGTGGCAGACAACCTGCGCCGAAGGAATCTCCTAAGGCTATCGCGTGAGAAAGCGAAGCACCAACGGCCCTAGGAGGTGACGTGAACGGGGCCGGCCCGCCAGGCAGAGCTCAGCCGTTGGATTTATCAACGCTGCAGGGACGGGACCGAGCACAGACGCCGTGCCTAACCTACTCACGCGAAGGATCCTGAAGAAAGACGGCCGGTGCGCGGCTCCCATGATGGGTGACGACCGAGTAGGTAATAGTCATAGATAGGTTAAGCATGGAAAGCAAACTAGCTTAAGTAAATGCAAGGGAGATACATGCCACTGGGTCAGGCCCGAGCGGCTTGGGGATGATGCAGCCTGAGGGGCACCCCCAACAAGGTAGGCTAAAGTCATAAAAAGGGATACATGCCACATGGACAGACCCACGGGGCCTAGGAATGATGCATCCCGAGGGGCGCTCCCAGCTAAACGAACTTGGAAAATGTCACTGGTTACATTGTGAAGGAGAGTTAGGGCGGCCCGAAGTGCTGGGCGAAGAATTGCTCCTCACGAGCCACCGGGGCCCTGAGCCTTGGGAGGCTCTGGGGGTCCAGGTGGTTCCCTGAGGATCGTCTCCGTCTCCGTCAAGACGGCGTGATGCCTGGCCTCATGAGCTGCCAGGTCACGCCACAAGTTGCGCTGATAGGCGGACGATACGCTCGGCAGGCCAAAAGGCATGCAAATGTAGCTGTGCGGTGGACCCTCACGGTGGCCCACGCGCGAAGGCCAGAAGGGCTCCTGAGATGCGATGCTATTGAACCCTGGGATGTCAATGCGGACGTGCAGCCCGGCATCCCCGTCTGGACGGGGAGCTGCGCCTGGTGAGCGGCGGCAGCCGCGCATGGCCCTTGCGTCTTGTAGTTCCCGAGTGGTCCTGGTGATGAATTCCTGAGTGGTGGGCTCTCCTCGCCCTGTGTTCTCCTGAGGAAAACATGCCGTGAAGCACGCCTCCAAATGGTGCCCGAGCGCCTCCCTCGTGATGTTGGCAAGGTCCGAGGCCCTCGGAAGAGAGCCCCGAGCCCTGCGAGGAGGGCACCGCACGCCTTCTATGCGATGGAGGAGGTGCCCCTCGGCTGGCGCTGATCTGACGAGGTTCGGTTGCGGCGCCACCCTCCACGAGGTTACTGCAGGCGCAGCTGCTTCTTCTTCTTGGGGTGGCCTCGGGAGGCACTCGCCCTTCTTTATCAGTGGATGTCGTTTGCTGCAGCTTGAAAGGCACGCTCGAGGGAGCACACCGCATCTCTTTCTTCGCATGGGACCGTGATGATGCCGCTGCTTCCCAGCATCTTGAGGACATTGTAGCCGTGATGGGTCACCGGCATGAACTTGGCCAGGGCTGGATACCCGAGGATGGCATTGTACGGCAAGCGGATGTGCGTGACGTCGAAGTCGATGAGCTTGGTGCGGTAGTTCTTGCGTTCTCCGAAGTTGACGGGAAGCCGGACCTGCCCGATCGGGGTAGTGGAGCCGTCGGTCACTCCTGAGAAAGGCTTGGTGGGCTGAAGCTGATCATACGGCACTTGGAGGTTGTCGAACATGTCGACGGACAGGACGTTGAGCCCTGCGCCACCGTCGATGAAGGTCTTCATAACTTGCACGTTGCTGATGACTGAGGAGCAAAGCATCGAGAGGGCGCCTGCGGTAGCCGCACACTTGAGTTGATCCACCGAACTGAAGGTGATGGCGCACATGGACTACCTGAGCAGGCGTGTGGCCTCAAGCTTGGGAAGGACTGCATTCACATCACGAGCAAACTATTTTAAGATACATTGCGAGGCTGGGGCCTGAGCTCCGCCCAAGATGCAGGCGATGGCACGTGGCTCCTGGAAGCCCCCAACCCCCTCGTCTTGATGGTGGTCGTCATTCCTTCTTGGCAGCTGCGATAGTGGGGGAAGACCGGCGTTGCCTTGAGGACGATCCTCGCGAGGCTGATCCCTCCTGGTGCCCTCGCGAGGCTGATCCTGCCAGCGGTCCTCACGAGGCCGGTCGTGCCACTCCTGGCGCGGGCCACAGTCTTCCCAGCGTCCGCCACCGCATCCTCCTCCTCGTCCGTAGCCCCAGTCGTTGCGCTCGGGGCGTCGACCGAAGCGTCCTTCTCGAATGGCTCTGAGCTCTTGACAGTCACTGGTGTTGTGGGTATGCAGGTTATGGAAGGTGCATAACGGTCAGCTGCTCTTGGATGACTCGGGCTGGTCTCTGCCGCGCTTGGTGTCCGGTTCCGCTGCGAGCACGCTTGCTCCCTTGCGCTTCACGTCCTTGGCTTGGCTTTCTTCTCCTCCGGGTCCGCAGCTGGGAGCTCGAGGAGGGAGAGGCACCCTTCCTCAGCTCTTGCGCACTTGGTCGCCAGGTTGAACAGCTCCAGGGATGTGCACATCTCATCGTGGATAGCGAGATCCTCCTTCATCTTGACATCGCGGACGCCATCAGAGAAAGCGGAGATGATGGCCTCGTCCGTCACCCTGGGGATCTTTAGACAAACGTCGTTGAAGCGCTGGATGTATACGGAGGTCTCTCTGGTTGTTGCATGATCTTGGCGCAGGTCACCCGCTTGGCGGGGCGGTCGCGAGTGCCACAGAGGTTAACAGCAAGCAGTTCGCATCTCGTCGAGAGGAGATCGAGCACGGACTCGAGTTGAGGGGCGAGGCGGGCGCCATACTTGAGCCATGGGAAACCAGTTCGCCATGACTTTCGTCCTTTGTTGGATGCCTCGATGCTCAGCTCGTGAGCTGCGAGGAACTCCGCTTGGTCGGGGTGCCGTCGTGAGGAGGCAGATCTGGCTTGAACTTGCCCGCCGGAGGCGCCTCGCGCTCGGGGTGAAAAAGCGCGGCAGCCGACTGTGGTCACCTGGGCCCGTCTTGGAGATGGAGCTTGGTCCTGCTGCCCGCTGCTACTGGCGGGGCGGGGCCTTGCTGTGACAAGCGATCGGCGCGGCGGTGGGAGGAGTGGCGGGCGTTCTCTTGCGGTCGAGGACTTCTTGACAACTTCTTTCTTCACGCACGGGTGCGGATGCGGTCGTCGCGCCCTGTGAGCCGTCACGCCTTGGCGCCCGAGCGCCGTCTTGAGTCTGAAGGTGGTGGGCGCTCCGTGAGCTCGTCGCCCATAAGCTGGCGGGCGAGGCGATGAAGGGCTGCGCGAGGGAGCCTGCAGCGCGGACAAGCTTCAGCGTCTCGGTCGGCCGATCCTCGTAGAGGTCGTCGACTAGGCGGTAGCGCAAGAGCTCGTGCGCCATGAGGAGCGCGTCTCGTGCGTCCATGGGAGCGTGACAAGCGTGGGACGATGAACCAGCTGGAATCGGCGATGGAGTGCGGTGTGGCCGTCCAGCCGCACCGAGGGGTGCAGCGAGGATGCTTGTTGTTCGTTCCCCACCGGGCCGGTGGCGGTGTTGGCGGCAGGCGACGGAGAGCGACGGGGTGGCCCGCCAACAGGGGCCTTCTGAGCAACGCGGGTGGCGAGGGCAGCCCGGTGCTCGGCGCGGGCTCGGCGTGCGTCCGCCATGGAGACGATGAAGCGACGTGACGCGAAGCGACGGAAGGGAAGCTTCGGCGCACCCCTACCTGGCGCGCCAAATATCGGATCACGGGTTCCAGCAAAACCCTTAAGGTTCGAACTCTGGGGTGCGTGCGAAGTTCTTTCCCTCCTACCGATCCACTCCCTCGCATGCTAAGATCTCGCGGACAAACTCAACGAACTCACAACACAAGAGACACAAGATTTATACTGGTTCGGGCCACCCTTGTGGTGTAATACCCTACTCCAGTGTGGTGGTGGTGGATTGCCTCTTGGGCTGATGATGAACAGTACAAGGGGAAGAACAGCCTCCTGAGGTTGAGGTGTTCTTGTGCTTGGTGTGTGGCTAAGGATCAGGTGAGATGCCTCTGAATGAGTTAGTTCCGGATCCGTTCCTATGGTGGTGGCTAGTTCTACTTATATAGGCCCTGGTCCTCTCCCCAAATATTGAGCGGGAAGGGAGCCAACAACGGCCAATTTGAAAGTGTACAACTAGTACAGCTTATCCTGACAATAGCGGTATTCGCCTTTGATGAGGACATCAATACCATTGGTACACCCACAACCCCTGCTGCTATACATACTGGACCTATTACTAGAGCTCGCGCACGCCAATTAAATTATCAGATACTTTCGTTTCTTGGTAATGATTCTAATGTTCATGAGAATATGATGCTGCCTAAATTGGATACATTTGTTTTGCTTACAAATGAAGGGCACATCATGGATAAGAGGGATGAACAACTGGAGCAAGACCAAGCATGAAGATGATGGCATCTTGTGAGGAACAAACGGAGTTACAAGTGATGATTTCAGGACTTTGAGGCCACCATAATGAGTGCATCAAGCCTTGGAAAAAATATACAAGATGCCGCATCATAATATTCGTCCATAGGCTATTCTAGGTGCTGCATCACCTTATTATTGGGCCAGGCCCATGTAATTTTGAAATACTTAAGTATAGGTTGTTTTTAGAGTCCGTTTGTGTGGGGAAACAAGAGTTAGGGTTAGTTCCGGACCCCTCCCTCAAGGGCCACGAAATTCCCTCCTCTTCCCCCATATATACAGCCCTTAGAGCGTCGTTTAGACTTTGAGTTTTGTTTAGATTAAAAGTTCACCATAGCTGCAACTTCGTGTACTTCGTTTGTGTTCAACAACCAAACAAAGGCGTCACAGAACCCCACCTTGATCAATAAAGCTTCCCTCTTATATTTGCAATATCCAGATTGCAATCTTAGTTTCTTGCTTGTTCTTCGTTTGCCTGCAGGAAACAGACCTTCGTGGTCAGGTTGATCGTGCTCCAGCGTGGTCAATAACCTCTCGGAGTTGGTTTAGCGATTGCTAAGGCGCGACGTCCTCGCAAGTTCGTAATTGGATCGTCAAATTCGACTTCCTCCAAAACGATAGCCACCATCTCATTGAAAGACGGGACACCTTTATCTCTATCAAGTGGTATCAGATTTCCAGGTTGCTCGGTGAGATTTTACAGTTTTTCGTAGTTTAGATCGAGTCTGTTCTTCATACCTACAATCCACGAAAAAGCCACAAAAAAATTAGGGTTAGTTCATCATATCCGAACCAATCTGAGTGTCACAACCTGATTTTCATGCCACTACACTTAAGCTAACAATCATGATAAAATGTGGTTTGACAAAAACTTTTGAGTGTTTTGGACCTTGCCTTGATTGGATTTTTGTCTGTTGTTTGCAAGTGCTCTAAAAATCAAATAAATCCTCCAACTCCTATACTTCATCTCCTTGCTCCAAACTCCTGAACCAATGATCATGCCATGTGTATAGGACATAAAAAATAATTTCTTACAAAAATAATTTGGACAAATAGTATTTTTGAAAATTAGTTCTCCAAAAAACCCCTGAATTGAGGTTTGCACTGCAAGTACTTGACTTGGGGTATGAAAAATATTTCAAAGAGTATATTTGAAACCTATTAGGTATAGGACTACCAAAAACCACAAAAATATAATTTTAAAAGTTATTTTCCTATTTTAATTAAAAGCTTTTACTTAAGGCAAGAAATGGTCTTTAATAGGGAAAAATTATTTTATTGTTTCAAAAATATTTTAGGAAAATAAGGGAAACTCAGTGGACATATATTTTCCATATATAAGAGTTCCAACACATGGTCATGTTCAAAATATTGGACAAAACCTCCCAAAACCATTCCTGCCCATTTCAAGGATTTGAAATATTTCTACAGGAAATATTTTCATAAAAATCCAAGGAAAATCCAGCAAGTCACAAATGCACATTGTGATCGCCTTGCAAAGCCTCATCTCAATTAAGGTCATTTTGGTCCACCGAAATGCCCCAAAACCCTCTCTGTCCAGAATCAAATTTGAACAACTTTGTACTACCAACTTTCTCTCCTTGACCCCAACTTTTGTGAGCATGATCACATGACCAAATGATGACACTACACCAAGTGGTGCATCAAGGAGAATTTATTTGCATGAATAAATCTTGGTAAAGCCATTTCTGCTAATTTCTAGGGTTTACCAAAGTTGCAATGTCAACTTCCTCCAAATGAGCTCCAACTTGGTGATCAACCTCATTTCTATATGACACTTGATCCTGTTAATCTTCATATCATTTGGACTTCATTTGCTTGCCCAAACCACCACCAAAGACCTTTTGGCAGAAATTTAAAATGAATGTTTTGGCCATTTCCACTAATCTCCATGAGCTAAGCTTTCTCCCACAGCATCATCTGGTCCTCCTCTAACCCCTCCATCTTTCCCTGCCCGAGGAGCTATGATTATGGGGGTGAAAAGCTCTTTTCCCTCTCTGGACGGCTGCATTTCTCCCATTTTCTCACCTCTCTCTCACTCCTGCCAGGTCCTAGAGCATCCAAGGCCTCCTCCCCCCTTGTTTATTCTTCCTGAAGCGACTGGACACAAGTGGACGCGCGAGTGCGCGCGGAAAAGCCGTGGATGCCAGCCAAAGACGCGCTCTGGAGCGTGAGGCAGAGCAGGCGACCATTGACGCCGCGTCCCCTGACCACCTCAAGCCTCCCCTTGCGCCAGTCGAGGTGCCTCGACGTCCGCAGCATGCCACCGCGCTGGCCCCCTCCTTCCCCTCTCTGTCCTGCCCGTGCCGCGTGTGCCCAAAGCCGGACGAGCCTGCCAATGCGCGTGCGAGATCGTGGCTCCACCCGGAGCTCGCCCCGCCCCCTCTCTCTCTTCCTGGCGCCCTACTCCACCCCCATAAACGCTGTAGACAACCCCACTCCCTCCCTCCTGGTCGCCCGAGCCGTTGCCGCGGCCACCCGTGCGCCACGTCCACGGTGAGCCACGGGTCGGCTACATAAGGCCACCCCCGAGCCTCCCCTCTACTCCTTTGGCTCTCTCTCCTTCCCGTGCACCCCCTGGACCAACCCACTCCCCTCCTCGCGCCCTCCAACCTCGTCCATGGCCGGAGCAGTGCCACCGGCCGCCGCTTAAATTCATGGGCCTCGACCCCTCTCTCGTCCCCATGAACACACCCGCACCCTCTCATCACCACCGCCAACTCCCCCCGTGCTCCATCCCCTCCTCCTCGTGCCTTCCTCGCCTTGCCGAACCCCGCCGTCAGCCCCGATTCGCCGCACCCGAGGCCCTCCTCTTCCCGGGCTCCCCCGTGGGCGTGCAGCACATGGGCCAGGTGCTGGCCATGGCATCTTGAGAAGTCCTTGGTATCAGGGAGCCTCCGGAGGTGGCCCGTGCTGCCCCGGAGAGCGCCGGCGCCCGCTCGGCCTTGCCTCCCCTGCCTCTGCTATGTTCGAGCGAGAGGTAGGAGACGGCCTGAGCACCGGGCCCCACTCGTCAGCGACCCGGTGGGCGGGCCCCGCCCGTTTAAGTGGAGACGGACCGGGAGTAAACCCGCTTCCCGCGCAGTGAAGGCGTACTCCGTCCGGGGCGCCTTCGACGTCGCCCTGCCACCCGCGCAGCTGAGCCACTGGGCCGACCCAATGCCTATCTCTCGCCCAGTGCGCAGAATAAGGGTATAGCCTTTTTCTTATTTTCTTTTCCCATATGACTTGTAAAATCCTCAAATAATTCAAATGATATCCAAATTTGATGATTCAAATTTAAAGTGACTCCATAAATCATGCTCTACCTGGTGGTGCAACATGCACATTTTTCCAGGAAACCTTTCTTCACAAAAATTAAATAAATTCCATTTTTTCATTTCTGTAATGAACTATAGAAAATCATAGAGAACTCGTTTTTGATCCAAATTCCATGATTCAAAATCCTAGATGTCTATAAGTTCAAAACTTAGTTTTGGAACATTTTTGCTAATACTTTCTGTATCACCTTAAATAATGGTCTATTTCTTCATGTATAGCCAACTTTGCAAATTCATATTAAATTTATTTGAGCTCCAAATCCAGTGAAACCAACTCCTAGATGCTTCTAAAAACATAGTTTGTTAAATGGGTGCCTTTGCTCATTTTTCAAAAATATGTTTCTGTACACTTCTTACAAATCCATAAACCCCTTGATTCCATCATATCAAAATGTTCAGAAATATTGTCACGACCGGTTTTTCAATAAAAATATTTATTGAACAACCGACCTATGAAGGCCAATATGAGGAAAATCCCTCATACCGGTAGACAAAACTTTGATACAATAAGCCAGTAGCATTACAATATTACAGGGGTCGGACTGAAGATGCCCAACCAATTATTACAAACACGCCGATAATTACACATAGTGGCGGATATGACTCAAAGGTGTGGGATGGAAATACTACTGACTCGAGATATGAGTGGTTGGTGGGATAACACAGCGGGGTGGTTAATAAGTCTACTGCACTGGCGGCTCATCGAGCGTCGAGGTGAGGCTCGATGGATTTATTTGCGTAGCGGAAGCGGATATATCACAATGACTAGTCCAGGGGGTCACACGAGACTGACTGGGATTCCTCTAGGCGTCGGACTCGCTATCGAATTGTTCATCCATGAGATCGCCTTCGTCAGCATCTGGCCAAATCAACAAGCCAGGTGAGTACTTTGAAAGTACTCACAAGACAGTTTGGACAAAAGATATAACAAATGAATGCATGGATGAGTCATGATTAATTTTAAACAATGCTCAGATAAATCAGTATAGCAAAATAAAATAAGAAGGTAATCGGCGGTAGTCCGCTCGAAAACCCAAAGAAGGATAAACTCAAAACCGTTAAGTATCGAGTAGCGCCTCAAAGGGTAAAAATAAGTAAAACATGCCACGCGATCGAGGCGTCACGGGCTACACCTCATAAAGGGCTTATAATGAAAATAAATAACAACAATGCCGCGATCGGACGTCTGGCGACATCGCGAAAGGGCTTATAATGAAAATAAATAACAACAATGCCGCGATCGGACGTCTGAGCGACATCACAGAAAGGGCTTATAATGAAAGTAAATAACAACATTGCGCGATCGGACGTCTGGCGACATCGCAGAAAGGGCTTATAATGAAAATAAATAACAACAATGCCGCATGATCGGACGTCTCGAGCGACATCGCGAAAGGGCTTATAATGAAAGTAAATAACAACATTGCATGATCGGACGTCGGCGACATCGCAGCAAGGGCTTATAATGAAAATAAATAACAACGTTGCGCATGATCGGACGTCTGGCGACATCGCAGAAAGGGCTTATAATTCATTATTCATAGCTCGACAAGATATAGTGCTCACGGAAAATATTCATCACAAGACAATAAGCGGGTTAGTCCGTTCACGGAAAGCAAACATTTAATACTCAAATGGTTCTCGGGAGTTTACATCCTTTGAGGCGGCCTTTGGACAAGATGAGATGATCACGGTACTTGGACATGAATAAGGTGAATTCAAAATTTTGACTCTGCGAGTTTGTACCAAAATTGTCCACAGCCAGCAGTTTCCATAGTCACGAAGGACTAGTTCCGTCTCTGATATTCGGAGGAAACACAACTAACTAGTACACACCCATCATACCTCACGTTGCCAGGAATCACCCTAGACAGCGTTTAAGAAAAACTTTGAGGACGGGAGATCACAATCTCGAATAGCATGGGATCAAATTTATATCTGGCAGCTCTAAGGGTGTCCCCTCTCGGTCCCAACCGGAAAGACCCATGCCCCCTGACCGGATGAAAGGCTTTAATCCAGGGCCATGGAACCTTCATCCCGGCCACTCGATTTGGTGTGTACCAGGAAGTGGTTTGCAACCTACTAGGCCGTATCCCTGCGGGAAACATGTGGTAGTACGGAAAGGAAGACGGACGGGAAACCGACCGATTTATGTTGACACTGGGTCAACGATATGGCATAAACCTGGCATGCTACAACACTTCCATCTTACCCATACTCATGCCAACTCATGGCCATGCAACAAGTTTCCAGCAACTCATGGATTTACCGAGCTCATTTGCCTCAATGCTCACGAGATAAACTATCATCAAAATGCTCATGAACGTGCCATGATACAAAATAATGCAAACATGCCCAGACACTCATCATATCAAAAGTTCAAACTTAGTTTGCCTGGTTCGGAGTAGTCGGGGTCTAGCTCGGCGAAGTTCGCGGTTCCGTCACCTCCTTCGGTATCTACGGTAAACAAAAATATGCGTGCTAACGTAAATACCGTGGGGTACAGAAAGTTGATCCAAATATTTTTCAAATAAATCTGATAAAAAACTAGACAAAATTTTAAAGAGTACAGAAAACGAATCAATCAAAAATACTTTTCTGATTAAAAGTTATAAGAGTTTTGGTGCAAGGACCCATCTGTAATGAAATAGAAAGTTTCCAGGGGCTCTGCGGAAAAGTCCAGAAAACGGTTCGTTTAAAAGAAACCACTGAGAGGCTGACAGGCGGGCTCCACATTTCAGGTTTGAAAATTTGAAAGAGGGAAACAGGGCGACGGCGCCCGAGAAATCTTGATGGTCGGCGGCGATCCACGGCGAGGCAGAGTGATCGGACGGTACCTTCGTGATCGCACGTCCTTCCGCGCGTCTGTGGAAGGTGGAAGTGGTCGCCCGGTGAGTACCACGTCGGCGGCGACGCTTGCTCGACAGACGGTGGTTGGACGGTCGTGGATCTCGCCGGAGAAAACTGCGGGGCCAAAATTGAGGTGGGGTTATCCAACTAGAGGTGGTGCGAGGCTACGGGCGAAAGTAGAGGCGGCGGAGGAGTTCTCACCGGAGAAAACGATGCGAGCCGAGGCGGACGGAAGTGGCGGTCGGGAGGAAAGGCCCCTCGAGGCCCTTCGAGGGGCTTGGCGAGGTTTTGGGAGGTAGTGGAGGTGTCTTGGGGCGAGAGCAAGCTCGGGGGGCTATATAGCCAGCCTGAGGCGGTTGCCGGAGCAGGGTTCTCCGGCGAGGCGATTCTGGCGGCGTTAATGGGTGGGCGGTCGGCTTAGGAGCTTGAGCATTGACTAGGTGGAGTAGTGGTGCCATTCTAGGGTCCAGCTCAGCACGGGAGGAAGGATTACGGCTTGCCCTCGACGGAATGGCCGCACGGCCCGTCGGCGGCAGAGAGCATGCTCTGCGCGTGCCAAGCCACGGCGGCGGTGCCGCATGCGTCTGGCTGGCAAGGAGGTGGCCACGATGGAGCCACCAGGATGTTTAGGCGGCGCCCGACGGCGTTGCGCCGTGGTTTTGCCTCTTATCGCCCGTTCACGGTGGTGCAGCCGCCCGCAAAGCACGCCAGCCTTGGCGAGCGAGCGCCACCAGCGCGAGAGCGTGCCAAGCGCGCATGTGGAGCTTCGGACAGGCGAGGCCAGGCTGCGAGCAGCGTGCCAAGGGCACTGTGGACTCGTGACTGAAGTTACTAACGGAGATCGACCGAACTCCTGAATTTTACGAAAGTGAGCGAGCGATTGCATGCCGGTGTTCGACAAAATGATTCTGGTATCCAGGATTTTTCCTTGAGCTGATCTTTGGTGGAGTGGTCTCTCATTGCAACTAGAGGTTGCCTGAATTTTGGTGGAATTTTTGGAGAAGTGTAGATATGAATTTCACCAAATTTGGCAAATCTGGTCCAAACTTGAAGTGAGTGAAATTTGAAATATTTGAAAAGAAGAAGAGTGGATCAAGATGGTTCTGGGTTGTGGATACCAAGGACTATCCAGGGGTGTGGAGTTGAGGTCAAAAATCAAAAGCATTAGGGTACTTGCCTTGCAAATCACCTAGGCTCAAAAGAAAAGACAGAATTATTTTGGAAGGAGAAATAATTGGAATAAAATCCAAAAATGGATTTTATTAGTTTGGACAGAATGTTTGAGTTGTACCAAAGTGGAAGGAGAGATTTTTGGGAAAGTTTTACCATGTGGTGCATGGAAGAATCATGAATGGTTTCAGAAATGGGAGAGGATCAAAAACTCCTAGAGTTTCCTTTTGAGAGAAAATAAACTCCAAAGATCTTTCTTGAAATTTTGAGAAGAGGGCAATCAGAATAAAATTTAAAACCAAACACTAGAGTTGAAGGAGATGCAAAAATAAAAATATTTGCTAAAGGGAAAAAGCTTTGAGAGAGATTTTTGGAAGGGTTTTGGAGACCTCCTTCCATCCAACAAAATTTTGAAGAAAACCAAAGGAAAAATTTTGGAGCGTCACAACACCTACCCTTTCGGGGAAGCTGATCGTGTCCCGCGAACACCTATGGGACCTGGGTCCCTTGTGGTTCGGAGGGGGGCGGAGATTGCACGAAGAGCGGATCAGCGATGCACACGAGCAGATTTACCCAGCCCGAGCTCTCAGGAGATAATACTCCTCTTGCTGCTTTGTGGATTGTATTCTGTTCTTGCTAGGGAGCAATGGGAGCTACAAAACCTAGCTTCAGCGTGGTCTCGTATGAGTAGAGTGAACTAAGCGGAGCAGAACCGAACCCTTTCTCGTTGCACTTGGGCCTCCTTTTATAGGGACAAGGGGTCACCACATGTGGCAAAATAGACAAGGGTAAGATAGTAAAACAGAGGTTGGTACACCGCTTTATGCAGTGTCTGATGATCTATACCTAACTCGACGGACAAGGGACAAGAGTCATAAATGCCGTCTCGATCGCTGAAGCGATTATAACAGGACCGTCAAGTGCGCCTCCGTTTGCCACGATGGTAGCTCGTCGGCGCCGCTTATCGCTGCTCCCGCTGGCTGCACAGCCCGTCGACCGCGCGTGCTTAGGAGAGCCCGTGGTGACACGTTGGCGGATGAGCTAGAGCGGAGATGAAGAGATCACTTGCATGGCGAGCACCTTGCAGCGGCAAGGTTCTTGTCGTGCTTAGGAGCTTATCGCTCACCAAGCCTTCCGGCAAGCTCCTCTTGCGGGGCCTTGTTTCGCCGTGCCTGGGTGGCCTTCCGGCAAGCTCCTCTTGCCGGGGCCTTGATTACTTTGTTCTTTGAATGGCTCCAAAGGCTGCTTGAGATCTTGGCGGTCATCGAGGCCAGCCTCGCAGCGAGGTGCTGCAACTGCACTGTGCGAGTTGAGGTGCTAGGGTACCCTTACTCTAGTACACCGGCAGCAGAGCCCGGGCCTGGGCCACACACGCCAAGCTCTGGGCCAGGCCCAAAACGATTGCAGACACGCGTGGTCTTGATTACGCCGTTACTGCCTTGGACCCACCACGCCTCCCACGAGCGCCACGCACGGGCGTGGCGTCGTGGGGAGATCGTGGGAGCTTTCTTTAATGGAAAAATCGGAATGCCGTCCCTCTCCCCTTTATAGCGGGGAGCAGGCAGGGCGCCCACTTGCCCCCTTGTCACATCGGAAAAACCCCGTCGCTTCCCCCTTTCTTCTCGAGCCCAAAGAGCGCTCCGCCCCCTCCATTGCCACGGTGCCACCTGCCGTCGACCTCCTCCACCACCTCTCCCCATGGCTCGAAGGCCGACAAGGGAAAAGGCGTGAAATCGGCCGGCGCAGCGGCTCGCGGTGCTGCGGAAGGAGGCGGCCCTCTTCGACCCCGCTTGACAGGGAAGGAGCTGCAGGGGAGCTGTACTATCTCTTACAGTCGACGGAGACCCGGGCGCACCAGCCTGCGAGAGTCATCCCGCCGCCACCTCCGAGAAGGTTTACATCGGGTGCCCTTTTTGGCGCTTTTCTTCCTGCGGGCTCTGCCGCCTTTCTAATTCTTCTGTGATGTCATGAACACATATGGCCTCCGCCTCCTTGATTTCACCCCAACGCCGTCCCTCACCTTGGCCGTTTTCGCACACCTCTGCGAGAACTTTGTTGGGGTCCACCCAAACGTCGCACTCTTCCGCCATTACTTCATGCCCCGTGTAGAGAGAGGAGAGCCGCTTGCCGGGGGGATTGCATGGGTCTCTAGGATCGGCAAGAAGAGCGTATCTTGACGGAGAGTTGCGTAGCAAGTGGGAGGAGTGGAAGCTGGCTGGTGTTGGATCTTAGAGGAGGAGCCACAGCCTTTCACCGCCCTGCCAAACTCCCATAGTCTTGCGACAATGGCTGGAGTAACTTGGCGCGGAAGGCGACAAGTTGAAGATTGCCGTGACTAGGATCTTGCGTCTCCGGCAAGCAGGGCTTACCGTAGGAGCAGTTGGCGTGGACTTCGCCGCCGCCGCATTGCGCCCTTGCGAGGAGAGGAGGAGGCCTGCTTGGGAATTCAAAATGCGGCGGACATCATGAGGCTGCGCCGGGTCTGAACTGGAATTTTACTACCTTGGAGCTGGGCGGCATGCTGCGGGAGTTGTTCAAGCCCGATGCGAGATCACCCGAGTGGTGCATGTTGCGAAGTCGTGCCCTTGTGCAACAACTCGTCGCTTAAACAGCGACATCCGCGCGATGATGCCGTTGTGCGATTCCCATGGAATCATTCCAACTTGGCGAGGAGACCGCCCGACGATGTCGTGCGGCAGTTCTTCGACAACTTGGTGGAGGTGCCGATCCGCGCCGGCGAAGAGCGGCTCACCCGCGACACCACCGATCACGAGATGGCGCGCGCTCGCCACAAGGTTGGAGGCGGCGAAGCTGCCGCCGCCCGGCGTGTTTGAGTTTACCGTCGAGGCGGAAACAGCCGGCGGCAAGCCTTGCCGACCGAGAAGAGCTTGTCGGTGAGGAGGAGCAGGCCGAGCAGCGTCGATCCGGAAGAGCGGCGGTGGCGCTTCCCTCCGCCGTCAAGCAGCTTGCGCAGGAGGAGGCCAGCGGCCCCGCCAAGAGGCGCCTCCGCAAGACGGGGAGAAGTGGCGGGCGGCGGAGCGGCCCGGCAACCGCCTCGTCACCCGGCGCACTCCACAGCGGCAAATATTGTTGCAGCGGGGCTCCTCACCGCCACAGCAATGGGAGGGGTCTTGGAGTCGTGGCCCCTGCATCCGCCAAGCGTCGAGGAATCTTCTCCTCAATTAAATCGCGCGGGGCGAATTTGACCTCTCCGCCCTCAGCTCCGAGGAAGAAGAGGAAGAGTAAGATCTTGTCGCTGCTACTTGCAACACTTCAATTTATTGCTTTATTTTGTATCTGACTGGCTTCATTCTGAACCTTCTCCTTCTTCAGGACACTAGCTCAGAGGGCGTCGAAGAGGGCCAAGACCCCGGTGGTTGTCGTCTCAGATGATTACCACAATGGCGACAAGGGCGCGTCTGGGACTCCTTGCGGACCGGCAACCCTTCAACGAGCAGCCCCGACACAACCCCCAGCGTAAGTGTTTTGGTTTACTTCTCGTGGTTAGGTGTGCTTGGGTGCTTCTCCGTCACTGATATCTGGTTTGTTGAATCATGTAGGAGCGAGCAGCCACATCGGGGAAGCACGGAGGTCACTCCCGGCGTTACGCTTGCTTCAACTTCGCCCAAGGAGAACTCTCCGCCAAGGGAGGCGCTCTCCGGGAAGGGCGCCTCTCCGACAAGGGAGCTTCCCGACAAGGGCAGCGCCAGCGACCCTCCGGTTGTGGAGACATGACAACAGATCCCATTGCGGGTAATTTTCTTGTTTGAAAATCTCCTTGGATTCTCTTTTCTTCTTTCTTTTCTTCGTACATTTGCTTGACTTGTTCTTTCTTTTTCGACCATCAGATCCAACATGGGAGATCCGATGGGGCCGAGGCTGCCGGCGAGGAGGGCCTTCATGGCGACAATGTCGGCGCCGCCAATATGGAGGAGGAGGCGGCGCCGATGGGTCCGCCCGGCGAGGAGGCCGCCAAGGCTCTTTGGCGCGAGGCTGAGGAGGATCCAGCGATCGCCAGCAGCAGCCTGAGGCGCGAGGCGCCAGCGCTACACCGACCGCCGATCCTCCGCCACCGATGCCGCACCAGACTCCGAAGAGCCCGGCCCAGCGCCTACGAAGGCGGCGAGGTGTCTTTATCAAGCGCCCATGGGCATCAAGCTCCGAGGCACGGCGAAGGAGACCTTGGCAGGCTGCTTGCCTCCGCCCGGGCTGTCGCTGGTCGATGCTCGAGTAGCAGTGGCAGAGAGCGAGGAGGAGCGATTGCTAAGGAGGTTCTTTGTCGCTCTACTGCGCCCAAACAAGCCAAGCTGGAGTCGAGGCGCTTGTTGCGAGGCGGAGTCGACTTGGAAAGCGTCTTGGAAAGAGCTCCGGCAGCGCCAACAAAGAAACTCTCCGGGATATAGCGGGCGCGGGAGCAACTTGCTGAAGCGCCGCGGCCTTCATCTTGGAGAAGAGGCGAGGTCGAGGCAGCGAGGCTTGCCGGCAAGAAGCTCTCAGCGAGAAGGTGAGCTGGCGCAGCGGAAGATCAACCTCGACAGCTATGAGGAAGATCTCGCCGTCTTGCGAAGCAAGCGATTAGCGGGCCGCCGGGAGGCAAAGGATGCTGCTGCGGCTGCCGAGGCCGCCAGAAGGAAGCTGGAGGCGAGGTGGCTCAGCTGGAGTCCACCCTCGAGGAAAAGCGCCGCCGAGGTCACGGGTTGAAGCATTGGCGTGAGAAGGGCGCCTACACCCTCGGTGAGTTGCAGGCGCCTTCTTTGAGAAGATCAAGGAGATTAGCGCTGCCAAGGACTCCAAGGCGGATCTGGGCTAAGCCCGACCACCTTGGCGGAGGCGTTGGAAGGCGCCAAGGAGGCGGAAGCGGGCCTACTAGAAGATCAAGTCAACGAGGCTGCTTTGTCGAATCTTTGTGACTGCCCAGAATAATCTCGAGAGGCAGTATAATGCCTTTGGGCGGAAGGTCTTGTGGACACCGCCGCCGGCATCCATAATGAGTGATGGGTGGGGATGGTGGATCTTGGGTACTCCACCGATGAGAACCTCCAACCCAGCGTCAAGCTCAGCCTGTTCTTCAAGGCGTCTTGGCGGGTCTCCGGCTGACTCTGGCGAGGAGATCCCAAAGCGGTGGCGGAGAGTCGCGCCAAGTTCTTGCGGGGCTCTCGAGAAGGTCTTGATGAAGGTGGCCTTCCGCAACCCAGGCGTCGATTTTACCAAAGTCCTCAAGTCCCTGCCTCCATCTGTTGGCGTTGAAGCGCTCAAAACCCTTATCGCACCATTGTGGATAGGGTGGCGGAGTCAAGAGGCTCGATGGCGACAGCGTGGACTAGGCCGCCCGGGCTTATCTTTCTCTTGTCGCTGTAGATCATATTTAGGCGAAAAATCTATTAGATCGCGACAAGTTATCATGTAATATACACTATCCTAGGCAATCGAATGCAATGTTATTTCCTTTACTCGATTTCTTCCTTGTATGCTTATGCCCTCGCTTTTAGGGAACTTGTCGGTGCGAACACCTTTGCCTTGGCTGAGTCACGGAACTTCAGCAGACTGCTGGCGATGCCGCCTCCGACAAGCAACCTATCGCAACTAGTTGCAGCACACTTAAGTTGTTGGCGGACTCGAAACAAAGTAAGAGCGCCAAGCTAGTCATGATCGGTTCCTCAGCGCACAAGTTTTCCATACAAAGTACTATCGTTCGAGGAAGATAACTTAAAAATTTAAGACTGGTCGTTTAAACTTAGCACTTAGCTTCTCTGTTGTCCATTTCCGGCAAGGCGGCGGTTCCTCGGCGGCGCTTGGCGGCCCTCATTATCTTCTCCTTCCCCGGTTAACTTGTGGGTGGATGAACCTTCCTCTTGTTTGAGAAGAAAGAAGAAAATAAAGTTATGGAGCCTAGTGGCTCGTTATCGCTTACGGATGTGGATGCTGCACAAAATGTTAGAGTACACATGCATACAAGATTATGAAAGCATGTATTGACAAGTTATGCATAACACATAAACTTCTTGATGCTGCAGAGTGCGTGCCCGGCTTTGTACAAAGGATTACATGCAACAGCGGCAAGACTTGTACAAAAGGGTGGTTCTTGAGCAGGTTCCGACAACCATTTCTATCAGGTAAAACTTGCGAAGATGCTCTATATTCAGGAATTGCTCACGGAACGCCGTCTTGGTCTCAAAGCGGACATCGCCGGGCCTAGTGACTTCGTTTCACCCGATAAGGGCCTTCCCACTTGGCGTCAACTTGTTGGAATTCTTGGCGGATTGAGCAGCGAAGAACAAGGTCGCCTTCCTCGAAGCTTCGACATGGACTTTGCGGCTATGGTAGCGGCGCAAAGCTTGCTGGTAATGAGCAGCTCGTCTGGCAGCTTTGAAGGCGATCTTCCTCGAGGAGCAGCGTCATCTTGTCGCAGCTGCTCTTGCTCAACTCATCATAGCGAGCACTCGAGGTGACCCATATCTGAGTTCCGTGGGAGAACTGCCTCTGCTCCATAGACTAGGCGAAAGGTGTGCGGCGATGGCTCGATTTGGCGTCGTCTGATCGACCAAGAACCACCGGCAGCTCCTCGATCCGATTTCTTCCGCTTTGCGCTGCTGTCAAAGTTCTGGTCTTGAGTCCCGCAGCACTTGGCGTTTGCTCTCTACCTTGTTGTTGCTTCTCGGATGAGCAGCGAAGCAAAGCAGATCTTGGCGCCAAGATCTTGGGCGTCTTGCATGAAGGTGCGGCTCGTGAATTGTGTGCCGTTGTCGGTGATGATCGGTTAGGTATCCCAAAGCGGCAAACAATTGACTGAAGAACAGCTTGTTGTCTGTCACCTTCCTCCTGGTTCCACTTCCGGCCACTTTGTGAACATCGATTGCAACATACAAGTACTCAAAGCCCCGACAGCTTCGGGGAAGGGGCGAGATGTCGAGCCCAGACCGAGAAGGGCGAGGATAAAGGGATTATGCGGAGAGCTTGAGCTGGTTGGTGTATCTGTTTGGAATGGGCCTTGCACGCTTCACACTTGGTTACTTGTGCGTTGCATCTGGAGGGCTTCGAGCGGAAGAAACCTTGCGGAAAGCTTTGCGGCAAGTGCTCTTCTTGCCAATGTGGTGACCACATATGCCTCCATGTATCTCTGCCAACAGCTTGTCCATCTTCCGGCAAATACACTTCAATTTCACACCGTTGAGTCTTCTTACATGCAGGATGTTGTCAACAAACTGATACATACTTGATTGCCGGGCTACTTTTCCGCTTCTTCTTGCTCTTGGGAAGTTCTCACATCTGAAGGAAATGAGCGATTCTTTGCGCCCATCTTGGAGCACTGTGGCTCGACAACAAGGACTAAAGGCTCGTCTACCACTGGGAACATTAGCTTCCACGACAAGAAACTGCGGTTCTGCGGAGCTTGATGATCCCGGCAAGCTTGCGGAGCAAAGCTTGTCGGGGCGTCTGCTTCAGCGAAACAAACCACAGGGTTTGTCGAGCGACTGCTCCTCAGTGATATTTGCATTGATTTTGAGGACCTTCTTGGCGGCGGCTCCAGGGAGCTCTGCCGGAAAGTAGTCGCCGGAAACCAATTTTCTCTTCTTGCTCTGTCCTGTTGATGGTGTTACGGTTGGTTGAGTCAGCTTGAGCACAAAAATTCCTGGTTCCACAGGTAACTTAAGTGCGGCACATTTGGAGAGGCCATCAGCTATATCATTCTGAGCTCTTGGAACATGTTCCATTTGCAGGCCTTCAAAGTGCTCTTCTAGCTTCCTCACTTCATCGACGTAGGCTTCCATCAACGGACTCTGATAATCTTTATTTACTTGGCGGACGACAAGTTGTGAGTCCCCCCTGACGATGAGCTTCTTAATCCCAAGGTCTACCGCAATCCTGAGACCGGCAAGCAAACCTTCATACTCTGCAGTATTATTTGTTGCTTGTTCCTTGGGAAAGTGCATCTGGACTATGTACTTGAGGTGCTCTCCGGTGGGTGCGATAAGCAGCACGCCGGCACCGGCGCCTTGCAGCGAGAAGGCACCATCAAAATACATCAGCCACTCTTTATTTGCCTCCTTGACGGGGATGCTTGTCTCTGGTATTTCTTCATCTTGCGTTGGCGTCCACTCTGCTATGAATTCTGCCAATGCTCTGCTCTGGATAGTTGAAGTGCTTTCAAACATGAGACCAAAGCTTGACAGTTCTAGTGCCCACTCGACAATTCTGCCTGTTGCTTCTGGATTTTGCAATATCCTCTTCAGCGGAAAGCGAGTGACAACTGTTATCTCATGTGCTTGGAAGTAATGGCGCGGCTTTCTCGAGGCCATGAGGAGGCCGAAAAGCAATTTCTGCACACCAGAGTACCTTGACCTAGCCCCCTGCAGAAGGGAACTGACAAAGTAGACTGGACGCTGCACCATCTTTTTCTGTATCTTGTCGCAACCCTGCGCTGATCTGTCCTTGTCGGGACCAGAGCTTGACGGCGAAGCCCCCTGCTTGGAAGTTGCCGGCTCATCATCGGCCTCCCTCTCCGCTACTAACGCAGCACTAACCACTTGATTGGTCGCTGCCATATACAGCAGCAACTTCTCTTGTGGCCTAGGTGCGACAAGTATTGGAGTGGAGGACAGCTATCTCTTCAAGTCCTGCAGCGCAGCCTCCGCTTCGGGAGTCCATTTCATTGGACCTGCCTTTTTCAAAATCTTGAAAAATGGCAGGGCGCGCTCAGCAGACTTAGAGATGAACCTGCTGAGAGCAGCCACGCAACCAGCAAGCCTTCTGACATCCTTGACGCGCTTTGGTGCTTCAATCTGCTCAATGGCCTTGATCTTGTCGGGATTGGCTTCAATTCCCCGCTGAGACACAAAGAACCCGAGAAGCTTGCCGGAAGGGACTCCAAACACGCACTTCTCGGGGTTGAGCTTGAGGTTGATCTTGCAGATTTGCAAATGTCTCATCAAATCCTGAATCGAGTTGCTTTGTCCTTGCTCTTGACCACTATGTCATCCATGTAGGCTTCTACATTTCGTGTATTTGTGGCTCAAAGGCATCATGGACTACTCTTGCAAAGGTTGAACCAGCATTCTTCAAACCGAAGGCATCCGTATGAAGCGATCGTGCCACATGGTGTAATGAATGCGGTTTTCTCTTCATCCTCTTACGCCATGAAGATCTGATGATATCCTGAATATGCATCAAGAAATGAAAGCAAATCACATCCGGCCGTGGAGTCAACAATCTGGTCTATCGTGGCAAGGGAAATGGGTCTTTGGGACAAGCTTTATTAACATCCGTAAAGTCAATACAAAGTCTCCATTTCCCATTTGCCCTACGATATAACTACGGATTGGCCAACCACGTGGGATGGAGGACTCCTCGACAAGGCCTGCTGCTTCCAACTTCTTGATTTCTTCCGCTATGAATTCTTGGCGCTCCACGCTTGTTTTCTAACTTTTTGCTTGACGGGCGCGCGTGAGGACAGACAGCTAGGTGGTGCTCAATTACTTTCACAGGAACACGGGGATGTCGGATGGTTGCCATGCAAACACATCGACATTCGCCCAGAGAAAGCAACGAGCTCGCCTTCCTATTTAGGGTCAAGCGTGGCAGCGATGGTGAAGGTACCACCGGTGCCGTCCTCCTTGGCGGGCACCTTCTTGGTCTTGGCGGAGCTGCCATCATCTTCTTGCACTTGCGGTGGAGCTCGATGGTGCGTCCTCGGCGGTGGCGCAGCACTCCGAAGAGGTGCGCTTGCGGAGTGGGCATCGAGCTCTTGCGGACTTGATGGTCTTCTTCTTCCCCGGAGCTTCAGCGGCAAGTGGTTTGATATCTGTTGCGGCTGCTGCATCGGTAAATCTTGTCGGCGCAGATAAGCGCATCCTTCTTATCGCCATGGACAGAAATGGCGCTTATCGGGCGGGCATCTTGAGTAAGTTGTAAGCGTAATGAGAGGCGGCCATGAACTTGGCGAGTTTGGGCGGCCAAGTATGCCATTGTAGGGCAATGGGAAATCGGCAGCGTCAAGCGTGACCCTCTCGGTTCTGAAATTGAGCTTGCTGCCAAATGTTACCGCAACGTGATCTTCCCTTTGGGCTTGCTCCTTCTGGGTTGATTCCTTGGAAAGTACCGGTCTCTTGAGCTCATTGTCGAGGATTTGAAGCTTTTGGAGCACTGCAGAGGAGATCAGGTTCAGGCCGGCCCCGCCGTCAACCAACATCTTTGTGACCTTGAGGTTGCGGATAGTTGGTGACACCAACATCGGCAAGCACCCGACTGCAGTGATGCGATCAGGGTGATCCTCAATGTCAAAGATGATGGGCGTGCTGGACCACTTCAGAGGTTTGCGCGACTCTATGGATGGTTCTGCTGCATTGACCTCACGCATCCATTGCTTGAGTTGGCGGTGCGAGGTATGCAGAGAAGCACCACCGTCAACACAAAGGACCTCCGTTGCCTTCTGAAACTCCTGTTCATCAGCTTCATCGTCTTCCATGTCTTCGTCATCTTCATCTTCGTCTTCTTCCTTGTCGCGGCCGCGGGGAGGTCTGTCTCCCTGCCGCTACTTGGCCTTGCCGC
Source organism: Aegilops longissima (assembly GCA_021605205.1). Classification (NCBI taxonomy): domain Eukaryota; kingdom Viridiplantae; phylum Streptophyta; class Magnoliopsida; order Poales; family Poaceae; genus Aegilops; species Aegilops longissima. The sequence continues at coordinate 238,993,889 of CM038679.1, forward strand.
GGCGTCCTCCCCGACCGGGTCTCTTCTTACTTGCTGCACCTGCACCTTCCTGGTTCTTCTCCTTGTCTACTTTTCGTATTCAGCTCTCTCAGAGCTCAACAAGCTGCTCGACTTTCTTGCAGCTCTGGAGATCGTGGCCCTTGGTATGGTGGATCTTACAGTATTGCTTGTTGGAGCTGTCAGGCTTGTCGGCGGCCGCCACAGCTTGGCGGGGTGTCAGCGGCAACCTCCTTGCCGGAGCCACCAGCTTTGGCTTTGTTGGTGGCACCATCCTTGCCGGACTGCTCGACAACTAGTACTTCTTGGTTTTTCTTCCTTCATTGTTTCGCTTGGCTCTTCCTTGCCAGGCGGTCTCCTCACTATCGACTCTGCTCCCACATTCTCTCTGGAGTCTTCTTCCTTCTTCAGTAGCGTGCACACTTGTCGGCCAGGCGTAGAGCTCACGGCGTCTTTCACTTTGCACATCGCCATCTCCTCCCTCATCCTGCGGTTTCGCACATTACGATGAAATGCACGATCACCATGACGAGGTGGGCGTCAGGATGTTGTAGTGCACTCGATGAATCTCTGGATGAATTTGCGAGGACTCTCCTTCCTTACGGGCGAGCGGTGAAGGTCACTCTCTTGGCCATGAGGCTTGTGGTCACCGTGAAGGCGCCGACAAACTGGTGGCACAAATCGCCCAAGAAGAAATAGAGCTGTCCGGCAAGTGCATGAGCCAAGATCGGCGTTTGGCTTGAGCACCGGGGAAGTAGTTGGCGAGGATCTTGTCGTCTCGTCCCCCCGCAGCCTGCACCGCGATGGTGTAGATGCTGAGGAACTCCGATGGATGTGTCCTGCCAACATACTTCTCCGGCACATCTGTCTTGAAGTTTTTCTTGTTGGGCCACCGGACTTGCCGCAGCTCACGAGTGAGCATGGGGCAACCTATCAGCGTCGGCAAGTCGCCTGGTTCCCCTGGCGCATGCATATCGACAGTAGGCCCGGCGCGCTGGTCGGATTGACGACGCGCTTCTCTTCGGCGCTCGATACGGGTTCGAGCGTCTTCTTCTTGTCATTCTTGGAGAACTTGGCGCTGGTCGCGATGAGCTCGCGGGTCCGACGACGCTGTGGAGTCATTGTCGAGGTGGATCCGGCGAGTCGGCGATCTTAGCCTTCGGGAAGGGGAGTGTCGTGGCTGCACCCCGCAAGTCTCGTCGCCATCGGCTCGTGCCTTGTCGCCTTGCCGCGGCTGCGAGGCGCTTGGTTGCCGCGGGACGTCGCCGTTGGCAAAGCCGATGAGACTCTGAATTGTGGCCCTCCACTCGTCGACCTTGTCAGCCGTTGGAGGGTAGTCTAGAAGTAGCTGAGCTCTTGCCAAGGCTTCTGCTGGTGTGGTGGGTGGCAATGGCGTACGTAGCGAGGAACGGATGTGCTCGGACTCCTAACCAAGTTAGAGGAGCAGCATCCCGCCATGCGACCGTACTCGCTGCATACCAACATGTTGGTGTGCATGCGGGTCTCGAGGGCCTCGGGATCCTCCGGCTTGGCCTTGATCCAACGAGCGATGGTGCGCGAGCATCATGGCGCTGTCGGTCCGCGCCTCTGAGAAGGACGCGGTGCGGACTCGGACGCCGACGCCGGGCGCTGCCTTGTCCTTGGACTGGCGGCGTTGTGGGCTCTCGGCGACGCCCGTTCCTCCGCTAGCGTTTTCCCCACCACGACAGCTCGGTGGCGGTGGGTTCGACGCAGACGGCTCTGCTGCTGTCAAGACTTCTTCTTGGCGCCATGTTGACGAAGATGTTGATGAAGAAGCTGCTCGTGTGAACGCCGGATCGGGTTCACACAGCCTCGACGCTTCTACGGGCGCGCCAAAGATGTCGGGGAAGCTGATCGTGTCCCGCGAACACCTATGGGACCTGGGTCCCTTGTGGTTCGGAGGCGGAGATTGCACGAAGAGCGGATCGAAGCGATGCACATGAGCAGATTTACCCAGCTTCGGAGCTCTCCGGAGAGATAATACTCCTACTGCTGCTTTGTGGATTGTATTCTGTTCTTGCTAGGGAGCAATGGGAGCTACAAAACCTAGCTTGTGCGTGGTCTCGTATGAGTAGAATGAACTAAGCCGGAGCCGAACCGAACCCTTTCTACGTTGCACTTGGGCCTCCTTTTATAGGGACAAGGGGTCACCACATGTGGCAAAATAGACAAGGGTAAGATAGTAAAAACAGAGGTTGGTACACCGCTTTGTACAGTGTACAGTGATCTATACCTAACTCTGACGGCAAGGGACAAGAGTCATAAATGCCCGTCTCAGTCGCTGAAAGGTATACAGGACCGTCAAGTGCGCCTCCGTTTGCCACGATGGTAGCTCGTCAGCGCCGCTTATCGCTGCTCCCCGCTGGCTGCACAGCCCGTCGACACGCGTGCTTGGGAGAGCCCCGTGGTGACACGTTGGCGGATGAGCTGGAGCGGAGATGAAGAGAGATCACTTGCCGCGGCGAGCACCTTGCAGCGGCAAGGTTCTTGTCGCTTCGAGCTTATCGCTCACCAAGCCTTCCCGGCAAGCTCCTCTTGCCGGGGCCTTGTTTCCTTCGTGCCCTGGGTGGCCTTCCCGGCAAGCTCCTCTTGCCGGGGCCTTGATTACTTTGTTATTTGAATGGCTCCAAAGGAGCCGCTGAGGATCTTGGCGGTCATCAGGCCAGCCCTACCGCGGGGTGCTGCAACTGCCTGTGCACGAGTTCGGGGTGCTAGGGGTACCCTTACTGTAGTACACCGACATACCCCCTTAGGAAAAATCTCGTCCCCGAGATTCCAGTTGATCCTCAAATAATTGTGGGTGCTCTGTTCGAAGGAAATCCTCTCTTTCCCAAGTGGCTTCACTTTCGGTGTGGTTGCTCCACTGGACTTTAAAGAACTTGGTGGTTTTCTGTCGGGTTCTCCTTTCTGACTCTTCCAAGATTTTTATCGGATGCTCCCGATATGTAAGGTCTGGTTGCATGTCAATGTTTTTATGGGGTACTTGTTTCTCTGGGTTGCTTACGCACTTCCTCAATTGGGAGACGTGGAATACGTCGTGGATGTCGGATAATTCTTCGGGTAAGTCTAGTTGGTAGGCCACCGTGCCTCTTCGTGCTACTATGCGAATGGTCCGATGAATCTTGGTGCTAGCTTCCTTTAATCTTGAATCGGTGCAGGCCTCTCATGGGTGATACTCGAGGTACACAAATTCACGGGTTCAAAATGGACTCCACGATGCTTCGATCGTAATAACTCTTTTGTCGACTTTGGGCTGTCTTGAGTCGGTCCTTAATTACCTTGACTTTATCTTCACCTCTTTGAGCAGGTCTGGGCCAAGATATGACTGTCTCCGGTTTCCGACCAATTTAGCGGGTACGACATCTTCGTCTGTCTGAGCTTCAAATGGTGCCATTTGCAGGCTGGATGATAGCTGTTGTTGTATGCGAATTCTGCGTATGGTAAGCTTTCCTCCCAACTGGTCCCATAGGTGAGGACACATGCTCTCAAAGATATCTTCTAGAATCTGGTTTACTCACTCACCGCCCATCATGTCTGGGATGGTATGCGGTACTGAATGCCGGCTGAGTTCCCAGATCTTGTTGTAAGTGATCCCAAAACCGGGAGACGAATTGAGTGCCTCTGTCCGAGATTATTTTCTTTGGGACTCCATGTAGGCAAACGATACGGGAGAGGTAGAGCCTAGCAAGCTTCTGAGTGGTGTGTGTTGTCTTCACGGGGATGAAGTGAGCTACTTTAGTCAGTCTATCTGTGATTACCCATATGGCATCATGTCCGTGTTGCGACCGAGTTAGTCCAACAACAAAATCCATTCCAATCTCGTCCCATTTCCACTCGGGTATCTTATTCGGTGGCAATAGCCCGGCCGGTTTCTGGTGCTCGGCCTTGATGCGTTGACAAGAGTCGCAACATGCAATAAACGTGGCTATGTCTCTTTTTATACCATGCCACCAAAATGTTTCAAGATCTTTGTACATTTTGTTCCTCCGGATGGATTGAATATGGAGCGGTGTGGCCTTCAGCCAGGATTTGCTGTTTAAGGTCATGGATATTTGGCACATAAAGCCTATTCCCGCATTCACAATATTCCTTGCTCATCAATAATGAATTCGAGGCCTTGCCCAACTTTATCTTCCGCTTTATGCCTTCAATGTGGGGTGTCCACGTTCAGCCTCTTTAACCTTTTCTATCGTGGTAGGCTGTACTTCTAAGTTTGACACATTGCCTTCGGTGACCACCATCGTTGAGCTTTGCAATTCCTGCTGGAATTCAGGTCTTAAGTCGGCATGTCGTCGTTGTCCGGACTGGGGTTCCACTCGAGCATCTGCTACAACATTTGCCTTGCCGGGTGGTAGTGGATCCCAACATCATAATCCTTTACTAATTCCAACCAGCGTCGCTGCCGTAAATTTAGTTCTGGTTGTGTGAAAATATACTTGAGGCTTTTGTGGTCTGTGTATATTTCACAACGATTACCAAGTAAAACGTGTCTCCATTCCTTGATTGCATGAATAACTGCCGCTAATTCCAGGTCATGGATAGGGTAATTTTCCTCATGCTTGCGGTTGTCCGAAACATATGCATAACCTTGCCTTCTTGCATTAATACGCACCGAGGCCCTTTCGAGATGCGCCACAAAATACCTCAAAGTTTTTGTGTATATATGGCACGATTAATCTTTGGTCTTGTCGTCGTTTCCTCTTTAGTTCTTGGAAACTTTTCTCGCAGGCTTCCGTCCATTCAAACTTCCTGTCTTTCTTGAGCAGTTCGCCATTGGCTTTGCTATGGTGGAGAATCCTTCAATAAATCTCCGTAGTATCCTGCCATTCCCAAGAAACTTCAGACACCGTCACGCTGGCTGGTGGCTTCCAGCAAGCACGGCCTTGACCTTTTCCGGTCTCACGGCGATACCTTCTTGAGTCAAGATCGTGGCCCGTAAAACCTACTTGCTTTAGCCAAAATTCACACTTGCTGAATTTAGCGTATAACCGATGTTTCTGAGTTCTCCTAGTACAATCCGGAGATGTTCAGCGTGCTCTTACGGTGTTTTGGAGTATACCGAATATCATCGATAAATACCACCACAAACTTATCCATAAACTTCATGAATACTTTGTTCATGAGGTGAACAAAATATCTTGGGCGTTTGTTAGTCCGAATGGCATTACGGTGAACTCATACAATCCGTATCTGGAGGTGAAAGCGGTCTTGGGAATATCTTCGGTTCGCACTTTCAATTGATGGTATCCTGACCTCAAGTCAATCTTTGTGAACACCTTGGCCTTAGCGAGTTGATCGAATAAATCATTTATTCGTGGCATCAGATATTTGTTCTTGATTGTGACCATGTTCAGTGCTCGATAGTCTATGCACAATCTCAGTGTTCCATCCTTCTTTTTGGCAAAAAAAATTGGTGAACCCCAAGGTGAGGAACTGGCTCGTATGTACCCTTTTTCCAATAATTCCTTTATTTGCTTCTTCAGTTCTACCAATTGGATGGTGCCATTCAGACGGTTTCTTGTATATGGGAGCGGTTCCGGTGCTAGCTCAATGTTGAATTCTATCTCTCGATCTGGTGGCATGCCCGGTAGTTCTTCGGGAAACACATCTGGAAATTCACACACTACTGGAACCTTGCTCAATTCAGAAATATCTACCTTATTCAATCTCGATTGTCAGGATATTTTTCTTTCCTTGGCTGAAACCTTTATGGTCTTCCCGTGGTGATGGGTGAGAATTACGGTCCTGTTGAAGCAGTCAATAAAACCTTTGTTGGTAGTTAACCAATCCATCCCTAAGATGACATCCAGTCCTTTATTTTCCAACACGATAAGATTTGCGTGAAACTTCAACCCTTCAAACTCGATAACCACACCCTGGCAATAATTTTGGGTAACTTGCTTGATTCCAGGGGACTTGACGATCATAGATTTTCCCAAGGGAAGCATCGAAAAATTATTTTGCAAAGCAAAACTTTTCGAAACGAATGAGTGAGAAGCTCGTAATCAAACAAAACCATGGCAGGTATTGTGTTGATGTGAAACATACCGAGTACGATATCTGGGGCATTTTGTGCTTCCTCTTTGGTCACGTGGTTCAAATGACCCTTCCTGTGGTTGTTATTTGGGTTGAAATTGTTGCGCTTTGGCGCCGAATTATTGCTTCCGTTGTTCGGCTTTGGGGTCGAGTTCCTTGGCTTGGGGCACTGCTTGGCATAGTGCCCTTCTTCTCCACAAGCATAACAGGTAATGCCTGGGCGATATGTGAACTCCTTGTTCCTTGCATGGAAATTCTTGATTGGGCGTGTGACGCTTGTCGTGGGTTTGGGTGTCCAGTTTTTCTGAACGTCTGTCTTGCTGCGGTGGTTGCGGGTGTGTTTAGTCTGGTCCCTCTTCCGCTTGCGGAAATCTTCTAAGCTGCGTCTCTCATTTTCCAAGGTAATGGACTTATCCACCAGCGTCTTAAAATCTGGAAATGTGTGTACGACCAATTGGCATTTAAGTGCGGGCGTCAGACCATCTAGGAATTTCTCCATCTTTTGTTTTTCGACATACGCTCCTCGTTGGCGAAGCGAGACAGCGAGGTAAACCGACTGTTGTATTCTCGACCTTGTCATTGTCCTTGCTTGTGGTCATCAAATTCTCTCTTTTGATCTTCATCGACTCTTAGGAATATGTGCCCCACTAAAACCTTCTTTAAATTCCTCCCATGATATATTATTTTCGCTGGGGTGCATGTGTAGGAAATTTTCCCACCACGATGCGGTTGCTCCAAAGTGAGATAATGCGGAGCATAAAGCACTTTCTCAAGGTCTGAACACTGGGCGATAATTAATTTTCTTTCCATGTCTCAAGCCAGTCCTCGCTTCAAGAGGTTTGTCGGTGTGAGAAAATGTTTGGGGACGGTCTTTTGTAACTCAGATAATTTTGACTGCTGCCGACATCGCCCCGGTGATTTCCCATATTGATGACTTGGTTCAGTATTTCCTGATGTTGCTGCTGACTTTGTTCATAAAGACGGCACATTTGGGAAAGTGTCATTTCACTGTCCTGCTGACTTGTCTGTCCTTGTGTGAAATTGTTGCCTGGGGGTGTGCCAAAATTTTCCTCTGTCGGAGTTGGCATGGAGCGCGTCCAAGGACGAGACATAGTTCACTCTGGCGATATATTTTGAAACACTCATAAGAAAAGAAATTGAGCCGCAAAAATCAATAAATTCAAGAAGATGCAAAATGTTGCAAATGCTCCAAGATTTTTCAAGAGAAAATACGTTTGCGCACGGAGAAGGACCGTTCATTACATAACTTACACGCAAGCATTAATTATACAATACGTCACTCAGGATAGGCGTACATAATTCTGACATGTTATTTAGTCTAGTGCACTTCTCCAGATCCTACATGATGCGTAAGCAAACTACTTCTCAAGCCTATTTACATATAAACATATCAAACAAGTCGGTACATCGCAAGGCGGCTAAGCGTACTTAGTCGGAGATGGTAAGGATTTCCCTTGGACTGCCCAGGGTGAGGCGTAGATGGGCTGGGGACTCAACCTCCTCTTCAGAGATAGGCTCCAGACGCGAGCCGCTGCGCGGAGTTGGTGGAGCAGGTGCCCTGTGCGGGACAACTCGAATTTGAGCGGGCACGAGGGGTGGTGCAGAACGAACCGGAGTTGGTGCAATGACGTGGTTGAACTCCTCCGTGGAAGGCAGGCGACGAGTAGCGGTGCGAGCAGCAGGAGCAAATGATGCTGATGACGAGACAAATGTCAGTGGCGGTGCGGCGCGCAGGAGCTCCCTCCTATTGGCGGCACAGCCATGGACTGAGTCCATGCGGGCAGCTACAAAGTCGTCCACCAGGTTGTCGAAGGCTGCCTCCAAAGCCCGAAGATACTCGATGAGCATCTCAAATGCTTCGTCCCGTTCTCCTCTGGGGCAAGAGAACGCGTAGTGGCAGGTGTATGGCACGTGGCATGGCAGGTAGCGGTAGCGACGAGTCTTCATCGAAGGAAGGATATCCCTGAGACGAGCTATCGCCTCACGGGCTGCCATCTGCAGCGCATGCTTCTCTGTGGGCATGGCTCTCCCCACGAACCGGTAGCGCTCAACTCGTCCTCTCTTGAATTCCACCGCTGCTTGGTGCATGGTCGACGGTCGTTGATCTTGTCTTTGAGAAAGAGAGAAGACTGGCGCACATCTGGCCCCATCGCGACTTGGACGATGAAGGAGAGAAGCTTGACGAAACCATCGGGCATGTTGGCGTAACATTTGCGACTCGCAATCGTTGTTACCATCTACAAAAGTAGGCAAAAGTCCTGAGTAGTCAAATCATAAATTTATCGATCGAAATTGTCTACATTTGTGAAAAAAATAAAATAGCTCTATTATGCTAATAACTGATTAGCGATTGCACCTAGTGGCTTCCCTACATCAGACTGGCTCGTACCAAGCTTGTCACGACTGGTTTTTCAATAAAAATATTTATTGAACAACCGACCTATGAAGTCCAATATGAGGAAAATTCCTCATACCGGTAGACAAAACTTTGATACAATAAGCCAGTAGCATTACAATATTACAGGGGTCGGACTGAAGATGCCCAACCAATTATTACAAACACGCCGATAATTACACATAGTGGCGGATATGACTCAAAGTTGTGGGGTGGAAATACTACTGACTCGAGATATGAGTGGTTAGTGGGATAACACAGCGGGGTGGTTAATAAGTCTACTGCACAGGCGGCTCATCGAGCGTCGAGGTGAGGCTCGATGGATTTATTTGGGTAGCGGAAGAGGATATATCACAATGACTAGTCCAGGGGGTCGCACGAGACTGACTGGGATTCTTCTAGGCGTCGGACTCGCTATCGAATTCTTCATCCATGAGATCGCTTTCACAAGATCCGCCAAATCAACAAGCCAGGTGAGTACTTTGAAAGTACTCGCAAGACAGTTCGGACAAAAGATATAACAAATGAATGCATGGATGAGTCACGATTAATTCTAAACAATGCTCAGATAAATCAGTATAGCAAAATAAAATAAGAAGGGAATCGGCGGTAGTCCGCTCGAAAACCCAAAGAAGGATAAACTCAAAACCGTTCGAGTGTCTGAAGTAACGCCTCGAAGGGTAAAAATAAGTAAAACATGCCACAGTCGGGCGTCTGGGCGACACCTCATAAAGGGCTTATAATTAAAATAAATAACAACAATGCCGCAGTCGGACGTCTGAGCGGCATCGTAGAAAGGGCTTATAATTAAAATAAATAACAACAATGCCGCAGTCGGACGTCTGAGCGACATCGCAGAAAGGGCTTATAATGAAAGTAAATAACAACATTGCCGCAGTCGGACGTCTGAGCGACATCGCAGAAAGGGCTTATAATGAAAATAAATAACAACAATGCCGCAGTCGGACGTCTAAGCGACATCGCAGAAAGGGCTTATAATGAAAGTAAATAACAACATTGCCGCAGTCGGACGTCTGAGTGTCATCGCAGAAAGGGCTTATAAAGAAAATAAATAACAACGTTGCCGCAGTCGGACGTCTGAGCGACATCGCAGAAAGGGCTTATAATTCATTATTCATAACTGACAAGATATAGTGCTCACGGAAAATATTCATCACAAGACAATAAGCGGGTTAGTCCGTTCACAGGAAAGTAAACATTTAATACTCAAATGGTTCTCGGAGTTTCATCCATCGAGACCGACTTTGACAAGATGAGATGATCACGGTACTTGGACATGAATAAGGTGAATTCAAGAATTTTGACTCGCAGAGTTTGTACCAAAATTGTCCACAGCTAACGGATTTCCGTAGTCACGAAGGACTAGTTCCGCTTCACGGTATTTCAGAGGAAACACAACTAGCTAGTACACACCCATCATACCTCACGTTGCTGTGAATCACCCTAGACAGTGTTTAAGAAAAACTTTGAGATGGGGAGATCACAATCTCGAATAGCATGGGATCAAATTTATATACGCCGCTCTAAGGGTGCCCCTCTCGGTCCCAACCGAGACACCCATGCCCCCGACCGGATGAAAGGCTTTAATCCAGGCCATGGAACCTTCATCCCAGCCTCTCGATTTGGTGTGTACTAGAACTGGTTTGCAACTCATTAGGCCGTATCCCTGCGGGAAACAGTGGTAATCTGGAAAGGAAGACGGACGGAAACCGACCGATTTATGTTGACACTGGGTCAACGATATGGCATAAACCTGGCATGCTACAACACTGCCATCTTACCCATACTCATGCCAACTCATGGCCATGCAACAAGTTTCCAGCAACTCACGGATTTACCGAGCTCATTTGCCTCAATGCTCACGGGATAAACTATCATCAAAATGCTCATGAACGTGCCATGATACAAAATAATGCAAACATGCCCAGACATTCATCATATCAAAAGTTCAAACTTTGCTTGCCTGGTTCGGAGTAGTCGGGTCTAGCTCGGCGAAGTTCGGTTCCGTCACCTCCTTGGTATCTACGGTAAATGTAAATACACGCATAACGTAAATACCGTGGGGTACAGAAAGTTGATCCAAATATTTTTCAAATAAATCTGATAAAAACTAGACAAAATTTTAAAGAGGACAGACAAAGAATCAATCAAAATACTTTTCTGATTAAAAGTTATAAGAGTTTTGGTCCAGGGACCCATCTGTAATTAAATGTAAAGTTTCTGTGGGGCTCATGAAAAGTCCAGAAAACGGTTCGTTTAAAAGAAACCACTAAGAGGCTGACAGGCGTGCTCCACCTGTCAGGTTTGAAAATTTGAAAGAGGGAAACAGGGCGCGACGGCGCCCGAGAGGTGCGGTGGTCGCCGGCGGCAATCCACGGCGAGGCAGAGTGATCGGACGGCACCTTCGTGATCAGCACGTCCTTCCGCGTCTGTGGAAGGTGGAAGTGGTCGCCGGTGAGTACCACGTCGACGGCGACGCTTGCTCCGGCGTACAGCGGTTCAGACGATCGTGGATCTCGCCGGAGAGAGCTGCTGGGCCAAAATTGAGGTGGGGGTTATCCAACTAGAGGTGGTACGAGGCTACGGGCGAAAGTAGGGCGGTGGAGGAGTTCTCACCGGAGAGAACGATGCCGGAGCCCGAGGCGGACGGAAGTGGCCGGAGTCGGGGAGGAAAGGCCCCTCGAGGCCCTTCCAGGGGCTTGGCGAGGTTTTGGGGAGGTAGTGGAGGTGTGCGGGGGCGAGAGCAAGCTCGGGGGGCTATATATAGCCAGCCGAGGTGGTTGCCGAGAACGGGGTTCTCCGGCAAGGCGATTACGGCGGCGCTGTGGGTGGACGGTCGGCTTAGGAGCTTGTGCATCGACTAGGTGGAGTAGTGGTGCCATTCTAGGGTCCAGCTCAGCACGGGAGGAAGGATTACGGCTTGCCCTCGACAGAACGGCCGCACGGCCCGTCGGCGGCAGAGAGCGCGCTCTGCGCGTGCCAAGCCACGGCGACGGTGCTGCATGCGTGCACTGGCAAGGAGGTGGCCACGCGGAGCCACCAGGATGTTTGGGCGGCGCCGAACGGCGTTGCGCCGCAGTTTTGCCTCCTGTCGCCGCTACGGTGGTGCAGCGCCAAAAAGCACGCCGCAAGCAGCGGGCTGTGGCGCCACCGACGCCAGAACTTGCCAAGTGCGCGCGTGTGGAGCTTCGGACAGGCAGGTCGGGTTGCGAGCAACGTGCCAAGGGCACTGTGGACTCGTGGACTGAAGTTATCGACGGAGATCGACATCGAACTTCTGAATTTTCTCGAAAGTGAATGAGCAATTGCATGCCGGTGTTCGACAAAATGATTCTGGTATCCAGGATTTTTCCTTGAGCTGATCTTTGGTGGAGTGGTCTCTCATTGCAACTAGAGGTTGCCTGAATTTTGGTGGAATTTTTGGAGAAGTGTAGATATGAATTTCACCAAATTTGGCAAATCTGGTCCAAACTTGCAGTGAGTGAAATTTGAAATATTTGAAAAGAAGAAGAGTGTATCAAGATGGTTCTGGGTTGTGGATACCAAGGACTATCCAGGGGTGTGGAGTTGAGGTCAAAAATCAAAAGCATTAGGGTACTTGCCTTGCAAATCACCTAGGCTCAAAAGAAAAGACAGATTTTGGAAGGAGAAATAATTGGAATAAAATCCAAAAATGGATTTTATTAGTTTGGACAGAATGTTTGAGTTGTACCAAAGTGGAAGGAGAGATTTTTGGGAAAGTTTTACCATGTGGTGCATGGAAGAATCATGAATGGTTTCAAAAATGGGAGAGGATCAAAAACTCCTAGAGTTTCCTTTTGAGAGAAAATAAACTCCAAAGATCTTTCTTGAAATTTTGAGAAGAGGGCAATTAGAAGAAATTTTAAAACCAAACACTAGAGTTGAAGGAGATGCAAAAATAAAAATATTTGCTAAAGGGAAAAAGCTTTGAGAGAGATTTTTGGAAGGGTTTTGGAGACCTCCTTCCATCCAACAAAATTTTGAAGAAAACCAAAGGAAAATTTTTGGAGTGTCACAAATATCTACTGATCCAATTCCAATGAAACCACTCTGGTTATTTTTCATATAACCAGAGAAGTCCTAGTAAAGTCAAATTAATATTTTTAGAGCACTTTTATTTTCTGCCTTGATGTGCTGCTTACTATAATTGTTTCCAACGTTAGTTGACGAAGTAGATGAAATACCTGGAGAAGGACCAGAAGATTTCATGACTATGATGAACCAGGCAAGCAGCCCTTTGACCATGATGAACCTTTTTATCACAGTAGAATTTCTTTCCGTGATTGTTGAGTGCATGATATCTTGAATGGCAACCTTGCTAGGTTTGCCTCCGTTGCATGCCCCGTTGATACTTGCACTATTCATGACTCTATCCTTGTTTAGAGTTGTGTTGGTGGGTTGTAGAAATATGCTATAGTTGTTGGCTGACCAAACTGGGTTAGAGTTATGCATGGAAAGAAACAAGTGTGGTTTGACATACTTGCAAACAGCCCCAGTGGGTGCCACTAATGCCCCTGGGAGATGATGATGAATTAGGTCACTACTTGGTGGAGAGGTAGTGTATCGAGGCTTGATGAAAGTGTTGTTTACAGAGATGGATTAGATTTAAGATTGTCTACCGTCCCAACCAAACATGTACAACCACACTACCCCTTATGGGACGGGGCATTATTGATTACCTAGTTCGTGCTAGCATGGATGCCGACATTACTAGTGAGGGGAGAGTTGTTGGTGGGCTCTCTCGGGACGGGGTCGTGCTTGGATAGGCAGCCATGATTGTTTTCACAGGGCACCGGACACACTGTTGGTACCCGCGTGCATGTGAGATGTGATGAATATGGGAGCGTGGCTCCACCAAATTAAATTGTGAAAATATATGGCATGGGGGCTGTTACCAATCGAGTGGACTCTATGTTGGTCACGACTAGGGAAAGGTAGTGGTCGCGTGCTTGCCCCGGGTACTTAAGGTACCGCGGGTCGTGGATGACACGAAAGCTTCCCGGATCTCGTGGGTAAAGTGTGCAACCTCTGCAGAGTGTCAAACTATTCGAATAGCCGTGTCCACGGTCAAAGACAGTTGGGTGGTGCTGCTTAGACTATGTCCATATGTTTTTGGAAAACAACACGGGTTGAGTATATTGTTGACGTGATTCGTGAGGAAGTCACGATGAGCTTGAGCATGAGTTGTTCACAACTCTTTTTTGATGTTAAATTCTGTAACCTCCTGATACTTGTTGCAGACGCATTCATGTCCTTAGTAAATGTTGATCATACTTGCATGAGAAAAACTAGATTTCCGCAAAAATGCCAATTAAGCAGTAGAGCTTTGCATAATTATTTTGTTATCACTCTTGGATTGCTTGCGAGTACATTCAAAGTACTCATTGGCTTGCCACTGGTTATTTTATTGGCCAGGCACGAAAGACAGGGCATACTGAAGAGTTCTTTGGTGACGATCATGCGAGCTAGGACGCTTTCCCAGTCAGAATGCCTGTAGGGTTAGGGCAGATGGCATGGGTCCAAGTTATTGACGAAGATTTCCGCTGCAATGTTATACTCAAGACTTGACCATAATGGTCCTACTTGTGTAATACGGTATGTATGGATGTAAGCCTCTTGTTATTTAGCTTCTGTGTGTTCAGTGAGCATTGATCTCTGGGATCACTGTACACGGGCATTCAGTGATCACGACTTATGAGTTGGGGTCCCCACACTGAGCCTTGGCATAATCTTTTTAGGGGTTTTGCTTTGTTGAATTTGCGGTTGCATCGTCGTGTCAAGTTGCTGGTCTTAGAGTCTAGTATTTTAGAGTTTCAGGTTCTGGTCATAAGTTGTCATGCCGCTGCCGCACCATCATCATCGCCTTGCCATCTACCACCACTGCTTATTTGCCACCACTCTGCATCCGTATCCATATACCACCACCAATCCGTATCCATATACCACCACCGATCCGTATCCATATACTACCACCGCTACCATATACCACCACCGCTGCCATATCCTACCACCATATATTCACCACCAATCCGAGTTCTTTTCATATTAGGTTTGTTTTCGAGATCCATCTATTTTCTGTTTCGTGTTTCCTTACTTGAGTAGGTCTCGGAAAAAAAAATTCATACCCATCTGTTTCGTCGTCGCAGTCTGGAGACCCCCGGGCAGTTTTTAGGCCAAAATTTCGGTGACCAAAAATATTTTTCCCTATCCTATTTTTAGGCTTTTCTGAGTCTTTTGAGACATTCGCCATCATAGTGATTTTTTTGTCGCACTTTTTCGTCGTCGCTGCCCTGATTTCCAAAAAAAAATCAAAAAAATTTCGTACCCATCCTGTCAGTTTGACCTGGGAAGAGTTTTGAGACACTCGCCATTATAGTGATTTTTCGCAAAAAAAAGAACATAGCGAATTTTTTTCCAGAGTGTGCTTTTCCCTTGTTTACGTGCAGCGTCGTGATTTTGTTAGTGTTCTAGGCTCGCGTCTCCAGCACGGTCTAGCCTAGGACCAGCACAGTACCGTCGTTGAGCGTTTATTCAACTTTGCATCTCTGAATTGATTATTGCTGACCTTTTTTGCTACCATATTATAAACCTTCCCAGCTCCACATACATCTACATCGTGCGTTTGACTCTCCTTGGTAATCGCTCTATCCAAGCTTTGAGAGTTTTGACTACATCAGTTGCCGATCACCGCCTGCTGCTGGGTAAGAACTGGTAAGAATTTGAGATTTGCTTGACGGATTTGTGACACCCGCCACCACCACCACTTGTTAGTAGTCTGTAGGATCATATTCTTGTGTGTTTATCTTGCTGCTAACCATGCCAGGATCACAAGACGGCGATACTGACTGGGATAACTTGACGAACAAAGAGCTTCATGATAAGTTTGAGCAATGATGAGTGGACAGGTGCAAGATGTGCTAAACAGATTTGAAGAGGCCATGGAGAAGATAGATGGCATGGAGAAGACGTTTGAAACAAAGCTCGATAACAAGTTTGCTGAATTGCTTTCACGTTTTCCACCACCACCGCCAGCTGCACCTATCGCACCTCTACAACGAGAACAACAACGCCCCCTTCCGAATTAGTTCGGACGAGCGAAACGTGTTCCTCTTGAGGATGGTCAAACTTCTGGAGCTGCTGTACCTGGTATTGATGCTTCTGTAGCTCCTGCTGCTACTGCCGAGGTGGAGGACCATTACGAGGATGAGGTTGATCAAAATCAGAACTACGTGCAACCACCAGCACCACCACCACCAGGTCGTCCTCATGCATATCATCGCAACGGTAGGGATGCACCACCACATGAGGTACGAGATCATGACCATCTTCCTAAGCTGAAATTGAATATTCCACCATTTGAGGGTAGATATGTTCCTGATACATATCTTACTTGGGAGTTAGAAACTGAACAACATTTTACATGTTTACAATATCCCGAGGAGAGACGTGTTCCTGCTGCTGTTTGTGCTTTCACTAGTTTTGCATGTGTTTGGTGGTCTGAACATTGTCGATTATATCCTATTCCAGCTACTTGGGCTGCTTTGAAAACTGCTATGCGTACTCGTTGGGTTCCACCATATTATCAACGTGAATTACTTCAAAAATTGCAGTGCTTAAGACAAGGAAATTTTTTTGTAGAAGAATATTATCCGGAATTACAAACTGGCATGATTAGATGTGATATTGTTGAGGAGAATGAAGCTATGCTTGCACGTTTTATGGGTGGATTAAATAGAGATATTCAGACCATTCTAGAGTATAAGGATTATAATAATATCACTCGTTTATTCCATCTTGCTTGTAAAGCTGAACGTGAAGTGCAGGATCGACAGGCATTGGCGCAGACTAACTTTTCTGCAGGTCGGCCTTCATCATGGACACCACGTGCATCTTCTACTTCCACTGCACCATCACCTCTATCAGGTGCCACCTCCAACCGTGATACAAGAAAGCAGGCACAACCACCACTATCTGCCAAGAGCACACCTGCCGGGCCTACATAGAGTTCTTCTTCTTCCATGGCATCAACAGGGCACACAAGTGATATTATTTGTCGACGTTGTAATGGAAGAGGACATTTTGTGAGAGAATGCAAATCTCAGCGTGTGATGATTGCTACCGAGGATGGTGGCTATGAGTCCGCTAGTGACTATGACGAGGAGACTTTGGCTCTTATTACACGTGAAGAACACGGTGGAGATGATTCTGATCTTGAGACGCAATACATGGCTCCCGAAGATGTTCACAGGTATGAATGTTTAATTTCTCAACGTGTTTTGAGTGTGCAGGTCACACATGAGCAAATTCAGAGGCATAATTTGTTCCATACAAAGGGAGTTGTGAAGGAACGTTCTGTTCGCATCATCATAGATGGAGGGAGCTGCAACAACTTGGCTAGCATGGAGATGGTGGAGAAGCTATCTCTCACCACAAGACCACATCCACATCCTTACTACATCCAATGGTTCAACAACATCGACAAGGTTAAGGTAACACGTACTGTTCGTGTGCATTTCAGTATCTCTACCTATGCTGATTATGTTGATTGTGATGTGGTACCCATGCAAGCATGTTCCTTATTACTTGGTAGACCATGGCAATTTGATAAAAATTCTGTACACCATGGTAGAAATAATCAGTACACTCTTGTTCATAAGGATAGCCATATTACTTTACTTCCTATGACTCCTGAATCCATTTTGAAAGATGATATTAGTAGAGCTAATAAAGCAAAACAGGAGAAAAATAAGAGTGAAAATCAGATTGTGGCAAAAGAATTTGAGCAACAAATGAAACCTAATAGTAAACCATCTAGTGTTGCTTCTGAAATTAAATTGGAAAGTGCTTGTTTACTTGCCACAAAATCTGATATTGATGAGCTAGATTTTGGCAAATCTGTTTGCTATGCTTTTGTGTGCAAAGAGGCATTATTTTCATTCGAGGATGTGCCTTCCTCTTTGCCCCCTGCTGTCATTAACATGTTGCAGGAGTTCGCTGACGTCTTCCCACAAGACGTGCCACCGGGATTATCACCTATTCGAGGGATTGAGCATCAAATTGACTTAGTCCCCGGTGCATCGCTACCCAATCGTGCACCATACCGTACCAATCCAGAGGAGACGAAGGAGATTATGCGTCAAGTACAGGAGCTTCTCGACAAAGGTTATATACGCGAATGTCTTAGTCCTTGTGCTGTTCCTATTATACTAGTGCCTAAAAAGGATGGTACGTCGCGTATGTGTGTTTATTGTAGAGGCATTAATAATATTACTATTTGTTATCATCATCCTATTCCTAGGCTAGATGATATGCTTGATGAATTGAGTGGCTCTACAATTTTCTCCAAAGTTGATTTGCGTAGTGGATACCATCAAATTCGTATGAAATTGGGAGATGAATGGAAAACAATATTTAAAAATAAGTTTGGTTTATATGAGTGGTTAGTCATGCCTTTTGGGTTAACTAATGCACCTAGTACTTTCATGAGACTAATGAACGAAGTTTTACATGCTTTCATTGGACGATTTGTGGTAGTCTATTTTGATGATATACTGATTTATAGCAAATCTTTGGAGGAACATTTGGAACATTTGCGTGCTGTTTTTATTGCTCTACGTGATGCACGTTTGTTTGGTAACCTTGGGAATTGCACCTTCCGCACCGACCGAGTATCTTTTCTTGGCTATGTTGTTACTCCACAGGGAATTGAAGTTGATAAAGCCAAGATTGGAGCTATTGAGAGTTGGCCGCAGCCCAAAACGGTCACACAAGTGAGGAGTTTTCTTGGCCTCACTGGATTCTATAGGCGTTTGGTGAGAGATTTCAGCACCATTGCTGCACCTTTCAATGAGCTTACAAAGAAGGATGTGCCTTTTGTTTGGGGTACTACACAGGAAGAAGCCTTCACTGTATTGAAAGATAAGTTGACACATGCTCCTTTACTCCAACTTCCTGATTTTAATAAGACTTTTGAGCTTGAAAGTGATGCTAGTGGAATTGGATTAGGAGGTGTGTTATTACAAGATGGCAAACCTGTTGCATACTTTTCTGAAAAATTGAGTGGGCCTAGTCCGAATTATTCTACTTATGATAAAGAATTATATGCTCTAGTTCGGACTTTAGAAACATGGCAACATTATTTATGGCCCAAAGAATTTGTTATACATTCTGATCATGAATCTCTGAAACATATTAAAAGTCAAGCTAAACTGAATCGTAGACATGCTAAATGGGTTGAATTCATTGAGACTTTCCCTTATGTCATTAAACACAAGAAGGGTAAAGAAAATGTTATTGCTGATGCATTGTCTCATCGCTATACTATGCTTTCACAACTTGACTTCAAAATATTTGGTTTGGAGACCATCAAAGATCAATATGTGCATGATGCTGATTTTAAAGATGTAATGCAGAATTGTAAAGAAGGAAGAACATGGCACAAGTTCATTATTAATGATGGCTTTGTGTTCCGTGCTAACAAGCTATGCATTCCAGCTAGCTCTGTTCGTCTTTTGTTGTTGCAGGAGGCGCATGGAGGAGGATTAATGGGACACTTTGGTGTGAAGAAGACAGAGGACGTACTTGCCACACATTTCTTTTGGCCAAAGATGAGACGGGATGTTGAGTGTTTTTTTACTTGCTGCACTACATGTCAAAAAGCTAAGTCACGACTCAATCCTCATGGTTTATATATGCCTTTGCCTGTACCTAGTGTTCCTTGGGAGGATATATATATGGACATTGTTTTAGGTTTACCGAAGGGGAGGGATAGCATATTTGTTGTCGTGGATAGATTCTCGAAAATGGCACATTTTATACCATGTCATAAAAGCGATGATGCTATTAATGTTGCTGATTTGTTCTTTCGTGAAATTATTCGCTTGCATGGTGTGCCAAATACTATTATTTCAGATCGTGATACTAAATTTCTTAGCCACTTTTGGAGATGTTTATGGGCTAAGTTGGGGACTAAACTGCTTTTTTGTACTACTTGTCACCCCCAAACTGATGGACAAACTGAAGTAGTCAATAGAACATTGTCTACTATGCTTAGGGCTGTTTTGAAGAATAATAAGAAAAAGTGGGAAGAATGTTTGCCTCATATTGAATTTGCTTATAATCATTCATTGCATTCTACTACTAAGATGTGCCCTTTTGAAATTGTGTATGGTTTCCTACCTCATGCACCTATTGATTTGTTGCCTCTTCCATCTTCGGAGAAGGTTAATTTTGATGCTAAAGAACGTGCTAAATTGATTTTAAAAATGCATGAGTTGACTAAGGAAAACATGGAGCGTATGAATGCTAAATATAAACTTGCTGGAGATAAGGGTAGAAAACATGTTGTGTTTGCACCTGGAGATATTGTTTGGTTACATTTGTGTAAGGATAGGTTTCCTAATTTGCGCAAATCAAAGCTAATGCCACGTGCTGATGGTCCTTTTAAGGTGTTAGAGAAAATAAATGATAATGCATATAAACTTGAGCTGCCTGCAGATTTTGGGGTTAGTCCCACTTTTAACATTGCAGATTTGAAGGCTTATTTGGGTGAGGAAGATGAGCTTCCGTCGAGGACGACTTCATTTCAAGAAGGGGAGGATGATGAGGACATCAATACCATTGTTACACCCACAGCCCCTGCTGCTATACATACTGGACCTATTACTAGAGCTCGCGCACGCCAATTAAATTATCAGGTACTTTCGTTTCTTGGTAATGATTCTAATGTTCATGAGAATATGACGCTGCCTAAATTGGATACATTTGTTTTGCTTACAAATGAAGGGCCTATCATGGATAAGAGGGATGAACACTGGAGCAAGACCAAGCATGGAGATGATGGCATGCGCGAGGGGAACAAGAACGGAGTTACAAGTGATGATTTCAGGACATTGAGGCCACCATAATGAGTGCATGAAGCCTTGGAAGAAATATACAAGATGTCACTTCATAATATCGTCCATAGGCTATTCTAGGTGCTGCGTCACCTTATTATTGGGCCAGGCCCATGAAATTTTGAAATACTTAAGTATAAGCTGTTTTTAGAGTCTGTATGTGTGGGGAAACAAGATTTAGGGTTGGTTTCTGACCCCTCCCTCAAGGGCCACGAAATTCCCTCCTCTTCATCCATATATACAGCCCTTAGGGCGTCGTTTAGACTTTGGGTTTTGTTTAGATTAAAAGTTCGCCATAGCTGCAACTTCGCGCACTTCATTTGTGTTCAACGACCAGACAAAGGCGTCACAGAACCCCACCTAGATCAATAAAGCTTTGCCCTTATATTCGCAATATCCAGATTGCAATCTTAGTTTCTTGCTTGTTCTTCGTTTGCCTGCAAGAAACAGACCTTCGTGGTCAGGTTGATCGTGCTCCGGCGTGGTCAATAACCTCTCGGAGTTGGTTTAGCAATTGCTAAGGCGCGACGTCCTCGCACGTTCGTAGTCGGATCGTCAAATTCGACTTCCTCCAAAACGATAGCCACCATCTCATCGAAAGACGGGACACCTTTGCCTCTATCAGCCTGCAAAAGGCTTTGGTGGTGACGCCGCCTTGGGCTCCATGGTGACCTCTGTCGTGCCGTCCTACTGGTCTTGGTCTCTTGCACTGATATGGAAACCTTTGCTTGATGCCTCGGTACTCCACGCCTGCGCTTGCCCCCTTAGCACCAAAGAGGAAACAAGGACGCTGCGCGCGCTGGCGCCCGCCTGGCGCCCGCCTGATCTTGATCATCATGGCTCATGTCACGAGAACCTCGCGAGGTTTTCCTTGCCTTGATCTCTCTGCCCCTCACGAGCCAACCTGGTGAGGCCGCTCCTTAGGAGGTCTTGTGTCGTCCGCCTCGCGAGGCTTGGCCCCTCGCGAGGGTCTTGGATGCCTTGTTGATGAAGATGGGTCGTACAAGCCTGCTAGCATAGCCACGCCGTGGGCCGCAGGGAGGCAAGTCTGGGGACCCCCGTTCCTAGAACGTCGACAACATTGGTAATCCTGCCGGTATGGACTGGTATTGTCCTTAGGCGCGGCCTCGACCTGGCCAGGCTCTCCTGCCCGACGAGGGAGGCCTTCCCAAGGTGGTCTTTCTGCTTGCTTGTTCTCCTTAATGCTCTCTTGGTCTTACGAAGAGCGGCTTTGATATGCCCTGCAAGGGCAGTTTGCCCAGAGGTCTTGCAAGTCTGCGCACTGGTCAAGGGAAACAAATACCCCTGTTTGTGTACACCGACATTGTCCTCCGGGCCAACCCTAGTCACGCCAAGGCCATAGGAGCCATTGCTGCTATACTTAGCGGCAACAAACCAAGTGGGTAGTGTTGCGTTGGTTTTGTAGGCAGAAGTTCGTGATGGAGAGACGACGGTGGCAAGGCCACCCCTTGACAGAGAAGAATCCTTCCCGGCAGACCTTGGCGCTGGTGGAGCAAAGACGGTGCAAGAAGAGAAAGCTGATCAACCAACGGTGCCGAAGAAGAAGGTGGTGCAGCAACCCCTATACTTTGTCAGCTCCCACTTGCAGGGGGCTAGACCAAGGTATTCAGGCGTGTAGAAGTTAATTTCTGTCCTACTTATTTGCTCGAGGAAGTTGCATCACTAATTCCACACTCATGAGATCATGGTAGTCACTCGCTTCCCGTTGCAGCGCATTCTAAGGAATCTAGAGGCAACCGGCAGGAGAGTGGAGTGGGCACTGGAGCTATGGAGTTTTGCACTAAAGTTTGAAAGTACGTCAACCATTGAGAGCAAAGCACTAGCAGAGTTCATAGTGGAGTGGACACCAACACAGGATGACGAGATCCCTGAAGCAACTCTCCACGGCAAGGAAACTCATAAGAATTGGGTCATGTACTTTGACGGTGCTTTCTCGTTCCAAGGCGCCGGTGCCGGAGTGCTGGTTGTTGCCACCACTGGAGAGCATCTCAAGTACATGGTTCAGATGCACTTTCCCCGGGAGGAAGCTACCAACAATACTATGGAATACGAGGGACTGCTTGCTGCCTCAGAATTGCAGTAGAGTTGGGGATTAAGAAGTTGATTGTTCGAGGGGATTCACAACTTGTAGTAAATCAAGAGAACAAGGACTACCAGAGCCCGTTGATGGAGGCATATCTGGAAGAAGTGAGAAAAATTGGATGAACACACTGACGGTTTGCAAATAGAGCACAACTCTCGTGTGGAAAACAACATCGCTGATCAACTGTCAAAGTGAGCAGCCCAAAAACTTCCTGTGGAACCATGAACTTTTTGCTCCATTTAAATCAGCCAATAGTCACCCCATCGATGAGGGCCAAGAAAATAAGAAAGATAAGTACTGGAAAATACCTTCTGGCAGAGCTCCCTGAAGCCGCAGGCAAGGATGTTGCTAGGAAAGATGACGTGCTTGCCGGTGAGTAGAAGCCTCAAGCAGAGTTTTTGATTTGTGCCATCGAGGTTAGCGCTCCTTCGATCGAAGAAATGCCTTTAGTCCTTGTTTTCGAGCCTCATGCTCCGGCATGGGCCCAACAGATAGTTCAGTTCCTCTAAATAGACGAACTTCCTGAGGAAGAAGAGCATGGTGAAAAAGTAATCTGCCAGTCAAGTATGTATCAGTTTGCGGATGACACCCTATGCAGAAAAAGACCAAACGGAGTGAAATTGATGTGCATTTGCCAGGAAGATGGGCCGAAGTTGTTGGCAGAGATACATGGAGGCATGTGTGGTTCCCATATAGGATCCAGAGCCCTTGCCTGGAAAGCCTTACGGCAAGGTTTATGCTAGCCCACTGCCCTCCAGGATGCGACCGAGCTAGTAACAAGATGTGAAGCATGCCTGTTCCATTCAAAGAGAATACATCAACCAGCTCAAGCCCTTCAGACAATCCCTCTCTCCTGTCCTTTCTCTGTCCCGGGGCTCGATATTTTGGGCCCCTTACCCTATGCTACCGGGCGCTTTGAGTTCTTGTACGTCGCCATCGACATGTTCACAAAGTGGCCTGAGGTAGAGCCAATGAGGAAGGTGACTGCATAGTCGGTCGTCAAGTTCTTTAAAGGATTGGTGTGTCGGTTTGGAGTTCCAAATAGAATCATCACTGACAATGGCATACAATTTATGAGCCACACCTTCATGCAATACATCCAGAGCCTTGGAAGCAAGGTTTACTTTGCCTCTGTTGCTCATCCAAGGAGTAACGTCCAAGCAGAAAGGACAAATGCTGAACTGTTGCACGAACTCAAGACGAGAACTTTTGAAAAGCTGTACATGTGCTGGAGGTGTTCGATTGATGAGTTGCTGGTGGTTCTTTGGTCACTTAGGACGACACCGAATCGAGCTACTAGCCAAACACCCTTCTCCCAAGTCTATGGTACAGAAGCGGTGCTCCCCGTGGAACTCATATACGAGTCACCTCGAGTACTTGCCTAAGATGAAGTAGCACACAGCAGCTCCGGCATTACGATGCCGTGCTTGTAACATCCCAAAATTCTAAATTTTGGAATGTTATAATAAATAGATAGATTTTATTGTTGCTTGATTGTTGTGTGATTGATTGAGTGAAATTCAAAACTTTTTGAAAGTTAAATGAGAGGGAATAAAAGGACTTTCCCAAACTTTCATTTTTGCATTTTATGATCTCCGTGAATTCAAATTCTTTTCACCACAAAACCCTGGAGAGAAGATGACATGATTTCTTCCATTTAATTAAATGACAAGGGGTGTTGAAAATATTTGAATTTCATTTGAGAATATTTCCAATTCTAAAACTTTATGCAACTCAAAGATTTTCACGAGCGAAGATAAAATGACTTCTTCAAAACATATGAAATATGAGTTGGGAGTTCCAAAGAATTAAATTTAAAGTCCTTTTGGAAATTATTTTCAATTTGGAGTTATTTGGGTTTTATACAAATTATTTTTCACCAAAAATAAAATATATGGAAAATAGGGTAACATGATTCCCTACATTAGAAAAATGGAGAGAAATAAATTTGAATTAATTTTGGTATTTTTAAAATGATTTTATTGGGTTTTAAATAGGTCAATAGCACTGTTTGAATTATTAGAATTATTGTGGATTTTATTGTAAGGAAGAATAATGTTCATGTTGTAGAAAATCTTTTTCTGAAAATTTTGATATATTATATGCCTATATAATATATTTTATTTTCGTTTGTTCTTAGTTTGTTTGTGTGTGTTTAAAAAAAAACTTCTCTCGCCGACTTGGCCGGCCCAGCTCCCAGGCCAGGCCACGGCCCGGCCCAGCGCGCCGCCTCGCTCCCGTACCCGACCGGGACTCGTCCCGATTCCGCCGCCGTGCCGCCTCCGGCCTCCTCTGCCCCCTTCTCCACGCCACCGTCACCTCCTCCTCCCCCTCTCTCCACTCGCGCCGCCGCCCTCCCGCATCTCGCCGAGCCGCTGCCGCCGCACTCGCCGGAATCCGCGGCCGCCAGTGAGATCCGCTCGCTGCTGCAGCACCGTTTCCGCCAAATACGAGCGCCACCGCCACCATCGGCTTCAGCGTCGCGCGCCGCCTCTCCCCGACCCCACGGCCACGCAGGAGACCCACCGGAGCCGCCGCCCCATCGATGTTCGAGCCGCCGCCGCCGCCCCCTCTCCGCCGGCAGCCACCGTCGCTGCGGTATGCCTCGCCTCTTCCCTCCCCGTCCGATCTACAATCGACGGTCCGGATTAGATCTAGGTTTCTTTTTTTATTTCAAACCGGTACATTTAGTTAAAGAACGCTCGTTCTTTTAGCATTGGCAGCGGACATTTTCATTGTATAAGCCTCAGCAGCGAACGTTCCTATATTAGATTTGTTTTTGTGGCCAGGGACCCGTTTGTACATATTTTATTTACAGATTAGCTCCTGAATTTGAAACGACCACATCTTTTTACTCGTTTGTCCAAATCCAATGAAACCAATGCCCACTTCTTCGTTATGATCCCCTCTATCCAGATAAATAACTTAAACATGCTTTTGACAATTTAAAAATTGAGTTTAGTTCAGATTAGTATTCAATCTTGTTTAAATCTCAGAACTTGAATTTCAGTAGTCTGCTTTTAGTTGATTCTTTTTGCAAATCGAAGATCTTGAACTAAACTTTCTGATAAGTCCAAATTCACTTAATTTTGGTACTGTTAGAAATTGTTTTCTATTGCAAGAATCATTTGCTTGGTTTCGAAGTTTTCCGAAACGTCTTCTTCGTTCTTTCTGATCTTTTGAGTGATTGCTTAGGTGTGGTTACTATTGCTTGCTTACGATAGATTGAACGGAGTGAGGCGAATAGAACTATCAGGTGTTGAGTGCAAATCATCTTCATCAACAGTACAGGCAAGTTCACACTTTGATCATATCCCTTTTCATACCCAGTTTTTATGCATTAGATCAATCCTCAAACATTGCATGATTAGGATCTAATTAAATTGTGGGTTTTGGGAAGTAGATGAGGTAGTACCTATTACCTGTTTCATTATCAAACCCTTGGGAGTTACTCCTACGTTTGCTTATTATGCCATGCTATGCTAGTAGACGTGGTTTGGGTGAGTGTATCCATGACAGTTGTGAGATTGTTAATTAATGTTTTATCTAAGGTGGCAACTTAAACACACATCTGGGTGGATTGAGGTACCTGGGTATTCCAGGATTGCCTGTTTCTTTTTGGACCGCCACCCAGGCTCAAAGGGATCATGAGATTATTCATGCTAGAAACTTCCGTGTGCAGCCGCAAGCTACTATGGGCTCTAGCATAGTTGACTAAGTCGTGCGAACTCTTACAGTGGTAGACTAGCAGATGTAGGGGATGTAGGTTGGTACAGTCTACCCATTCGTAAGGTGCTAGTGCTTCTGAAAGACTATGTATCGGTCATCCGTTTCTCAAACACCATGTAGCGCTAGAATCTTAACGGAGGAGATCGAGTCTTGTGGGGAAAAGTGCACAAACCTCTGCAGAGTGTACAAACTAATCATGATTAGCCGTGTCCCCGGTTATGGACATCTTGAGTATCTAGTTCTTGGATTATCATGATGATCTCATCACGTTACTTAATATAATTTGTTTGGGTTTAATGATGATGCTTAATTGGGATTGAGGATGCTGTTGACCATTCTCAATGTTTAACAACCACCATGATAGTTAAATAAAATTTATTCCTTTGCAGTAGGGAAAAATTGGCTTTTCGCAAAAACATTGTAACCTTAGAGCCTCCACCAGCCAAATATGCATGTAGAGATAGCCATTATTCATCATTGCTCTATGGTGTGAATTTGCCAGTACATTCAATGCACTGACCCTTTGTGGCTGCAATGTCTCATGTTGCAGGATCTTACGACGAGTAAGTGATACGTTAGGGTTACGATTTCTACACTCAACTTTGCCATTGGTGTTGATGGGAATCCACAACCTTGTTACTTCCGCTATTTGGATTGAGGTAATAGTATTTACGTTACTTTATACATGTGATTTACCTCGTTATAAATCCTCGAGTCTCGTGTGTGTCAAAGATACCGATCTAGGGATGACACTTAAGCACAGAGACTTGATCCATTCGGGTCGGGTCGCTACAAGATGGTATCAGAGCACATGTTGACTGTAGGACGTGACCCTAGAAACCGACAAGCCCATAGGAAAGATTTTCTCTACAACTTCATTTTCAAAAAGATCTTTTACCTCTCTTCTCTTCTGAGCTTATTCAAATATTCCCTTTTAGTGAGACCATACCCCTTTTCCCTTTTAACCACTTGAAGATTTGACCGATGAGACCACTCCAAGGAGATAAGATATCGGACAACTAAGACCATTTGGAATGAAGAGCATTTTACCATGTAAATGGAAACTACAACTGTTGAAGACTCCGAAGACTAGGTGATTTTGAAGGCTCTGAAGAATTCCCAGATTTTTATGACCTAGAAAGGTTACGCTTATGGAATTTGACAGACTATGGAAGTTATCAATACCCGAGATCAAGGTGTATTGGAGTAAGACCGGAGCATGGAGAGTTAGAAACTCAAAGTTTTGTCAGGAAAACCCTAAGGCAGGAGATATCTATGGAATGATAGCTCATGGCAATGACAAGGGAAGAAACACGACTATCCATGGTGTTATCGCCCGCTTATGCTATGGTCACCGTGCTGGGTTAAGCATGCATATGCATGGAAGGATTGGATGGTAGAAGGCTGATGGAGCACCAATCAGTAAAAGATGAAGTTTTAACCTTAGCTGGTGTATCACCAGGGTCTTGAGCAGAAGTTAAGATGGACTTGCAGGAAGACGTATTTGACAAGGAAGCAGTTCGTGAAGAACCCAGGTCCCAGAAGATTAAAATAGCCAAGCAGGAGGAGCTAAACCTCGAAATACCGGAGATTTGTCAGAACTCGAAGGACAGAGGATCATCGTCAGACGAGGTTGATGAAATCCAGAAGTTGGAACGTAACTCCAGAAATATTGAAGGACGCCACGAGAGACTTTGCGACAACAGAGATGAGCTGGCAAAAAGGACTTGAGAAAGACAAGAACGATCGGAAGAATCCATCGGAGACATGAACACGACTTGAAGAGTTTGATGACTTTGAAGATTTATTGACCTTTAGAAGCCCAAACCACTATTATATACTTGCGTTAGATGCGACGATTGTGAGCTGTCAATTGTTTGATGTTTTTTCGACAGCCACAATAAAACATGTCTTTTCAAAATTATTGTTTGTATTGTGTTTATCCCTCTCTATCTCTCTTATCCCCCCCCCCAAACCCATGGAACCAATAGAGGATGAATGGAGATGAGCTTATATTTTCTGGACCAATGAGTCAATTGGAGATGGACCGATGGATTCAGAACATGGAGGATCACATGAAGAATAACCCTATAGTCAGAAAGGATATGGCCCAGCATGCTCTTTCGTTCTTTGAAAGAGGTGCTGCTACCCGGTGGAGGATGTACCAAACCATCAATGGATGGCAAGGAGTAACCACTTGGAAAGAATTTAAGTTGACTTTGCCAAAGATCTCGGCTTGTGTCCCAGAAGTTGAAGCCTTATGGAAATGATATGGAGAAAGTGCATGCAAGCTTTGTGGAGAAATAGGACACAACCATAAAGAAAATAAGGACGAATACCCTCGTAAGCAGAGGATTACCAAAGGACTTAGCCGAGGATCTCAGGGAACTTCGGTTGGAGATTGTTCCCAAAGGTTTTGTTGCAGCAATGGAAGTTTAGTCTACATTCTACATTGTTGGGAAAATCCGTGAAGCTCAGAAGGATGACAAAGAGATTGCCGAGTTAAAAGAGAGGATGAGCAAAGGAAAGGCCAAAGGTTTTCGTAAGGATGAGCATGACACCTTATGGTTCGAGGACCGTGTAAATGTGCCCAATAATGCAAAGATCAGGGAGTTAATACTTCAGGAGGCTCATGACTCACCATACTCGATTCGCCCTGGAAACATCAAGATGTATTTGAATTTGAAGGAGCGTTTCTGGTGAACTAGTATGAAGAAGGATATTGCGGAGTATGTAGTCGTAGGTGATGTAAGCCAGAGAGAGTAAAAGCAGAGCATCAGAAGCCAGCAGGATTACTACAGCCTATGCCGATACCCGAATGGAAGTGGGATAAACTTGGCATGGATTTCATTACCGGATTTCCTAGAACCCGAACGGGACATGATTCTATCTGGGTAGTAGTTGATTCGCTTGACCAAAGTGGCTCACTTTATCCCAGTGAAAACCACCTATACAAGTGAGAAGTTGGCCAAGATACATTTGACCACGATCGTATGTCTGGATGGAGTTCCGAGGACCATCGTATCAGTTAGAGGAACACAATTTACCTCAAAGTTTTGGAATCAGCTGCACCAGACTTTGGGTACCAGGCTAGAGTTCAGTACAGCCTTTCATCCGCAGACAGATGGATAAATCGAGAGAGTCAATCAGATTCTGGAAGACATGTTGAGAGCGTGTGCGCTAGATTATGGATCTAGTAGTGATGATAATCTACCTTACGCGGAGTTCTCATACAACAACAACAGTTACCCAGCCAGTTTGAAGATGGCCCCCTTTTTAAGCTTTGTATGGGAGAAGGAGCCATACACCATTGATGTGGGATGAAGTTGGAAACCGTCAGTTGTTTGGACCAAATGTGATCAATGAGTCAGAAGAGAATGTTAAGTGGATTCGATATAGAATGAAGGTAGCTCAGTCTAGGCAGAAGAGTTATGCAGACTCAAAAACGCAAGGAGGTAGTCTATGAAATTGGAGATAGAGCATGTCTTCGTGTGTCCCCTCTGCGAGGAGTTAAACGATTTGGAGTTAAGGGAAAGTTAGCCCCGAGATTTGTTGGACCATACCGAGTTTTGGAGCGTATGGGAGAAGTGGCCAACAAGTTGGAGTCACCCGAAGGACTGTCAGGAGTTCATGATGTGTTTCACGTTTCCCAGTTGAAGAAGTGCCATGCAGAGATGGCCAATATTCCCCTCTAAGGACGCTTGACCCTGGAAAGGATAATGATGTTCCACGAAGTGGAGTATGGACTTCATAAGTATAAGTTTTTATCTCGATATGTGGGACATCCCACGAGGATGAAGAGATGAATTACTATTGGATATAAAGGAGGTATGATGTTGGAAATATGGATCAATGGAAATTCCATGATGAGTCTGAGTAATCATGTCGTAGTTTGGTGCCAATAGAAGGAAGGAAGACAGTACAATTGGATGGATTTAAGAATACTAGGAAGTTGGAAGTTGGAATAATGATCAGAAGCCCGAGGATAAGTTCAAGGACTACAAGTGATGAGTTGGGCCATAGCCCACAGGCCCCAGGACCTGCCAAGAAGCAAGCACACTCTTGATGAAGGAAAAACCCTGGAAAGAAGGTACGATTTTATCGATAGACGATCTTATAGGAGTAACACAAAACCT
Organism: Aegilops longissima; assembly: GCA_021605205.1. Lineage (NCBI taxonomy): Eukaryota > Viridiplantae > Streptophyta > Magnoliopsida > Poales > Poaceae > Aegilops > Aegilops longissima. The sequence goes on from CM038679.1 coordinate 239,024,264, forward strand.
GAGAGTTGTTAAGGAGCGGTAGATGTTTGTTTGGCTTGCAGAATCAATGGATTTATCCGAACTTGGTTCGTCGACAAGAGAAATTCTGCAATGCTTGTGAGGATGACCGAGTGTTAGAATGCGAGTTTCGCTACACCATGTAGAAGGTAATGATTTGAGTGCGGGATGGATTGATCACTATACCGACTTACCCTAATTGTTCGCCTTGCTATATGGGATGGTAAAATCTGAGTGACTTCCCTATAGTAGAGAGACGACAATCAAAACCCTGTTTAAACCTTAGAATGGTATAAGAATTTTCCCCCTTGTACAAGGCATCTTTTGCCAACCGTAGGTTATACGATGAGGTTCAACCCAGACCCGTTTTCTGCAGGAGAAACCATAAATTGTTGACCACCATGAGATATCGATAGTTGTTTAGTATTGGCGCCAGACCCGTCAACTAAGAAGACCCAATCTCGGAATAACCTTACCAAGAGGAAAAAGGACAAAAGAATTGAGGAAAAGGTTATGCCGCTACCGGAAGAGCCCAGAGATGGAATTTCCCGAGATCTGGGAAGACCGACACTGTCAACAATAAGGATGGAGTATATGAGTTTTGATGGAACCGTAAACATGCTTCTAAGGGTAGTAGCACCCGAGACCCCGGAGACGATCGATGGATTTTTGAGAAGACCCCAAACCTAACCTATTTCTTTCTAGCCTCTCCGAATCTCGAAGACGAGATTCATTTTATGGGTGGTAGGTTTGTAACATCCGAAAATTCTAAATTTTGGAATGTTATAATAAATAGATAGATTTGATTGTTGCTTGATTGTTGTGTGATTGATTGAGTGAAATTCGAAACTTTTTGAAAGTTAAATGAGAGGGGATAAAAGGACTTTCCCAAACTTTCATTTTTGCATTTTATGATCTCTGTGAATTCAAATTATTTTCACCACAAAACCCTGGAGAGAAGATGACATGATTTCTTCCATTTAATTAAATGACAAGGGGTGTTGAAAATATTTGAATTTCATTTGAGAATATTTCCAATTCTTAAACTTTATGCAACTCAATGATTTTCACGAGCGAAGATAAAATGACTTCTTCAAAACATATGAAATATGAGTTGGGAGTTTCAAAGAATTAAATTTAAAGTCCTTTTGAAATTATTTCAATTTGGAGTTATTTGGGTTTTATTCAAATTATTTTCTCCAAAAATAAAACATATGGAAAATAGGGTAACATGATTCCCTACATCGGAAAAATGGAGAGAAATAAATTTGAATTAATTTTGGTATTTTTAAAATGATTTTATTGGGTTTTAAATAGGTCAGTAGCACTATTTGGATTATTCGAATTATTGTGGATTTTATTGTAAGGAAGAATAATGTTCATGTTCTAGAAAATCTTTTTCTGAAAATTTTGATATATTATATGCCTATATAATATATTTTATTTTCGTTTGTTCTTAGTTTGTTTGTCTGTGTATGAAAAAAAACTTCTCCCGCCGACTGGGCCGGCCCAGCTCCCAGGCCAGGCCACGGCCCAGCCCAGCACGCCGCCTCACTCCCGTCCCCGACCATGACTCGTCCCGAGTCCGCCGTCGCGCCGCCATGGACGCCGTGCCGCCTCCAGCCTCCTCTGCCCCCTTCTCCACGCCATCGTCGCCCCCTCCTCTTATAAATCCCCTCCCCCTCTCTCCACTCGCGCCGCCCTCTCGATCTCGCCGAGCCGCTGCTGTCAGACTTTTCGCTGAATCCGCCGCCGTGAGTTTATTTCGCCGCTGCAAAGCACCGTTTGTCGCAAAAATGAGCGCCGCCACCATCGGCTTCAGCGCGCCGCCTCTCCCCGACCCCACGGCCACGCCGAGACCCACCGAGCCGCCGCCCCATCGATGCCCGAGCCGCCGCCGCCCCCTCGCCACCGGCAGCCACCGTCGCCGCGGTATGCCTCGCCTCTTCCCTCCCCGTCCGATCTACAATCGACGGTCCGGATTAGATCTAGGTTTCGTTTTTTTTCAAACCCATACGTTTAGTTAACGAACGCTCGTTCTTTTAGCATTGGCAGCGGACGTTTTCATAGTATAAGCCTCAGCAGCGAACATTCATATATTAGATTTGTTTTTGTGGCCAGGGACCCGTTTGTAAATATTTTATTTACAGATTAGCCCCTGATTTTCAAACGACCACATCTTTTTACTCGTTTGTCCAAATCCAACGAAACCAACGCCCACTTCTTCGTTATGATCCCCTCTATCCAGATAAATAACTTAAGCATGTTTTTGACAATTTAAAAATTGAGTTTAGTTCAGATTAGTATTCAATCTTGTTTCGTCTGTAACTTGAGTTTCGTAGCTCCGTTTTAGTTGATTATTTTTGCAAATCGAAGCTCTTGACCTAAACTTTCTGATAAGTCCAAATTAACTTAATGTTGGTACTGTTAGAAATTGTTTTCTATTGCAAGAGTCATTTGCTTGGTTTTGAAGTTTTCCGAATCGTCTTCTTCGTTCTTTCCGATCTTTTGAGTGATTGTTTATGTGTGGTTACTATTGCTTGCTTACGATAGATTGAACGGAGTGAGACGAATAGAACTATCAGGAGTTGAGTGTGAATCATCTTCATCAACAGTACAGGCAAGTTCACACTTTGATCATATCCCTTTTCATACCCAGTTTTTATGCATTAGATCAATCCTCAAACATTGCATGATTAGGATCTAATTAAATTGTGGGTTTTGGGAAGTAGATGAGGTAGTACCTATTACCTGTTTCATTATCAAACCCTTGGGAGTTACTCCTACATTTGCTTATTATGCCATGCTATGCTAGTAGACGTGGTTTGGGTGAGTGTATCCCTGACAGTTGTGAGATTGTTAATTAATGGTTTATCTAAGGTGGCAACTTAAACACACATCTGGGTGGATTGAGGTACTTGGGTATTCCAGATTGCTGTTTTTTTGGACCGCCACCCTGTGCTCACAGGATCATGAGATTATTCATGCTAGAAACTTCTGTGTGCAGCCGCAAGCTACTATGGGCTCTAGCATAGTTGACTAAGTCGTGTGAACTCTTACAGTGGTAGACTAGCAGATGTAGGGGGTGTAGGTTGGTACTGTCTACCCATTCGTAAGGTGCTAGCGCTTCTGAAAGACTATGTCTCGGTCATCCGTTTCTCAAACACCATGTAGTGTGAGAATCTTAACGGAGGAGATTGAATCTTGTGGGGAAAAGTGCACAAACCTCTGTAGAGTGTACAAGCTAATCATGATTAGCCGTGTCCCCGGTTATGGACATCTTGAGTATCTAGTTCTTGGATTATCATGATGATCTCATCACGTTACTTAATATAATTTGTTTCGGTTTAATGATGATGCTTAATTGGGATTGAGGATGCTGTCAACCATTCTCAATGTTTAACAACCACCATGATAGTTAAATGAAATTTATTCCTTTGCAGTAGGGAAAAATTGGCTTTTCGCAAAAACATTGTAACCTTAGAGCTTCCACCAGCCAAATATGCATGTAGAGATAGCCATTATTCATCATTGCTCTATGGTGTGAATTTGCCAGTACATTCAATGTACTGACCCTTTGTGGCTACAACGTCTCATGTTGCAGGATCTTACGACGAGTAAGTGATACGTTAGGGTTACGATTTCTACACTCAACTTTGTCGTTGGTGTTGATGGGAATCCACAACCTTGTTACTTCCGCTATTTGGATTGGGGTAATAGTATTTACGTTACTTTATACATGTGATTTACCTCTGTTATAAATCCTCGAGTACTGTGTGTGTCCGCATACCGATCCAGGGATGACACTTAAGCACAGAGACTTGATCCATTCGGGTCGGGTCGCTACAGTGCTCCTCGAGGAAGATCATCTTCGGGCTATTGTGTGTGTTGCGCACTACCAGCAAGCCTTGCGCCGCTATCATAGATGCAAGGTTCAAGCCCGGAGCCTTGATGAAGGCGACCTTGTCCTTAGGCATGTTCAATCCGCGAATGGAACAAACAAGTTGACGCCGAAGTGGGAGGGCCCTTATGTCACATCCCTAGCTTCTGGTGCTGCCTAGTGTTTGCATCTTGCTTGCATCATGTTTAACTTTCATGGAAATCTGAAATGGGGATTGCCTAAACCCCTAGCATCAAAGGAATTCACTAGGTTCACCTAAAATATTTTCAGTAATCCAAATGGCTTTCAAAAATGTTCATCATTTCTGGAAAATGCTAGAAACAATAACCAGAGGTGTTGCACATTTAGCCATGACATATTTGGTCATTGAATTAAATCTTTTAGTATTTGCAATTGGGCATTTAAATGCTATATATTATTTTAAGTGCTCAATTAATTCTGAATTTAAGTGTGGGCTATTAGGAATAATCCCCACAGAGCCCACATTTATTTGCAGGATTTTTGGAAACGTTTTAGTATTTTTAATAAAGCCCAACATTACAGGAAAATAGAAAAGCAAACTAAATGAAAAGAAGAGAGGGAGAGAAAGGCCAGGAGGCCACTTACCTGGCTGGGCCGGCCCACATGGCCCGTGCCAGTCACCCCCCTCCTTGCGCCAGAAGGACGTCGGCGTGTCGACGCGCGCGCGCCCGAGCTCCACCTCCTCCTTCCACCTCCTCATGCCTCCTTGCTTGCTCCCGCGACCCCTGGAGGCGCCACGCAACCTTCCCGACCGCCTCGCACTCTCTCTCGAGTTCTTCCCCCTTCTCTGCTCTCTCTCCCTCTCATGCTCGAGCGCAGCCGTCGCTGCCGCTCGTCGTTGGCGCGACCACCGCCGTCCCCTCGTCCCATGACCATGTCCAGCAGCTCCGAAATCGAGCACCCCATCCCCACGCCGAAGAAAATGAGCCGGAGGGCTCTGCTTTGTCGCCATCGACCCGTCTTCAACCTCGGGACACCGGAGATCATCATCGCCGTTTCGTCGCCTCTGAGCCGTCCCCGAGCGCGCTGAGCCTCCCTACGACATCACCGTGAGCCCCTGAGCTTTTCCCCTCACCTCCCCCTCTCGCTAGCTTCCTCTAGCCACCGCCCCCACGAGCTCCCGAGGCCGCCGTCCGCCATGGCCGACCACCTGCTCACCGCTGAGCTTACCACGCCCAGCTGTGTTGTCCACCGTGCTCCTAGGGCCCCCTAGATGCGCCTAGCTACTGGTTCCCTCGAGGGCGAGCCGTAGCCCTGCTGGCTCGTGCACCACCGAGCTCCGGCCACCACACTTGTCGCCGTTGCCGCCGCCACGGGCCGCCCTAGCCATCTGCTTGCCAGACCGCCGATGCGGACGAGCACGGCAACGCGTGAGATGCCCTCCGCCGCACTTTTGGTGGCCGGAGGAGCGATCCCAAGCCTCCGCCATCCTCGGCCTCGCCGGCGGCAAGCCATGGTCAACTCCGCGGGGTTGAGCCCGCTTGACCGGGTTTGACTTTTCCTGACCCATCGACGTGTGGGTCCAGGCCCCTGCTTAATTAGTACCAAGTTAAGTTAGTGTTAACTAACTTAGTTAAATAGATAGGACACGACATGCGGGCCTGTGCTCTAATTAAAATTAGGTTAGTTAAGCGTGTCACCGATGTGTGGACCCCACACGCCGATTTGACTGGACCGAGTCATTGACCAGCCGACAAGATTGTGAGGTCATCTTGACGCATTAATTCCTTTTCGGAATTTAAATAAATCTTAAATGATTTATTATTTTGAGAAAATACCCTAAACTTCTAAAAAATCATAGAAATTAAACCGTAACTCCAAATGAATTAAGTTATATATGAAAAATGATCAGAAAAATCTGATCTTTCCATCTGTACTAGTTTCATGTATGTCAGAACACTTTAACCTTGCTGTTTAGGTGAAACAAGCTAATGCACTTATATCACTTATTATTTGGGTGATCATTTGAATCCTTGGTTCAAATGGACTCAAACCTTTCTGTCCCAAGTTGCATTAGACCTATCACACATCATATTTCCATCTCATAGCATGCATCATATTGTCGCATTGCATTACTTGTGTCCTTCTGTGTTTGCCGGTAATCGTCCCCTCTCAGTAGACGATGTTCCGACGACGAGATCGATGACACTGATGAAGACTCAATGTTATCTTCAGAAGTGCCAGGCAAGCAAAACCCCCTTGTTCATTCCGATATAATCCCACTCTCTCGCTCCTGCTCTATTTTATTGCATTAGGACAACAATGTTTCAACTGTTACATGCTGCGGTAGCTGAACCCCTTTATCCTCTCGCATGACCTGTCATTGCCACGATAAATAGATGAAACCCACTAGCATGAGTAGGAGTTGTTTGAGCCCCGATGTGCCTACTCATTCATGCTTGTTTGTCATGCCTGCTATTGCTTAGAGTTGTGTTAGGTCCGATTCATCGGGAATGAATTGGAAAGTGGTGAACATGTCCTACTGTGTGTGAGCTAAGTGTGTGAACACGATTTGGTAAAGGTAGCGGTGAGAGGCCATGTAGGAGTACATGGTGGGTTGTCTCATTGCAGCCGTCCTCAGGAACTGAGTTCTGTGTTTGTGATCCATGAACAGTTACTACCACACATTGGGTTTCGGTAACTCGACCCCTCTCGACTTATTAATCAACTTGATCTCTGTCCAGGAGTTGCAACTAGTTTCTGGTGTTTGTAGGTAGTGTTAGTAGTCTACCAAGTGGCACCCGGTACAGGTGGGCTTGGTTCAGACTAGGCACAGTGGCACGGTGTACCAAGTGGCACCCAGTTGGTGGGCTTGGGAACCCTGCTCACATCGTTTGGGGCCGTGAGCGACACCCCGGCCGGATCTCCTTGCGGATGGAACCCGAATAGGCGATAAACCTGGACGAGAGACTTGTGTGGTTAGTCAGGTCGTGGCCGACTCCCTCGCCCGGCTTCCGCTCAAGGTTGCCGAGGTACATGACGGTATAGGGCGATAAGTGGAGAGAGCGTGTGTGAAGAAGTACACCCTGCAGGTTATCATTATCTATTCGAATAGCCGGATTCTCGCATATGGAAACTTGGACCCCTTGCATAGTTCATAGACAAGTGAAAGTGGATACTCTAAAATGCGCAAGATAAGCGTGAGTGCTATGGATGGCGTTCCGTGAGGGGAGACGGAGCGGATCCATAGTGGTGTATTGATATGGTGAATATGTGGACTCGTGCGCCACCTCAAAAGAGTTACTTGCGAATGTAGTTCAGATAGCCACCGAGTCAAAGCTGGCTTGCTGCGCACCAAACTCCACCACCCCTTTGTTGATACTTGATGCATATGTAATTAGTTCGATGTAAGTCTTGCTGAGTACATTTGTACTCACGCTTGCTTATTTTATGTTTTGCGAGAGAGACGGTCTCGCTAGTAGTTCGTGTGGACTTGACGCTTAGCTTGATACCTCAGCCACGATCTTGTGCCCTCGGCAGATCTAGTAGATAGTCGGGCTTCTCAGCCTTTTTCATTTGTAGATGTCGTACTCGGACATGTTAAGCTTCCGCTTGTGCTTTGACTTGTATGTTTCGAGTGTTGGGTCATGAGACCCATGTTTGTAATATCTCGCTCCTCGGAGCCTAATGAATAAATATTTGAGTCGAGAGTTATGTTGTGATGCCATGTTGTATTTACACATATTGAGCATATTGTGTGTATATTTGAAATGCTTGGTATGTGTGGGATCCGACAATCTAGTTGTTTATCCTTGGCAGCCTCTCATATGGGGAAATGTAGTCTAGTGCTTCTGAGCGATAGTAGTCCGCCATGCCCGGTTCACCGGAGTCCTGCTAGCCCAAAGACTACTGCTCGACACTTGATCGGCCGGCATGTGTTTCACTTCGTTCCTATGTCCGTCCTTCGGGAAATGTCACGCGGTGATATCCGAGTCCTGCCTAGCTCTGCTACAGCCCGGGTTCCCTGAGTCCTGTTAGCCAGTGCTATAGTCCGGATTCACACGCTGACCGACATGCTCGATGTGATTCATGTATGCCTGTCCCCATGGGTTAGTGCCGCTTTGGGTTCACGACTAGCCATGTCGGCCCGGTTCTCATCATATGGATGCTAGCGACACTATCATATACGTGAGCCAAAAGGCATAAACGGTCCCGGCCATGGTAAGGCGACACCGTGGGAATACCGTGCGTGAGGCCGCAAAGTGATATGAGGTGTTACCGGCTAGATTGATGTGACTTGAATCGGGTCCGACAGCGTTGGTATCGAGCCTGATGCTCAGAGGATTACCAAGCCAAACCGGTGAAGTTGTGTCTAGAAATGCTTTAGTTATATAAGGAATTGATTGTGGAAGGAACGTAAGGCTCTTTTTACTCCTTATACCTCATGGCCTTCTAATCTGAGTCATCCTCTTCTCTTCTACGGGGTTTAAGAACTAGGCTTCTCATCTTTCTATCAGGATGACGTGTTACTAATCCATAGACTTTTAAGATTGTTGGTTTCAAGCCTCAGTTCAGTTCCTACTATTTCTATATGTTAACTGTTGATCTCGGAACCTTGATATGATGTTGTTAAGTGGCTATGCCACCATTTTGCATGATGTCTCAAATCTTTTTGAGCATTTACAGCCGTTATGATGTCCGAGTCATCCCAGGTCTCTAATTAGTCTGATGCATTGCAAATCCCTTCCTCCCGTTCCTGATGTCCTTTTGGGCCAGATTAAGCACACTAGTCGGTGAGTTGAGGTACCCTATTGCCTCGACATATATGTTGGAGTTATTATTATGACCCTAGGTGTCTGGAGTATCACTTAGTAATCCAGCCATGCTTGTGTCCCCAGTGTGATGATTCTGGCCATCATTCTCGAAAGCATCCCGTGATGCCACTTAGTAGTAGGCATTCTACTCCTGGGTTTCTGAGCCCGAGATTCACCCTACTTACCTCATGTTGATAGTGTTTGCTAGTTCCTTTAGGATATTAGTAACTTTGCGATAGTCCTCGAGGTCCGTGGTATTTCCTTCTTCCAAATACTATGAATTGTCTATGGCAGAAGTTCCTCGCTGAACTAAAGGATCAAAATCAGAGTACTCTTGAGGAGTTCTCCATTCATAATTGTGAATCTGCCAGTTCTACTTTCCTCCATGGGTTATCCGGAAGAAACCTGTTGAACTTGGTTCGACATACTAATCCATGCATCCACAACTCAGAAAAACATGTGTTCCTTTCAGTTGTCCCTCTTTAGTTGTTTACTGGCCCTCGTCTATCGATTGATAGTCAGGAGTAGTTATGCATTCGTGTTCAACGATGCCACTACTCTTGTGGCCCGTCAAGCCAGTCTATTCGGGAATGACTAGGAGAAACAAACTCCAGTACCTCATCCATATCTAGGATTGGGTCAAAGCAATTGTATTCATGGATCAAAATGCCAATCCAGCTTTTGCTCATTGTACCTTGAGTGTTACCATCTTTATGTCAAGTGTGTCATGAGAACTACACCACCTCTTATGAATTCTTGACGCAGTAATACTTCTTGCCATCATTGTTCATTCCTCGATTCCGTGTTATTTTAACCGAATGCCGACAAGTGTCTTTGTGATGTGCGAAAATCAATACTGCTAGCAACCCGCTGCTTGGTAGTTAATGGACAATACCTCACTCTAGCGTGTTGGTTGTTAAATCATCACCCTAAGATTGATCGTGCTACCTAGTCCATTTTTCCGGGTGCACTCGTCGACCAAGGAGTTAGGATTGTGACAAACCCTCACTCCTTGATCATATCGTCTTGCCCTGAAAAGCAAGATTGTTCTCGAGCTTAATAACATATCGGTGGTTCGTGATTTTCCGAATATCTTCTCGGAAGTATTACCACCCCTGACTGTTATGTTGAGATCGTGATCAAGTTGGTTTTTCTTATAAACCACCCTTTCTCCAAGAATCTGTGTTGGATACCCCTGAGCTAGTTGGTCAAGCTAAACAACAACCTGGAGAGTTGGAAGATGAAAGATTGTCCGACTTAGTTCACCACTAAGGGATATCCTTGAGTGTGTGTGTGTGTGTTGAAGAAAGATGATACCTTCATCGACTGATCCCCGTGATCAGCTGTTGAATCTATTGTCTTGTCCAAACCTTGATTTGAGTGTGGGCTATCGTCAAATCAAGTTAGAACCAACGATATTCGTAATGTTGTCTTACTCGTGGTTGATCCCTTGAGCATACACCATTACATCTTTTGGTCTGACCAATACTATCACCGTGTTCACATGATGGCGGAAGTCCAGTGATATGGAAATTCCGATGAGTTGTTGTTGAGCCCATCAGCAGCATTTTGTCTCCCCCATGATTCATGTTGAACATCAACCTAGTGTTGAAAACTTTGTAAGCAATGCCTTCGTGATCCATACATGAAGCCTATGCTTGGATGAAAGAAGTGACTTCCTCTAATTCACATGCATTTGATGTAAGTTGTTGCCGTGGATCCGAGAAAGTTGTTTTTGCTTCCTCTGGAATCATCCCAAGTCAGTCATGCATGTGCGAAGTATTCTATGGTCTGATAGACTGATCATCTTCATTCCATATGAATTCCCTAGCACACCAAGCCACTAACTGATTTGTTCAAGGAGAAGAAGTTTCTTCATAAGAGCTAATCATATGACTTATGCAAGGACTTCATTATCCGCGATGATGGTTCCCCACCTGAACTCGGTAGTGTTTTATCATAAGACTACCATGTGGTCATGTTTGTCTGGGACAGCGTGTTCACACATGTTTAGCAGAACCATCTCATGTTTTGGAGCTTGCTATCGTAGTTCATCTCCTGAGAATCTCGCAATGCCATCTAAATCGATTTTTGTTGCAAACTTGATTTTTCTCTCTAGACTGGATGGGTCTCGTATATCCTGACACCAACCAGATCTGAATCTCAGCAGATATGATGGTTGGAACATTCCAAAGATTTGCATTTTGTTCCCAGCTTGCATCAGACAGCCAATCTCCTTGGATTGCCCTTCTCAGCAATTGTTGTTCAGGATCATCTTCAGAGGTGGTCCTACCATGGGTCCCATCCATTCCCGATGATAAGCAAAAATCATCCATTGCGTTGTCTTCAACAAGGTAGTCCATATCATCCATTCTAGCCCGGGTGTGTCGTTCTTCCGAACTCCTTCAAACGATCGTTTGTGAATTTGCCTTAGGTTGGTATAAGAGTTTCAATGATCTCTGAATCAAAAGTAATTCTTTTTGCCACTTAAGGGAATAACTCTACGAGTCACCTTTCCTAAGGTGTCCCGTTATGGAATTATGGCAACTCTTCCTTCCTATTCTGAAACCCTCGTCAAATTGCTTCTTCCGTCCCTCCTAATGCATGTTTTGCCTCTCAGCTCGAGAGATGTTGCTATGTCTCATTCCGTTAGTTGATCCTGATTGTTCGATCCTCGAGAAGATCGATCCTTCTAGAGGTTTCGTTCCCATATCGTTGTCATGTTGGTAGGAGTTTCTGGAGCAAGACATCGATTCAATGATGGTGATAGAATCAACGTTCTTATGAAGTGCAGCCTGGATCGTGAAGATTATGTTAGGTTGTGTTTCCCCTTCACCTTACCCTATGATTGAATCTCGGGACGAGATTCTTGTTTAGTAGGGGCGAGTTGTCACATCCCTAGCTTCTGGTGCTGCCTAGTGTTTGCATCTTGCTTGCATCATGTTTAACTTTCATGGAAATCTGAAATGGGGATTGCCTAAACCCCTAGCATCAAAGGAATTCACTAGGTTCACCTAAAATATTTTCAGTAATCCAAATGGCTTTCAAAAATGTTCATCATTTCTGGAAAATGCTAGAAACAATAACCAGAGGTGTTGCACATTTTTCCATGACATATTTGGTCACTGAATTAAATCTTTTAGTATTTGCAATTGGGCATTTAAATGCTATATATTATTTTAAGTGCTCAATTAATTCTGAATTTAAGTGTGGGCTATTAGGAATAATCCCCACAGAGCCCACATTTATTTGCAGGATTTTTGGAAACGTTTTAGTATTCTTAATAAAGCCCAACATTACAGGAAAATAGAAAAGCAAACTAAATGAAAAGAAGAGAGGGAGAGAAAGGCCAGGAGGCCACTTACCTGGCTGGGCCGGCCCACCTGGCCCGTGCAGCCACCCCCTCCTTGTGTTGAAGGGCGTCGGCGTGTCGACCAGCCCGAGCTCCACCTCCTCCTTCCACCTCCTCATGCCTCCTTCCTTGCTCCTCACGACCCGGAGGCGCCACGCAACCTTCCCGACCGCCTCGCACTCTCTCTCGAAGTTCTTCCCCTTCTCGCTCTCTCTCCTCTCATGCTCGGCGCAGCCATCGCCGCCGCTAAATCGTTGGCGCGACCACCGCCGTCCCCTCGTCCCATGACCATGTCCAAAGAGCTCAAATCGAGCACCCCATCCCCACGCCAAGGAAATGAGCCGAGGGCTCGCTTCGTCGCCGTCGACCCGTCTTCAACCTCGACACACGGAGATCGTCATCGCTGCGTCGCCGCCTGAGCCGCCCTCGAGCCTTGAGCCTCCCTACGACATCACCGTGAGCCCCTGAGATTTTCCCCTCACCTCCCCCTCTCGCTAGCTTCCTCTAGCCACAGCCCCCACGAGCTCCCGAGGCCGCCGTCCGCCATGGCCGACCTCCTGCTCACCGCTGAGCTTACCACGCCCAGCTGTGTTGTCCACCGTGCTCCTAGGGCCCCCTAGATGCGGCCTAGCTACTGGTTCCTCGAGGGCGAGCCGTAGCCCTCGCTCGGCACCACCGAGCTCCGCCACCACACTTGTCGCTGCTGTTGCCGCCACGGCCTCCCTAGCCACCTGCGCTGCTTGACCGCCGATGCGGACGAGCACGGCAACGCGAGATGCCCTCCGCCGCACTTTTGGTGGCCGGAGGAGCGATCCCGAAGCCCTCCGCCATCCCTGGCCTCGCGGCGGCAAGCGGGTCAACTCCGCGGGTTGAGCCCGTTTGACCGGGGTTTGACTTTTCCCTGACCCACTGACGTGTGGGTCCAGGCCCCCTATTTAATTAGTACCAAGTTAAGTTAGTGTTAACTAACTTAGTTAAGTAGATAGGACAGTGGCATGCGGGCCCAGGCTCTAATTAAAATTAGGTTAGTTAACTGTGTCACTGATGTGTGGACCCCACACGCCGATTTGACTGGACCGAGTCATTGACCTGCCGACGAAGACCTTTGTGAGGTCATGCCGACGCATTAATTCCTTTTCGAATTTAAATAAATCTTAAATGATTTATTATTTTGAGAAAATACCTAAACTTCTAAAAAATCATAGAAATTAAACCGTAACTCCAAATGAATTAAGTTATATATGAAAAATGATCAGAAAAATCCGATCTTTCCATCTGTACTAGTTTCATGCATGTCAGAACACTTTAACCTTGCTGTTTAGGTGAAACAAGCTAATGCACTTATATCACTTATTATTTGGGTGATCATTTGAATCCTTGGTTCAAATGGACTCAAACCTTTCTGTCCCAAGTTGCATTAGACCTATCACACATCATATTTACATCTCATAGCATGCATCATATTGTCGCATTGCATTACTTGTGTCCTTCTGTGTTTGCGGTAATCGTCCCTCTCAAGAGAGCGATGTTCGACGACGAGATCGATGACACTGATGAAGACTCAATGTTATCTTCAGAAGTGCCAGGCAAGCAAAACCCCCTTGTTCATTCCGATATAATCCCACTCTCTCGCTCCTGCTCTATTTTATTGCATTAGGACAACAATGTTTCAACTGTTACATGCTGCGGTAGCTGAACCCCTTTATCCTCTCCATGACATGTCATTGCCACAGTAAATAGATGAAACCCACTAGCATGAGTAGGAGTTGTTTGAGCCCTGATGTGCCTACTCATTCATGCTTGTTTGTCATGCCTGCTATTGCTTAGAGTTGTGTCAGGTCTGATTCATCGGGAATGAATTGGAAAGTGGTGAACATGTCCTACTGTGTGTGAGCTAAGTGTGTGAACACGATTTGGTAAAGGTAGCGGTGAGAGGCCATGTAGGAGTACATGGTGGGTTGTCTCACTGCAGCCGTCCTCAGGAACTGAGTTCTGTGCTTGTGATCCATGAACAGTTACTACCACACATTGGGTTCCGGTAACTCGACCCCTCTCGACTTATTAATCAACTTGATCTCTGTCCAGGAGTTGCAACTAGTTTCTGGTGTTTGTAGGTAGTGTTAGTAGTCTACCAAGTGGCACCCGGTACAGGTGGGCTTGGGACAGACTAGGCACAGTGGCACGGTGTACCAAGTGGCACCCGGTTGGGGCCGTGAGCGACACCCCGGTCGGATCTCCTTGCGGATGGAACCCGAATAGGCAAGAAACCTGGACGAGAGACTTGTGTGGTTAGTCAGGTCATGGCCGACTCCCTTGCCCGGCTTCCGCTCGAAGGTTGCCGAGGTACATGACGTGTACAGGGCGATAAGTGGCGAGAGCGTGTGTGAAGAAGTACACCCCTGCAAGGTTATCATTATCTATTCGAATAGCCTGATTCCTCGCATATGGAAACTTGGACCCCTTGCATAGTTCATAGACAAGTGAAAGTGGATACTCTAAAATGCGCAAGATAAGCGTGAGTGCTATGGATGGCGTTCCCGTAGGGAGACGGGAGCGGATCCATAGTGGTGTATTGATATGGTGAATATGCGGACTCGTGTGCGCCACCTCAAAAGAGTTACTGGCAGTCGTAGTTCAGGATAGCCACCGAGTCAAAGCTAGCTTGCTGCAGTCAAACTCCACCACCCCCTTTGTTGATACTGATGCATATGTAGTTAGTTCTGATGTAAGTCTTGCTGAGTACATTTGTACTCACGCTTGCTTATTTTATGTTTTGCGAGAGGCGTCGGTCTCGCTAGTAGTTCGTGTGGACTTGACGTTTAGCTTGATACCTCAGCTACGATCTTGTGCCCTCGGCAGATCTGGTAGATAGTCGGGCTTCTCAGCCTTTTTCATTTGTAGATGTACGTACTCGGACATGTTAAGCTTCCGCTTGTGCTTTGACTTGTATGCTCGAAGTGTTGGGTCATGAGACCCATGTTTGTAATATCTCGCTCCTCGAAGCCTAATGAATATATATTTGAGTCGTAGAGTTATGTTGTGATGCCATGTTGTATTTACACATATTGAGCATATTGTGTGTATGTTTGAAATGCTTGGTATGTGTGGGATCCGACAATCTAGTTGTTTATCCTTCGCAGCCTCTCATATGGGGAAATGTAGTCTAGTGCTTCTGAGCGATAGTAGTCCGCTACAGCCCGGTTCACCGGAGTCCTCGCTAGCCCAAAGACTACTGCTCTGGACACTTGACTGGCCGGCATGTGTTTCACTTCGTTCCTATGTCTGTCCCTTCGGGGAAATGTCACGCGGTGATATCCGTAATCCTGCCTAGCCTGCTACAGCCCAGGTTCCGAGTCCATTTAGCCCAAAGGCTACAGATCCGGACTCACACGCGCTCGACCGACATGCTCGATGTGATTCATGTATGCCTGTCCCCATGGGTTAGTGCCGCTTTGGGTTCACGACTAGCCATGTCGGCCCGGTTCTCTGTCATATGGATGCTAGCGACACTATCATATCGTGAGCCAAAAGGCTAAACGGTCCCGAGCCATGGTAAGGCGACACCCGTGGGAATACCGTGCGTGAGGCCGCAAAGTGATATGAGGTGTTACCGGCTAGATCGATGTGACTTGGAATCGGGGTCCTGACACCTTACCAGGTAGTACAGGTCACCAGACTAGGCGCAATCTGTCTGGAGATCAAAGATGGCATTCGCGTGCAAAAATCATGGAATATTGAGCATCTCCACAAGTTCTACCCGTAAGGCGCAGTTGTCGGGCCTTGCCCCGGCAACCTCTTTTGTACAAGCATAGTCCCCGCGACTTGTAACCCTTTGTACAAAGCCAGCCACAACCCCTGCACATATCTAAATAGTGCCAATGTGCTCAACGAGCCATCTTGCATGTTTTCTTACGTACTAATGCATGTGTAGTGTGATATCACTTTGCTTGAATAGAATGACTAACATACCGCCAAGGGTATCCACGTTACTATGCTTATCCTTCCTGTTTTCCTGAAATGCAGAAGGATTCCTCGCATACAGGCTTCCCTGGGAGGAACGAAGGTGGAATATTGGGTTGGCGGTTCATGTCATTTCATATGATAAGAAGTACACCAAAGAAAGTTAAGTTATAAATTTCCCTTGCACACATCTATACTCGTACGAAAAACCTGCACGCAAAGGAATCTTGCCGTGCCTCGTTCTTGCGCTCCAGTTCTACCTCGAGTTCATTCGATGGAATCTGTGCAAGCTGTGTTCAAGGCCGGCAAGTTATCTTGCCGGTGGCCCCTCCCCGGCGGGTTTGCAAACAATGTAGGGTACTAAAAAACTTACAGAGACAGAGACAAAACAAGTAAGTTGATTTCTTTTTATTTATCTAAGCACATCGGATATCATATAAATTGTCGGATTCGGGGCTCCACAGGCCCTGGATAGATTCGAACTCTGGGGTGCGTGCGAAGAACTCAACCTCCCTAGTCTGCCAACTCGTCGATCCCACGGCCTAGCTTGATGAACTGGAAGGAAATGGGACAAAACAGTTTACCCAGGTTCGGGCCACCTTGCGGTGTAGTACCCTACTCCTGCTTTATGGTGCATTGGCCTTGATGTGGGCTGAGGATGAACTAGTACAGTGGAGAAGAACAACCTCAGGAGGTGTGTTCTTGTGTTTGTGTGAGCTGGTGAGGGTGTGGATCGACTGGATCTGGATCCCCTTCTACGGTGGTGGCTAGGCTCTCTTTATAGTGGCCTTGGTCCTCTCCCCAAAATGAAGGCGGGAAGGGATCCCACAACAGCCAAATTCGAAGGGAGACAACTTGTACATCTTATCCTGACGAAAGGTGGTCTTCGCCTGCAAAGCTTCAGGTCGTGACGCCGTGGTGGGCTCGACGATGACCTCCGTCCTGGCAGTCTTGGTCTTGCAGCATGGAAATGGAAACCTTTGGTTGATTCCTCGGGACTCTGCGCCTACGCTTGCCTCCTTAGCACCAAAGAGGAAACCTATGGTACTGCGCCCGCTGGCGCCCACCTGGCCTTCGTCGTCATGGCTTGCATCATCCGAACCTAATGAGGTGAGGGCTTGCATAGAAATCTCCGCTCCTCAAGAGCCAGCTTGGGGAGGCCGGTCCTTCTGGAGGTCTTGACATTGTCCGCCTCGCGAGGCTTGGCCCCTTGCGAGGGTTTTGTGTTGCTGGTGCTGAAGATGTGTCGTACCAGGCCGTCGATCGAGCCACGCCTTGGGCTGCAGGCAGGCAAGGCTGGGTACCCCGGTTCCTAGAATGCCGACAGTAGCCCCCGGGCCCAAGGCGCACTCGGACTGGGCTTCAAAGAGAAGACAAAGGGCAAGGGTGGAGCACCGCAGGCCCCAACCGCGGGCGGCCTAAGTCGACGCGTGGCGCTTGATGGGACGTGGGCGTCTCCGCTTCCCAACGCAGCATCGGCAACCGTCCTGGGCTGACAAAAAGGTTGGCGCCTGCCGCTGAGCATTCATTGCCTTCCCTTCATCTTTGCTCCAGATCCCATTCTCTCCCTGCTCAGAGCGCTTCCAGATCTGCTGAACCTTTCCCTTAGCTCACCACCGATGGCCACCGATAAGGCAAAGTCAGCAGCTCCTGCCGTGCGCTCGTCCTCCTCGCTCGAGCCAGCCTTTAGTGCATCCACCGTCACTTAGGGGAATCATATTGCCGTCGTGCTCCCGCTGATGGCGAGCGACACCAATGAGGGGCGGGAGACGGCACTCCGGGTAGGCTCCGCTGATCCGGAATCCCTGGGGGAAACCTTCTACCCCGTCTTCCTGCACAGTGTCTTGGCTGGGCTCGTCCCCACTTTCTCGAATTTCTTCTTCGCCATCCTCAACTAGTACCAGATCCATGCCTTTCATCTTCATCCCAACTCCATCCTCCTCCTGTCGATCTTCGCCTTCTACTGCGAGGCAATTGTGGGGGTGGCGCCCCCTGTTGCGCTATTCCGCCATTTCTTCGACCTCCCTATGGGCAGCGGCCAATGCTCCGGGTGCGTCTTCTTCGTCACGTCTCATGGCAGCAATGCGATCTCGAGGGCCAGGAAGAAGGTGGAGGACTTCCAGCACAAGTGGATCTTCATGGATTCCAAGCGCTCCCACGCTCAGCTGGAGCTGCCGACCCGTTGCCGACAAAGCTGGACATGTGGGCTCACGAGAAGCTCACCGACCCCCGGGCGGAGCTGCTGCTAGAGAAGATGACGGCTAACCTGAAGGCGGAGAAGCTGACAGGGGCCATGCTTGTTAGGGAGTTCCTTATGCAGCGCCTGGCCCCGTTCCAAGTGCACTCCCTCCCTCTGTGGAGCTTCAAGGGCGCGGAGGACGACCTCTGGCTGCGCCCGAACGACATGTCCGGCGAGGAGCTGAGTAAGGCCATGCGCACCTTGCTCGAGAAGGACCCGGGCGGCCTCCCAGAAGCCTATCTTCTGTTGTACCGCCACGACAACGAAGAGAAGGTTGTCTCCGCCATGCCCACCTTCAACGAGCGGGGGCTTGTGTCGCTGAAGCCTTCCTAGCCCTCTAGCTCCCCGGTGACGGTGTCCTTCAGCGAGCACTCCAAGGAGGAGGGCGAGGAGGACTCGGAGGCGACCTTGGAGGGAGTAGGGGAGACCTCTCCCCCGTGGCAGTGCGATCTCCTCCGCGTCCTCTCCGATGACGATGACACCAGTGATCGCCTAACCGATGGGTCACCGTGCTCCACCGGGGTTGCCACGAGGTCTGTGTCGGCATCCAGGGAACAGGGGTACCCAGACTTGCCTACCTGCAGCCCAGGGCGTGGCTCCACCAACGGCCTGGTACAACCCATCTTCATCAACAAACACTCAAGTCCCTCGCGAGGGGCCTAGCCTCGCGAGATGGACAACGCCAAGACCTCCTTAGGGGCAGCCTCCCTAGGCTGGCTCCCGAGGAGCGGAGATATCTATGCAAGGGGCACCTCACGAGGTTCGTATGACGAGAGCCATGACGAGAAAGGCCAGGAGGGCGCTAGCGGGCGCAGAGTACCCGTTGCCTCTTTGATGCTAAAGGGGCAAGCACAGTCGAGGAGTCCCAAGGCATCAAGCAAAGGTTTCCATATCGGTGCAACTAGACCAAGACCAGCAAGACGGTAGGACGGAGGTCACCGCGGAGCCCACGACAGCGTCACCATCAGAGTCTTTGGCACGCAAATACCACCTTTTGTCAGGATAACTTGTACTAGTTGCCCCCCTTCGAATCGACCGTTGTGGGATCCCTTCCCGCCTAATATTTGGGAACAGGACTAGGGCCTCTATAAATAGGACTAGCCACCACCCTAGCAGAGGGACGGATCATTCAGACCATCCCCGCAGACACCAGCTCACTGAGCTCAAGAACGCATCACCACAGGAGGTTGTTCATCCCTTGTACTGTTCATCCTCAACTCGCAAGTCAATCCACCACACCACACTGGAGTAGGGTATTACACCACAACGGTGGCCTGAACCAGTATAAACCCTCGTGTCTCTTGTTCTTTGGGTTTGTCGAGCTAGGCCTTGAGATCATTGCGAGAGCGAGCTAGGCGGAGAGAGAGATCTCCGTGCGCACCCCAGTGTTCGAACCTCAAGGGTTTGCCAGAACATAGAATCTGACATTTGGCGCGCCAGGTAGGGGTGCGCCAAAGTTTTGCTCCTCCGCTGGCTCCATTTGGTCCCCATGGCCAGCTGCTCCTCCGACCGGATCGACGGGCGACCATGACGGCGCAAGGGGGCTCAGGGCCTTCACTCCCGCCTTACGACGGGTGCAGTGGTCGCCCAAGTTCAGGCCAGAGAAGCCACCTCGCTTCGACGGCGCGGTGGATCCGTCGACCTTCATGCTGGCTTACGAGGAGGCCGTCCTGGAGGCGGGAGGCGATGACAAGGTCATGGACAAATGGTTCCCCATGGCCCTCGCTAGCGCGCCGCGCGCCTAGCTGCTCAACCTGCCTGGATGCTCGATGGCTTCTTGGGAAGAGCTGCGCTGCCTTTTCGTCGCATGCTTCGCGGCACCGGCGTCTGTCGCGGTTGGAGCACTCCTCGGCAGCTCGCAAGCGCCACCCTTGGACCGCCACATAAAGTAGTTCTTCCGCCATATTGACGCCGCCTCTGTGCAGCAGGGAGCCCCTCCAAGATGGGCGGCACCCAAGGACGACCTCACCTTCAACTTAGGGGATCATCCCGCTACCACTGCCGGCTCAGGCGCGCTCCCAATGCTCTGCAAGCCCACCATCTGCCACGTCGAAATGACCAAGACACTCATCGACGGAGGAGTGGGACTCAACATGCTCTTCGTGGAAGCTTTCGGCTTGCTTCACATGTCGTATGGCCGGCTCCACCCCACCAAGCCTTTCTCTGGGATCGGCAGCAGGTCCACCAGCCCCCTGGGGCAAATATGCCTTCCGGTCACCTTCGGTACCCGGGACAACTACCACACCGAGCTGATCGACTTCGACATCGCCCGCATCGGCCTCCCGTACAACACCATCCTCGGGTACCCTGCCTTAGCTGAGTTCCTGGAAGCGACCCATCCGGCCTACAACCTTATGAAGATGCCGGGCAGTAGCGGCGTCCTCACCGTGACTGGAGACACCAAGGAGGCATTGGTGGCCCTCAAGCTCGCCTTCAGGGCCGCATCGGCAGTGCACCCAGCCGACGAAGCCGCCCCGGGGGCTAAGGAGGCCGCACCGTGATACGTCTCCAACGTATCTCTAATTTTTGATTGCTCCATGCTACTTTATCTACTGTTTTGGACTATAGTGGGCTTTATTTTCTACTTTTATATTACTTTTGGGACTAACCTATTAACCGGAGGCCCAGCCCAGAATTGATGTTTTTTGCCTTTTTCAGTATTTCGAAGAAACAGAATATCAAACGGAGTCCAAACGGAGTGAAACCTTCGGGAACGTGATTTTCCAACCGAACGTGATCCAGGAGACTTGGACCCTACTCCAAGAAGCGCCAGAGGCGGTCACGAGGGTGGAGGGCACCCCCCCTGGGTGCGCCCCCCTACCTCGTGGGCCCCCTGACGCTCCATCGACGTACTCCTTCCTCCTATATATACCTACGTGTCCCCAAACGATCAGAACATGAGCCAAAAACCTAATTCCACCGCCGTACCTTCCTGTATCCACGAGATCCCATCTTGGGGCCTGTTCCGGAGCCCCGCCGGAGGGGGCATCCACCACGGAAGGCTTCTACATCAACACCATAGCCCCTCCGATGAAGTGTGAGTAGTTTACTTCAGACCTTCGGGTCCATAGCTAGTAGCTAGATGGCTTCTTCTCTCTTTTTGGATCACAATACAATGTTATCCCCCTCTCTCGTGGAGATCTATTCGATGTAATCTTCTTTTTGCGGTGTGTTTGTTGAGACCGATGAATTGTGGTTTTATGATCCAGCTTATCTATGAATAATATTTGAATCTTCTCTGAATTCTTTTATGTATGATTGAGTTATCTTTTCAAGTCTCTTTGAATTATCCGTTTGGTTTGGCCAACTAGATTGGTAGTTCTTGCAATGGGGGAAGTGTTTAGCTTTGGGTTCAATCTTGCGGTGTCCTTACCCAGTGACAGAAAGCGTTGCAAGGCACGTATTGTATTGTTGCCATCGAGGATAACAAGATGGGATATTTATCATATTGCATGAATTTATCCCTCTACACCATGTCATGTTGCTTAAGGCGTTACTCCGTTTTTAACTTAATACTCTAGGTGCATGCTGGATAGCGGTCGATGAGTGGAGTAATAGTAGTAGATGTAGAATAGTTTCGGTCTACTTGTCCCGGACGCGATGCCTATATACATGATCATACCTAGATAACCTCATAACTATGCTCAATTCTATCAATTGCTCAACAGTAATTTGTTCACCCACCATAGAATACTTATGCTCTTGAGAGAAGCCACTAGTGAAACCTATGGCCCCCGGGTCTATTCTCATCATATCAATCTCCATCACTTTTAATACTTTCTTTGTTTTTACTTTGCTTTGCTAAACCGAAGTGTATCAATGATGTTCAACGTCTTGCAGGTCGGATTGCAGCCCTTAGTCGGTTTATCAGCCATTTGGGAGAGAAGGCAATTCCTTTGTATCAGATGTTGAAAAAGACGGATGATTTCGTCTGGAGTGATGCAACCAATGCGGCCTTTGAGGAGCTAAAGCGGCAGTTGGTTGAACCGCCGGTTCTTGCAGCCCTAGTTGATCATGAGCCTTTGCTGTTATACGTGGCTGCTAATGCCCGAGCGATCAGTGTGGCAATTGTGGTTGACCATAAAGAAGCTGGGAAGGAATATCCGGTTCAACGACCTGTATACTACATCTGCGAAGTCCTGATCGAGTCAAAACAACGCTATCCACATTGGCAGAAGTTGGTGTACGGGGTTTTTATGGCGAGTCGAAAACTCAAGCAATATTTTCAAGGCCATCCAGTCACAGTGGTTAGTTCTGCTCCTTTGGGCGATATAATTGAAAACAGGGAAGCCACTGGCCGGGTTGCAAAGTGGGCAATCGAGCTTGGGCCATACGGTTTAAAGTATGTACCTCAAACAGCCATCAAGTCTCAGGCTCTTGTGGATTTTATCAATGACTGGACCGAGCTGCAAGCACCGGAAGATAAACCGGATAATACGTACTGGACCATTCATTTTGATGGATCCAGGCAGTCGGAAGGCTCGGGGGCTGGAGTTGTCCTTACTTCCCCTCGAGGGGATAAATTTTGCTATGTCCTCCGCTTGATGTTTCCTTGTCCTAACAATGCAGCTGAGTACGAAGCTTTACTCCATGGTCTCCGTGTGGCCAAAGAGATGAACTTAAGTCGAGTTCGTTGTTTCGGAGATTCTGATCTGGTGGCTTAGCAAGTTTCTGGTACTTGGGATTCTAAGGATCCACTCATGGCAGCTTACAGGCGTGAGGTGGATATTGTGGCGGGACATTTCAAAGGGTATTAGGTTGAGCATATCGATCGGCACAAAAACGAAGCAGCAGACGCTTTGAGCCAGCTTGGATCTCAGCATAAACCGGTACCTCCTAACACCTTTTTAGATATCTTGAATAACCTGTCTGTTAAGGTGCCTACAGAAGAAGATTTGGCTGTCCCGGATCCGAAGGCTCAGTTGGTGGCCGCTTTACACGTTATACCAGATTGGACGGTTCCATATCTGGCGTATATGAGCCGGGGCGAGCTACCAAATGATAAAGTCTTGGCTCGACAGATAGTCCGGTGGTCCAAGTCAATGGTTATTCACAATGACGAGTTACACCGCTGTAGCGTTTCGGGCGTATTTCAGTGTTGTGTTTCTCCGGAAGAAGGCCAAGAGATCCTACGGGAAATTCATGAAGGGGATTGTGGTCATCATGCCGGTTCAAAGTCCCTGGTTGCAAAAGCTTTTCGTCATGGGTTTTACTGGTTGACAGCTAATGCTGATGCGGAGGATCTGGTAAAGCGATTTGATGCTTGCCAAAAAATTTCACGCAGAGCTCATATTCCGGCTCAGGAACTACGGATGATTCCCATTACTTGGCCTTTTGCTACTTGGGAGCTTGATATGGTGGGACCCTTTAAACGTTCCCAGGACAAGAAGACCCACCTGTTGGTGGCAGTTGATAAATTCACCAAGTGGGTTGAAGCGGAGCCTGTTAGCAAGTGTGATGCAGCTACGATGGTTCAATTTCTCAAAAAGATTATCTTCCGTTTTGGCTTTCCACAAAGTATCAT
The DNA here is from genome assembly GCA_021605205.1 of Aegilops longissima. Lineage (NCBI taxonomy): Eukaryota > Viridiplantae > Streptophyta > Magnoliopsida > Poales > Poaceae > Aegilops > Aegilops longissima. The sequence goes on from CM038679.1 coordinate 239,048,012, forward strand.
CACGGATAATGGTACCAACCTTTCCAAAGGTGAGATGGAGGATTTCTGTCAGAGAGAGCACATCCGACTTGACCTAGCATCTGTGGCACACCCTCAGTCCAACGGTCAAGCGGAGCGAGCTAATCAAGAAATTTTAAAGGGTCTTAAACCCCGGCTCATGATTCCCTTGCAGCGGACGCCGGGTTGTTGGGTGGAAGAATTACCTTATGTGTTGTGGAGTATCAACACCACCCCCAATCGATCAACAGGTTACACGCCTTTCTTTATGGTATACGGGGCAGAGGCGGTTCTCCCAAGTGATATACGTCATGACTCGCCCCGGATTGCTAATTATGTTGAAGCGGACAACGAGCAAGCTCGCCAAGAGGCACTGGATCTGTTAGATGAAAAACGGGATATGGCTCTGGCTCGATCGGCGGTTTATCAACAAGATCTATGGCGTTATCACAGCCGCCGGGTTAGGACAAGAACCTTTCAAGAAGGTGACTTGGTGCTCCGGCTCATCCAAGATCAGACCGACATGCACAAGTTATCCCCGCCTTGGGAAGGACCCTTTGTGGTCAGCAAGAATCTGCACAACGGATCATACTACCTCATTGGCGTTCGAGACAACTCATACAACTCTGAGGAGGAGACCCAGCGGCCATGGAACATAGCTCTCCTCCGGCCTTATTACACTTGAGCCATAGGCTCCTCTTATGTATATATTTCGATAATGTATATATTATGATCAATAAATAAATTACCATCCTTGCTCTAAGCGGGGCCTCTGCTATTTTTTCTCAAATATCCTTTGAGTTACATGGGGGCTTCAGCTGACAACGCGGAGTACTACCTGTTAAACCGGCTATCAAGCCACAAAGCTTGGGAGCTTCACACCCAAGGGGCCAAAGAGAGTCTGGATGCTATGCACAACTCAAACATAGGCACCCAATGAGCACAGCTCATCACGTTATTTGGGGCTTATTGTGTCAAATACCAAGGAGTTTGAATGGACCCTTGTAGTCAGTATCGACCCACGGCTTGGAAGCCTGGTATATTTACCTAAAACCCGGGTTAACTCTGCCTTCATCAAGTAAGACACTCCTATCAGGTCATCCAGCACGGCCCTCGAGCGTTTGTGATTACTCTCATTGAGACCATGAACTTGTCAAAGTTAAAACGGTGATTGGTTAGTTGGAGGTCCATCTTAAAAGGCTTTGTTAAATGGTTCAACTCAGCGGCCTGGCAGCCCACAAAAAGCCTCGAATTTGGGCCTGACAGCCCTCAAAAAGCCTCGACTACACGGTTTTCTTTGCGTTTTGCTGAATTTTATGTTAAACTGATTTTCTTGGCCTGGTCAGTCATTTTAATAGCCTGGTATTCATTAAACCGGCTTGGTTTGCAACTACACGTTGACAGACCTTATTCTTAAACCGGAGTTTTTTAACCCGGCCTGGCATTGACTACCAGTCACCAGCTTTGATCATCTGGTGAGCATCATCACCCGGTATGACTTACTATACAACACCAGTACATGATGGGGTTATACAACGAATTTCAGATTTGGGTTTTCACCCTTATTACAATCAAAGTTAACCAGCCAAATAAACAGGGATATTATATCACAGGTATGAATCATTTCATATTTTTACGGTTTGATTATCAATCAGCCCTTCTCTTGGGCATTATGACCCGTCCGTGATAAACCGCCAGACCTGCTTTCTTTATGCACACAGGAGTTGCATATTATGATGGCAGCATATCTTAACCAAAATTGGCATTGACATGGCGGATCACATAAAGTATCTCCTCCTGCACGATGGCAGCAGATCAAAATAGTTTTTGCTACCCTATTACAAGACATTCAGAGGCCCAAAATATGGAATTATTTCACAACGGATAGTTTTTCTGACGTATCAACCGACTTGACGGATTAAGCTTCATCGCCAGGTTGATGTGAAGTAGATGGGTCATCTGGTGTCGGTTCAGCCTCCTCTTCCCCATCCAATGGACGGAAGTCATTGGTGGTCCAGTCAATCCGGGTTAAAGCCTGAAAGACAGCCTCTTCACTTATAAGCTCAGCCGGATCAACGTCAGGGGCGTAAGTGTGCTTACGGATTGGTGGAACAAGGTTCTGCACTTCAGGAATAACAGCTTCAACCTGTTTGTTGATTGCGTCGTAGAAGGATCGGTGAACTGTCAGGTTAGCCTCTTCTGCCAACTGACTCGCCAGAGGACGCATCTCCCTTGTTACCCGTTTGAGGGCGTCGTTGTCAAATACTTCGCTGTTTTCTTGTGCACTGGGGAAGCCCTTGGCTATATCAGCTGGATCAAGATCAGCTATCCATGCCTTGGCTCGAGTCAGTGCTAGTAAAGTGCCAGCCCGGGCAGCGGATCGCTTCAATTCTTCTATCTGCGCTGGCGTCATAGATAGCCGGTCCAGCATGTCCTTGATCAATGTCGGAGCCGCATTATCATAAGAAGTGGCGTAGATAACCCGTTGGATGCCGGTATACAGCTGTTCAATCAGCGTATACGCGGCCTTGAGTTTCTGCCGCATATCAGCACCCAGATGAGCAATGCATCTACCTATAGTGGTTTAAGAAGTTCATTTTAAACCAGAGAAAATTTCAAAGCGGAATATTCATAAAGCCTTGGTAAACAGTGCTTACCAAATATTGCAGAGGTCATGGCATTGACTTGGCGCTTTAATCCAGTAAGCTCTTCCGTCACCGGTTTAAGAGCTGATTCAGCGTCTTTCGCCCGCTTCAGCAATCCAGCCTTTTCAGTATCCCGGTTGGCCTGCTCAGACTTGTACCATTCCTTGAGCTGCTCCATGGTGGTTAAGGCGGTTTTCAACTCATCCTTGGCCTTGGTGGTTTCTGCTTGTTGGGATTTCGGATTTTCTTGAAAGTCAGCAATTTGTGAGACTTGTTGGCTTATCTCACTCGCTGTGATGAAGAGAGCATGTTAATATCTTTGTTAAAGTCCCAAGCATATAACCAGTTATACACTTGGCACTTGGGGGCTAATGCGGATCATTTTTATGCTGATTATTGAAGTCCCAAGGATTAATACAAGTTTTAATCATGGCACTTGGGGGCTAATGTGTGTTTGATCAGAAATACACAAGGAAATCTTATAAAGTACAATATGGAATATGCAAAGTCCCGGTTTGACTTTCTAAAGACAAACCGGACCTTGGGGGCTACAATGCAATGAAGGTATAGAGCAAAGAGCAAAATTGTTTACCTCATAGCGCTCCTTCATCAGATTTACTAAACCGGCTTCATAATCACGGCTTGTGTAAAGCCGGTTCAAGAAGTCGGAGTGGAGCTCTTGAGCAGAAACATCGACATAAGCTGACCAATCAGTTTTCTCCTTCCCCTTGCTCATAGCAGCAAATTCATCCTTGGTAGTGTGCTTTGATAGAGCAACCGGATTAACAGGGGCGGTATATGCAGTACCAGTAACAACAACGTCATCATCTTTGGCCAGAATGGATGAATTGACATTCTTAACAGGGCTTTGCGCCTTGGTAGCAGGGCTTGCTGGATCAGCAGTTGAGCCCCGCTGTTCCACTGTTGGACTTGGAGGAGCAGGAGGATGTGAGGTATCAACCTCTACATTCGGTTCAACCTCTGGCGGGTTAACATCAGCATCTTGGTCTTTCCCAGCAGAGCTGTCTATAGCAACTTCAGGGTCTTTGCCATGATGCTCTGGAGTCTTCTATGGATCAACATCAACAACAGGGTCGCTGGTCTTGGCTTTCTTACTTAATCGAGCCTTGGCACTACAACATCAAAGGTTAGAATATGGTAAACCGACAAATAAAAGACAAATTAAAGAGTAATATACTTACCCAGCGAGGAGTTTGAGAGGAGGCAGCTGAGTGGTTTATGAACCGCCAGACGAGTTGGAAGAAGCCTGGTAATTCGGGTCAGACGGATTGAGAGGGCATCGGAAGAAACCTTTCAAAGGATAACGCTTTTCAGGAGAACAAGTCATCTACGGGCGACGTTTAGGGTTGGCGTATCAGCTAAACCAGACGACGTGATTTGTTGACCGCTATGCCGGGTTGTGCGACGTTCTTCAACTTGCTGTGTCTCCAAAGAAAATTTTGGATCCAAATGAGCAAGGGGGTGAGATTGTTTTACTTTCCGGACTGTGCTGTGAATTCTTTGAACCGGTACAAGATCTGAATTGGAAGAAAGAAGGATTACCTCAACATGTTCTACACGGCTGGCCTCAGCATCATCCTGGGAATAGTAATTGTCAATAAGATGGATGAAAAAGGAACCAAGTGAGTCAAGTTCTACCTCAGCGTCGGATTCTTCCTCTTCTGGCGGATCAGAAGACTCGGTGGTTTTCTTCTTGCCAGCTTTCTTGGTGGCCTTGGTCTTTGCACGAGGAGCCCGGGCCGGTTTAGTCCGTTTCTAAAAGGAGCTGTTAGCCTGAAATTAAGACAAGGAAAGGTTAGTACACAGTCAATATGGAAGCAGATCAGTGAAGTATTTAGATGAACTTTACATTGGCGGTTTATTGGAGAGAAAGCGGAGCCAACCGGTTTGGCTACATGCGAGATCGGTTCATCAAGCATTTTCTTCACCGATTCAGTAACTTCAAGCTCGGTTAGTACTATTTCGTAATATCGTTGAGGGTCTTTGACATCACCAGTATATTCATGCATCAATCCGGGGCGGCGGCTTAAAGGTAAAATGCCCCAAGAAACCCAGCAGCGGACAAGATCAATGCCAGTTAAGCCGTTGGCCATCAGAGCTCGGAGCTTGGTGAGTTGAGGTGCAAAATTCTTCCGTTCTGCGGCGGTCAAGCGTAAAGGTAATGGGTGGCCGTTGCTAAGCCGGTGAGGGTGATAACCCGGCAAAGGATTTTATCCATCTAGGGCAGTGTTCCGGCAGTAAAACCAGGTCTGATTCCAATCTTTGGGATGGCTATGATGTTTTGCATGAGGGAAGTCAACTTCTTTTCTTTTCTGAATTGAAACGCCGCCAAGCTCTGTGTTAGGACCATCTGAGAATTCCGTACGGCGGTTCAAATGAAAGAAGTCCCGAAATAGCTCCACGGTTGGCTCTTCTTGAAGATAGACTTCGCAGAATACTTGGAAGTTGCATATATTGGACACAGAATTCGGACCAATATCTTGCGGATGGAGTTGGAAGCTTGCGAGGACATCCCGGAATTTTTTTGATCCGGGCGGACTAAATCCTCGGTCTAAGTGTTGCATAAAAACAGTCACCTCTCCTTCTTGAGGTTCAGGTGGACATTCCGATTCCGGAACTCGCCAGTGGAGAACCCTTTTTGAGGCTAAAACACCGGTGGTGACATAACCGTTGATTTGTGTTTCCGTGATCCGGGACGGAACCCAATTGCAAGCATAGAATTGTTTCGCCATTCCATAAGGGGGGAACTGAAAGGAAAAACAAGTGCCGGTTTTACAATTTACGGTTTAAGGTGTACAATTCAGTGTTAAACCAGAGAAAAATTACTATGCAAGGTCCAGTTGGCGGTTTAAGAGAGGGCTAATGTTATATGGCGGATTGGCTATCAAAAGTTAAACCGCCCATAGGCAGAAGGGCCAAGATTCAAAATTTCTACTAAGTGTTGAGAGAAACAGGTTTCACACAATGCTCAAATTTATTTGGATCTACCGCACATCTGTAAGGCAATTTTGTCTGTGATCTCTAAAGGTGTCAAGCAGAACACGGAAGGTCGTATATTCTACAGAAGAAAAGGAAGATCTGCTAAGCATTAAAAATGGATGCGGAATAACTACCGCATGAGATCTACACTGCCATTGGATCAAAACTACCGCGGCAAAAGGAAGGACGAAGAGGAAGAATGAAGAACTGTATAGATGAGCTCGCGAACCCTAAACATAGATCTGAAGATGAAAGAAAGAGGAAACTTACCACTGCAGATTTACTGTGGAGGGGTGTGACGAGTTTCTGATCTGGTTCAGGTTGATGCAGCGGCCTTTGTCGATGCAGTTCTCAAGGGTCGCGGACGCCGGCAGAGCTTCAGAGCTTGGGCGTCGCGAGGAAGAAGAAGGCACAGAAGGGGAAGAGAGAGAAGGGCCCTCGGGCCTTATTTATAGAGGAAAGAATAAATGGTAGGCGCGAGAATCAAGGAGCCTGAAGCGGCAGAGTGGGTGCGCCTGTCGCCTCGATTTTCGGGATAGCCTTTAAGTGAAGGGAATCTTTTTAATCTTTTTATACAGAGATGATGTCATGATGGACCGTTGCTGTGTTCAGAAAATGACTTGACGGCAGTTTACAAAATTTACAGGAGAAGACAATATGGCGGTTTACGAAAATACAAGAGGACGCCTACAAGATATCTTTGAAGTATTGAAGATTGACATGAAAAAATTCAAATCAATCTGGGGCCTAATGTTGAGGATATAGCTACTAAGTGTAAACCGGCCAGGAGGGCCCGGTTCACCCTCGACTATGCTGAAGCCCATGAAGATCCAGAAGATGGCATTTTATTAACGAAGCTTAGAAGCCCACAGCCCAAAGGCGGATTAGGGCCCATAGCGGTAAACCGCCATGACTATGTAAACTTGTAATATAAGTTAGGAAAGGAGAGACCGAGCCGGACACTTTGTATGAGTCGTCCTCGGGGCCCTGTAGACCGTCTAGGCGTCAACCTGTGTATATAAAGGGACGACCCGGCGGCGGTTCAGGGACAACCAACAACAACTCGAGACTCAGGCAATCTTATTTCGCTCCCTGGTCATCGAAACCCAATCAATCCCATCACAACTAGACGTAGGCTTTTACCTTGATCGAAGGGGCCAAACTAGTATAAACTCCCGTGTCCCTTGTCCGGTTTAACCCCTTCAAGCTAACCCGTTGCGATGGCTCCACGACTAAGTCCTTTCATGAGGACATCTGACGTGTTAATTCCACGACAGGATGCCTCCCCAGCATCCCCAAGCTTAGACGCCTGAGTCTCCTTGAATATTTACTTGGGGTGCCTCGGGCATCCCCAAGCTTGAGCTCTTGCCTCTCTTCCTTCTTCTCACATCGAAACATCCTCGATTAGACACTACATCCACACAAAACTTCAGCAGAAAACCTCGTAAGATCCGTTAGTATAATAAAGCAAATCACCACCCAAGTACTGTTACAAACCAATTCATATTTTGTTTTTGCATTGTGTCTCACTGTAATACAACTTTTTCATGGCTTAATCCATCGATATAAATTGATAGTTTCATCAAAACAAGCAAACTATGCATCAAAAACAGAATCTGTCTAAAAACAGTAACAGTTTGTAGCAATCAACATTCACCATACTTACGACACTTGAAAATTCTGCTAAAATTAGGAAAAATAAACAAGTTGTGTAGCAAGACAGATTCGAGGCTGACTTGTGGGTCTACTAGGTTGACGGTACTTTGGCTTTGTCAACTTAGTCCACAAACCATTCTAGTAGCGATGACTGCTGGATGTTAATCCAACGGCCGTTGCTCCTTCAATATCTCGATCTTCTTGCTCCACCACCAAAACCAGCTCCGGTGGACTGCTCGCCTCCGCCTCCCATGGCCGGCTGTGCCAAGATGTGCCGCACTGCCCCACCCTAGTTCATTGTTGGGCAGGCCATTCCTCTACTCACCCACACCTCCTCGTTATTTTCCCGCGACGGCAACCGGACCAAGGCTCCCTCATACTCCCAACGGCGCAGGCAACCATTGCCGAGTCTTCCTCGGCTCGTATGCTCCTTCCTAGGCCTCACGTCGTCCACCGCCATGGTGCTCTCACTGCCTGGTCAACATGGTCAACGAACGACATCCATCGGCCGTGGAATGTACGCTAAAATAATGATTCCTCCACCGACAAATGGGACCCACCGGAAGGGCCTCTATATTTCGTGAAAAAACGCGTCCACTTACATGTTGGACCCACTAACTATATCTTTGCACGCAAGGAAGTGCCTCCTTATTACGCACAAAAAATGAATACCCACCACGCTAGCTGGGACCCACCATAGTGGAGGATGACTTAGGGCCAACTAAGTTGACGGGACCGGAGGGCTTTGTCAACTTAGTCAATATGAACGATTCTAGCTCCAAAGGACCGTCACGATGTCCATCCAATGGTCAGTGCTTCTTCAACCTCCGGTCTTCTTGCTCCGGCTGCCCAAAGCAGCCTTGGTCGTGCCGCATGCTCCGCCTCCCGGCGGCCGGGTTGTGCTACATGGAGGCCTCACCTTCTAACTATTCCCACCACTGCGAGTTCTCGGGCGGCGGCTTCCTCACATCGCAGCCGTGCAGTGAACCTCGCATTCTCTCCGCTGGCTTCCCCGCCGCATCTTTCCGGCTCGCCGTCCCCTTCCTAGGGCCTCGCCGTCGCCCACCGCTGTGGTGCTCTCGCGCGCCTGGTCAACGTGGTCAAGGAACGACTTCCATCGGACGTGGATCAGACGTGGAGAGGCCGATACCGTCCACGGCCGCAGCAAGGAAGTGCCTCCTTATTACGCTGAAAATAATGATTCCTCCACCGACAAATGGGACCCACCGGACGAGCCTTCAGATTTCACGCAAAAAACGTTTCCCACGGCTGCGGGACCCACCAGCTTCATCTTCGCACGCAAGGAAGTGCGTCCCGCAAAAAACGATTCGCTTCGATTGCTGGGACCCACCAGCTACACCTTCGCACGCAAGGAAGTGCGTCCGGGCAAAAAAACAAAACGATTCGCCCCCCTAACTGCTGGGACCCACCAACTACATCTTCGCAGGCAAGGAAGTGCCTGACAGTCGGTACCCACCTGGTCGAAGCATACGTAGCGTTGTCATCCTGGTCGCGAATGTGTACGTACATACTAGTCGATGTAGAGGCGCGCACGTGTCGTAGTAGAGGTGTGCACGTGTCATAGTAGAGGCGCGCACGTAGCATGTACACGTACGTACAGCGGCCAGGGTGCAAGAAAGAAAATACGGCCACGTATGTGTACATACGGGCGGGTTCTCTAACGCCTACTCGCGCATACGTACATGGCTGGGTCGGAATGAAGAAACAGCGTCGTCGTCGTGTTCATGGGGAGCCAACCAGCTGGGTCGGAACGGAATGCGTGGTCGTGTTCATCGGGAGGGCTTGGATGGAATAGGCGATGGAAACGAGGCCTGGCGTACCGCACAAGGAGGAAACGGACCTCCTACATTCGGAACGGGGTCCTGTTGATCAGGAGGGGTGTGGCATACTGCAAAACGGAGGAAATGGACCTCCTACGGTCGAAACTGGGGTCCTGTTGATCGGGAGGGGTGTGGCATACCGCAAAATGGATGAAACGGGCCTCCTTCGGTCGAAACGGGGGTCCTGTTGATCGGGAGGTGTGTGACGATCAAAAGGTTGCATTTAAACGGACCTCCGACGGTGAAAACCGGGTCCCGTTTCATCGGGAGGTGTGGTGTACCGCAAAAGCAGACTCCACGGATACTATTCATCTCCACCGCCGACCTCCTCCGCCCACGGGCTACCGCCGACCTCCTCCCGCCTCCACGGGCTCCTGCTCATCCAGCTCCACCGCTGCTACTCCACCAGCTCCTGCTCAAATACCTCCACGGGCACCCTCCATCGCTCACGGTTCATCCAGCCCTCCACACCACGGGTCCTGTTCAACCACCCCTCCACGGGCACCCTCCACCGCCTCACAGCTCATCCAGCCCTCCACACCACGGGGTCCTGTTCATCGAGAGGCAAACGCCACCGCCACCGCTTATCAACCCCCCCCGAGCGGTCATTGTTCATCCAGGCGGCATCGATCGGCTTGGTTAGCAGCAGTAGTGAAGGAATCGCTCGATCAGTTCATTAATGCCCATCGATCGATTGCTTGGGTTCATAGAAGCGTAGCTGCAGTGCAATCACTCGGGTTGATTAGAGCCCAACGCCTGCGCCGGGTTGATTAGAGCCAACGCCGCACACATGCGCCGACGTGTCTGAGAGGCAGCGCATCGCTCGACCCCGACCTCCCACCGTGAACTGCAACTCCCCAAAATTTTCCTGCCCTCGCTTCTACCATGGTTTTTTCCGTCATGGACGGCCCAAAGAATGTCATGCAGCTGCGTCTCCGGCCGCCCAGGGACAAAAACCCATTTCTGTCATGATTTTTGTCATAGAAGTAGGAGCCCACCACATCTATGATGATACCGGGTTTTGTCACAATTATCGTCATAGAAGTGTCATATGTATGACAGAAAAAAATTCGTTCGGCCCAAAATGTCACGGATGTGTCTTTTTTTGTAGTGCTAGTGTTTGCATCTTGCTTGAATCAAGTTTAACTTTCATGGAAATTCGAAATGGGGATGTTCAAACCCTAGCATCACTTGAATCAAACTAGGTTCAACTAAAATTTGCATTCAATGAAACCAAAATGATCTATATTGATATTCGGTATTTTTGGCAAGGGCTTTGATCCAAAACAAAAATAATGAACATTTTAAGGAATTATTTTGGGCATTGAATTTAAATCAATATTGTATTTGGATTTGGTTTTATATTCTTAATATATGGAATATAATTTCAGATACCTCTGAAATAATTTATGTGCCTTTGGATAATCCCATTGCGCAATATAAAAATATTCAGAGGAATGTTGTCACTGTTTTCACACTTGTTGAAATTTAAAAACAGTGGCAAAATGAATAAATAAAGGAAAACTGAACAAAAATTAAAACAAAGCAGAAGAGAGGGAGAGCCTACAGGCCTTACTGCTGCAAGCAAGCGCCCACCACGATAGCCAGTAGCGGTCGTCTCCTTCCTTTGCCGGAGGAGGCAGCGGCAGTGTCGCTGCATTGACAGAGGCGAAGCCACCTCCTGCTTCCACCTCCTGCTCCTTTTCCCCGTCCTCCGAGCGCCTGGTGACGCCCATGCTCCCCTGGTTCCTCCCCACCTCTCCGCGCTCACTTTCCCCCTCCTCTGCTCTCTCCCTCGCACGCACCCGAGCGACCCCGTCACCGCCGTCCACTGCCGCCGCGCCCACCGATCCCCTTCCCTCTCTCCGCCTCATCAGCACATGTAGACAAGCCAACGGCCACGACTGCGGGAGCCCTTCGTCGCCGGCATCTTCGTCATCTTAAAGCTTCGGCACAGATGACCGCCGTCGTCAATTTGCTTGCTCCAGCTCCTCCCCGACCACGTCGTGCTTCTCCACTGAATCACGGTGATCCGCTGACCCGTTCGCCTCTTCTCCCCATGTCGTTTGCCCGATCTAGCCGCTGTTTCCGCCGGACCCGAGAATGCACCGCCGCCGCAAAGCTCGCCGCCTTCACCGCTGCAGCCCATCCCCGGCAGCCCCACGACCACCCCTCGACGCGCCGCACTGCGGCCGTTATAGAGAACCCATCCGCGCAGCCATCCATCGCTGGAAACGGCCGGCCGGCGAGTGCCGCTATGCCTGGTTTAGCGTCGGCGTTAACCACCGACATGGCCGGCTTAGTTAGGGCCTAAGCCCCCTGCTTAGTTTAGTTAATCACCATTACAGAAGCTGACAGCCGGGCCCCACCTGTTTAATTGACCGACTAAAGAGATTAGTTAGAATTAAATTCCACTGGACCCACGTGTCAGCATTGACCCTGCTGACGTGGCTACGACCGGGCCCACCTGTCTGTGACACAAGCCAGCACTTTGACACTGACTAGTGGGACCCACTGGTCAGCTTTGACCTGGACAGCCCCGTTGACCTGCTGATGTCACGGTGAAGTAGTGCTAACGCAGTAATACATTTTCTGGATTTAAAATAAGCCAGGAAATTCCAGAAAATGTTTAAAACTTGTAAAAATTATAAAAATAATCTATAACTCCAAATGAAATAAATCATATATGAAAAATTATCAGAAAAATCCAAAGAATCTGAATATGGCATTTTCATGCATGTTTGAACAAGCTAACCTCACTGAATAGGACAATTTATGATTATGGAATAAATGGTAATTAGTTTTAGAGTTGGAATTTGCTATATGTTTGAATTCCACTTCAATGAATATGACTAACTGTTGCACTCGGTCAATTAAGTACCTTAATATGACATGTCATTCATTTGGATGTGCATTGCATTGATTGTGTTCTTTCTTTGTTGCCGGTGGTTGTTCCCTCTTGATAGATGTGTTCCGATGTTGAGTTTCATGACACCGATGAAGAACTATATCTTCTTCAGGAGTGCCACGCAAGCAAAACCCCCTTGTTCATTCCGATACAATCCCACTCTCCCGCTCCTGCTCTCTTTTACTGCATTAGGACAACAACGTTTCAACTGTTACATGATGCGATAGTTGAACCGCTTTCCTCTGCATGACCTGTCATTGCCACAGTAAATAGATGAAACCCACTAGCATGAGTAGGAGTTGTTTGAGCCCTGATGTGCCTACTCATTCATGCTTGTTTGTCATGCCTGCTACTGCTTAGAGTTGGGTCAGGTCTGATTCATCGGGGATGAATTGGAAAGTGGTGAACATGTCCTACTATTGAGAGCTAAGTGTGTGAACATGATTTGGTAAAGGTAGCGGTGAGAGGCCATGTAGGAGTACATGGTGGGTTGTCTCATTACAGCTGTCCTCAAGAACTGAGTTTTGTGTTTGTGATCCATGAATAGTTACTACCACACATTGGAATGCTTAAGTGCCCCTCTTGACTTATTAATCAACCTGATCTCTATCCAGGAGTTGCAACTAGTTTCTGGTGTTGGTAGGTAGTGTTAGTAGTCTACCAAGTGGCACCCGGTACAGGTGGGCTTGGGACAGACTAGGTACCGTGGCACGGTGTACCAAGCGTAGATCCATCCGTCGAGGTGGGCTTGGGAACCCTGCACACATTGTTTGGGGCCGTGAGAGACACCCCGGCCGGATCTCCTTGCGGATGGAACCCGAATAGGCGATAAACCTGGACTAGAGACTTGCGTGGTTAGTCAGGTCGTGGCCGACTCCCTCGCCAGGCTTCCGCTTGATGGTTTCTGAGATACACGACTTGTACATGGTGGTAAGTGGCGAGAGCGTGTGTGAAGAAGTACACCCCTGCAGGGTTAACATCATCTATTCGAATAGCCGTGTCTGCGGTAAAGGACTTCTGGGTTGCCTGTACAGTTCATAGACAAGTGAAAGTGGATACTCTAAAATGCGCAAGATAAGCGTGAGTGCTATGGATGGCGTTCTCTTAGGGATACCGGAGCGGATCCATAGTGGCGTATTGGTATGGTGAATATGTGGACTCGTGTGCGCCACCTCAAAAGAGTTACTTGCAGTCGTAGTTCAGGATAGCCACCGAGTCAAAGCTGGCTTGCTGAAGTTAAACTCCACCACCCACTTTGTTGATACTGATGCATATGTAGATAGTTCTGATATAAGTCTTGTTGGGTACATTTGTACTCACGTTTGCTTAATTTATGTTTTGCAGAGAGACTTCAGTCTCACTAGTAGTACCGCGTGGACTTCGACGTGTAGCTTGTTACCTTAGCTACGATCTTGTACCCTTGGGAGGGTCTTGTAGATAGTCAGGATTCTCAGCCTTTTTCTTTTGTAGTTGTCTGTACTCAGACATGTTTATGCTTTCGCTTGTTGCTTGTATGCTCTGTATGTTGGGTCATGAGACCCACGTTTGTAATACTTGACTCTTCGGAGTCTTATGAATAAATACTTTGAGTCGTGGAGTTTTGTGGTGATGCCATGTTGTATTTACACATATCGAGCATATTGTGTGTATGATTGAAATGCTTGGTATGTGTGGGATCCGACTACCTAGTTGTCTATCCTTGGTAGCCTCTCTTATGGGGAAATATAGTCTAGTGCTTCCACTGAGCCATGGTAGTCTGCTACAGCCCGGTTTACCGGAGTCCTGTTAGCCCGGTTACTCTTGCTCGAGAACACTTAGACTGGCGGCATGTGTCCTTCTTGATCACGTATGCATCCCTTGAGGAAATGTTACGCTGTGTCTTTCGGAGTCCTGTTAGCCTGCTACAGCCCGGATTCTCGGAGTCCTGCTAGCCCAGTTGCTACAGCCGAATTCACTCGTTGATGACCGACACATTCGTTGCTGGGTCATGTATGCATGTCCCTGTAAGTTAGTGCCACTTTGGGTTCACGACTAGTCACGTCGGCCCGGGTTCTCTGTCATATGGATTCTAGCGACACAATCATATAAGTGAGCCAAAAGGCACAAATGGTCCCGGGCCAGGTAAGGTGGCACCCGTGGGAATACCATCCGTGAGGCCGCAAAGTGATATGATGTGTTACATGCTAGATCGGTGTGACTTAGGATCGGGGTCCTGACAACGCGGCAGACGGTGCTTGGGGTCTTGGAAGGTGATCCATTGCCGGTCGACATGCTTGGGAAGAGTTGTTTGTTGTACCATTGCTCAAACAAGGAGGAATTCATGGAGCACATGCCTCCCTTTGATGAGTGGGGGCTGCGCCCAGACGGCCTGGTGGGGCCCCACGAGAACCCCGTCAACGTGGTTCCCCTCTTCGTTGCTGGCGCTGAGCTCACCCCAAGTGTGGATGCATGGAGGTGAGCACCGTCCGAGGCCGATGGCTCTAGTACCGGGGTGCTGATGCCGCCTGGGGCTCCCGAGGCATCGTCCTCGGGAGCCCGTATTTCCTGTCCTGGCGCGACAGCTATGGGGGCGACGCAGCGCGTGACTCCTGAGGCCGAAGCTCCTGAGATTTCAGCATGTCGCTGCAAGGTGGCACCCGATGGTTCTTCTCGGCTTGGCGCCCCTGAGGTTGTCCCTTCAAGCACTTCTCCTGCTGCACCTCGTGCTAGCTGCCATGTCCAACGCTTTGGTTGGCTCTGCGTGGACTTCGAGGAGCTCCGGAAGAGGAAGGGGTCCCCGAGCAGCAGCGGTGGCATCTTCGGGCCGTTAAGGCGAATAAATCGCCATTGCGAGTAAATACCGTATCTTTGTGGCTTCTTGAATGCTGCTTTCCTCACAGACGTTGGTTCTTCAGGGTCCCCTCCGCCACGATTCTTTGAGTCTCCAGGAGGCATCTCTCCTCCTCCTCGTCTCCCAGCCCGACCTTGGCGCCTCTAGCCCCCTACGCCGCCTTGAGTGCGGAGGTCGATTCTGGCGCGCTTCGCCTCCATGGCGCCTTGGGTTTATGCCCCCGTCGTCCCTCCTCCATGGCCTTACCGGAGCTAGCGGCGTGCGAGGCTCCTCCTCCCCGATCGTGGGGCGGCTAGATGGCTCGGTCTCGGCGCCTCCTCAAGCAAGCGGGCCCCAATTCGTGCAGGCCTTGCAAGGCTTGGCTGGCCTCCACGGCATCGCCACCCAGACCCTATGCTTGGGAGGCGCCGCTTGAGCCTACTGCAGCCCCATGATGGAGGAGCGAGATGGGTCGTGCGCTTGAGTTTGAGCAAGGACAGAGCATTGTTCGTCATGAGCTCTTCCAGGAGGCGATGGGCGCGATGAACTGACTCGGTGAAGAACTCGCAGGTGTCGATGCGTGCCTCGAGGCTGAGGGTCTCCGGTTGGCGGAGGAGCGGCATAAGTATATGGTGGCCATCAACCTCGGGCGTCTCCAGCGCCAGTTTGATAACGTGAAGGCTGAAGCTTCTCGCAACCTCGCGTGAAGCCTGCTCGGAGCTGGAAAGGCCGAAGCTGACCACCGCCCGCGAGGCCGCGGAGAAGCGTGGGAGCTCAAGCACAGGAAGCAGAAAGTGGGCCTTGAGCCACCTGGCGTCTGTTGAGGGCGCCAGTGAAAAAAGATATCCGGGCGCGAGAGGCATTGGCGGCTGGAAGCCGTGGGCGTAACCTCGAGCTTGATCATTGGAAGAAGAGACATCAAATCGCCCAAGAGGAAGATGTCGTTGGTGCTCGCGATGCCAAGGCCAGGGAGGTCGATCGCTGGTGGTGAGGTTAGTCTGCGAGTCTTGATGGCGAGGCATGACACGAAGTTGAAGCTTGCGGAGGCGGAGGCTGAGTAGGGCCGCTGCCCTTAGGCCGAGCTAGCTGAGGGTGGAGGCGCGAGGAGGCCACGGCAGCCACCACCCTGATCACTGGCGCGAGGCGGATTGGCCTCTGCCCATGCGAGCTGCTCTCACTTGAAGCAGGTTCTGAGCCTTGAGTCCGTTCTTGGCGGTAGAACAGGGAGAAGTGCTCCGGTGACCGGCCTGGAGTGCGTGCATGCTCCCATGCTTGGGACCTTGAGGCAGGGTCAACTGCCTGGGCCACATCTGTGTGAGCGCCCTCACCCCCCGTGAGCGACTCGCCAGCCACCTCCGCTAACCGCCCGATGTGGTGCGGCGCTGGAAGAACCGCTCACGAGAGAGATTATGCGCTTGTCGGAGAGGAGCCGCTTCTTTGGGGCGCGCATTATTCCTTGTCTTCAACCATCTTCGGAACACCTACGGGACTTGAATTTGATCTTTGCCGTTGCTGCTTTGTCGGGAGAGCCATCGAGAGACACTGGCGCGATGGGTGGAAGATAGGGTGGCCCGCGCTGGTCGAGGCCTTCTCTTGGCGGCAGCATGGTGGTGGTCGGCCCGACCCGAAATGGCGGCGAGTCGATGATGATGTTGGCGCGGAGGAGGCAATGGTAACAGCGATGCCGGCGGTGCGTCACGAAAGCGTCGTGGCGGCGACATGTCGGTGATCCCAGCTTCCCAGCTGTTTGTCCTGCATGCGAGGCTTGGGCGTGGCCCTAGAGGTTGTAAGAGCATTTTTAGAGGGGGAGCCCCTCGGGTAAACAAACCGCTACCTTTATTCTTTTATGTCAAGCTGAGTGTGCGCCTTCATGAGTCTGGTGGCAAGTTTGCTATTGCAGCTTACCTTAACCAGGGTCAGCCCCGAACTAGATCGTGAGGTCGCGAGCTCCCGAGGAACCCCTGGAGGGCCTGCTGATTTGCCCGAGGGGGCCTCACGAGAATCTGGTGCCGATCGTGGTATCGACACGCGCGATGTGTATGTTGCGCCTAGCCCGCTCGCGTGAGGCCAGCGAGGGGGGCGCAGCGACCTTTGACTTAGAATAAGGCAAGAACCGGATAGCGAAATCGCTCGAACGAGAAAAGGCACCCCCGCGCACATCAATGAAATTTCAATTTCAACAAATCCAAATCCAGAAAGGCAAGGCTATAAGCGGATCCAAAGCAAATGGCCGCATCCAGGCACCTAGTCTAATCTTCTTGTCTTGAACCTTCTCATCAGCGTGGAGCTAAGTGCTGCCACTGGGGCGTGGGAGTAGCCCGAGGCCGAGGTGGCCTCCGAGTCTACAGGGGCGTGTACTGCCCCCTCATTATACATGAGAGTGTCACGGGAGGGAGACCTTCACAGGCGTGAGCCTTACTTCCTCCTCCTTGAGTCAAGGGCCCCACCTGCGCCTCCCTCGGCCCACCATTGGGGGCGATCGGAAAGCAGGGGCGACACCAAAGGGGCAAGGGGCGCCAGCGTCACCCTCGGCGACCACAGGTCTCTGCCGGGGATAGGCTCTGGGCACCTTCCGAGAGTGCCTACTCGGGAGGCGCCTTGCTGCCTGGTGGCTGGGGTGGGCCTCGTCCAGCTTCCTTCTGCAGTCTCAGGCGTACCCCTCTGGTGGGAGGGGAGGTCGACTAAGCTGGGACACCGTCTGCTGCTGCGACCTGTGATCCTCCTGCGCACCATGGTTAGCGTAAGCCTTCTCTGAGAATCATGATACCTACAGTAGTCGTTATGCCATGGCAGATTGGTGATGAGAGTCTGGATTAGGGGTGTCCGGATGGCGGACTATAACCTTGGCGGACTCTGGACTATGAAGATACAAGATTGAAGACTTAGTCCCATGTCGGATGGGACTTTCCTTGGCGTGGATGGCAAGCTTGGCGATCTGGATATGTAGATCTCCTCCCATTTGTAACCGACTCTATGTAACCCTAACCCTCTCCGGTGTCTATATAAGCCGGAGGTTTTAATCCGTGGGGCGAACAACAATCATACCATAGTCTAGCTTCTAGGGTTTAGCCTCTCTGATCTCGTGGTAGATCTGCTCTTGTACTACCCATATCATCAATATTAATCAGCGGGTAGGGTTTTACCTCCATCGAGAGGGCCCGAACACAGGTAAAGCTGTCGTGTCCCTTGTCTCCTGTTACCATCCGCCTAAGAGCGCCGGATCAGGACCCCCTACCGAGATCCGCGGTTTGACAGCGACATTGGTGCTTCCATTGAGGAGTTCCTCTGTGCCGTCATCTTTAGGCCCGATGGCCCCTCCGATCATCAACAACGAGGCGGTCGGGGTGAGACTTTCTCCCGGACAGATCTTACGTGTTCGGCGGCTTTGCACTGCGGGCCAATTAAGCAGCCATCAGGAGCAGATCAGGAAAGCTCGCTAGCCATCAGGTCAGATTTGGAAGTCTAAACTACACGGCCCGGCGTCGCGGAACTTGATCTTTGGCGGATCGAGCCGCCTTTATTCACGATGAGCTGATCTGGCTACTGTCGGCGAGACGGTGCCACAGGGGCCACACCGTGCCGCTCAGGCCTAGCTTCCGGAGCAGCTGCGCTGCATCAGAAGGCGGGTGGCTGGGCGCCGCCTCGGGGCTGCAATCTCTGGCGATTGGGCGAACACCAACCTGCTGTCTCTGCGAAGCCCGTGACTCCAAAGTCTGGGACTCCGAAACTTCAGCGCCCCTGCCAATCGAATCCGATTGGGCGCGATCATGGAGTTCACTGCTGCGGACATCTTTCAGCACTTCGCCCTTGCCGGCGACATTACGAATTCATTAAAATCTCTCTCTTTCGGGGGAGCCCTGGCGGACTATGGTCGGCAAGATTGGGATCACGGACGCGAAGAATTCAAAGCCACCCACCACCCACTTCATATGCCCTTTAGCCGATGATTTAGCAGACATGCTCGACTTCGACTCGGAGACATCGGCGGTATAGACGGCGATGTAGGGAGACAAGCGAGAACCAGGCGCCTATGGGGACTTTGGACAACCACCATCTCACGATGTATACATGGTGGACACACCTAAAAAGCGGCGACGAGGAACAAAGGGGCGCGAGGATCGTTCCTCAGCGATCGAAAGCGTGCGGCGTAAGCGCCGCTCAAACCCCACCTCGGCGAGACGGCAGCCATCTGAGACCCAGCCATATAGCGAGGCGAACCGGCGGGCTGACGAACATGCCATCGAGCACACGTCCGAACAGGAAACTTGGATAAACAACCCGTCGGCGAAGATAACAGTCCGGATGACCTCCGCCCGGACAAGCTACGAGCGAAGAGCCTCCACAAAAGGCTGCGTAAGCCCTGTAGCGTAACCTAAAAAGCGGCGGAAGCTCAAAACAGCGGAAGATGCACTCGAGAACTAGATGGAGCAAAGTACACAACATCATGAGACAAACACGGCGACGATCGCCGCACAAAAGACTACCGAGCGAAAATTACTGCGAATTTGATGAGGAGGCCTTGAAACCCATAATCAAAAATAAGGAAGCCACCGGTCGGATGAACAACCCCATAGCCAACATAGGCGGCAAAGGGCACGCGCACAAGCCCGACATCACGATCCACACAGGATTCGCATCAAATAGATATTGAGCTAGATCTATCTACGGGCCAGAAAGCAAGCTCTAGTAAGCAATACAGCGCATCAAGTATCCGAACATCACGGTACACCCAAATATAGGGGTGCGCACACTATGTTTCACCGATGAGTCTTTGGATCATGAATTTCGGTGAGTTCAAGCCCGTAAACATAGAGCATCTGACGGAACAACAGGACCACAGATGCGGATTGAGGATTACATCCTCCACATACACATGGCTAGAGGAGATGATCTCACGCCATAAAATACTTACCCTCAAGCTCAAAGGGCCAGCCGGCATTGGCTTAAAAGCCTTCGAAAACACCATTGGAAGTTGGGAAGAGCTCGAGGATGCTTTTGGGCAAATTTTCAAGGGACCTATGTCCAACCTCCGGATCAGGAGCGATTTAAGTCATATAACTCAACAACCGGAGGTCAGCCGAAACTACTGGAACAGATTTCTTACTAAAAAGAACCGGATAGTCGATTGTCCAGGACGGCGAAGCCTTAGCAGCTTTCAAACACAGCGTTTGAGGGCGAATAGCTCGCCATACACCTCGGCCAAGAAAAGCCAAGAACAATGGCGCATTAACAAGCCTCATGACCCGCTTTTCCATGAGGAGAGGATAGCTAGTTGGCAAGATGCGTACCAGCGACCCAAGTACATCGAAGTTAGGGATGGAAAGCGGAAACATAGCAGCAAGGACCAGCGCCCGGACCAAGGAAACATCCGAAGAACACGACAGTCAGCGCGGATTCAAAAGCTCTCGGCGAGAATCGAGAAAAGCTGCCCCTCAAGGATAACGAGGCGAGCTATCTAACCTAAACAAAATCTTGAACAAGATATGCAAATCCACAATACTCCGGGAAGCACGCAAACCATACCCACGATTGTTGGGTCTTCAAGCAATCCGGCAAACTCAACGCCGAACACAAGGGCTCGACACACCAAGCAAGGGCGATGGCCGAACCCCACAAGCGAGCACCGGAAAACAAAAGAATTTCCCACAAGAAGTCAAAGCAGTAAACTCACTTCACGTGACAAAAGGAAAAAGCAGGGTGGCGCCTATAGAATCTGCGCCATCGGCCTATCGAGGGAGTCCGCCCTTGGTTGTTAAAACCAATCACCTTCGACCATCGAGTTACTCTAGAAGTATCGGAGCAGAGCTGGACTGCCTTGACATTAGATCCAGATAATTGGCGGACTCCAATTTACACAAGTCCTAATGGAATGGCGGCGATGATCTAAACCTGCTATATCGGGACACAATCCATAAAATGGGGATAGACCCATCAAAAATTAGCCATAGCAACACTTCCTTTCAAGGGGTAGCCGAGGCCAGATGCCCATTATGCGGGCTCTCTCCTGCTAGAAGTTATGTTGGCTCCCAGACAACTTCCGCAGAAAAACTAACCTTCCACATCGCCCCATTCACAAGTAGCTATCAAGCACTCACTGGTGCGTGAAGCTTTCATCGCTTTAGCATAATACCGCATTATGCATCTCTTATACTTAAAATGCCGGTCCATGAGGCATCATCTCATTAAAAGGAAATTTGAGTGTTCCTCGGCGTGGAAGATTGTGCGGCTGCCTTGACAGCCACACACTAAACAGCTTCACTAATCAAAGCACCTAAACAGGTCGTTCGGACCCGTGGACATAGCTAAACGAGTCGGTGTAAACATACAAGGGCTTACTAGCCGCATACCCCCATACAAGGGGCTCGGCGCATGTACAACAAGAGCGATAAAGCTCAATTTTATTCATTTTTGAATTATACTTTGTTTATTTAATATAGCGTATATTTTTATACGATATTTTTCAACTAAGTTCCTCTCTTTTCTGAGATGAACACCGTGCTACACCCGTCCGGATACGGCACAAAAGAACCTGGTATGAGCGTGCGGTGAGGACCGTTCAAGGATTCTTTTAGATTAAGACCCTCGTAAACCTTTTTACTTGTCTCTTGTTGATACATCCCTCGGTTTTGATATAACGAGGAGGAGGCTGGCGTCTTGGCATGTGTACGCCGAGAATTTTTTGGCGATACTGGACACGGGGGCTCATTACCAAGGCCGTTGTTCAGCCGCTTTCATAAAGACCGAATACCTTAAAGGGAGTGTTTGGCGTCGCGAGTTTGGACTTATATGCATCAGCTCCGAATCATGTCTTTGGTTAAATGTTGGGTTTGCTCTGCTCCTGTGTTTTGCTGGCTTCGTTCCGCTCTATCGGCTAAAGCGGCACCGGAGAACTCTGCGATTGTGCCCGGTTCGGACGGCGAGCACCTCGATGAAAGCGGCCAAGCATCATGATATAGCGTGAGACTGGTCAACCACTTTCGATGACCGCGGAATCTTTAGGATTCCTCCGCATTATGAAGGGCTGTTTCGGCCAGGCACACAGCGCCCGAATTCGGTGGTGGCGGTGCCCCTAGGGCTATATAGTAGCCCCTGCAAAAACTCCTATGGCTAAGTGAAAGTGATAAAGCATTATAGTCTGGTTGCCTAGTTGTTGCGCTATCACCTTCTTTATAGGACCAAGGCGTTGGATCAGAAGTGTGAAAATCATATGCGAACACCCCGCATTATATGTGTGGGGCTGAAAGCCGACGACTGCCATCTTTCAGGTTATATACACATATACATTACGGACGCACATGAGGTATTTTAATTCTTGAAGGCACAAGTATAAAAAGCTTTATATTCCCTCGAAACATTGTTTTACAATAATACATGTTATTCAGAACATAATATCCTTGAAACACTGCGTCTCTATTAAGCGGCGCCTGCAGAACTTCACGAAAATAGTGCTCGGCGGTACTCGGCTCTCGTCCGAATCTTGGGATGCAACAGCGGTGGCCTTCATCTCCGGTATGTCTTGACACGGGCAGAGCCATCGCGCACCCTCTATGCCTGCTGACCTCTTCATTGCATTAATATGCGGCACCGCACCAAGAACTGCTGCACCAAGCTAAAATAACTCTTGGCTCGGGCCTTTCCGGCCATAAATGACTCACGACATACTTCATGGCGAGTCCGGATAACCTATTCAGCTCATGCCGCGGCCAAGCGATCGGTTAATGAAAGTGGGCGCTCTGGATTGTGGAGCTGCGACCAAAAAAGCTTTTCCGCCGTGATTCTTTTGATTGCGGAAGTGTTCGGCGCGTCCGGCTTTTCGCCGCCAAGTCGAGATAAGGGTCCGCCGCACTCCTGGCCGGTCCAGCGGAGCATATTTAGGATCCCGAACTTCATCCGCAGCATAAAGGGCTTTCCATCGCGATATCTCGGCTTTGGCGTAGCTCCTCCTTCATAGCTCTCATCGCGGGCGAGCATCCTTAGCCTCGGTAGTGGCCTTCTTGATCCTTCTATTCCGCCCGATCTTCTTTTCAAAAGCTTGCAGCGATCGGCCGCATCCTTCAATTTCACAGCCATCTGGCCATTTCCTTCTTGCTTGACAATAAGCAGCCTGTTGACTTTCAGCTCTTGGTAGCCCTTAAAGCAGCGCATCACTTTTCTTGGCCTGCTCCTTGGCTCGGCGAGCTCCCGAAAGGTTCTCCGCAGCGTGGCACCATCTGCATCAAGCATACAAGTTGTAAGTGCGAGCATCAAACCCCTTACCGGTGTCTGCGGAGAAATTACATACGTTGTGACTCGTCAAGCAGCTTGTTGACAAAGCGCGATGTCGACATCTGCCCGCGTCAAGTTGCCGCTTTAGCTCGGCAAATTCATCGTCGGCTAGCCACGGACGCCGCCACCTACATAGGAAGCGACATATCATACAGGATTATGATCCTTGGCGGCGCTGTCATTTTTGACAACGCGCGAGTCTCGGGGCTACTATCTATCACGGCGCATCTTTTATATGCGAGAACCGTCAAAAGGTACATCATATCGCGTACCTCAAAACATCGATAAACTCGACAGCCGTACAACCCACTCTCCCGCGGATGAAATCCTTTCAATCACCGTACCCATCAGCGCCGCGGTGTTCTTACGAGATAGATGCTCGCTCGAGCAGATCCTTTAGCTCCTCGACCCGCGCGCCGGATGGTGCGGACTCGTCCGATAGCCTTTTGAAGGCGGACGAAAAGACTTTGGGGGCCATCTGACTGCCTTCCGGCCCTGCGATTCGAAGAAAACCCTCCGTGGCGTCACCTCAAGGTGCGCCCGCCTTGCGGCTGTCTGGCGGGGGCGTTCTGCTCTCCATCATCTCCGGTTGAAGATCCCCTGAAGACGAGCTCTGCTGAGAAGGGCTGAGATCCGAACTACAAGGTAAAAATTCGGTTATCTTCCTCAGAAATAGAACAGGGATGTCTCTTATTTTAAAACTCCCCTCTCTACTTACGGCTCATTTGGAGGGCTGATCCCCTTGGGGAGCACAGTCTTGGTGAGGCATCTCGGCGAGACCCTCGGCGATGATTTCTTCCCCGCTTTGAGACCATGGTCTCCGGGTCTTGGCGGTCCTCTTCTTCCCTGGATGGAGGATTCTCGATTCCTCCTTCCTGACAACCTCCTTGAGGCGGTAGCTTCCTTGTTCCCCCTTCACCTTCTTCCAAAGCGCAACCTCCGGCATCTGGTTAACTGCGGGATCGGCGTGGTCTCGGGGAGGGCGGACACTGATTAGCTTTGCTTTCGCTATCCACTCCTGTTTAAAGGACATCTCTTTTAAGGGCAATTTTATGATAAATATCACGGATGGGCGTGTGCGGGTGCAGGACTACTTACTTGAGTATCAAGGCGATTGCAGCTCGGACTTGTGTCCTCGGTGAGTCGGACACATTGCTTGTGATCAAAGAACAATTTGTACATCTCCATGGGCTTGGCGCCCGTAAAATGTTGGAGGCTCGTGGTCCCTCGGATTAAACTTCCCACAGGCGGAGGCGGCGTTTGTAGGACAAGGTGCAGCGAATCAACATGACCTCGTCACATGACCAGATTGATGTCTCTCTCTAGTAGATCTCGAATGCGGCCCTGCAACAAGGGCACGTCCTTGGACGGCCCCCAGTTAAACTCTTTATTGACCCATGACGCTAACTGTGGTGGGGGACCCGAGCGAAAGGCAGGTGACGCCACCCACTTGGTGCCCCTGGGAGCTGCGGTATAAAACCACTCTCATTGCCATAAGCTGAACTCCTCTTGAAAAGAGCCCTCAGGTCATGGAGCGTCAGCATTCTTGCTTATAACAGCGCCTCCGCACTCCGCGTGCTGCCCCCGGTCATCTTGACTCTACTTTAAGGTCTTAAGCCACAATCGAAGTGAGGAGTAATGCGGAGGAAACGCTTACGCTACCTGACGATGAGCGATGAGATGTGGAGGATGGACTCGGAGTCAAGTCGTGAAATTCCATCCCATAATAAAACATGAGGCCCCCTCACGAAGGGGTCCGTCGGGAAGCCCTAGCCCGGAGAAGTGAGGCATAAACACCACGCTCTCACCGGGCTTGGGAGTGGGAATAACCTGCCCTTGGCGGGCACCCTATCTGAATTTCACGGTTAGATGCAGGAATCTCTCGGCTTTGCTGCGTCTTCTTCCGTAGCGGAGGAAGGCATCCACCGACCTTGAAAATTTGGGCGGACATCATCGAAGGTCAAGCACCTGAGTTTGGAGCTTTGGGTGTTGGAACTTCGGCGAAGCGGATTCGATTGAGATTGAAAGAAAGGAGTAGAGCCTTGGTCTCTTTATAAAGAGGTTGAATACCAAGAGCCCTCCGGGTCCGTTTGGGACTTCGCCTTGGATTGAGAAATATACCAGCAGGCACGATTAGGTTACCGCCCGTATTGATGAGAATCCCGAAATAAGGGACACGATCTCTGCTTGACAAGGCGTGCCAGAAACGCCTCGCTAAGCGGGCTGAGGAGGGACGATAAAAGCGATTCGGATAAAGGCTTGGCGCGGTGTGATGTCCGCTGCGAGAATCGTCGTGATTGGATTTGTGTAAATATTATTCTCTCTCACGGTGGTATGTGGAACTTATTTTGCGAGCGGACACTATCCTTGTGTTCAAAATCTTCTATGAAGTATTCGGAGGAGGAACCCGCCTTGCAATGCGAAGACAATCTGGCGCCGGACTAAGTCGTCATTGAAGCCTGGTTAGAGAGACTCTTGAGGAGTCTGGATTAGGGGTGTCCGGATGGCGGACTATAACCTTTGGCGGACTCTGGACTATGAACATACAAGATTGAAGACTTCGCCCGTGTCGGATGGGACTTCCCTTGGCATGGAAGGCAAGCTTGGCGATCTGGATATGTAGATCTCCTCCCATTTGAACCGACTCTATGTAACCCTAACCCTCTCCGGTGTCTATATAAACGGAGGGTTTTAATCCGTGGGGCGAACAACAATCATACCATAGGCTAGCTTCTAGGGTTTAGCCTCTCTCATCTCGTGGTAGATCTACTCTTGTACCTACCCATATCATCAATATTAATCAAGCAGGGTAGGGTTTTACCTCCATCGAGAGGGCCCGAACCTAGGTAAAAACATCGTGTCCCTTGTCTCCTATTACCATCCGCCTAGACGCACAGTTCGGGACCACCTACCCGAGATCTGCCGGTTTTGACACCGACAGTGAGGCTTCCGGATGGCTCCTGAAAGGTGCCGGCTTCTAGCTCCTCCTCCCCCTAGCCCGGCTCGAGGAACGAGTCAGGGTCATCTTCCAGCATGTAATCCTTGTCCACCATGTGGGGCACGTAGGCCTCCGAGGCCGCCGCCTCAAAGACCTCGCCGTAGTGCCCCATGCTCCATGTCGCCCGTCCTAGCGTGCCGCCTCAAGGATGGTAGCGTTGCATCCCACCCGGACCGTAGGTGGTGGCGCTCGTGCCCGCGCCTAGCGGAGGTGGCACGAGCGCGAGCGGGCGTACAGCTCTATTGGTTGCGTCGGTGTTGATGAAGCCTAGTGGTGCACCTGTGGGCACGCGGGCGCGGCGTGGTCTGCCATGCGACCCGACTGCAGCTTGTGGTGTGACCGGAGTACAGAAGGGTGGCGCTCCTGAAGCCGTGGCGTCCAAGAGCTCGGCGACGCGCGCCGGCAAAACGTCCCGACCGCTCTCCATTAACCGGCATCGCAGCAGCTCTCGAGCCACTGTGAGTGCGGCCCTCATGTTCGCCTGCTCCCGTCGGGTGTGCGAGGCATGCAGCGTGGCTTGAGGCCCTTGCGGCTGCTCGCACTTGTCGTGGAAGTAAAGAAGAGGTGAGTGATTACACCGCCGCCCGCCGAGTGTTTGGCGGTGTCGCGTTTTCCTTTGGCCAGCGGTCGAGTCTTCTTGGGCAAAGCGGCGCCCGCTGGGCAGCCAACCGCCCAGCAGTCAGTATTGGCTCTTGAGTCGCCGGACATCGGGGTTGCGGAGCGCCGAAGGATCAAAGAGTGGATCGTCTGGTGGAAGAAGAGCTCCGGCCCACCCCTACCTGGTGCACCAAATGTCGGATCATGGGTTCCGGCAAAACCCTCAAGGTTCAAACACTGGGGTGCGCACAAAGATCTCCCCCTACCGATCCATGTCCTAGCTTCGCTAAAACCTCAAGGGCTAACTCGACGAACTCGCAACACAAGGGACACAAGATTTATACTGGTTCGGGCCACCGTTGTGGTGTAATACCCTACTCAAGTGTGGTGGTGGTGGATTGCCTCTTGGGATGAGGATGAATAGTACAAGGGGAAGAACAGCCTCCTGAGGCGAGGTGTTCTTGTGCTTGGTGGACTTGAGTGGGTGGGGATCACTCAAGTTGGGATGAGATGCCTCCGAATGAGTTATCTCCTAGGGTGGTGGTTAGTCCTATTTATATAGGCCCTGGTCCTCTCCCCAAATATTGAGCGGGAAGGGAGCCAACAACAGCCAATTTGAAAGGGGGCAACTAGTACAGCTTATCCTGACAAAAGCAGTCTTCGCCTGCAAAAGGATCTGGTGGTGACGCCACCTTGGGCTCCATGGTGACCTCCGTCTTGCCGTCCTGCTATTCTTGGTCTCGTTGCACTGATATGGAAACCTTTGCTTGACGCCTCGGTACTCCACGCCTGCACTTGCCTCCTTAGCACCAAAGGGGAAACAAGGACACTGTGCGCGTTGGCGCCCGCCTGACGCCCGCCTGGTCTCGATCGTCATGGCTCACGTCACGAGAACCTCGCAAGGTTTGCCTTGCCTTGATCTCTCCGCCCCTCGCGAGCCAACCTGGTGAGGCCGCTCCCGAAGGGGTCTTGCGTCATCCGCCTCGCGAGGCTTGGCCCCTCACGAGGGTCTTGAGTGCTTGTTTGTGAAGATGGGCCGTACGGGCCCACTCGTAGAGCCATGCCGTGGGCCGCAGGCAGGCGAGTCTGGGGCCCCCGTTCCCAGAACGCCGACAACCGTCTTGCCAATTTGTTTTCCGAGGCATGTTTGAATCATGTGTTGGTAAGTGGCGCCGGCGTTTTTTAGTCTGAAAGGCATAGTGTTGAAGCAGAAAGGCCCATATGGAGTAATGAATGCCGTTGCGGCCTGATCGGATTCCTTCGTCTTAATTTGATGGTATCTCGAGGAAGCTCGGTGAATCGTGTCCTACAGTTGCGTCAATGGTTTGGTCAATGCAGGGAAGCGAGAAGGGGTCCTTAGGGCAGGCCTTGTTGAGGTCTTTGAAATCGACACAAAGGCGCCAGGATTTGTCCTTTTTTTGGCACCATGCCCAGGTTTGCT
Source organism: Aegilops longissima (assembly GCA_021605205.1). NCBI lineage: Eukaryota > Viridiplantae > Streptophyta > Magnoliopsida > Poales > Poaceae > Aegilops > Aegilops longissima. The sequence continues at coordinate 239,076,169 of CM038679.1, forward strand.
AATGATCCGGCGTTTGATCTCTCGATGAACCCAACTTGATGGTTGTCTAGCTCCTCCCCATAACTTGTAAACGTGTTTGGAAAAGCGCCGTAGCGTTTGCTTGACTGGTTTGAACCCCTTTATTATGTTGAGGCTGTGTTCGGCCAGTATGCATGGGATCCCTGGCATATCAGAAGGATGCCAGGCAAAGATGCACTAATTCTCGCGCAGGAACGCTCTTAGAGAGGCGGCGATTGTTGGATCCGGTTGTGCTCCAATGGCTGCTGTTTTATTAGGATCTATTGGGTGTACTTGGAATTTGACTATTTTGTCTGCTGGCTTGAAGGAAGTGGATTTGGGCCTCTTGTTGAGGATTATATCATCCTTGTCCACTGTAGAGTGCAGACTGGTTAGTTCCTCGGCTCCGAGGGCCTCGGATAGCGCCTCGAGGGCCAGGGATGCGGTTTTGTTTCCGGCATGGAGTGTTATATCCGGATCACTAGTGATAGTGATAACTCCGTTGGGCCCTGGCATTTTGAGCTTCATGTACCCGTAATGGGGTATGGCTTGAAAGCGTGTGAATGTGTCTCGCCCTAACAGGTCGTGATATCCGATGTTGAATGGTGCCACGTGGAAGACCAACTCTTCAGACATGTAGTTCTCCGGCGTCCCGAATACGATGTCAAGCTTGATCTTCCCCGAGCTTCGTGCTTCTCGGCTGGGGATGATGCCTCGGAAAGTGGTGCCGCTTTGCTCAATGCGGCTTGTGTCCATCTGCATTTTTTGGCACGTCTCTTCGTAGATGAGGTTCAATCCGTTGCCGCCGTCCATGAGCACTTTAGTGAGCCGAAAGCCATCCACTATTGGGTTTAGGACCAAGGCAGCTGGTGCTCTGACTGATCTGGCCCTTGGCTTGTCAACAGCGGTGAAAGTTATCGCCATGTTGTTCCAAGGATTTATTGTGGCTACCTGGTTGACTTTGGCAAGGTCGCGTAATGCCCTTTTGCACCGGTTGTTGGAAGAAACGGTCTCGAAGATCATAAAAACGTTGAGATCAGAATCCTCCAAAGAGTGCTTCTTTAGGGTAATGTTGGTGAGGGTGGCCTCGCTGCTCTTAGCTACCTGTGGAGTACCCAACATGCCCGAAGGCTATGTATTGGTTCGGTATTCAGCGTCGTATGTATCTGACAGGGTTTGTCGAGCAGGTCGTCAAGGACAGTTCTATGTCCCGTGAAGAGCTTGATTTTTTTGATAGTGAGATGACGATCAGGTGCCCCGTAAGGGTGGAACCTTTTGGTCCGTCCAGTGGGGTGCTTGAAGGCAGGAGGTTCCTACCAAGCTGTCTGGGCCTTCCAGGCGCTTTCCATTGCGCAGTACTTCTGTATGATGTGTGACAGATCTACAAACTGCAGTATGCGGCGGCGGTTGAGGGCCTTAAGGATTCCGTCGTCCGTACAGTTGCGACAGAATACTGAAACCGCATTGTCGTTGCAGCAATCTATGAACTTGTTTTTAACGAGGAATCTGGCCCAAAAGTGATGGACCGTTTCTTCAGGTTGCTGCCATATATACATTAGGTCGCATACATCTAGAGGACCTGAATTACTTGGGGAATATTGCTTGTGGTGGGTGGGCGGGTGAAAATCCGAACCCCGATCCACTATTATATCCGGAGTTTGAAGAATTTGCGAGGTCACTAACCCGGGATCCGGAGTGTCCTGGTGGCCTTTGGGCTCAATGCCCGGTTCTGTGTTCGGAGGACATGAGGTCTCTTCCCGAAGACCGGTATCCGGCTCGCAGGACTCAGAAATCTGAACATAGCATATTCTTAACTTAGGGGAGAAGTATTCTTGGCTTGTTCTTCCACGACCGCTACCAGATGGGTGATCGGCGGGGACATGATTTCCCTTTGATCAGGTTTAAGCCTAATCTGATCATAGTCTGTGCAACTCCCAGGGCGGCCATGCGATCTGGTAGCTCATTTAAGGACGAGACATCTGCTGGATCCATCTTTTCAGGGTGTTCAAGGCCAATGCGAAGACGATGTTTAGCGATCTCGAGGGCTGCCTTTGGCTTAACGGCCGCGCCGACACTTATGGTGAAATAGTCGAGCTGGAGGACCTGTCCCGGAGCTAGGGCCCCTCCAGAGGTAATGTTGTCTTTAATGGCAAGGCAAGCCATCGATCCCGCCGTCGACGACACAGTGGAACTCTCAATGAAAGCACCAAAGTCGGTGTCAAAACCGGCCGATCTCGGGTAGGGGCTCCCGAACTGTGCGTTTGAGGATCAAGGGTAACAGGAAACAAAGGGGATATGATGTTTACCCAGGTTCGGGCCCTCCCGGTGGAGGTAATACCCTACTTCCTGCTTGATTGACTTTGATGAGTATAGGGGTTACGAGAGTCGATCTACCTTGAGATAGTGATGGCTAAAACCTAGATGTCTAGCCTCTATGATTTGTGATAGCCTCTATGGACTAAATCCTCTGGTTTATATAGACACTGGAGGGGCCTAGGGTTATACAAAGTCGGTTTACAGAGGAAGGAAACTACACATCCGGACGTCAAGCTTGTCATCCACGCAAAGGAGAGTCCCAACCAGACACGGGGGAAGGCGTTCTATCTTGTATTTTGATGGCCCATCAGTCCGGCCCATCCTACACAGCCCGGACGCCCGAGGACCCCATAATCTAGGACTCCCTCAGTGGCGACTAGGCAAAGCACTCCCGGCAAATCGCTCCGATGGGGTCTAGCTGCAGATGGTGGTGCTGCCACCAACATTCAGCCGGAGTCCGAGTCGTCGTCTTCAGACTTGACGACCGGATGCCCGCCATCGCCATATTCACCACCGCTATCCTCCTCATCGCTGTCTCTCGAGGCTGAGCTTTCGCCATCGCTTGAGCTCTCTGTTCAGCACCCTTGGCGATCGCTTGGAGGCCCGGAGATCTTCACGGAGTGCGCATCGACCTCCACCAGGTTGAAGTGCAGGGTGTGCCCCTCCTCCAAGTAGCGGGCGCACGTGAAGGACTTCGACCCTCGGGCGAGGTACATGATGCCGTTGGCGGGGAACTCTGCGTCCACCCAGAAGACGCCATTGATGCACACGTTCACGCGCAGCTGCAGCGCGAGCAGCTGGTTCACCTCCATCACCCTAGTGAAAAAGGGCGAGGGAGCCGCAACCTTCTCCTTTGCGGGTCGCTCAGCTCGACGATGAACTCAAGCACGGTCCCTCCCGTGTGGCCTTCCACTAGAGGCGGGTCCACGGGAGGTGAAACCGTTGACGCCCTGGTCCGGCCTCGACCATGGCCACCGTGCCGGCCACACCCTCGTCCTATGCCTCCGCCCGGGTGCTCGAACCAGCCTCCGCGACCGCCACCGAGGCTGAAGCATGGTTCCGAGGGGAATCTCTCACCACCACAGTGGAAGCACGTGCGCGGCCTCTTCCTCTCGCCTTGGCAATAGGAGCTAGAAGGAGAGGCGAAGGGGAAGAGAGTGGATGAGCATTGCCTCCTGCGTCCCTTCCCCTTTTTATAGGGGAGGGTGCGGGGGCTGGCTCTCCATTACTCCAGGGCAACCGCGCTGCTTCGCCAACCCTGCGCCCTACACCCCTAGTGTGTGCATTACTCTACCCGCCACCCAAGCTCGCCAATCCGATGCTCTGGATCCTCTAATCAAGACACTGCCACCATGACCGCCGTTCTGCGCCAATCCCACACCCCACACCTAATCCGCGGCGTGGAGGGGGAAGAGAGGCCGCAGCAAAGGATGGAGTGATGGCAGGCAGCTGTTACTTTGAGCCACGTGGGGTCATGGGCTTGCCCACGTCGAGCCTGGCCACAACCCACGTACACATGCGCCCCGGTTTCTGGCACTAATACCGAACGTAGTTTCCAAGAAAGATAAGGAAAACTATGCCAGACAAGCGTCGAGGGCTAGTCCAAATATCAGGTTAATGAAGAAGCAAAGAAGATCTCAAAACAAATAGCATCATCATAACAAGGTTGGCGTCGTCCGTGCATTGTTTCGGTCTCACCCAACAGTTTCCAGCAGCATGTACAACCGAGACCTGGGGGCTCCTGTCGGAGTATTAGACATGGGATGTAATTGTTGGTGCAATGATAGGCCTCTTATGTTTTGGAGTTTGTTGACATAAACTGTATGGGACTTATGTGTTTGCTAGTGCAAACAGAGTAATAGGTCCCTGAGATCACAAGGAGTTTAATGTAAACGACGAAGATAATCTCCCTGCGTTGTAGCGAAGGTTATCACCGAAGATGATGATAACAAGAGTGGCCCCTCAAAAATTGCTGAAGTGAAGCAATGGGTTCGGTGTTTGTCCGAAGAAAATGACTGCATCCGAAGAGATTGAAGATGAAGTGAAGACATAACATTTATTTCATTGTTCTTCTTCCCTTTATTGAGTCATAGGACCACTATACTATTAAGAGGGGTGTAGCATTCAAAACTTGGATTCTCTTATGCTAAACCCAAATCCTATGAAAGTTGTGAGAGAAATCTCTTTGTGTTCCGAGCAAATACTTACCAGCAAGAGACTATGATCTTCTTCGCTACAAGAGATTTGTCTCAGACTGAGGAGATAGCATTACTTGTTCCTCAAGTAATGTAACCGTTGCTCCAAAATTCTGACCGTTGTAAACGTGTCGCTTGGCTATTGGCTGCACCGCTTGTCCAAAATGGTCATTTCGCATCCGACAAGGCTACTGCTATAAATAGCCACCCCACGCTGGCTTTGTCCGGTGGCTGCTTCGTTTGATTCTGAGAAGATTGTTCAGAAACCCCCTCTCTGAGCGATTTGAGTTTAAAATACACCAAGAGAAAACCCCTAGAGCCGAAGAATTAGATAGCGGTTGAGCATCACTCGAATCTAAGTCTAGTACGCTCTGCCTATTACTCTTGAGAGTTGCAAACTCTCTAGACGGTTAGATTTCCATTTCTTCATAGAGCAAGAGTGATTGTGGTTCTCGAAGAAGAAGTCTGTAAATGTTCGGAGATTGGCTCAAGTATCTACCATGAGTAATCAACATTAGTTGACGAACGAATTGTCGAGGAGAATAGGGTGAAGAGAGTTTATCTTTCGTGTTAAGTCACAACCCCTCCAACCAGACATAGTCCTTGTGTAGTAGGACAAATTGGTCGAACAAATACCCTATCGCCATCGAGCATCACAGGCTACCTCTGGTACCCTTGATTACATTCGACATGTTTTCCTTCATGTGATTTGTCTTCATGCATGTTTAGTTTACATTCCGTACTTAGTTATAGCTCGCTGTAGTTTGTTTTTCATTCGCTCTGCTGCTGGGTTTCAAGAGTTTTGAGGTTTATGAAGAAATTTTAAAACTCCCATTCACCCCCCCCCTCTGGTATACATACTTCGTTCCCACAATTGGTATCAGAGCTAGGTACTCCTCGACTCTGCTCATTTTGGTCTAACAACCTTGGAGTTTAAGTATGTCTTCAATGAGCTACAAGTAACATCCGAAGATTCCCATATTCGATGGGACGGACTATCCCTTCTGGAAGGAGAAGATGAAGATCCGTCTCTGAGCATTAAATGATGATATGTGGAATGTGGTGCAGTTCAGGTTCACGATTGAAATACCTCAAGCCCCCACTGACGCTGAGAAGACACACATTCAGATGGATGCTCAAGCCAAAGATGAAATTCGTGGTCTCTCTCATGCTCAATTTCTTCGCTATCGCCAGTGTGAAACTTTGAATGAATTGTGGGACATTCTCGAGAAATAAATGAAGGTGTTTCAACTCAGAAAGAAGCTCACATTGATATTCTTCGAGAAAAGTTCAGTCGGTTCAAGCGCATTGGAAATGAAAGCTGCGAGAAAACTTTTGATTGTCTGAGTGACATAGAAAATGAGCTTCAAGGTATCGGCGCCAAAGACATCACTGACCATGAAGTTGTGAAGAAACTGCTCCAATCACTCGATAGTTCATTAGACACTCTCGTCTTGATGATTCATGAATGAGCTGATTTCAAAACCCTCGATTCTACTGATATCATGGAAAGACTGAACACTCACGAGGAACAAGAATAAGATAAAAGAGATCTCTTTGGCTCAAGTCAACGCAAAAATCATGCTCTCATGATTAATTCCTCCTTCAATGGAAATGCCAAAGAAGATTCAAATGACCCAAAAAGGCTCAGCAAAGATCTCACAATAATCATGAAAAGATTCCAGCGCCTTCATAGGAAGAGCCAGTTCCAGAAGAAAGGTTCAAGAAAATCTAGCGTTTCAAAATCGTCATCAAAACCTACTAGAAAATACACATACTTCAAGTGCAAAAAGCCTGGACACTTCATTTCGGATTGCCATCTCTGGGAAGCTGAAATTCGTGCCAGTGGAAGATATGATTCTAGCAACTATCGAGGCAAAAGCAAGAGCAAGAACTACGACTCCGATGATGAGAAGAAAACAAAAAAGTTCTTTAAGAAGAAGGACAACTCCACTTCAAAATCATTGACAAGATCTTCATCAAGGAACCCTTTCAGGTCCTCCCCCAACCGCAAGAATAACTCTCGCAAGACCAAGGCATACATCGACAAGGAAATGAATTCTGATGAAGAAGAATCGTCAGACTCCGAAGAAGCTGATGAATCTGATGAGGATTCCAACTCTAGCATGGCTGGCATAGCATATGCTTCACCCCCTGCGACAAACTTCTTCGGGAATCCATCAAGTGACGATGAATCTCCTGCCTACTTCTTCATGGCCAAGAACTCGAAGGAAAAGGCATCCTCCAAACATCACAAGGTTCACTTCAGTGATCAATATTCTTCTGATGAGGATGACCATGCTAAATTCTTCAAAATTGCTAATATTCAACAAAACTCTCTTGTGAAAATTGAGAAAACCCTCAGGAAATCTGAAGGGTTTTTGGTTGAGGAGATGGAGAAAAATCTGTCATTGACCGAAGAGTATTCCACCCTCAAGTCACGGATGGAAGAACTGTCAAAATGCCATGATTTTCTCTCAGTTGACCACAAAAGATTGACCTATGATTACCCAAAAAGGAAACATGAACTCGAGGCGCTGAGAGAGGCTCATGAGAACTTTATCAGGGAAAATTCTCTTCTTGCCCAACAACTTAAAGAGAAACCTGAAGTGTTTGTACCACCCTGTTTAAAATGCCTTGAACGAACCAATGCTGAATCTAATGTTGAATAATCTGTAAATGCTAACCCCTCGGTCAAGGAAAATGGTTCTGTTTCTGATGAAAATGCTAGGTTGAAGGATTGTCTTCAGATAGGAATATTCAAATCTCTCAAAGGGCATCAAACTCTTTGCGATGTTTTGAAGAAATCTATTTTTCACAAAAATCCCAGGAAAGAAGGCATCGGTTTCGAAAGGAAACTAAATGAAAGCGGCTCCTACCAGGAACCCCAATATACTCGCACTGTGTGGGTGCTTGCTAAGAGCAATATGCTTGATCCATCTTTGCTTTCGTGATATGACTCTCCCATCCTGAATATCCTGATGATGATTCTCTGGACAACTATAAGTTGTTCAAAACTCAACATGGTGAGCCTATTGCTCACTATGTTGGATCAAACAATAGGAATGACCCCCCAAAGAAAGCTATATGAGTGCCCAACAAAACAATTGATGCATTACCTATTACCATGTTATGAATCATGCAGGCTCAAAATGCTCGTTACTTCCTTGAAAAAGTTCAACAGAATGAGTATATGCATACCTCATTAAAACACTATGCTCATTCATTATGAAGGAATTTTAATGCTTATTTTTTCGATTATCCTCACACTTCATCGAGCAACAATTAAGTTTACTAAAGAAATCATATCCTGCTCATTGTACTCTTTCGAAGCCACCTACAAAGATGTGGGTGGTTAAGAAAGCCTATTCTTCTGCAGGACTATGTATCTCGGTGTACAGAATGGATAATGGATAGTGGATGCACTAGTCAAATGACCGGAGACAACTCGTTGTTTGTTGACCCCAACTTAACTGCTTCACCTTTAAAGTATATCACTTTTGGCGATAGCAACAAAGGAAAGGTAATTGGACTAGTTAAAATTTCTATATCCAGATGTCGGCGTTCTGGGAACCAGGGTACGCAGACTTGCCTGCCTGTGACCCACGGCGTTGCCACCTCGACGGCCTGGTACGGCCCATCTGCAAGACCGCCAACATAAGACCCTCGCGAGGGCCCTAGCCTCGCGAGGCGGACGACACCAATACCTCCAGAGGGAACGGCCTCCCGAGGAGCGGAGATTTTTATGAAGGTACCCACCCTGACGAGGCTGCGATGATGTGAGCCATTACAACCAAGGCCAGGCGGGCGCCAGCGGGCACAGAGGAGGCAGTTTCCCCTTTGTTGCTAAGGAGGCAAGGACAGGCGTAGGTTCGCGAGGAATGTCCCAAAGATTTCCATTCGGGTGCTACAAGACCAAGACCACGAGCCCGGTAGGATGGATGTCATCACCGAGACCACAGCTGCTTCACGACCAGAAGCTTTGCAGACGAAGACCACCTTTCGTCAGGATTAGCTGTACTACTTGTCCCCTTTAAATTTTGTTGTTGTGGGATCCCTTCTCGCCTAAGTTTCAAGGGAAGAGGACCAAGGCCACTATATATATAGGTTAGCCACCACCGTAGAAGGGATCCCTTCCCCCCGGGCCCAGATCCGATCCAACCCTTTCCACCCTCACCTCAACAGCCCTCGCGAAGCTATTCATCCACTGTATTATTCATCCTGAGCCCCTCATGAGGCCAATCTACCCCAAAGCAGGAGTCCGGTTTTGACACCGCAAGGTGGTCCTAACCTGGGCGTGTCAAAGTTCGCTCCACCGCCGATCGCGCTTCGCCCTCGCCGCGCTGCTCCCATGGAGGGCGCCACCTTGCTGGAGTGGCTTGTCGAGGCATACGGGAGCGTCGCAGGTTGTCTGCCTTTCACCGCCGATATGCGTCAGGTGCGGTGGCCCGCAAAGTTTAGGCCGATGCTGCCCCCACGGTACGACGATGTTGTGGACCCCGAAGAGTTCCTCCGGTCATATGCGCAGGCCATCGAGGTGGCGGGCGGCGACGACAAGATAGTGGCAAACTGGTTCCACTGGCTCTCATGAAGGCCCCTCGATGCTGGCTCTGTGGCCTCCCACGCGCCTCAATCTCCTCTTGAGGAGAACTCTGTGACTAGTTCGTCACACGCTTTGTGGCTCCGGCGCCACATGCATCACGTGCATCATTGGCGGGTTGCAGGCGCCTTCCTCTGGCCGCCACATCAAGCAATTTCTCCGTCAGCAAGGTGATCTCCGGCCGCAGTGCGAGGCTGTGCGGGGTTGCGTCGGGCCTGAAACCGACATCACCTGTGATTCCAGAGACGACCCCAAGACCATGGCGGCGGTAGGCACCCTCCCCATGCTATGTGTCCCACGGTGTTTTGGGAACGGGGGTGCCTAGACTTGCCTGCCGGCGGCCCATGGCGTGGCTCCGTCAACGGCCTACTACGGCCCAGCTTCAGCGACAACAACTCAAGACCCTCGTGAGGGGCCAAGCCTCGCAAGGCGGACGACACCAAGACCTCCACAGGGAGCCGCCTCCTCAGGCTGGCTCCTGTGGACCAGAGATCTCAATGCAAGCCTCACCTCATGATGTCCGGATGACGTGAGCCATGACGACCAAGGACAGGCGGGCGCCAGCGGGCGAAGTGTACCAGTTTCCTCTTTGGTGCTAAGGAGGCAAGCATGGGCACGGAGTCCCGAGGAATCAACCAAAGGTATACATTCATGTGCAGCAAGACCAAGACCACCAGCACGGCAGGACGTAGGTCATCACCGAGTCCACCACGGCGTCACGACCAAAGGCTTTTGCAGGCAAAGCCTACTTTTGTCAGGATAGCATGTACTAGTTGTCTCCCTTTGAATTTGGTCGTTGAGGGATCCCTTCTCGCCTTCATTTGGGAAGCGGACCAAGGCCACAATAAATAGGACCTAGCCACCACCATCGGAGGGGATGGATCTTTCAGAAAAACCTCACCCCCACCAGCTCACTTGACCACAAGAACACCTCTCCTCCTGAGGTTGTTCTCATACTGTACTAGTTCGTCCTCAGCTTCTTGAGGCCAATCCACCACAAAGCAGGAGTAGGGTTTTACGGGTTCTTTCCCCCCTTCGTCGGATCACGGGTTATGGCAAAACCCTTAAGGTTCGAACTCTAGGGTGCGCGCGAAGTTCTTTCCCCCCTACTGATCCACGCCCTAGCTTGCTAAGATCTCGAAGACGAACTCAACTAACTCACAACACAAGAGTCACGAGATTTATACTGGTTCGGGCCATCGTTGTGGTGTAATACCCTACTCCAGTGTGGTAGTGGTGGATTGCCTCTTGGGCTGATGATGAACAGTACAAGGAGAAGAACAGCCCCTTGAGGTTCAGGTGTTCTTGTGCTTGGTGTGTGGCTAAGAATCAGCCAAAGATCAAATGAGATGCCTCCGAATGAGTTATCCCCTACGGTGGTGGCTGGTTCTACTTATATAGGCCCTGGTCCTCTTCCCAAATATTGAGCGGGAAGGGAGCCAACAACGGCCAATTTGAAAGGGGACAACTAGTATAGCTTATCGACAAAGCGATCTTCGCTTGCAAAGGCTCGGTGGTGGCGCGCCTTGGGCTCCATGGTGACCTCCATCTTGCCGTCCTGCTGGTCTTGGTCTCGTTGCACCGATATGGAAACCTTTGCTTGACGCCTCGGTACTCTGCACCTGCACTTGCTTCCTTAGCACCAAAGGGGAAACAAGGACACTGCGACGTTGGCGCCCGCCTGGCGCCCGCCTGGTCTCGATCGTCATGGCTCACGTCACGAGAACCTCGCAAGGTTTGCCTTGCCTTGATCTCTCCGTCCCTCGCGAGCCAACCTGGTGAGGCCGCTCCTGAGGAGGTCTTGTGTCGTCCGCCTTGCGAGGCTTGGCCCCTCGCGAGGGTCTTGGATGCCTTGTTGATGAAGATGGGCCGTATAGGCCTGCCTGCCTGACCCACCGTGGGCTGCGAGCGAGCAAGTCTGGGGACCCCGTTCCCGAATGCCGCAGTAGCCCGGGCCCAAAACGCTTCGGGCTTGGCAATGAAGCCAAAGGTCAAATCTGGCTTGCCAGACCCCAAAGCCTGCAGCCTTGGTCGACGCATGGCAGTTGATTGGACGTGGGCATCTCCGCTTCCCCACGCTTCCTCAGCAACTGCCCGACTTCATAAGTCCCTACGACATGCAAGGGAAAACCATCATTACCTATGATCGTGGGAGGCGCCGGTTGGCCTTCTCTCGCTATAAATGGGGAGGGGCAGAGCCCCCGTCACCCATCTCTTCCCATTCCGCTTGCTTCCTCCTCCTTGCTCCACCGCTAGTAGCAATTCCCATGGCACCGAACCGAAGGTTCTCCGCCGAGGAGAAAGGAAAGGCCCCCCGCGATGAGCCGGGGCCGCTTCCGCCGAAGAAGAGGTCGGTTCACCGCCCGCGCCAGCGGCGATGCAGTGGTGTGAGGCCTTAGTGCGGCGGCCTCCTCCTGGTATCCGCTACCCTATGCGCCCAAGCCGGGGCTCGGGAGGAAGGAAGCGGCAGCGGCGCCGCTGCTGGCGCGGCCATGGCCGCTGCGTGATGGCGATATGCGTCGTTGCCCCTAGAAGCCATGCTGCGGACTCCTCTCGCGAGCTTATGCTATGAGCGGCGATGCCCCAAAGCACCTGGATCCGCTTCCCACGGTTCTTCTCCAACGTGATGCCGCTGAGGGGACCCCTCGAGCTCTGGTTGCAGCATGCTGACTGCGACGCCCCAGTGACCGGAGAAGAGGTTGAAGTGGTCTCTTCTGGCAAGATCTTCACGACCCATGGCCGGGGTGAGGTTGCGCGGGTTTGCCGTGCTGAGGGCGCCCTCGCGATCCACTTCGACTATGACGGCGCCTCCACTCTGTTCTTCAAGGTCTTCGATGCGGAGTGCCGCCGCTGGAGTCCTGCCCTGGAGGGGTGCGCCAGGACGATGCACGCCCGGCCTGCGGCACCTCCAGCAGAAGTGACTCTTGGGCGTCCAGCAGTTCTCCTGAGCTCTACGAGACTCCGGAGACGAGCGACGACAGCTAAGTGCCCCCGAGCTCTCGCCACGCCTGGAACAGGGCTGCAGCGTCCAGCCGTGTAACGCCCCGGATTAGATGCGCCAGGTGTCCGCCAGTTATTCGTCGTCGTTGCCATGTCATTTCCTTGCGTGTTGCACTTTACCATGTCATCATCTGCATTTTATATCATGTCATCATATGCATCGCATTGGCATACGTGTTCGTCTCATGCATCCGAGCATTTTCCCCGTTGTCCGTTTTGCAATCCATACTCCTATGTCTCCCGACGCCCCCTTTTGCCTCTTTTCATGTGCGGGTGTTAAACGGTCTCGGAATGGACTGAGGTTTGTCAAGCGGCCTTGGTATATCACCGGTAGACCGCCTGTCAAGTTTCAGATCATTTGGAGGTCGTTTGATACTCCAGCGGTTAACCGGGTAACTACAAAGCCCTCTTTGAGTTACAGCCCAACACCCCATCCAAAGTGGCCCAAAACCCAGCAAACTCCCCTCCATGCTCTCGGTCGTTCGATCACGATCGTGTGGGCGAAAACCGTGCTCCATTTGGACTCTCCTAGCTCCCTCTACCTATATAAACACCTCCCCCTCCGAAATTCGCGGTCAAATCCCCCCGAAACCCTAAAAATCCCCTCTCCGCGCCGCCGGACGTGTCCGCCCGCAGCCGGACACGTCCGCCCCACTCCCCCGTCCAATCGCGGCCTGCCGCGTGGCCCCGCCGCCGCCCGCGCCGCCGCCCGCCCTGACCCAGCCAGACCCGCCTTGACAGCGCCCGCCTCTCGTCCCGCCGCTTTCGGGGTCCCGCGCCCTCCGCCGCCCGCGCTCCCGCCCGGCGACCTCGCCGTCGGCGCCGCCCGCGCCTAGCCCCATGGCCCGACCCGCCTCCCGCTCCTCCCGGCGCCCGCCGTGCCCTGCGCCCGGCCTCCCCGCCCCGAGAGCCGCCGCCCCTCGCTTTCGCCTCGCCGGCGTCGCCACCGCTCCGCCGCCGGATCAACTCGGCGCCGCCCTCCTCGGCGTCGGCGCCGCCTCCCGACCTTCCCGGCCGGATCCGGCGTCTTCCCGAATCCGGCCACCTCCTCTCCGTCTCCGGCGAACTCCGGCGAGGATCCGGCCAGCCTCGGTTCGCGCGCCCGGATCCGATCTCGGTTGACCTCTTCCCCCCGAAATTCCCTCTAAGTCATATTTCTGCAGATATTTTGTTGCATTTTCATCATGCCATAACTTTGCACCCGTGGCTCCGTTTTGGGCGTATAGTATGTAAAATTGTTCGCCTCGACGATTACATAATTTCATCTCATTGCATCATTTTCATTTGAGCTCATCTTGATGCCCGAAATGCTGTTGGAAGAGGGCTATGTGATGTTAGTTTCAGATTCTTATCAGAACATGCACTTTTGTCATTTTTGCCATGATTGATGTGTGCATCCTATGAGGTTGATGTCTACATGTGTTTTGTAATATGCCATGCCATCTTTACAAGGGTGTATGCCATGTATTTTTGTGATCTCTTTGGTGACTAGCACAAGCATGCAAACTAGGCTTCATGATGTTCTTGATTTCAGCCCCATTCTGCGATATTTTTATGCCATGTAAACTTGATGCTACAGAGAGTTCCATGCTTATTTTGAGATACTTCAGTAAGGATGTTTTGAACATATGGTTATTATCTATCCATCCAGGCCCTTGTTTGCTATTATGGAGTGCCATAGCTTGAGTCAATCGAGCTCTACTTTTGCTATAAAATGTTCCTGGCAGATTGTTTACATGTTATTCAATTTTGCCAAGGTTGTTGTAGTTGATCCGTGTATGCTATGATGTTGTTCTTGCCATGTATACCTTCTATGCCATGTCTTCTTACTGTGAGTTGCCTTTCCATGCCATGTATTGCTCTGTGGTGAGTGGTTCAAGCTCACCAACATGCCTACTTATTGTTGTTCCTGCCATGTATGAATCTGTAATATAACTTGCCATGTTTACATGGGTGCCAACATATTTTCTGATCCTTTTTGGCTCATGGTCATTAAAGGACATTTGTTCTATGCAATTAGTAGATTCATTCCATGCCTTTGTTTTCCATGATAAGTTCTTGTAGCATGTTGTTTCATAGCTCTAAACATTGCAACCTGATGTTATTTCTGCTAAAGTCTGAAACTGTTATTATTTGCAATCTTGACATGTCCTTTTGAGCATGTTCTAGTGATTTCTGGAGATAGCTCAGTGCTCATGTTTTGTCATGCTTTACCTGTACATCACGTCTATGCCTTTTGTTATTACGTTGAGGTGCTGTAGCATGTTGTTTTGATGCTTGCAATATGCCTAGTTGTTGTTTTGGACAGTTTGTTGTTATGTCTTGTATAGAGTGTATGTGTTGAACCGTTGCTCCGTTTTGAGTGTGCTCTATATGAAACTTGCTTGATTTTGCATGTAGTTTCATATTATCATGTTGCATCCTTGATTTGAGGAGTTTGCTTGATGTTTGTATGCATTTTGCATCAATACCATGTTTAACTTGTTTTGCTCATAACTTCTAGGCCGTAGCTCCGAATCTAATGAACTTTATATGTAACTTGACTAGAATTTCGTGTAGATCATCGTGGTGCATCTTAACTTGCTGTTTAACAACTTGAACATAAGGTTTATTCAGATCTGGACCAATTTCGAAATTTGCATATGAGGACTTACCGGAATTGTTATATGTTGTTTCCGGCCTCATTTAAACTTGCTTTGATGTGTTGGTCTTGTATGCATCATCTCTTGCCATGAGTAGTAGTCTTGTCATGCATCATGCTTGTTGTGCATCATGTCTTGTCCATGTGTGGTGTGTTTACTTTGTTGTGTGCTTCTTCTCGATAGTTCCCGTTTCGTTGCGATCATGAGGAGTCGTTCGTCTACGCTTGGTTCGGCTTCATCCGTTCGTCTTCTTCATGGACTCGTTCTTCTTCCTAGCGGGATTTCAGGCAAGATGACCGCTACCCTGGATCTCACTACTATCATTTCTATGCTAGTTGCTTTGTTCTATCGCTATGCTGCGCTACCTATTACCTGTTCCTCAAGCCTCCCAAATTGCCATGTCAGCCTCTAACCTTTTGCACCCTTCCTAGCAAACCGTTGTTTGGCTATGTTACCGCTTTGCTCAGCCCCTCTTATAGCGTTGTTAGTTGCAGGTGAAGATGAAGTTCGTTCCTTGTTGGAACAAGGAGATGTTGTTCCTTGTTGGAACATGTTTACTTGTTGGGATATCACAATATATCTTGTATTATTAATGCATATATATACTTGGTAAAGGGTGGAAGGCTCGGCCTTATGCCCGGTGTTTTGTTCCACTCTTGCCGCCCCTAGTTTCCGTCATATCGGTATTATGTTCCCGGATTTTTCGTCCCTAACGCGGTTGGGTGATTTATGGGACCCCCTTGACAGTTCGCTTTGAATAAGACTCCTCGGCAAGGCCCAACATTGGTTTTACCATTTGCCTCACCTATGCCCTTTTTCCCTTGGGTTTAGGGCCGAGGTCATCTTTATTTAGCCCCGGGCAGTTCTCCTTCAGTCTTTGGTCCAAACCGGCGATGTCCGGCGCCCCACAGGCAATCGGGGTTTATGCCAACTCGGCGTCTGGCTCATCCGGTGTGCCACGAGAGCGAGATGCGTGCGACTCCTATTGGGATTTGTCGGCACATCCGGCGGCTTTGCTGGTCTTGTTTTATTCTGTCGAAATGTCTTGTGGCGGGATTCGAGGACTGATCGGGTCTTCGGGAGAAGAATATCCTTCGTTGATCGCGAGAGCTTATCATGGGCTAAGTTAGGACACCCTGCGAGGTATAAACTTTCGAGCCGTGCCGCGGTTATGTGGCAGATGGGAATTTGTTAATGTCGGTTGTAGTAAACTTGAAGTAAACTCTTCTAAAATACACCAACCGTGTGCGTAACCGTGAGTGTCTCTTTTGGGGTTGATCGAGAGGAGAACACGGTTTCGGGTTATGTCGGCGTAAGTAGGAGTTCAGGATCACTTCTTGATCATAACTAGTTGACGACCGTTCCTTTGTTTCTCTTCTCGCTCTCATTTGCGTATGTTAGCCACCATACATGCTTAGTCGCTGCTGCAACCTCACCACTTTACCCCTTCCTTTCCCATTTGAGCTTTGCTAGTCTTGATACCCATGGTAATGGGATTCTTTGAGTCCTCGTGGCTCACGATTACTACACCAGATTGCAGGTACAGGTTTTGCGATGATCATGGCCGAGAGTGATGTTTGCTTGTTTGGAGTTCTTCTTCCTTCTTCTTGATCGGGGATAGGTTCGGTCGGCAGCCTGGGCTAGCGAGGTGGATATTGTTTGAGTTTACTGTTTATGTTTCATCCGTAGTCGGATGTTGATCTTGTATATGATGTTGATGTATTCTTGTGGCATTTGTGCCTTATGTATGTATCCCCATCTATTATGTAATGTTGATGTAATGATATCCACCTTGCAAAAGCGTTTCAATATGCGGGTCTATCCTTGGTAGGACCTTCGAGTTCCTTTTGGATAGGGTCGCATATTGGGCGTGACAAGCCGCCGCCGTCGCTGATCTGGATAGGGTTGGCGCCGGCCTCCCGCGGCCCACTGTTGATGATGGTGTCGGCCACGGGAGGGTGTAGATAGGATTCCCCTAAGTTCTCGTATTTTGTTCCATGCGTGGAATCAAGAAGTACCCCGCGGGGGTGTGTAAAGGGCCTGTAATGTCTTTTGTTGATACTATCCTTGTTATGAAAATTTGCGAATGCCTGCTCTGTTTAGGCTCGGTCTCCCCTTTCCAACCTTGCGACGGCTTGTTGCTCTACGCTGATAGGTCCCGGTCCCCGGGCAACCTGCAGCCATCGCTGGTATGCCAGGTCGCGTGCCGTGGTCAAGGCCAGGAGGTGAGCGGCCCGAGGTCCAGTAAGAGCCCGTGAGGCGCGATGCTCAGGAGGTCCCCTTTAGCTCTCAAGCAGCCATGGTAAGGTAAGAAAGGGAGGCGATGTTGCCGCAATAGAGTTGCGGCGAGCGTGACCCTTAGGCTCCAACAATTAGCCAATCTGAGCGCGAGACTTATCTTGGAGGTTTCGGGTAGATTCCTTGCGATGCGTCGTGTTAATGCGTAGCTAGGCCAGGCCCATGCGAGCTTCCCCCTCTTCTCCACGCTCTCCTTTATGCTCTCGTCCTCGGTCCGGCCCTCGGCGAGCTCAGCCGCCCGTGGTATGCTGGTCGCTTTGCCTTGGTCAAGGCCAAGGGGTGAGGGCTGGAGAGCGATAGGAAACTCTGGTCGCGATGCTCAGGAGCCCCCCTTTCTTAGCATAAGCGGTGCATGGGAGAGGAGGGCTCGCGGTGCCACTCTTGTCATTCTCATGAGTTTCCTGCAAGCCCGGCACAAGGAAAACACAGTTTGCCATTATGGTTGTCGATGCGCACTTGATTGCCTCGCGAGAGCGAAGGCAATGAGGGCCTGGTGAGGTGACGTGCGCGGGGCATGCCGCGAGCTAGAGCTTGGCCACTCAGATTTGCCGATATTGCAAGGACGGACCCGTGCACAAGTGTCGTGCCAGTGTAAGCAGCCCCCTGTGGAGGGTGAGGGTCAAACAGGCGATAATCATAGGCAGATTAAGCATGGGAAGCATACTAGCTTAGGTAAATGCAGGGAAGATACATGCCACCGGGTCCGGCCAGAGCGGCTTGGGGATGATGCAGCCCGAGGGGCGCCCCCAGCAAGGTAAGCTAAAGACATAAGAAAAGGGGGTACATGCCACAAGGACGAACCCACGCGGCCTGGGAATGATGCAGCCCGAGGGGCGCTCCCAGCTAAACAAACTTAGAAAATATCACCTGGTTATGTCGATGAAGGGGTGTCGGGGCAGCTGAAGGTACGCGGCGAAGGAATTGCTCCTCACCTGGCAAAGTGACCTGCTTCATTACAACGAAAACATATTACTTCTGACAAGTCTCGAGGTTTCCTTGTGATTACATAGCCTCCTTGGCGACTAGGTGACTCCTAGGCGATTTTGCACCGGTGGCCACTCCGGCCCCGACGGCCACCCTTCCGGCCATTGTCCACTCTGGCCACGACCGCCCTGAAGATCTCTGGACAGTCATGGCCCCTCCCGTGCTCAACTTCTTGCGCGGCAAAGCTTTCCAAGCGGAGATGAGAAGAAAGTCTGGGCACCCGGTGGTTTTCTCCCCGGGCTTCAGACAAAAGGAGTTCATCCTGGTGGTATATTTCTGCCGTGCCACTTTCCGCCTCGATGTCCATACGGTTAGTGTGGCTCTTCATGCATGCTTTGGTGGTTATCCACAAGGCTTTCGTGTTCGCTTTTTGAAAGATAGATCCTTCCAATTCTTTGTGGCTTTTAAATCCATGGGTTTTAAAGTTTACAATGCGGGTAGAATCACTGAGAAAGAGTTTGAAATGGTTTTTAATCTTTGGGGCAATGGTGGACCTCGTTGGGTTCAAGAGGAGATCAAGTTTTATCGAGAAGAATAGGAGGAATGGTCACTAGTGGGCCGCAATGGTCGTGTTCTCGCCAGCGGCAACCGCCGTATGGCCTCGCCGGCACGGCGACCGGTATCGGTTTTCCAACGGCTGTCAGCCCCGGAGCCATCTGCGCTTGACCAGCATTCAACACGGTCGAATATACCCAATAATGAGTCCCTTAATGTGCCCCCTAATGCCTCTTCAATTGTCGCCGCTAAGGAGGTGCAAGCGGAGCGACGTAGCTTTGAGCCGACACGTTTGACGTGTTTTGCATGTGGCATGCTAGGCCACATGGCCAAATTCTGTTCCCAGCCTCGCCTCACTGGGCTCCTACCTCATATCACATACGACACTTTTGTTGGGCCACCAGAGTGTGCTTGGGTGTACAGGGTGGTACCAGGCTACTTTCCAGCCCATGGGCCTGCGCCACCAATTAAGGTAGTTTCCTCTTTTGGGGAGCTGGTCTCGGGGCTCTTTCCCAATTTCTAACCGAAATGAGTGCCCGTCTCCTTGCATTCTGCTTCACCTTCCTCTGTCTCAGCCAGTGTTCAAACCTCAAGCTCCACCCACCTCGCCATCTCCGACGAGCAAAACCACCTTCGGCCTTTCACTGAGACAGCCATGGCCAATATTCCTTTTGACCCAGTTCCTTTCCTGCCTAATGGATTCGAGGTGATTCCAGTGGAGGGTCGGCTCGGAGTTTCTCACGCGGTGGTGCCGCGGTGTAGCCCGCGCCATGAAGACTTTGTAGTGGCCACCATCCATCCATTGCCTGACCAGGTACTCTTCCCCAATGTTAGAGCAGTTTTAGAGGAATTTCTCGAGGAAGTCACGCATGTGGGAGTTAGATCAGTTCAAAGATGCCCCATTGGAGAAGCTTTTGTGCAGTTTCAGCATGTCCGTGACAGAGACAGATTAGTCAGCAACAGTTCACATGTCTATGGGGATATTTCAATTACCTTTGTGAAACACAACGAAGGCAGGAACTGGTGCATAATTTATTTCAATAGGCTCTACTAGATTATGATTTTAGGTGCCCCCCTTGATTATCAGACCACTGATGACCTAGCTACTGCCATTAGTAAGTGGGGCAAGCTGATTTCTTGGGAGAATGACCCTAGGGAGAAGGGCAGAATCCTGGCCAAGGTGAGAGTGACAGATCTAGTGGATGTCCCTCGCAGCATTAGGTGGTCTGAAGGTGAAACTTTTGAAGAAGATGGTTGGTCTAGTTTAGTGGAGATTATTCATCAGGAATTACTTGGAGGGGGGCCTGCAGATGAGGATCCAATTCCTCCTCCAGGTGAAGATCCACACCCTCTGCCTATGCAACCTTTTCATGGCCAGAACAATGAGGCCCTGAAGAACAATGATGATAAGGAGATGAATGAAGAAGAACGGGAGCAGGATGAGCATTGGGCCTTTCAGCAGCCACCAATTCAGCAACTGGAGCAAGAAGTTCAGCAACAAGTCCAAGATATTGCTCAAGATATGCTTGATGACATGCCTATGTAGAATGGTTTCAGCACTACAACCACTGTCTCTATTTGTGAGGGTGATTCCACTAATCTCAATCATCTGGATGTTGGGGCCACTGTTAGTGAGCTCAATCAAGGTTTGCAATCTCTGGGATCTGGTTTACAATGCCTCATTAGTGCATATGCTGAAGTTGAGGAGGAGGAAAACCCAGTGTCTCACACCATGGAGCTTGGATCTGGCAGTGCTTCAGCTCAAGACCAAATTGTTGCAGCTCCTGAGCAAACTGTTGCAGTGCAACCTGTTTTTGTTCCACCTGCTCACTCTGATGTGCTGGTGGGGATGCAAAGGGATATTCATATTTCTGATAGTATGGTGGTTTCTGATCATGGGCCTCAGCACCTGCATATTCAGTCTTCATCACAACAGCCAGCAGCTTTACCTTCATTAACTCTCAAGGAGAATCCAGGTAATAATGGAAATCCAAATAAACTTACTTGGTCTGAGCTTCTTGAAGTACATTTTAAAAATTCTCCAGAGGGTGCATCCATGATGGTCCTAAAACAATTACAACTTATGGCTCCTCTTCCTCTGATACAGTGCTTTCTGAGGAAGGATTGCTCTTATGGAAGAAGCACTTTGCAACAAAAACAGATGAGGACTCGACTACATTCACAGTTCAGATACCAGTAAGTTGGTTCAACTTCCTTATACACCTCCTTATGACCCCAGAAAAATTTCAATGGACTGTTAATATGCTAAAATCAACAATGTGGGAATTACTAACTGCACCTGGTATGTCTGAAGATTCACTCACTTTTCATATTTGTGGGCAATGTCAGGTTTCTGAGCCCCCAATCGGTCAAACTCAAGCTGCTGGACAGTCAAGCAGTGAGATTCCTCAGGAGTTAAACCAAGAGCAGGCCCTACTTCTTCCTTTTGGGAATGACAATGCTAGGAATAGGAGAGGAGGAAAGACACCTCTAGTGGAATCAGAAGTAAGGAGAAGTGATAGGATCAGTAAAATTAATGATGGATTTAAGAGGGGTTCATGCCATACCTCTTCATGTTTACCTTGCAATGCTACTCCTCCTATTATCTCAAAAGCTATAGTCAAAAACCTGACTAAATCCTTTTGCAAGGTGGTTGAGGATGAGCTGGAGCTGCAACTAAGCAAAAAGCAGAAGAAGAAATCCCATGAAGGCTTGGACATGGTGCCTATCGGTGTCAAAACCGGCGGATCTCGGGTAGGGGGTCCCGAACTATGCGTCTAGGCGGATGGTAACAGGAGACAAGGGACACGATGTTTACCCAAGTTCGGGCCCTCTTGATGGAGGTAAAACCCTACGTCCTGCTTGATTGATATTGATATTGTGGATGTTTACAAGAGTGGATCTACCACGAGATCAAGGAGGCTAAACCCTAGAAGCTAGCCTATGGTATGATTGTAAGGGTTGTTGTGATTGTTGTCCTACGGACTAGAGCCATCCGGTTTATATAGACACCGGAGAGGGCTAGGGTTACATAGAGTCGGTTACAATGGTAGGAGATCTACATATCCGTATCGCCAAGCTTGCCTTCCACGCCAAGGAAAGTCCCATCCGGACACGGGGGGAAGTCTTCAATCTTCTATCTTCATAGTCTTGGAGTCCGGTCGATGATGATAGTCCGGCTATCCGGACACCCCCTAATCGAGGACTCCTCGGTAGCCCACGAACCAGGCTTCAATGGCGATAAGTCCGGCATGTATATTGCTTGGCATTGCAAAGCGGGTTCCTCCTCCAAATGATAGAAGATTGGGAGCGCCGGGATAGTGTCGGCTCGCAAAATAAATTCCACATTCCACCGTAGAGAGAATAATAATATGTACACAAGTTCAATCTCGGCGTTTTCCGTGGCATGACATCACACCACTACCAAGCCATTACTCGAATTGTTTTTACTTTACCACCTCGGTGCATTTAGCGAAGCGGTTTCTTAACACGTCTTGTCGAGCGAGATCGTGTTTCCCTTAATCCGGATTCTCATCAATACAGTGGGTAACCCAACGCGCCCGTTCGCCACGCCCTCCCTCTATCGGCGAGTCCCAAGCGGTCACGGAGGCGGCTCTTGGTATTCTCCCTCTTTATAACGGGACCAAGGCTCGTTTCTTTTCTTCAATCTTCCATGAATCCTCTCCACGCTCCAAGTTCCAACACCTAGAGCCCCAGATTGGCGCGCGGACCTTCAGCGATGTCGGTTCCGACCTCTGAGGGCGGTGGATGCCCTCCTCCGTCACGGAGGAGGGCGTGCTAAAGCTGCGGGAGGCCAAGTACATCTTATGAGATTTCGCACAGGTTGCTGCGAAGGGCAGGCCATCCCTACCCTGAGCCGGCGAGTATGTCGTCTTCGTATCCCACCTCCGTCGGGTTTAGGCTTCCCGATGGATCCTTTTGTGAGAGGGCTCATGTTTTACTATGGGTTGGAATTCCACGACTTGGCTCTGAGTCCATCCTCCATATATCCGCATTCATCGTTATCTGCGAAGCCTTCCTCGCGTCACCCCACACCCGGCCTGTGGTGAAGACTTTCAATGTGGTGCGAAGATGATCGGGGGCATCAAGCGGAGTGTGGCGGGCGGCCATAAGTAGGAAGCCGATGCCCGTGGCCTGCTGGCTCCTTCAAGAGGAGCTCGGCCTGTGGCAGCAAGAATGGTTCTATATTACCGTTCAGGGGCATGAGACAAAGCCGCCGCCCTATTCGCCGGGACCTCCTGACGATTGACATCGTGGGTCAACCAAAGAGCTCAGCGGGGGCCGTCAAAGGATGTGCCCCTCTTTGCGGCGGATTCGAGATCTCCTAACGAGGAGATCGATATGGTGGTGGTGATGCGAGGTTATGCTAATTAGGCGTCTCCTGCCTGCAAGCGCCGTCCTCTCCGGCTATGGGAGTTCAATCCGGAGGGCCACAGTTCTTCAACACTTCATGGGTATGACACCACGGAGATGTATAACTTATTCTTGGATCGCAAGTGGTGCGTCCGGAATTGACCGAGGATCTGGACTAAGCTGCAATCGCCGGATACTCAAGTAAGTAGTTCCAAGTCCGGACATACCGTTTGTTTGCCTTTCGATGATCCGCCTTATGACTGATCTCCTTCTACAGGAGTGGATAGCGGAAGAAAAATTATCTGATGTCCGGCCCCCTCCCGAGACGCGCGGATCCGTGCTGGTCCGGATGATGCAGGTTCGCCTTTGGAGGAAAGTGAAGGGGAAGCGGAAAGCTCTGCCTCGCCTAAGGAGGCTTTTGAGCGAGGGGGATCGAGAATCCCTCCTACCAAGGGAGAAGAGGACTGCCTCGAGGACCCGGGAAAAAAAGCCCCTAAGCGGGGAAGAAATCTTCGCGGAGGGTCCTGCGTCGGGGAAGCCCAGCGCCACAATCTCCTTAATGAGCCAGCCCTCCAACGAGCCATAAGTAGAAAGAAAGGAGTTTTATAATAAGGGACATCCCTATTTGTGCTTCTGAGGATAACAAAAGTTTTTACCTTGTAGTTCGGATCTCCGTCCTTCGCAGATGAGCTCGTCTTTGGGGACCTTCGTCCGGAGATGATAGAGGCGAGGCGCCCGATCCGGGCGCCATTGGATAGGGCGGACGAGCCGAAGTGTAAATCACGGAGGAGCCCCGAGTGTGGCAAAGCCGGATAGTTCGGCACCAAGCGGTGTCTGGTGAAGGATCTGCTTGAAGGCGTCTATCTCGGAAGATCAGCGCGCATTGATGGCGTGGTGATTGAAAGGATTTCGTCTGCGCGAAGGTGGGTTGCATGATGCCGTCGAGGGAGTTCTTGGCGGGGCTTGAGGTATGTAAAATGACACACCTTTTAACGGTTTGCATATAGAATCGCCTGTATAGATAGTAGCCCTGAGACTCGGTGGGTTGTCGATGTCGACAGCGTCTGAGGATCAAATCGCAGGTTTGAAATTCCGTCGTGCCTATGCGGGTGGCGGGTCGTCCGAGGCCAGCCGGACTTATGGGTTCTGAACTAAGCGGCAACTCGATGTGGCGAATGAAGACATCGCTGATCAGCGAGCGACTTGATGAGTCGCAAGGTAAGTGTTCTTCTTGGCGGACACATGGTAAGGGCGAAGCCAACTCCTTACAAAATTTGCGTGAAATGCAGATAGTGTCGCTCTTTGTGGAGAGTCTTAGGGCGAACTTGCTCAAGCCAAGGAGCAGGCAAGAAGGGTGATCGGCAGCCTCGAAGTGCCGAGGAGTTAGCGGCGAAAAGGCTGCACTGCTGCGAGCAGGGAAGAGGTAGCGAAATGGATGTGAAGTTAAAGAGGCTACCGACCGCAATGAGGCTCTTGGGAAGGGCGCCCTAGCGAGGCGGGGAAGACCTGCGGAAGGCCACCGCTGAAGCCAAGAATGCCGCTCTGCAATCACGGGCCATGAAGGAAAAACTGCGCCCGAGCGGGAGATTGTAGCTAGCAAGCCTTTTACTGCTGCGCCGAAGGTTCCGCGGATTCAAAATATGCTCAGCTAGGCCAAGCTGTGGTGTCAGGAGGACCTTATATGGACTTAGCGGCGAGTGCGGCGGATGCCGTTGTGCATTCGAAGCCGGGAGGATCACCAGACGGAAGAGTTGTTTTGGTCTCAATTCCATAGTCCGGGCGTTCACTTCCGTGACCGATCGTTTGGCTGAGTGGGCTGAGCTAAATAGGTTGTCGGGCTTGCTATGGCGGATATAGTGAGCCATATCGGCGGATAGGCCCAACCGAAGAGTTACTTTGGCTTATTGCAGCAATTTCTTGGGGCGGTGCCGCATATCAAAGCGATAAAGCGATCGGCCTGCATAGAGGTCGCGGATGGCGCTTGCCGTGTGAAGACACATTGGGCGAGATGGATGCCACGCTGTTGCGACCCGGGCTCGGATAATAACCGGCTACCGCCGAGCACTATTTTGGCGAAGTGCTGCACGGTGCTCGTGTAATAGAGTCGCGATGCTCGAAAAATGTTACGTTAGAATGAGCGTTTAGATAATGTAAAAATGATTTTTTATGATGTAGCGCCTTTTTATACTTGTGCGTTCAAGTAATAGAATATCTCGCTTTGCGACCGTTCATGTATACGTATGTATAACACGAAAGATGGCGATCGTTGGCTTCAGCCCCCACGCACAAGGTGCGGGGTGTTACATAAAATATAGCGTTTTCACACTTAATCGGCGTCTCGGTCTGTAAAGGAGGTGGTAGCGTAGCAAGCGAGGCAACGGACTATAATGCTCTATCACTTTCACTTAGCCATAGAGTTCGAGGTGGGGCTCGACATAGCCCCAGGGGCACCGTGTTCTCGAATTGAGTAGCGTATGTGCTGGCAGGAAGCGGCCCTTCAATCAATCGGAGGAATCCTAAACATTCCCAAGGTCGATCAGTGGTTGACCGGTCTCGCTGCATCATGAGCGGTCAGTTTTGGCTTTCTCTCTTGAGGTGCTCGCCCAGCCCGGCGGGGCACAATCGCGATAGTTCTCCTGGAGGCGCGTTAGCCGATGATCTGGAATGTAAGGCAGCAAAACACAGGAGCCGGGCAAACCCAACATTTGACCAAAGACATGATTGAGCTAATGCATATAAGGCCCTAACTCGAGGCGCCAAACACTCCGAAGGTGTTAGGTCTTTATAATAGCGGGCAAAACAAAGCCCTAAGCCCCTTGTGTCAGTGCGGGCAGGTTCTCTTGGCGGCCGATGCCAAAACGCCGATCTCCACTCTGGTTATCTTTGAAAACTAGGGATTATAGCAACAAGAGACGATGAAAGGTTTACGTAGGGTCTTAGTCGAAAAGAGTCCTTACAGCGGGTCCCTCTTGCGTCTGCGCTGTGTCTCCGTTGTGTCGTATCTGGGCGGGTGTGCCGCTGTTCATCTGTAAAAAGAGAGGAACTTGGTTGGAAAAGAAATCGTGCGAGAAAGTTCATAAAAATTGAAATATAGGTTAAGAAAGCTGAGCTGTGCTAGCTCATTGTGGCTTGTATGGGCAAACCCTTGTGAAGGGTGTGCGGCTAGGTAGCCCCTAGCTTATTTATTCGGACTCGTCTAGCCGTGTCCGGGGTCTCGGCGACCCTTTGATGAAATGATGCCACGTGGACCGGGCATTTGAAGCGTAAGAGGCAGCGGAATGTGGTATTGTATGGAAGTGGGCGAGAGCTTCTCGTCCCGAGTGGTGCTGATAGCGGGCTTAAGGGCTGGCGCCACTCCTTTGAAGGAAGTGCGGCTATGCCGTATTGTAATAGGGTCTATCCCCACTTGCGGATTGTGTCCGGATATAGCAGGTTTAAGTCCTTTGCTGCCGTCCATCAACACATGCGTTTAATTGCAGTCCGTCTATTATGGGATCCGATATCGGGGCAGTCTATCCTGCGCCGGATATACGGACTAATCCGGTGGTCGAAAGTGATTGGTTTTGACGTCAACCTTGGTCCCTTGGGGTGGATCGTCGACACTTGTCTTGGCGAGTGCCGTGTTGGCTTTCCGTGTTATCACGTGAAGCGAGTTTACTGTTTTGACTTCTCGAGGAAAGTCCTTTGACTTCGGTGCTTTCTGCTGGTGGGGCTCGTCATTGTCCTCGCTTGGCGTGTCGAGGCCTTGTGTCGGCATTAAGTCTGTCGGACTATTTAAAAACCAACAATTTCGGTTGGTATGGTTTGCGAGGCCTTAGAAGTCTGTGGATTTGACATATCCGATCTAAAATTTTGTTTAAATTTGATAGCTCGTCTTTGTTGTCCTTAAGAGGCCGTGTTTTATTATGCGGCGCGAGCTTTTGAATCCGGCGTTGACCGCCGTGCCTGTGGGCTTTTTCTTTATTCCGGCTGATCTTTCCTGCGCCGTGACTTTCCGTTCCATCTCGATCTCGGATGTACTCGGGTCATTGGTGCTGCATCTTGCTAGCCAGCTGTCTTCTCTAGCAAAAGCGCGTCATGAGAACTTGTTAAGCGGCCATTGTTCTTGGCTTCTCTTGGCGAGGTGTCTGGCGAGCCATTCGTCTCGGACGTTGTGTTTAAAAGCTGCTAAGGCTTCTGCGTCCGGACGATCGACTATTTGGTTCTTTTGGTAAGGAACCTGTTCCAGAATTTGCGCTGACTCTCCGGGCTGTTGGGTTATATGACTCAGGTAAATCGGCATCCGGAGGCGGACATAAGTCCCTTGAAAATTTGCTCTAACGCGTCCTCAAGCTCTTCCCAACTTGTGATGTTTTACGGGAGGCTTTTGAGCCAATGCGAGCTGGCCCTTTGAGCTTGAGAGGTAGGTATTTTATGGCGTGGAGATCGTCTCCTCTAGCCATGTGTATGTGTAGGATGTAGTCTTCTATCCAAACTCCGGGTCTGTTGTGCCGTCGTATGCCTCTATGTTTATGGGTTTAAACCTGCTGGAAATTCATGATCCAGCACCTCATCAGTGAAACATAAGCGGGTGTCTGGCGCCCTGTATTTGGGTGTGCCGCTGTCTTGAACACTTGTCGTGGTATGTTACTTCTGGGGTCCTATTTTTGGCCCGTAGATGGACCTAGTTGGGCCATCCGTTTTACCGAGATTATAATTGGCTTGTGTGCAGCCCGTTTGTCGTTTTGGGCACGTAAATGCGCCGTCTATCCGGCCAGCGGCCTCTTTATTTTTTTTGTGAAGGCTCGATGGCTTCCTCGTCAAATTCTGGCAACAACTTGCGCCGGGTAGCTCTTGGTTTGATGGCGTTGCCATATTTATACGTGGTCTTGAATACTTTGCTCCACTTCATTACGGCGTGTCTTACGCTGTTTTGAGCTTCCGTTTCGCCTTCTTCAAACTTCTTGCGATGGCGGCAGCTTTTTGCGTATGTTCTTATGCTCGGTGTTGTGGCGGACTGTTGATTGCCGTGAAGGGTTGAATATCCGGCCCGTCCTGTTCGTCGTCGGCTGGCTTGCCCTGCTCTATCGCTGGAGTCGTTAGGAAGGCTGCTTTGATCGGCGGGACTTAGGGGCGGCGTTCGCGTCGCCGTTTTGGTTCTTCTCGGCGAGATTATCCTCTGCCGTGTCCTGTTGTTCCTCGTTATCGCTTTCCTTGGGTGTCCACCATGTATCGTCGTATGATGAGGTGGCCTTCCGGTGTCCTGTAGGCACTGGTTCTTGGTAGTCTCGGCATCGTCGTCCATACCGTCGATGTCTTGAGTCGTAGTCGAGTATGTCGATTAAATAAATCGGCGGTGGCTATGAAGTGGGTGGTGGGTGGGATCTGAATTTCTTCATCATCCGCGTCCCAACCATCCTGGCCGTAGTTCGGCCAGGGCTCTCTGAATAGCGAGATGCTTCAATGAGTTTATGATGTCGCCCGAAGGCGAGTCTTTGAAAAGATGTCCGCAGCGGTGAATTCCATGATCGGCGCTCAATCGGATTCGGCGGCTCGGGCGCGGGAGGTTGGTCGGCGGAGTCCGGCACCTCGAGTCATGGGCTTTATGTGGGACAAGGTAAGTGTGCGGCTCCATCGCCCGTAGAAATTGCGGCTCCCAAGGCGGTGTCCAGCCATCCGTCCTCGATTGGCGATCCGCTCCGGACTATGAGTCGGGGCGGATCCGGTCTTGACCTCAAGGTGCTGTCCGTGGCGAGTTAGGTCATGCCCATCGTGGCGAAGTCGGCGCGCTCGGCTGTGGCTCAGATCCATCGAGGATCAAGTCCCCGGATATCGGCCGTGAAGTTTAAGCTTCAAACCTGACCTCACGGCGGGCGTAGCTCTCGATCTGCTCCGGATGGCCAAGGGAGTTGGCCCATGATCTGAAACCGCCGAATCTGAAGATCTGTCCGGGAGAAAGGTCTCACCCAGGACTGCGTCGTTGTTGATTGAAGAGGCCATCAAGCCTATCGGTGGCGACACGGAGGAACTCTCAATGAAAGCACCAATGTCGGTGTCAAAACCGGCGGATCTCGGGTAGGGGTCCCGAATCGTGCGTCTAGGCGGATGGTAACAGGAGACAAGGGACACGATGTTTACCGAGGTTGGGCCCTCTTGATGGAGGTAAAACCCTCGTCCTGCTTGATTGATATTGATATTGTGGATGTTTACAAGAGTGGATCTACCACGAGATCAAGGAGGCTAAACCCTAGAAGCTAGCCTATGGTATGATTGTAAGGGTTGTTGTGATTGTTGTCCTACGGACTAGAGCCATCCGGTTTATATAGACACCGGAGAGGGCTAGGGTTACATAGAGTTGGTTACAATGGTAGGAGATCTACATATCCGTATCGCCAAGCTTGCCTTCCACGCCAAGGAAAGTCCCATCCGGACACGGGGGGAAGTCTTCAATCTTCTATCTTCATAGTCTTGGAGTCCGGTCGATGATGATAGTCCGGCTATCCGGACACCCCCTAATCCAGGACTCCCTCAGTGCCCATGGACAAGAATGAGGAGGCAGCTACAGCAGTGCAGGAATGATTAAACACTACAGGGAGTGTAAGGCTAGGAGGGGTCTACTTAACCTTAGGACCTGCTCTAAGTTTATTTTATATGGATTTGGCTTTTGTAATAATTATTGATGGTCTGTGACTGAGAACTTCTGTATGAAATGGCCTGGTTATGCTCTTAGAACTGAATGCTGGCTGCAGTTTGCTGAATGTTGGTCCTTGAAAAGATGCACTTTTTATGCCTATCTGGATGCCTGTGTATTGAATGGTGATAAGTTATGGTGCTTATTAGTTTGCATCCCTCAAGCTAGTTTCCAATATGAATAACAACATAAATTGGAATATCCTAAACTGGAACATTAGGGGTATTAATTCTGATAATAAGTGGCTGGTTGTACACCAAAAAATTGAGGAAAGCTCTAGTTCTTTTCTCTGCCTGCAAGAGACTAAAAGGGAGCACTTTGATCTTACCTACTTGAGAAATTTCTGCCCCCCTAGGTTCAATAAATTTGAGTATCTCCCATCTCAGGGAGCTTCTAGTGGGTTGTTAATTGCTTGGAATGGAGCTTTGTTTGAGGGTGAGACTATCTTCAAAAACAGTTACTCAGTTTCAATTCAGTTCACTTGCAAGCTGTCTCTAAAAACATGGATTCTCACCAACATCTATGGCCCATGTATTCCTAGTGAGAAAGCTATCTTCATTGACTGGTTTAAGAACATACACATGCCAAATGACATTGAATGGATTATTATGGGAGATTTTAATTTTATCAGAGATCCTTCTGACAGAAACAAATCTGGAGGTGATGTTAATGAAATGCTATTGTTCAATGAAGCCATCAGTAAAATAGGGCTTGTGGAATTGCCTTTGAAAGGCAGAAAATACAGCTGGAGCAACATGCAGGACAATCCTCTTTTGGAAAATCTGGATTGGATCTTCACCTCTACTGCCTGGATGACTGCATTTCCAGACACCTTGGCCATGCCTCTTTCTAGACCTACCTCTGATCATATTCCCTGTGTTGTGAGAATTGGTACCCTGATCCCTAAATCTAAAATTTTCAGATTTGAGAACTATTGGTTGCAACACAGTGACTTCAAGGAAGTAGTTGCCAATGCTTGGAATATTCCTGTTGGGCATTCTAATTCCGCCAAGAGCATCAATGCTAAATTCAAAAATCTTAGAAGGGCTCTAAAGCATTGGGCCAAAACTCTCAGCTGTCTCAAGAAAAGAATTGAGAATCTGAATGAGGTCATATTGTTTTTTGATCTGGTTGAAGAATTCAGAAATCTTAGTGATTTTGAATGGAATTGTAGGAATCTGTTGAAAGAGGAACTCCTCACTTTGCTCAAGAACCAGAGGATTTATTGGAAGCAAAGAGGGAAAATTAAAGGGGTCAGATTTGCAGATGAAAACACAAAATTCTTTCATACCAAAGCAACAATTAATCACAGACATAATCACATTGCTATGCTTCAGAATGAAGACCAGGTGGAATTCACATATCATGAAAGCAAAGCTACTTTGTTATGGGAATCATTCAGGAAGAGATTGGGGACAACTAAAGACACTCACATGCATTTTGATTTGCAATCATTGTATGGTACAGTTTCTGACCCACAAATTTTCACTGATCTGGAGAAGCAGTTCACTACTGAGGAAATTAATGAGGTCATCAAAAATCTACCTTCTGACAAATCCCCTGGTCCTGATGGTTTTAACAATGAATTCATTAAGGCTTGCTGGGATATCATTGGTGATGATGTCAGGAAACTTATTCATGACTTTTATGATGGAAATGTCAATTTGGAAAGTATCAACACCTCTCACATCACACTCATTCCAAAAATCACAGCGCCAGTTAATGCAAATGATTTCAGACCTATATCACTGTTGAACACATGCCTGAAGATCATCACCAAACTACTGGCTAATAGATTGCAAAATATTATTCTCAAAATTGTGCACATTAATCAGTATGCGTTTCTAAAAGACAGAGCAATTCATGACTGCCTTGGCTGGGCTTATGAGTATCTACACCAGTGTCACAAATCTAGAGAAGAGATGGTGGTATTGAAGCTAGACTTTGCAAAAGCTTTTGATTGCATTGAACATAAGGCAATTATTGAGATTCTAAGGGCTAAAGGCTTTGGTGAGAGGTGGATCATGTGGATGGGCCTCCTTTTTAACTCTGCTTCTTCTTCTGTGTTGTTGAATGGAGTGCGAGGGAAAAAGTTCTACTGCAACAAAGGAGTTAGACAGGGTGATTCACTATCCCCTCTGCTTTTTGTAATTGCTGCCGATCTCTTGCAATCTATTTTAAACAAGGCAATGCATCAGGGGCTGCTTACTTCACCTTTGCA
The DNA here is from genome assembly GCA_021605205.1 of Aegilops longissima. Taxonomy (NCBI): domain Eukaryota; kingdom Viridiplantae; phylum Streptophyta; class Magnoliopsida; order Poales; family Poaceae; genus Aegilops; species Aegilops longissima. The sequence continues at coordinate 239,107,961 of CM038679.1, forward strand.
GTTCAACTCCTGCCCTGACTTCCCAATAGTGCAGTATGCTAATGACACACTCATCCTTCTTCAAGCTGATGCTAGACAACTAGTGTTTCTCAAAGCCATCCTGAATACTTTTGATGATGCCACTAGCCTCAGGGTTAATTACTCCAAGTCCAGCTTGATCCCCATCAATGTCTTTGAGGAAAGAGTGGAAATCCTGATCAGAACTTTGAGTTGCAAAAAAGAAACCTTCCCTTTCACATACCTTGGGCTGCCTCTGGGTTTGTATAAACCAACTGTGGAACAGTGTCTGCCCCTGGTTAAGAGAATTGCTAATAAGTTGCTTGGTTTGGCCACTTTTATGACTCAAGCAGGAAGGCTCTGATACGTCTCCAACGTATCTATAATTTTTGATTGTTCCATGCTATAATATATTATTTTTTGGACATGATTGGGCTTTATTATACACGTTTATATTATTTTTGGGACTAACCTACTAACCGGAGGCCCGGCCTAGAATTGTTGTTTTTTGCCTATTTCAGAGTTTCGCAAAAAAAGAATATCAAACGGAGTCCAAACGGAATGAAACCTTCGGGAACGTGATTTTCGGAACGAACATGATCCAGAGAACTTGGACCCTACGTCAAGAAAGCTACCAGGAAGCCACGAGGTAGGGGGGCGTGCTTACCCCCCTGGGCGCGCCCTCCACCCTCGTGGGCCCCATGTTGCTCCACCAACGTACTCCTTAATCCTGTATATACCTACGTACCCCCAAACGATCAGATACGGAGCCAAAAACCTAATTCCACCGCTGCAACCTTCTGTACCCGTGAGATCCCATCTTGGGGCATGTTCCGGAGCTCCGCCGGAGGGGGCATTGATCATGGAGGGCTTCTACATCAACACCATAGCCTCTCCGATGAAGTGTGAGTAGTTTACCTCGGACCTTCGGGTCCATAGTTATTAGCTAGATGGCTTCCTCGCTCTTTTTGGATCTCAATACAATGTTCTCCACCTCTCTTGTGGAGATCTATTCGATGTAATCTTCTTTTGCGGTGTGTTTGTTGAGACCGATGAATTGTAGGTTTATGATCAAGTTTATCTATGAAAAGTATTTGAATCTTCTGAATTCTTTTATGTATGATTGGTTATCTTTGCAAGTCTCTTCGAATTATCAGTTTGGTTTGGCCTACTAGATTGATCTTTCTTGCAATAGGAGTAGTGCTTAGCTTTGGGTTCAATCTTGCGGTGTCCTTTCCCAGTGACAGTAGGGGCAGCAAGGCACGTATTGTATTGTTCCCATCGAGGATAATAAGATGGGGTTTATATCATATTGCATGAGTTTATCCCTCTACATCATGTCATCTTGCCTAAAGTGTTACTTTGTTCTTATGAACTTAATACTCTAGATGCATGCTGGATAGCGTTCAATGTGTGGAGTAATAGTAGTAGATGCAGGCAGGAGTCGGTCTACTTATCTCGGACGTGATGCCTATATACATGATCATGCATAGATATTCTCATAACTATGCTCAATTCTGTCAATTGCTCAACAGTAATTTTCTCACCCACCGAAAAATAATTATGCTCTCGAGAGAAGCCACTAGTGAAACCTATGGCCCCCGGGTCTATTTTCCATCATATTTAATCTCCCGACAACAAGCTATTTTTGGCGCCGTTTTTATTTTGTTTACTTTACTTTGTATCTTTATTATAAAAATACCAAAAATATTATCTTATCATATCTATTAGATCTCACTCTCGTAAGTGACCGTGTAGGGATTGACAACCCCTTATCGCGTTGGTTGCGAGGATTTATTTGTTTGTGTAGGTGCTAGGGACTCGCGCGTAGCCTCCTACTAGATTGATACCTTGGTTCTCAAAAACTGAGGGAAATGCTTACGCTACTTTGCTGCATCACCCTTTCCTCTTCAAGGGAAAACCAACGCAGTGCTCAAGAGGTAGCAAGAAGGATTTCTGGCGCCGTTGCCGGGGAGTCTATGCAAAAGTCAACATAACAAGTACCCATCACAAACTCATCTCCCTCGCATTACATTATTTGCCATTTTCCTCTCGTTTTCCTCTCCCCCACTTCACCCTTGCCATTCTATTCGCCCTTTTTCCGTTCGTCTTTTCGTTTGCCTAGATGTCTTACTTGGCTCGTTTTCTCGTTTGGTTGAAATAGTTGAGTATTTATTCCTAAAAAGAGAAGCTAATATCTATGGATCCTCGTCCGCTTGCCAATCTTTTTAAGAGATCCAATTATGATGAACCAATTCCTAATGATTTAGATGCACTAGATTATCTTTATAAGGTTTTGCTTGAAATCCGTGAATCTGAAAATTGTGATGAAGTGCTTTATGAAGTGATTCACGATAGATCTTTGAATAAAAAGCATGATTGCAATGATTTTATTATAAATTCTATTGATGCAAATTCTGCTAATAATATGCAAAACCCTAAGCTTAAGGATGCTAGTTTTGCTATGTCCACTACCTGTTGCAATAATCATGATTGGGGAGATTCTTCTTATGATCTTGAAAATTTATTTAAGCCCCATGATGAATATAAGATTGATAATAGTGTTTGCAATAATATTGAAAGTGGGTTTGGAAGAGTGTCACCTTTAGATCCCACATATTTGGATAATATTCAATCTTATGAATTTTTTGATAAAAGTGGGCTTGGAGAAATCATGACTTTAGTTAATGATAATCCCACTATTTTGGAAGAGTGTCAACTTCGCATGCATGTGGATCGTGTTGAGAATATGTTATGTGATAGCTATATTGTTGAATTTTCTTATGATCCTACATGTAATTATTATGAGAGAGGAAAATATGGTTATAGAAATTTTCATGTTACTAAATTACCTTTCGTTATGTTGAGATTGCTATTGTTCCTTTCCGCTTCCTTGCATATGCTAGTTTTTGCTTTCTATGATAATTTGTTTTTCTATAAGATGCCTATGAATAGGAAGTATGTTAGACTTAGATGTGTTTGTCACGTGTTTTATGATGCCCTCTTTGTGCTTCAATTCTTGTCTTTCATGTAAGCATCATTAAAATTATCAATGCCTAGCTAAAAGGCTTTAAAGAAAAGCGCTTGTTGGGAGACAACCCAATATTTTTCCTTGCTTTTATTCAATAAATATTTGTTCAAGCCTCTGGTTAGATGTGTTTTTATGTTTTAATTAGTGTTTGTGCCAAGTTAAACCTATAGGATCTTCTTGGATGATAGTTATTTGATCTTGCAGAAAATTCCAGAAACTTTCTGTTCACAAAAATAATTGTTAAAAATCACCAGAACGTGATAAAATATTGATTCAGATTGCTGCTGATCAATAAACAAATTGTCTAGGACGTCCTATTTTGTCTGAGTTTTTGGAGTTCCATAAGTTTGCATCAGTTACAGATTACTACAGACTGTTCTGTTTTTGACAGATTCTGTTTTTCGTGTGTTGTTTGCTTATTTTGATAAATCTACGGCTAGTAAAATAGTTTATAAACCATAGAGAAGTTGGAATACAGTAGGTTTAACACCAATATAAATAAAGAATGAGTTAATTACAGTACCTTGAAGTGTTCTTTTGTTTTCTTTCGTTAACGGAGCTCACGAGATTTTCTGCTGAGTTTTGTGTTGTGAAGTTTTCAAGTTTTGGGTGAAAGATTTGATGGATTATGGAACAAGGAGTGGCAAGAGCCTAAGCTTGGGGATTCCCAAGGCACCCCCAAGATAATCTAAGGACACCTAAAAGCCAAAGCTTGGGGATACTGTCGGATTTCGGGTTCCGGCAGACCCTTGAGGTTCGAACACTGGGGTGCGCGCGGAGATCCAACCCTCCACCGTCTCGCACCTCGTCGAATCGCTGGAACCTAAACTACTAAATGGAACAGCACAAGAGACACGAGATTTATACTGGTTCAGGCCACCATTGTGGTGTAATACCCTACTCCAGTGTGTGGTGTGGTGGATTGCCTCTTGGGCTGATGAGGAACAATACAAGGAAGAACAGCCTCGCGAGGGTCTGTTCTTGGCGGGTGTGATGAACTGCTAGGTGGTGTTGGTCGCTCTAGCTCTGGTCTCTTGATGAGGATCCGGATCTGGATCTCCTGCTCGTCCCCTTCAGGCGCCTCTTGGTCTCTCCAAGATGCCCTAGCTCGAGTGTGGCTACTCCTATTTATAGGCGAAGGCCCTGGGCCTCTTCCCAAGTATTGGCGGGAAGGCGCCAACAATTAGCCATTTGAAGGGAACAACGGGTACACTTATCTGACTAAAGTTGGTCCTCGCTTTGCCAAAGGCTCAGTGATGGCCTTTGCTTGGGCTCCACGATGACTCCCTTCCTGCCGTTGGGCTGGTCTTGGTCTTGTTGCACAAGCGGATGCCTTTGCTTGATGCTCTCGCTGCGCTTGCTCCCTTTGCACCAAAGAGGAAAGGAGGACCTTTGTCAGCGGGCTGGCGCCCGGCCGGGCGCCCTTGGTTGTCATGGCTTGCGTCACGGGCACCTCGCGAGTACCCTGCCTTGAACTCTCCGCCTCCTCATGAGCCAGGCTGACGAGGCCGTGCACGAGAAGCTCCTTGTCGTCCGCCCAGCAATCTTGGCCCCTCGCGAGGTCTTGAGCTTCTTGTTGATGAAGATGGGCCGTCTTGGGCCTCCTTGAGCCACGCCGCAGGCCATGCAGGCGAGCAAGTCTGGGACCCCGTTGCGGAGCGCCGGCAGTAGCCCGGGCCCATGGCGCGCGCCCGAACTTGGCGGCGAGGAGAGGCGAAGGGCAAGGCGAAGCGTCATGGGCCCTAATAGCCTCTTGACCTTGGGCGACACATGGCGGTTGATTGGACGCGTCGTGCTTGCTTCCCCACGATGCCTCGGTAACCACTGGATTCAACAAGTCCCTGCATGCGAGTTGGTCATGATTACGGTGATCGTGGAGGCCGGCGGTTAGCCTTTGCCGGCTATAAATGCAGCAACGGCGCGCCCTTTCAGTCTATCCTTTCTTGTCTCTCCCTCTTCTCCATGGCTCCACCAAGGAAATTCTCGGCCGAGAGAAGGGAAGGGCCGTCAGTCGAGTCTTCCTCTCCTCCGCCTAAGCGTGGTGAGGTCGCCCTCATAAGCATCCGTGGCCTCCACGGCGGTCCCCCAGTCGTGGGGAGGCTCTCGGCGTGGCGACAGCGGCTGGCCATGGTCGGGCGTGCCCGACGCGCGTCCCCGAGGCCGCGCCTCCACGCTGCTGAAGCGCTGCCGGAGTTCATGGTGAGGGCGGAGGAGCCGTGCGGCGTCCGGCTTCAGCTCCCGCGCTTCCTCCTGGGTGAGCTCCCAGATGGCGCCCTGGGTGGCCTCTGGCTCCAGGCGGATGGCTGCTGCAGCCGGGCTTCATGGGCTTCTCTGGAGGTCTCTCTGAGGGATCTGTTCGACCAGCGGTGGCAGGCGTTCGCTGCAGCGTGGTCTTCTCCGCGGTGGTCCCTGCACTTCAAATCACGGCGGCGCGACCCTCTCGTGAGGGTGTTGGGGAAGGCAGTGCGCCGCATGGGGTGCTGCCACGAAGGCGCGACCGCTGCCGTGGACTCAGCCCGGCGTGGATGGAAGGGCAGCTGGCGGGCGGTGGCGATGCCGTGACTCCTCACGCTTCACCAGCTCTTCTTGGTGGTGATTCTTCCAGAGCGGCGGCCAGCCCCATGCCGCCGCGCTGCTTGGGGGTGGCAGCGGGTCCGCTTCTGCCAGCGCTCGATGAAGCGAGAGGAGTCCGCTGAGCTCGGAGGCGGCTCGAGCCTTCAAGAGGGCGGCGCAGGCGTGCTTCATCTGCTTTGTCCTTTTCCTTTCTTTTCTCCTGCGCCAAAAGGCAACAATGTGTGGCCCGTGAAGTGCGTTTAGGTTAACGCTGTTAATTATTGTCTGCTTTTGTTATCCCGATCATTGTTCCTTTACATTGTCGCCCATTCGCAAGTGAACTCCAGCCGTGGCAGCGAGGCGACCGATCCGAGCCCGTGTTCGCGTTGTGCTGCCCGTGAGGCATGGTCAGGAGGGGTGCTCCAGCTGTGGACCAGGGTCGTAAAAACTTGAGCCATAGGGGTAGGAATGCTCGCGAGGGCTCCCGAGGCTTCTGCCTCGCGAGTCCCCACGCAAGAGAAAACAAGACAGGAGAGCGAAAAAGATCGAAGAACCACGGACCAAAAGATGGCGATAGTTTCGATAAAAACTCCAAATGGGAATAACTAGCCAACTGCAGAAAGCAAATGAAAAATCCGCGTCCGGCACCTAGTCTAGTCTTCGACGTCTTCTCACCAGCGCGGAGCTAAGTGCTGCCACTGGGCGTGGGAGGGAGCCCCAGGGCCTGAGGTCGGCACTCCTGAGACTCCGGGGCGTGTACAGCCCCAACTCATTATTACCTGAGAGTGTCACGGGCGGCGAGCTTCATAGGCGTTGGCCCTCTTCATAGGCTCCGGGCCTTTCTTCTGGGAAGCGAGCTTCACGGGTGTTGGCCCTCTTCACGGGCTCCGGGCCCTTTCCAGAACGCGACAACTTCACAGGCGTTCGCCTTCTTCACAGGCTATGGGCCTTTCTCGAAAAAGATGAGCTTCACAGGCATTCGCCTTCTTTACAGGCGCTGGGCCTTTTCCAAAAAGAATGAGCTTCACAGGCATTCGCCTTCTTCACAGGCACTGGGCCTTTTCCAAAAATAATGAGCTTCACAGGCATTCGCCTTCTTCACGAACCTTGGGCCTTTTCCAAAAGAATGAGCTTCACAGGATTAGCGTTCTTCACGAGCCTTGGGCCTTTTCCAAAAGAATGAGATTCACGGGCATTCGCCTTCTTCACGAACCTTTGGGCCTTTTAGGGATAAAACCTCCGGAGGTCTTTGGATGTTCCACGCGTCTGTACATGTACTCCCTCTTGAGTCTCCAAGCGCACGGAGCCAGGCCTGGAAACATGAACAACCTTGAACAGGCCCTCCCACATGAGAGAGAGCTTTTGCAGTCCCTCCCTGGAGAGGACCCGTCGGAGCACGAGGTCCCCTACCTCGAGAGTTCTGGGGCGGATGTTGCGGCAGTGGTATCGCCGGAGTGCTGCTGGTACCTTGCCGCTTCAACGCGCAGCTTCGTCGGCGCTCCTCCCCGGCCACGAGGCCGCCCCGCATGGCGTCTGCAGCGTTTCATCGAGCGCGGGACCCTTCGGATCGGCAGCTTGACCTCGTGAGGAGGACCACCGGCTCCAGAGACCAGGAAGAAGGGGTCTCCCGGTTGGCTTGGTTGCGGTTGTGCGGATGGACCACAACGGACGGAAGCTTCGTCATACCAGCCTCTGCCGCGAGCCTCGGTTTCTTCTTGAGCGTCCTGGTCTTGAGGCCTCTCGGGACCTCCGCGTTGGCCCTTTCGGCTTTGTCTGTTGCTGCGAAGTGCGCCACCGAAGCGTAGCATATCTGCGTCCCAAGGTTAGCGCAGTACGTTTTGAAAAGGTTACTGGTGAACTGTGAACCTTGTCGGTGATGATGCGGTTCGGCACTCTGAACCGGCTCACGATGCCCTTGATGAACTTGATCGCAGAACCAGCGGGGATGGTGCGGACGGCCTCGACTTCGGCCCACTTGGTGAATTTGTCCACGGCGACGTAGAGGTAGTGATAGCCCCCTGGCGCCCGAGGAAAAGGGCCCAGGATGTCCAGCCCCCAGACCGCGAATGGCCAAGTGAGGGGGGTGGTTTTCAAACCTCCTGCCGGCTGGTGGATCTGCTTGGCATGGAATTGGCAAGCCTCGCAAGCCTTCACGAGTTCAACGGCGTCATTGAGCGCAGTGGGCCAATAGAAACCGCTGCGGAACGCCTTGCCGACGAGGGCCCGTGACGACGAATGGTGCCCACAATCCCCACCATGTATATCTGCCAGCAGTTCCTTCCCCTGTTCCCTGGTGATGCAGCGCAGGGATACGTCATTCGGTCATTTCCGATAGAGCTCTCCATCCATGATGTTGTATGCCGTGGCTTGCTGCGCCACACTCTCTGCCTCCTCCTCCTTCTCTGGCAAAGTTCCATGCGTTAAGTAACTCTTGAGCTCCGTGATCCAGCACCCCTCTTGAGGTTCCATCGTTAGGGCAGGCGTGCTCGAGGCCGACCCACAGTGGGGCTCCCGAGGCAGGTGGTGAGGAGCTCCTCCAGGCTGTCTGTGCTTGATAACGGCGGCAGGGCTGAGGGCTTGAAGAGCCGTTCCTCAAAGCCTTCGGCTCTGGGGTAATCTCCGGAGGCTCATTTGGCGATGTCGTCGGCCTCTTGATTGGTGCCTTGGGCACGTGCTGCAGCTCAACCCCGTAACTGTTTCTCCATCCTGCGGACCTCCAAGGTAGGCCTCCATGTGTTCATCTCTTGGCTCGTACACCTTGTTGGAGAAATTGGCGAGAGCTGCGAATCGCCCTTGATGGTAGGCGCTTCACCCCTGGGCAGCGGCAGCCTTCGGACCCGCTATCAGCCCCTCGTATTCTGCTATATTGTTGGAGACCTTCTCGCCATCTTTGGAAGCAGAGCTGCGGCATAGTAGAGCTTGTCTGGAGGGAGATATGAGCACTGCCCCAGCCCGGCATACATGCGGAGAGCGCTCCGTCGAGTACATGACCCAACCTTACAGCGCCGCAGATCACCGGGAGAGGGATCGATCCTCGCCCGCCACGAGGCCGGTGCTTCATCCATTCGGCCATGAAATCTGCGGTAGCGGCCCCTTAATGACTCTGGTTGTGCTGAACTCGAGTGGAATGCTTGAAACTCAATGTTCCACTCGGCGACCCTTCCGGCGAGTTGGGGCTCCTGAGCACCCTCTCCGAGGGTGCAGAGACAACCTTGATTGGATGACCACAGGCGATGTCGCAGGCTTGCGCGAAGCCACCAACAGCGAGGAGGAGCTTCTGCGGCATGGGGTACCGTGCCCTCGCATCCCGTAACACGGTGCTGACGAAGTACACCGAGTGCTCGACGAGGCTAGGGGCGTCGGTGCTGGTGGCGTCTTCCGGAAGCTTTGGTGCCTCCCGAGGCGACGGCGCCTCCGGAAGCTAGGTGCTTGGATGGGGGGCCTCTCCCGCCCTTGGTGTGCTCTGCTGCGACGGCTGATCTTCTCCCATTGCGGTGCTGGCTTCTGCGAGTTCCTTCTGATTCGGCCTTGCCTTAGCTCGGGTGGCCTCCGTGGTCTTGGCCTGACGCCCCTCCCTAACTGCCACCAGGGCTGCGCTAGCGGAGTAGGGAGTGGCGGCGAGGTAGAGTACCAAGGGCTCCTGAGGGCGCGAGGCCACCATCACTGGAGGGCTGGTCAGGTACTTCTTGAGGTCTTGGAATGCTTTGTCGGCCTCTTCAGTCCATTTGAAGGGCCCCTTTTTCTTCATCAGCTGGAAGAAAGGCAGCGCCGCTCCCCCAATCGAGAGATGAAACGGCCCGGCCGTTCTGCGCCCGTGAGCTTCGCATTTCCACGAGGGTCTTTGGTGGGCTCATGTCCTCAACTGCCTTGACCTTTTCAGGTTGGCCTCGATGCCTCGGTGGGACACGAGGAAACCCAGGAGCTTGCTGAGGAACTCCAAACACACACTTCTCGGGTTGAGTCGCGGGCTCACTGCGTTGAGGCTCATGAAGGTTTCTTCCAGTCTTGTATCAAGGTCTTGGCCTCGCGAGACTTCACCATGATGTAAATCAGCGTAAGCCTCCACATTCTTCCCGAGCCGTGGGCCGGGGTGATGTGCATGAGCAGCTGGAAGGTTGCCCCAGCGTTCGCAGCCAGATAGCATGCATGTATAGCAGTACACTCCACATGGGGTTAAGAAGGCCATCTTTTCCACGTCTTCCACCGCCATCTTGATCTGATGATACCCGGAAAAGGCGTCCAAGAAGCATAACAGGTCACACTCGGCGGTGGAATCGACGATCTGGTCGATGCGAGGGAGCGGGAACGGATCCTGCGGGCATGCTTTGTTGAGGTTGGTGAAGTCGACACACATGCGCTCCTTTCCTCCCTTCTTTGGCACCACCACAGGGTTGGCCAGCCAATCTGGGTATCGGACCTCGCGAATAACCCCCGCGGCTTCTAGCTTGCGGGTCTCTTGGACGATGAAGGCCTGCTTTTCAGTGGACTGCCTTCTCGCCTTCTGCTTCACAGGACGCACATTGGGGCACACGTTGAGGTGGTGCTCGATTACGCCCCGTGGGATCCCCGCCAGCTGATTGGGCTCCTAGGCGAACACTTTCTTGTTCGTGTGCAGGAACTTGACAAGGGCTTCCTCCTGTTCGGGCTCGAGGTTGGCGCCTATGGTGAAGGTGGCGTTTGTGGACCCCTCCTCGTCGACAGGTATCTGCTTAGTCTCCGCCTTGTCTTGAGTGAACAACTGCTTCTTCTTGGTTGGCGCAGCCCCCTTGGGCTTAGGGGCTTCCGCATCATCGGGCGGGCTTCTGACCGCCGTCTTGAGGTGAGCTGGCTTCATGACCTTCAGTATCCCCGGCACGGTGAGGGCGCCCTGCTCCGGGCATCTTCATGAGGTTGTACCCGGGTGGGTTGCGGCCATGAATTTGGCCAATGCTGGATAGCCAAGGATGGCATTGTAGGGGAGGCCGATGGGGGCGATGTCGAAGTCGACCAGTTCCGTCGCGGAAGTTGTCGTAGGTGCGAAGGTCACGGGAGCGGATTGCCCCAAGGGCTGGATGACCCTCCTCCTCGCCGAAAAAGGCCGGCTGGGCTGCAGCCGCTCCTGGTATCTGAGAGGAGGTTAAAGGCCTCGGCCGAAATGCGTTGAGGCGGCGCCACCGTCGATGAGGTCTGGTGACAGCAACTTTGGCAGATGGTGGGTGTGCGAGCATGGGGGCGCACCGAGCCGGCCGAGTTGGTGGGGTGGTCCCGAGAGGCGAAGGTCAGCCCGACCAGCAGCTCCGTCCGGCTGAGGAGCCCCTGCCGTGTGAGGCGGCGCCGACCGCGGGCGAATGTCTTGACATGGCGGCTGGAAAGCGGCGCTGCGAAGCCGCCAGAGAGGCCGCGACGACCGGAGGAACGGCGCGACGGTGCGGGTGACGAGAAGCTGCACGGCTCCTCCCAAGAGGTCGCCGAGGAGCGCAGGGCGATGCTTGCTGCCGTCCCCCGCCGGGCGGTGGCGATGTTGACGGCGGGCGGTGAGAGCAACGAAGCGCCCGCCGTCGGAAGCCGTCCGGCGACATAGCGGCGAGGGCGGCTCGGTGCTCGACGCGAGCCCAACGAGCGTCAGACATGGTTGCGGTGGTCGGGGAAGAACGAGGCGACGGAAGGCAGATTCCGGCGCACCTACTGGCGCGCCAAATGTCGGATTTCGGGTTCCGCAGACCCTTGAGGTTCGAACACTGAGCGTGGCGGAGATCAACCCTCCACCATCTCGCACCTCGCCGAATCGCTGGGACCTAAACTACTAAATGGAACAGCACAAGAGACACGAGATTTATACTGGTTCAGGCCACCATTGTGGTGTAATACCCTACTCCAGTGTGTGGTGTGGTGGATTGCCTCTTGGGCTGATGAGGAACAATACAAGGAAGAACAGCCTCGCGAGGGTCTGTTCTTGGCGGGTGTGATGAACTGCTAGGTGGTGTTTAGTCGCTCTAGCTACTGGTCTCTTGATGAGGATCCGGATCTGGATCTCCTGCTCGTCCCCTTCCAGACGCCTCTTGGTCTCTCCAAGATGCCCTAGCTCTGAGTGTGGCTACTCCTATTTATAGGCGAAGGCCCTGGGCCTCTTCCCAAATATTGAGCGGGAAGGGCGCCAACAATTGTCCATTTTGAAGGGGAACAGCGGGTACACTTATCCTGACTAAAGTTGGCCTCGCTTTGCCAAAGGCTCAGTGATGGCCTTTGCTTGGGCTCCACGATGACTCCTTCCTGCCATTGGGCTGGTCTTGGTCTTGTTGCACAAGCGGATGCCTTTGCTTGATGCTCTCGCTGCGCTTGCTCCCTTTGCACCAAAGAGGAAAGGAGGACCTGCTGGCTGGCTGGCGCCCGGCCTGGCGCCCTTGGTAAATCATGGCTTGCGCCACGGGCACCTCGCGAGGTACCCTGCCTTGAACTCTCCGCCTCCTCATGAGCCGGCCTGATGAGGCCGTGCCTGAGGAAGTTCCTTGTCGTCCGCCCCACGAGGCTTGGCCCCTCGCGAGGGTCTTGAGCTTGCGCTGATGAAGATAGGCCGTGCTGGGCCTCCTTCGAGCCACACCGCAGGCAGGCAAGTATGGGGACCCCCGTTCCCAGAACGCCGACAGATACCCCGGAAGGCATCCCATCTTTCATCTACTTCCATCGGTAACTTTACTTGGAGCTATATTTTTATTCACCACATGATATGTGTTTTGCTTGGAGCGTCTTGTATGATTTGATTCTTTGCTTTTTTAGTTTACCACAATCATCCTTTCTGTACACACCTTTTGAGAGAGACACACATGATTTGGAAATTATTAGCATACTCTATGTGCTTCACTTATATCTTTTGAGTTATATAATTTTTGCTCTAGTACTTCACTTATATCTTTTAGAGCACGATGGTGGATTTGTTTTATAGAAACTATTGATCTCTCATGCTTCACTTAGATTATTTTGAGAGTCTTAAATAGCATGGTAATTTGCTTAAATAATCCTAATATGCTAGGTATTCAAGAATAGTAAAAATTTCTTATGAGTGTGTTGAATACTAAGAGAAGTTTGATGCTTGATGATTGTTTTGAGACATGGAGGTAGTGATATTAAAGTTGTGCTGGTTGAGTAGTTGTGAATTTGAGAAATGCTTGTGTTGAAGTTTGCAAGTCCCGTAGCATGCACGTATGATAAATGTTATGTAACAAATTTGAAACATGAGGTGTTCTTTGAGTGTCTTCCTTATGAGTGGCGGTCGGGAACGAGCGATGGTCTTTTCCTACCAATCTATCCCCATAGGAGCATGCGCGTAGAGCATGGTTTTTGATGACTTGTAGATTTTTGCAATAAGTATGTGGGTTCTTTATGACTAATGTTGAGTCCATGGATTATACGCACTCTCACCTTTCCATCATTGCTAGCCTCTTGATGCCGTGCATTGACCTTTCTCACATTGAGAGTTGGTGCAAAATTTGCGGTGCATCCAAACCCGTGATATGATCGCTCTTTCACATAAACCTCCTTATATCTTCCTCAAAACAGCCACCATACCTACCTATTATGGCATTTCCATAGCCATTCCGAGATATATTGCCATGCAACTTTCCACCATTCCGTTTATCATGACACGTTCATCATTGTCATATTGCTTTGCATGATCATGTACTTGACATAGTATTTGTGGCAAAGCCACCATTCATAATTCTTTCATACATGTCACTCTTAGTTCATTGCATATCCGGGTACACCGCCGGAGGCATTCATATAGAGTCATACTTTGTTCTAGTATCGAGTTGTAATCATTGAGTTGTAAATAAATAGAAGTGTGATGATCATCATTTTCTAGAGCATTGTCCCAAGTGAGGAATAAAAAAAGAGAAAGGCCATAAAACAAGAGAAGGCCCAAAAAATGAGAGAAAAAGAGAGAAGGGACAATGTTACTATCCTTTTACCATACTTGTGCTTCAAAGTAGCACCATAATCTTCATGATAGAGAGTCTCTTGTTTTGTCACTTTCATATACTAGTGGGAATTTTTCATTATAGAACTTGGCTTGTATATCCCAACAATGGGCCTCCTCAAGTGCCCTAGGTCTTCGTGAGCAAGCAAGTTGGATGCACACCCACTTAGTTTCTTTTGTTGAGCTTTCATATATTTATAGCTCCAGTGCATCCGTTGCATGGCAATCCATACTCCTTGCATTAACATCAATCGATGGGCATCTCCATAGCTCATTGATTAGCCTCGTTTATGTGATACTTTCTCCTTTTTTGTCTTCTCCACATAACCCCCATCATCATATTCTATTCCACCCATAGTGATATATCCATGGCTCACACTCATGTATTGCGTGAAGGTTGAAAAAGTTTGAGATTACTAAAGTATGAAACAATTGATTGGCTTGTCATCGGGGTTGTGCATGATGAGAGCATTCTTGTTTGACGAAAATGGAGCATGACTAAACTATATGATTTTGTAGGGATGAACTTTCTTTGGCCATGTTATTTTGAGAGGACATAATTGCTTAGTTAGTATGCTTGAAGTATTATTATTTTTATGTAAATATTGAACTTTTATCTTGAATCTTTCGGATCTGAATATTCATACCACAATTAAGAAGAATTACATTGAAATTATGCCAAGTAGCATTCGACATCAAAAATTCTGTTTTTATCATTTACCTACTCGAGGACGAGCAGGAATTAAGCTTGGGGATGCTTGATACGTCTCCAACGTATCTATAATTTTTTATTGTTCCATGCTATATTATATTCTGTTTTGGACATTACTAGGCTTTATTATACACTTTTATATTATTTTTGGGACTAACCTATTAACCGGAGGCCCAGCCCAGAATTGCTGTTTTTGCCTATTTCAGAGTTTGCAGAAAAAGAATATCAAACGGAGTCCAAACGGAATGAAACCTTCGGGAATGTGATTTGAGAACGAACATGATCCAGAGGACTTGGACCCTACGTCAAGAAAGCTACCAGGAAGCCACAAGGTAGGGGGCGCACCTACCCCCCTGGGCGCCCCTCCACCCTCGTGGGCCCCATGTTGCTCCATCGACGTACTCATTCCTCCTATATATACCTACGTACCCCAAAATGATCAGATACGGAGCCAAAAACCTAATTCCACCGCCGCAACCTTCTGTACCCGTGAGATCCCATCTTGGGGCCTGTTCCGGAGCTCCGATGGAAGGGGCATCGATCACGGAGGGCTTCTACATCAACACCATAGCCTCTCCAATGAAGTGTGAGTAGTTTACCTCAGACCTTCGGGTCCATAGTTATTAGCTAGATGGCTTCCTCGCTCTTTTTGGATCTCAATACAATGTTCTCCCCCTCTCTTGTGGAGATCTATTCGATGTAATCTTCTTCTGTGGTGTGTTTGTTGAGGCCGATGAATTGTAGGTTTATGATCAAGTTTATCTATGAAAAGTATTTGAATCTTCTGAATTCTTTTATGTATGATTGGTTATCTTTGCAAGTCTCTTCGAATTATCAGTTTGGTTTGGCCTACTAGATTGATCTTTCTTGCAATGGGAGAAGTGCTTAGCTTTGGGTTCAATCTTCTGTGTCCTTTCCCGTGTGATGAGGGGCAGCAAGGCACGTATTGTATTGTTGCCATCAAGGATAACAAGATGGGGTTTATATCATATTGCATGAGTTTATCCTCTACATCATGTCATCTTGCCTAAAGCGTTACTCTGTTCTTATGAACTTAATACTCTAGATGCATCTGGATAGCGATCGATGTGTGGAGTAATAGTAGTAGATGCGGCGAGAGTCGGTCTACTTGTCTCGGACGTGATGCCTATATACATGATCATGCCTAGATATTTTCATAACTATGCTCAATTCTGTCAATTGCTCAACAGTAATTTGTTCACCCACCGTAAAATAATTATGCTCTCGAGAGAAGCCACTAGTGAAACCTATGGCCCCCGGGTCTATTTTCCATCATATTTAATCTCCCGACAACAAGCTATTTCTGGCGCCGTTTTTATTTTGTTTACTTTACTTTGTATCTTTATCATAAAAATACCGAAAATATTATCTTATCATATCTATCATATCTCACTCTCGTGAGTGACCGTGTAGGGATTGACAACCCCTTATCGCGTTGGTTGCGAGGATTTATTTGTTTGTGTAGGTGAGAGGGACTCGCGCGTAGCCTCCTACTGGATTGATACCTTGGTTCTCAAAAACTGAGGGAAATACTTACGCTACTTTGCTGCATCACCCTTTCCTCTTCAAGGGAAAACCAACGCAGTGCTCAAGAGGTAGCAGGCTCCTCCTTGTCAAATCCATCCTGGCTTCTTTACCAATTTTTGCAATGTGCTGCCTTGATCTGCCAGAAACAATTAGAAAAGAAATCAATAAATACCTGAGGCACTGCTTATGGAGAGGACCTGACCCAGAGGATCACAGGCCTGCTATGGTGAAATGGATTGTGGTCTGTAGACCAAAAAATCAAGGAGGTCTAGGAGTGAAAGATATTACAGTTCAAAATCATGCACTTCTTTTGAAAAATCTGCACAAGTTCTACAATAGACAAGACATCCCTTGGGTTTATATGATCTGGGAAGCCTAGTATGCAGAAGGACAATTACCAGGACAACAAACAGTTGGATCCTTTTGGTGGAGAGCAAATCTAAAGCTCATTGATCAGTTCAAAGGCAAGGTGTAATCTTGGTGATGGGAAATCTAACCTACTCTGGACTGACTTATGGCACTCTTCATGCCTACACCATAGTTTCCCGCACCTATTCTCCTTTGCTAAAAACACCCATATCACTGTCTTCCAGACTCTGCAGACTGAGTTTCTTGAAGACCTGTTTCATCTTCCTCTCTCTGTGCAAGCTTATGAGCAATTTTTACAATTGGAGAACATTTATGAGGAACAAAGAAACATGAATCTTGCACATTGTAATGACACCTGATCATACATTTGGGGTTCTGAGAAGTTTAGTGCTGAAAGGCTTATACAGTTCTGCTTGGGATAAAGACGGTTCCTCCTCAGTTCTAATGGATCTGGAATAGCTCTTACCAGCCAAGACACAAAATTTTCTTCTGGATGTTACTTCATGACAGGGTTAACACCAGAAATCTCTTGAGAAGGAAAACATTTTACTTGGAGACTTACAACTGTGCACTCATGGATTGTGGCCAGGAGGAAACTCTCTTTCATCTTTTTTTGGGATGCCCTTTTGCTGACAGATGCTGGAGTTACATTTTCCCAAATAGAACTAGCCCACTCTCCATATGGGAAGCATTGGAAGATATGAAGGATAAACTCAGACTACCTTTTTTCATGGAAATAATCATACTTGGGGCTTGGGCTATCTGGATTTCAAGGAATAATATGATTTTCAACCAAATCCAACCATCATTTCATGGCTAGAGAGCAATCTTCTTTCAGGAGTTACAATGGCTGAGGTACAAAATCAAGAAGAAATATGCTCCTGAGTTCCATACCTGGTTGGACAATCTATTGTAATCTTCTTTTGTTGTTTTTTCTTCTTCTAGTTCCTTAGCTCTAGTTTTCTTTCTTCTTTTCTTTTCTCTCCTTTTTTCTTCTTCTTTTCTTATGTGGCTTAGCTCAAGACTTTTGTTTCTTCTGTATTAGACCTTTTGAAATATTTATAAAGATTGCAGTGGGGCATTGCCTTACTGTGTACAGTCAAAAAAATTGCTCCTCACGAGCCACCGGGGCCCTGAGCCTCGGGAGGCTCTGGGTGTCCAGGTGGTTCCCTGAGGATCATCTCCATCTCCGTCAGGACAGCGTGATGCATGTCCTCCTGAGCTGCCAGGACACGCCGCAAGTTGCGCTGATAGGCGGACGACACGCTCGGCAGGCCAAAAGGCATGCGAACGTAGTTGTGCGGTGGACCCTCGTAGCGGCCCACACGCAAAGGCTAGAAGGGCTCCTGAGATGCGGCCCTGTTGAGCCCTAGGACGTCGATGTAGACGCGCAGCCCGGCATCCTCGCCTAGATGGGGGGCTGCGCCTGGTGAGCGGCGGCCGCCGCGCATGGCCCGTCTTGGAGTTCCCGAGTGGTCCTGGTGATGAATTCCTGAGCGATGGGCGCTCCTTGCCCTGTGTTCTCCTGAGGGAAACGTGTTGTGAAGCACGCCTCCAAGTGGTGCCCGAGCGCCTCCCTCGTGATGTTGGCAAGGTCTGAGGCCTTCCAGAAGAGAGCCCCCGAGCCCTGCCCGAGGAGGGCGCCGGGCGCGCCTTCCTATGCTATGGAGGGAGGCGCCCCTGGCGCGGGCGTTGATCCTGACGAGGTTCCAATTGTGACGCCACCTCCCTGTCAAGGGAGCACACCGCATCTCTTTCTTCGCATGGGACCGTGACGATTCCGCCGCTTCCCGGCATCTTGAGGACATTGTAGCCGTGATGGGTCACCGCCATGAACTTGTCCAGGGTCGGATACCTGAGGATGGCATTGTACGGCAGACGGATGTGCGCGACGTTGAAGTTGATGAGTTCAGTGCGGTAGTTCTTGTGTTCTCCGAAGGTGACAGGAAGGTGGAACTGCCCGATCTGGGTTGTGGAGCCGTCAGTCACTCCTGAGAATGGCTTGGTAGGCTGAAGCTGGTCATATGGCACTTGGAGGTTGTCGAACGTGTCGACGAACAGGGCGTTGAGCCCTGCGCCACCGTCGATGAGGGTCTTGGTAATTTGCACGTTGCTGATGACTGGGGAGCAAAGCATAAGGAGAGCCCTAAGCTACCGTGAGAACGAAAAGGGGGAACCATGCCTAAGCAAGATGCGCGGCCGCAACATCATACTAGGAGTAATAAACATTGGAGCCAAAGCATTACAGTTTTTTACATACCACCACAGGGTTCATCACAATTCCGCGCAGGGAAACAAAAGAAGGAAACTTCAAGGGACCCCGGCTGCTGGGCATCACCGACGCCGCCGAGCGGAAGCCGCTGCCGCGCTCCGAGCATGGCGAGAGCTCGGTGGCACGTAGCTGTCGTCGCTAGACTCCGGGGAATCGTTGTGCTCGAGAGAGTTGCTGGATTCCCTGGAGTCGTCGCTGCTACTGGAGGAGCTGCCGACGAAGCCGTAGGCGGGCTCAACATCCCTGGCCGCGCCACACGGACTGCTTCCCCTGGGGCAGCACTCCAGACACCGGACCTCCTCGTCGAAGACCTTGCAGAACAATGTAGAGGCGCCATCTTACTCAAAGTGGATGGTGAGGGGCCCCTCTGGACGGCAAGCGCGGGCGACCTCGCCCCATCCTTGGGTCATGAAGATGTCTCCCGGGGGGGACGACCTCGACCTCTGCCCCCGTGGCTAGGCCGGGTGCTGCAACCACAGCTCAAGTGCCCCCCTCGGCGCCATCTCCTCGGTGAAGAACCTCGGGAGCCAAATCCACGTACGTGGCGGCATTGCCGCCCACACCATGAAATCGTGCGAGGTCCCCTTGGCATGGGTTCACGGGCCTGCAGGCCGTGCTGCCTCGGTCTGTCCCCCGTGACCCCGGCCCGCACGGCGCTGGGCATTACCGCCCTATCCAGAGCTCTGCGCGCGGGCGTACAGAGGGAGTGGGCAGCCAGGCGGAGGCCGCTCGTACAAAGGCCGCGTCACCTCTTGCCTTTCGCCAGCGTCGTAAGGGCGGCCGAACCTCTTCTTCGGCAGGAGTGGCCTCTGCTCCTCCCGAGGAGTTTTTCCCTTCTCCGCCGTAGAGAATCTCCTAATCGGCGCCATGAATGATACGACAAGACAGCGAGATGAAGAAGAGGAAGAAGAAGGAGCGAGCGGCGAGAAGATGGAGATGAGCGAGGTGGGCTGTACCACTCCCCTCATTTATAACCGGAGGGAGGCCAACCGCCGGCCTCCATGATCCCACACAATTATGGTTTTTCTTTGCATGCAGCAGAGTCTCGTCAAGTCGAAAGGTTGTCGAGGCCACATGAGGAAGCGGAGACACCCATGTCCCATCAATCGCCACGCGTCGACCGAGGCTGCAGGCAGTTAGGGCCTGCGGAGCTCCGCACTTGCCCTTTGGCTTCGCCCCGAAGCCAAGTCCGAGCGCGCCTTGGGCCCTGGGGCTACTGTTGGCATTCTAGGAATGGGGGTACCCAGACTTGCCTGCCTACGGCCCACGGCGTGGCTCCGTCAACGGCCTGGTACAGCCCAATATTAGCGACAACAACTCAAGACCCTCGTGAGGCGGACGACACCAAGACCTCCACAAGGAGCCGCCTACTCAGGCTGGCTCCTGAGGAGCGGAGGTCTCAATGTAAGCCTCACCTCGCGAGGTTCGGATGACGTGAGCCATGACGACCAAGCCACCAAGGCCAGGCTGGCGCCAGCAGGCGCAGTGTACAAGTTTCCTCTTTGGTTCGAAGGAGGCAAGCGCAGGCGCGTAGTCCCGAGGAATCAGCCAAAGCTTCCATTCCCGTGCAGCAAGACCAAGACCGCTAGGACAGTAGGCCGGAGGTCATCACCGAGCTCACCATGGCGTCACGGCCAGAGGCTTTTGCACGCGAAGACAACTTTTGTCAGGATAGCATGTACTAGTTGTCTCCCTTCGAATTTGGCCGTTGTGGGATCCCTTCCCGCCTTCATTTTGGAAGAGGACCAAGGCCACGATAAATAGGATCTAGCCACCACCATAGGAGGGGACGGATCATTCGGACCAACCTCACCCCCACCAGCTCACTCGAGCACAAGAACACCTCTCCTCCTGAGGTTGTTCTTGTACTGTACTAGTTCATCAGCCCCACGAGGTCAATCCACCACAAAGCAGGAGTAGGGTTTTACACCGCAAGGTGACCCGAACCTGGGTAAACTGTTGTGTCCCCTTTCCATACAGTTCGTCGAGTTAGGCTGTGATATCAGCGAGTAGGCGGACTGGGGAGGTTGATTTCTTCACACGCACCCCGGAGTTCAAACCTCTCAAGGGTTTGCGGAACCCGAAATCCGACAGCGGTGACCAAGACCCTCATCAACGGAGGCACCGGCCTGAACGTCCTCTCGGTGGAATCCTTCGACCTGCTACAAGTGTCGTATGACCAACTCCTCCCCACCCAGCCTATCTCGGGGGTGGTCGTTAGCTCGGCCACTCCCGTGGGATAGATACGCCTCCCCGTCACCTTCGGCGTGCGCGAGAGCTACCACACCGTGCTCATCGACTTCAACATCCACTAGTACATCAAGGTGCTATACAAACGGTCTTTAACCCCTTTCCGCGATGGCATTTGGAACCGTCGCCTAGTGAGTTTGGGCGATAGGGGGTCCTTCCCTCACGACCCAGACACCCTCGGTGATATGCCCTCCTGGCACACACACTCAGAAAAATGAGGTTGTGTGCGACCGGCGACGACCAAAGACAGTTATACATACAGTAGTGCTAAAAAATACAATTATACAAGAGAAATCTTTTCTGGTCGTAATTACATCCCACACAGTCAGTCCCCGCTAAACACTTCCGCTCGTATATACATCCCACATAGTTGCTCCAAGGAAAATGTTTCTGTTTGCAAGTACATCCCACACAATTTACCCGTTAAATCGTTTGTGATAGCATTTCCATTGCACACGGTATTAACAATTTTATCGTTTGCGTTATTGAATGCATCACACATGGTGCATAGAAGAAACTGTGTGGCAAAGGCTGTCCATCACACACAGTTTTCGTGTGGTAAACGTTTGCGCCAGGTGGCCTAACGCAAACAGTTTTCAAGAGGATGTCGTGTGTGATTGTTCATTAATCTAACATAGTTTATTCCTAGAAACTGTGTGCGTTATTGAATGCATCACACACGGTGTTTTCTCAATAACAGTTTGCAATAGAACAACTCCATTAGCAGGCTAATTATCCAATTATTAATAATCCATTTATTAATCTAATTGACATTTCATATTGAGACCACAATATATTTCATTTTCATAATTGAAATACATCAGAGTACAACATCATATAGCTTCAGCACTCAGCTACCCCATTACACAACTACACCAGCACCAAGTTTCACATGCAACATCTATAACCTTTCGAGATTAGCATCATAGACAGTACATAGACAGATGTATCTCATCTGGAAAACTGCTGAAGCAGAAGGCGAATATTGAGCCTTCATTGATGTTGAAGGTCTTTGTAACATTAGGCTAGCAGTGGATGATTGACCATCCATCCTTCGTCCTCTTCAGGAACACTTCAATATTGAACTGTGGGTGTTGTATGAATACCTTCCTCGCCTCCTGACCATATAGTTTGTTTGAGAGGTAATCATCAGTGAACTGCTTTGGAAAGGCCTGAAAACAAGGATGTGCATAAATATCTACTCTATATTGGAAATGGGGCAAAGGAATAAGAAAGGCAATGTATAATAGTTAGTACCATCCTGTAGTGAACTGAAGTCTTCTTCATTGTGCAGACAAAGATCTTGTTGTTTTTTGTCGCTAATTTCTTTATCCTAACAATCTTTCTGAATTTGTTGACTTGACTAATATTCATGGACAACTCATTTCCCCATATGCAAAAGGGTCGAACAGTGGGTCAAAACCTCTGACAGCAGGACCTACATGTGCAAGACCAAATTGTTAAAAACCTAAATGTTAGAATGGTTCCTGCAATTGCACAATAATGTTCTATTAGACAACGGACCATGCACGTGCTAACCTCGATTGTAAACCTCAGTGATTCCTATTGTTTCCCTGCAACACATATAAGGTAGTTAGTCATCAGTTTAAGTAAGGGTTTGCATGCTATCAGTAAAATATGCTGATGAAAAATAAGCACATTGCAGATTCATCAGATTAATTCAAGCCACATGGCAAACCCATTTATCCAAACCAAGCATGATTAAGAACTAGGAAATATAGCACTTGTACATGTTTCGCATGTATTAAGTGCAGCCAAATTCGATTTATTCCTCACATGCACAACAATACAAAATTCTACCCACGACAATTGGACATCACATTGCAGAAATGAACCAAGCAGCTAACTAAACACCACAACAAATGAACCAAACATTAACTAAGCACCACATTGCACAATATAACATACTCCTAATAGAATATCAGAAAATTAACCAAACCAAGCATGCTTAACAACTTGGAAATATAGCAATTGTATTTGTTTCTCATGTATTTAGTACAGCCAAATTCAATTTATTCCTCACATGGTATACAATAACAGAATGCACCCACAACAATTGAACATCGCATTGCAGAAATGAACCAAACAACACAGTTAACTAAACACCACAACAAATGACCCAAACGTTAACTGAGCATCACATTGCAAAATATAACATACTCCTAATAGAAGATCGGACAGTTAACGAAACCAAACAGGCTTAACAACTCGGAAATATAGCAATTGTATTTGTTTCTCACGTATTTAGTACAGCCAAATTCGATTTATTTCTCACATGGTATACAATAACAGAATGCACCCACAACAATTGAACATCGCATTGCAGAATTGAACCAAACAGCCAACCACATCGCGTCGACGGTGGCCTCGACGGTGACGTGCTCCTCCAAGATCTGGGGGTTGACATGAATGGCAGCCATCGCGACCTCATCCGCGCGTGTGGCCACAATTTGCTTCTCCGCTACCAAATGCTCCTAGCTATACTGCGCGCACCATGGCTTAGGCCGGCGCTTATTTGGTGGAGGGGTCGGTGATTTGGGTGGAAGGTGTCGCGTCGACGGTCGGGGCATGTGGGATGTGGAAGGAGGAGGAGGATGAGGGTCGGGTGTGGATTACCTGCCTAGACAGGCAAGGCCGAGCAGCGAGAAGGAGGGTCGCCGGCGAGGAGGCGGCGCTGCAAGCAAGGAGTGAAGGTTTCAACTTGGAAAGGAAGGCGGAAACAGGGGAAATGTGGCTTTTGGTAAGGGGGAGGCGGCGGGGAGGTAGATATTTCCGCGGAAGCCGAACATTTGGAATCGCTTCTACGAAAAAACTGGCGGGCAAAGTGTCATCAGACACGGTCCCTTATTCAGAACTGTGTACGATATGTGAATATCACAAATGATTCAGATAGCTTAACCCGTGTGTGATGAGTTTGAACGTCAAAAATTTTGGTTCAAATTTGCCTGGTTATGGTGGTCATCCACGCCATTGCATAATTTGGGTACACAAAGGAGACTACAACACACCCACACTTCTTAATCGAGCAAGTTCATCACTTAAACAGAGCTAGCTGACCTAAACATTACTCAAACAAATTAAACACCGGCGCTCTCAATTAAACAAAACAAAGAGTACTACTATGGCTGGTGCTCGTCGATCTCCACCAGCGCTCTTAATTAAACAAAACAATTTTGTCCCATTTGGGGCAGGTTTGGGTATAAGCTTCTCCCAAACCAGAGCTTCTCATAACAAGCGTGATGGTTTCGGTAGGGAACGTGCCACCTTTGGGGATGAAACGATATCCGCTGCCTCTAATTGCTTCCAAAAAAATTCTAGTGTCAACATAGAACAACAAGAGTGTTGTGTTTAATTTTGGAATTTTTCGGGATTCGTTTGGACATTTTTATACATTAACTGGGTTTTCCAGGCATTTTATGTGCATAATTCAAGTTTGAACTACATGCACATGCTCCAGTGCATATAAACTGATTGAAAAATCAAATCTGTGTCCTTGGTTGCATGCTTAGGTCCCATGCAAGAAATGGGAATGAATTTCAAACACCCTGCCACTGTCACTCGGCCGCAAACATTGAGATACTTGGTTTTTAAATGTTTAGTAAATCCAAAACTCGTCTAAAATTCATGAAACTTGGCATGCTATCATGGAGCAGCATCAACATGCCGTGGTAAAATGTTTGTCCCATTTGGGGCAAGTTTAGGTATAAGCTTCTCACAAACCAGAGCTTCTCACAACAAGAATGATGGTTTCGGTAGGGAACGTGCCACCTTTGGGGACGAAACAATATCCATTGCCTCTTATTGCTCTCAGAAATTTTCTAGTGTCAGCATAGAACAACAAGCGTGATGTGTTTAATTTTGGAATTTTTCAGGGTTCGTTTGGTCATTTTTATACATTAACTGGGTTTTCTAGGCATTTTATGTGCATAATTCAAATTTCAACTACATGCACATGCTCTAATGCATATAAATTGGTTGAAAAAACAAATATGTGTCCTTCGGTGCATGCTTAGGTCCCATGCAAGAAATGGGAATGAATTTCAAACACCAGGGCACTGTTGATTGCCGGCAAAACGTTGAGTTACTTGCTTTTAAATTCAAGTAAATCCAAAACTCGTCTGAAATTCATGAAACTTGGCATGCTATAATGGAATGGCACCCGACATCTTGTGGTATTTTTCGTGTCCATTTTGAGAGAAGGCACACTCGAATAACAACCAACAAAGGCATTTTGAAACAAATAGCTGCCACTATAACATCTCAAACGTTTTGTATAATTTAAATTGTGTGTGTTCTGTTAACCATTCACGTGATGCCATACCTCAATCTTTTAATGGCTAGGAAGTGCCATGCGGATAGGTGCTTGAGTGCTTGACTAAACGGGAGCTGTGCAAGCTGTACTCCAATGCGGAGGCTCACCAGGAAGCGTGCGAGTTGTACACCGCGCAGGCTCATCGGGAAGCGAGCCCTTTGACTTCCATGGCCGCCCGCCTTGCTCGCATCCTCTCCATTAATGGCGCCCAAGCCACAGTTTATTACGATTTTCAAATATAAAACACTCATCGCAAACATTTTAGTTAGAACAGCCGTATGCAAAACTAAAACTTCCCCAGGAAGCCAAGGTAAAATGAGCCTAGCGGGATTTATGCAGCTCTTGATCGCAAACATTTTACTTAGAACACCCGTATGCAAACCGACAGCTTCCCCAGGAAGCCAAGAGAAAATGTGCCGAGCAGGATTTCTGCAGCTCTTGATCGCAAATGTTTTAGATAGAACACCCGTATGCAAAGTGAGAGTTATGGTCTTCCCTCTGAAGTCGAGGGAAGATTCGCAGCACAAGATTTGTGCATCCCTTCAATGCAAACGGTTGTTTTGGATGACCCGTGTGAAACCACGTACAAACAATTTGGTAAGATTTGCATTTGTCATATTGGGCATGTTGACATTTGTCAAACTGGAAAGATTCACATTTGTTGATCTAGTAACGTTGCCATTTGTCAATCCTTGTAACACAGCGATTTGTCAAAATATGCAGCTAAAAATTACTAGCACTATCTAATTTTTGCAACTAAAATTCAGTAATTAAGCATAGATTTCATTCATAGATTAAGCAGTCGTTCTTAATTTATACAAACAGTTCAACTCGACAGCTGAACCAACCAAACTTTTCCCCAATTGTGGCCAACCACGTACTGAAATAGCTAGTTCAACTATATATACTAGCTAATTTTAAGTACATTGTACAGTTCCACCACACATCTATAGTCAGATGAACTGAACAAAATAGCCCCTAATACTACTACTATGGAGGGGCTTTGTGCTACTTCCGGCAGCCTCTCCTCTGCCGAGCGCACTCAGTAAGAGGCAGAGAAGGAGGAGGAGGAGCGTATCGACGAGATGGACAAATGCAATACGGTGCACGCCCTTTGCTGCACGTTTCAGCAACGCCGCATTTCGAATGCCTTGTCGCTCGGGCGATCCCTCTCGACATGGCTGAACTGCTGGTAGATCTCCTGATTCCTCGCCTCTGGGTTGTATGGCGGCAACGGCGGCCTGCAACAGCTGCCGACGGGCACTGGCGGCGGAGCGTGTGGTGGGTGTTCCGCAAACACCGAACAGGGACGCCATGCGCACTACAGTATGTCGGGGACTGAGTCACCGCCGTGGTGTAGCCTCCCACCTGGAGCTGTCCTATGATGACGGCGGAGTGGCTGAGCGATGACGACAAACCGGTGCCATTGGCAATTGTGGGAGAAGCAGACGAGATAAGCTATAGGGACGGAGGGGAAAATGCGACGCAGGACTTGCCGACGTGAGGGTTTATATAGCAGGCCGGTAAGCATTGGGATTTTGGGGGATTTCACCGAGTCGGGCGGGAAGCTTGCGCGGGAACCTACGAGGTTGCGCGGGAACGGGCGCACCAACGATTCATTGGCGCCACTTTGAGCCACCGTTTGGCCAAAAGAACGCTCCCACACGCTGCGCAAGCTTGCGCTGTAAGCCGTCTGCGGCAGCGGGGTGACAAGACGTGCGAAAGGAGGACGAAAGGACACGTACACATACGGTTAATACAAAAAAATGTTTGTGATTTAATTACCTACTATACCCCCATCCTGGTTTATAAGTATGATTTAACTGATAAAATACGAATGCATGTCGCGAAAGATTATATCGTTGGATTCGTATTTGAACATAGTTTCCAGTTATACAATTTTTGTAACATGTATTATCGGTCTTCGCACACATTTCTGATTATAGACTTGTTTGCCGCGTATCACACACATCTTGTTATATTTTTTGGATTCAGGGTTCCGCAGACCCTTGAGAGGTTCGAACTCTGGGGTGCGTGCGAAGAACTCGTCCTCCCCAGTCTGCCTGCTCACCGAATCCACGGCCTAGCTAGACGAACCCAATGGACAAGAGACACAGCAGTTTATCCTGGTATGGGCCACCTTGCGTGCAATACCCTACTCTAGCTTTTTATGGTGGATTGGCCTCGAGGGGCTGTAGATGAACTAGTACACTGGCCGAACAGCCTCAGGAGGTGAGGTGTTCTTGTGCTCGATGAGCTGGTGAGCTGGTTAAGGTGGAATGGATCCGATGATCCATCCTCCCCCTCTATGGTGGTGGCTAAGTCCTATTTATAGTGGACTTGGTCCTCTTCCCTAATGTAGGCGGGAAGGGATCCCACAACGGCCAAATTCAAAGGGAGACAACTAGTACGAGTTATCCTGACAAAAGTAGTCTTCGCCTGCAAAAGCATCTGGTGGTGACACTACGGTGGGCTCCACGATGACCTTCGTCATGTCGTCCTGGCGGTCTTGGTCTTGTTGCACCGGAATGGAAACTTTTGCTTCATTCCTCGGGACCCAGCGCCTGCGCTTGCCTCCTTAGCACCAAAGAGGAAACTGGTACACTGCGCCCGCTAGCGCCCGCCTGGCCTTGGTCGTCACGGCTCACGTCATATGAACCTCGCGAGGTGCAGCTTGCATAGATATCTCTGCTCCTCGGGAGCCAGCCTGGGGGCGCCCCCAGGGAGGTCTTGGTGTCACCTGCCTCGCGAGGGTCTTGGGTTGTTGTTGCTGAAGCTGGGCCGTACCGGGCCGTCGACGGAGCCACGCCGTGGGCCGCAGGCATGCAAGTCTGGGTACCCCCATTCCCAGAACACCGACAATATTGAACTTTTTCTGTTCTCTTGTCTCAACACAAACAGTTCATTCGAGTGAACCGCATGCAATATATCGCACACACCTTGATCTGGCTAACTGTTTCTTTTGTGTTGCCTAATCTTATCACAAGCAGTTCATCTGAGTGAACCGTATGTTGTATATTGCACACACCATCATTTGGCTGCCTGTTTCTTTTGTTCCTCCTCATCGCAAATAGTTAATTGAATTGAACCATATGCCCTGCATCGCACACGCAACTAAAATCTGAATCGTGTTTGATACATCCGTCATCGCAAACATTTTGCACCTTTTTTGACGGTTTTTTACACCATCGTTTGCGATTATTGCATCGCACACAGTTTTGTTGAAGGGTCTCTGATCGTAGTGTCGCTTTAGCAGCATCCTGCAGTAGTGATCGCCCACATCTGCCTCCCATACAACGCCATCCTGGGGTATCCGGCCCTTGCCAAGTTCATGGCGGCGACCCATCTGGGCTATAACGTCGTCAAGATGACGGGCAGCAGTGGCGTTATCATTGTAGTCGAGGATACGAAAGACGCGGTCCAGGTCCTCGAGTTTGCCTACAGGGCCGTGGCTGGTTCGTGCCCTGCCACCGCAGGCGCAGCGGAGGGTCAGGAGGCCGCGCCCACGAAGAAAAAGCAGTTGTTCTCTCAGGACCAGGCCGAGACAAAGCAGGTGCATGTCGAAATCGGGGGCTCGAGCCCCACCTTCACCATTGGTGCGGGCCTTCCTCTGGACCAAGAGGAGGCACTGGTTGACTTCTTGAGGGCCAACAAAGACTTATTTGCATGGGAAAGCGTCAGACTTGGTTGGTGTCCCGAGGGAGGTATTTGAGCACCACCCGATGGTGTGTCCTGGTGCGTGCCCAGTGAAGCAAAAAGCGCGGCGTCAAGCACAAGACAAGCAAGCATTCATCATCCAGGAGGTTAGCATGCTCCAAGAGGCTGACGTCATCCAGAAATACGGCACCTGGACTGGTTGGCAAATCATGTGATCGTCCCCAAGAAAGGCGGGAAGGAGTGCATGTGTGTCGACTTCAGAAGCATCAACAAGGCCTACCCCCAGGACCCATTCTCGATCCCGCGTATTGACCAGATCGTGGATTCCACTACCGAGTGCGATTTGATGTGCTTCTTTGATTCTTTCTCAGGATATCATCGAATCAAGATGGCGACACAGGACGTCGAGAAGACAACTTTCATCTCCTCGGGCGGCATGTACTGCTACACTTGCATGCCCTTCAGGTTGCGGAACGCTGGCGCAACTTTCCAGCCGTTGATGCACATCGTGCTCGAGCCGCAGCTGGGGAGGGATGCAGAGCCATACGTCGATGACATCATGTCAAGTCGCGGGAAGCAAGGACCCTAATCAAACACCTGGAAGAAACATTCGCTAACTTGCACAGCATAAACCTGAAGCTCAACCCAGAGAAGTGTGTGTTCGGGGTCCGGTTCAGCAAGCTACTGGGCTTCCTAGTCTCGCACAGAGGGATCAAGGCCAATCCCGAGAAGGTCAAGGCAATAGAATGGATGAACCTGCCTCAGACCCTCAAGGAGATGCATAATCTCGTAGGGTGCGTGACTTCCTTAGGGCATTTCATCTCCAAGCTTGGCGAACGCACCCTCCCTTTCTTCAAGCTGATGAAGAAGAATGGCCCATTCGAGTGGACGTCGGAAGCTGAGGCGACCTTCAAAGACCTCAAGTGATACCTCATGAGCCCGCCGGTCATGGTGGCGCCCCGTCCGCGTGAGCCCCTGGTGCTTTATTTGGGGGCCACTCCCCACTAGGCCAGTGCGCCATTCGTGGTGTTGAGGGAGCGACCCGCCAGAACGGGCTCGAAGCAAGGTAGCAAACAAGAAGCCGCACGACCCTCCCTACCCCGAGGCGGCGCACATGAGGATCCCGTTGTTTCATCGCCCTCCAAGCCTCACGAGCCCCTCGTGCACCCCGCGGAGCAAGACGTCCCCAACTCCTCGCCCCTCATCGAGCACCCAGTATACTTTGTCAGCACGGTGTTGCGCGATGCGCGCGCTCGCTACCCTATGCAGCACAAGCTCATGCTCGCGCTCCTCGTCGCCTCAAGAAAGTTGTGTCACTATTTCCAAGGCCACCCCATCAAGGTCGTATCAGCGTATCCCATGGAGAAGGTGCTGGACAGCCCCAACACAGTGGGAAGGGTTGTAGAATGGAACATCGAGCTGCAAGCCTTGCAGCTGGAGTTCAGCATGACCAGGGTCATCTAGTGGGCGGCCCTGGCCGATTTAGTGGCAGAGTGGACTGATGCTCCTGATCGGGGGCTGGATGAGGGCCAATCCCTCACGCCTTACGACGAGGCACCCGACGGATGGGTCATGCACTTCGGTGGTGCCTTCGCATGACAAGGCTCGGGGGCTGGAGTCATGCTCATCTCACCAACCAAGGAAAAGCTCTACTATGCCGTGCAACTCTGCTTCTGTCGCGGCAAGAAGGTCTCCAACAACATCACAGAGTACGAGGGCTTGATTGCTGGCCTCAGGGCCGCGGTCGGCCTGCGAGTCAAGTGCCTCACCATCAAGGGCGACTCCCAACTCCACGTAAACTTCTGCAATAAAGAGTACAAGCCGAAGGATGAGCATGTGGAGTCTTACCTGGAAGAGGTACCTAAAATCGAAATATGCTTCCTGGGCTTAGAGTGGCAGCATGTCCCGCGGGGCACGAACAAGGAAGCACACGACATCGCCAAGAGGGTGTCCCGCCATGAGCCCCAGAGGCCTGGAGTCTTTGAGGAGAGGCTCCACAAGCCGTCAACGGCCCCCCGGGCAAGGCTCGGTGTTGCTCAGGGAGGAGCTGCCACCGGCCCCGACCTTAGGAGCCCCAGCTTGTGGCCCGACCTCAGGAGCTCGCTTACTCCTGGCGCTGGAACCTCAGGCTGGCTGCTAGACCGAGGAATTCAAGGCGTACCTGCTCTGTGACACCTTGCCAGAGAAGGAGGAGGACGCGAAACGTGTGGTCCGCCAGGCTACTGCCTATTGCTTGGAGGACGACGAGCTATACCGGCGACGCCCCAACGACGTCTCGCTGTGGTTCATATCCAAAGAACACGGGCGCGAGTTGCTGGCTGATATCCATGGCGGGGACTATGGGAACCACTCCTCGTCGCACACCCTCGTGGGCAAGGTGTTCCGTTGCGGCTTCTACTAGTCGACGGCGCTCAACGATGCTACCGAGCTGGTGTGATCCTGCGAGGCCTGCCATTTCCACGCCAAGTAGATTCACCAGCCCGGGCAAGGTCTCCAGACCATCCTGCTCTCGTGACCGTTCGTGGTCTGGGGATTGGATATCCTGGGCCCATTCCTTCAGGTGGCCGGTGGATACCGCTACCTCTACGTCGCCATCGACAAGTTCACCAAGTGGGCGGAAGTGGAGCCAATACGCACCATCCCCGCTGGCTCAGCCGTCAAGTTCATCAAGGGCCTCGTGAGCCATTTTGGTGTTCCTAATCGTATCATTACTGACAATGGCTCACAATTCACGAGAAACCACTTCTGAACGTACTGCCCTAACCTTGGAACGCAGATATCACTACAAAAAAAGACACATCCGTGACATTTTGGGCCGAACGATTTTTTTCCTGTCATGCTTATGACACTTCTATGACGATAATTGTGACAAAACCAGGTATCATCATAGATGTGGTGGGATCCTACTTCTATGACAAAAAATCATGAAAGGAAATGGGCTTTTCCTCCTAGATGGGTCGGAGATGCACCTGGATGATATTCTTTGGGCCGCCCATGATAGAAAAAACCATGGTAGAGCGAGGGCGAGGAAAATTTTGGGGAGTTCCCGGTTACGGTGGGTGGTCGGGGCCGAGCGATGCACAGAGGTTTGCACGTTTCTCTCGTACACGTACGCGCATGTGTGCGAGGAGTTGGGATCTAACTGAACCCGAGCGTGGCGTTTGCTTACTGAACCCGAGCGATTGCACTAGCTACATTACTGAACCCAAGTGATTGTTCCCTTGGCTGTTAACTGAATCCTAGCGATTCCTTCGCTACTGCTGCCAACTGAAGCCGATCAAACATGCTGCCTCTTGATGAACAGTGAACGTTGTTGGGGGTTGGATGAATAGTTTCCCGGTGGGGGTTGGATGAACAGGACCCCGTGGTAGGAGAGGTTGTTGCCGCTGGATGAACAGGACCCCGATCGAGCTGGTTGGGGGTGGATGAACAGGACCCCATGGAGCGTCGGTTGAACAGTAGCCGGTGGAGGCTGGATGAATAGGACCCGTGGAGGGCTGGTTGAACAGTAGCAGGTGGAGGCTGGATGAACAGGAGTCCATGGATGAATAGTAGCTTGTGGAGGCAGGAGGGAGACGCCGTGGATGAACTGTTGTGGGTGGAGGCTGGAGGACGTCGACGGGTGGATGAACAGAGCCCGTGGAGGCTGGAGCGAGGCAGTAAATGGTGGATGAACAGTAGCTCATGGAGTCCCATTTTGCGGTACGCCACACCCCTCCTGATGAACACGAGCTTAGTTCGACTGTAGGAGGTCAAAGAGAAGTCTGTTTCCTCTGTTTTGCGGTACACCACACCCCTCCCGATCAATAGGACCCCGATTCGACCGTAGGAGGTCGAAGAGAAGTCTGTTTCCTCCGTTTTGCGGTACGCCAGACCTC
Organism: Aegilops longissima; assembly: GCA_021605205.1. Lineage (NCBI taxonomy): Eukaryota > Viridiplantae > Streptophyta > Magnoliopsida > Poales > Poaceae > Aegilops > Aegilops longissima. The sequence goes on from CM038679.1 coordinate 239,140,512, forward strand.
TCCCAGTGAACAGGATCCCATTTCGACCGTAGGTAGTTGAACAGAAGGCCGTTTCCTCCGTTCTGTGGTACGCCACGCCTCGTTTTGGCTGTTCCGTCCAAGTCGGTTAGCTCCCGATGAACAGGACACGTTCCATTGCCTCCCGATGAACACGACGCAATTTCTCCATCCCGACTCAGTTGGTTGGCTGCCGGTGAATAAGACGTCATCGCTGCTATCCGCTGCCTCTCCATGTACACGAGCCCTGGCTGTACGTATGCGCGAGTAGGCGTTCGAGACCCCACCCGTATGTACGTATGTGGCCGTATTTAGTTTGTTCCACCCTGGTTGTATGTACGTGTACACGATATAGACGGGATTGTGTGACATGCTACGTCTGCACCTCTACTACGATACATGCCCTTCCTTACTCGGCCATGGTTCATCGCTGCAGCCTGCAGACAGACCGATCGACCAGTATGTACGTACACGTTCGCGACCAGACAGGCAACACTACGTACGGTTCGTGGGTCCCAACTATCAGGGGGAGAATCATATTTTTTGCCCATAATATGGACACACTTCCTTGCGTGCGAAGATATAGCTGGTGGGTCCCAACTGTCAGGGGGAGAATCATATTTTTTTCCCGTAATATGGACGCACTTCCTTGCGTGTGAAGATGTAGCTGGTGGGTCCCAGCTGTCAGAGAGGAAACTTTTTTCATGAAATACGGCGGCTCGTCCGGTGGGTCTCTGCTATCAGGTGGAGGAATCATTATTTTGCACGTAATAAGGAGGCACTTCCTTGCTGCGGCCGTGGACCCAGCTGTCAGCCTCTCCACATACTCTTCCGATAGAAGTCGTTCCTTGACCACATTGACCACACCGCGCCGAGAGCACCAAGGCGGTGGACAACGGTGAGGCCTAGGAAGGGGATGACACGGAGCCGGGGAAGACACGGCAGTGGATTCCCTCGCGGAGAGGAGTACAAGGGTTGACTGGTTCGACTGTGGTGTGAGTCTGCCGTTGCCACAGAATAACAGGGGTTGTGGGTGAGTAGAGGGATGGCTTGGCCAGAGGTTGGAGTAGGGTGGGCGGTTAGGCCTGCGCGGCAGCAGAGCCTTCCACGGGAGGCAGGAGAAGGCAGCACAACCAATGCTGGTTTGGGCGGCTGGGGCAAGAAGACCAGAGGTTGAAGAAGCACTACGGCGGTTGGATGGACATCATACGGTCAGTAGAGCTAGAATCGTTCATATTGACTAAGTTGACAAAGCCCTCCATGTGCATTGTTGGTGTCAAAACCGGCGGACCTCAGGTAGGGGGTCCTGAACTGTGCGTCTAGGCGGATGGTAACAGGAGACCAGGGACACGTTGTTTTTACCCAGGTTCGGGCCCTCTCGATGGAGGTAATACCCTACTCCCTCTTGATTAATATTGATGATGTGGGTAGTACAAGAGTAGATCTAGCACGAGATCTAGGAGGCTAAACCCTAGAAGCTAGCCTATGGTATGATTGTTGTTCGTCCTACGGACTAAAACCCTCCGGTTTATATAGACACCGGATAGGGTTAGGGTTACACAGAGTCGGTTACAATGGTAGGAGATCTACATATCTGTATCGCCAAGCTTGCCTTCCACGCCAAGGAAAGTCCCATTCGGACACGGGACGAAGTCTTCAATCTTGTATCTTCATAGTCTAGGAGTCCGGCCAACGGTGATAGTTCGGCTATCCGGACACCCCCTAATCCAGGACTCCCTCAGTAGCCCCTGAACCAGGCTTCAATGACGACGAGTCCGGCGCGCATATTGTCTTGACATTGCAAGGCGGGTTCCTCCTCGAATACTTCATAGAAGGTTTTGAACACAAGGATAGTGTCGGCTCGCAAAACAAGTTCCACATACCACCGTAGAGAGAATAATTTTTGCACAGATCTTCGGCGTATTCATGGCGTGACATCACACCACGGCCAAGCTTTTATTGAATCGTTTTTTCTTTGTCCACCTCAGGCGTTTAGCGAGGAGGTTTCCTGGCGCGTCTTATCAAAGCGGAGATCGTGCCCCTTATTCGGGTTTCTCATCAATACGGACGTGGGTAACCCATCGCGCCATTGATTACTGGCGCTAGGGAGATAAGCGAGTTTTACCGGGCTGGCGGGGCGCATAGCCGTCCGTCCATATAAGGGATAAGGTCCACCTTTTCACCTCGCCTTCTTCCTCCTTTGCTCATCCATTTCCGCGCACTCGAGCTCCGGCACCCAAGTCCGCACATCCCACCTCAACCTTCTCCAACTATGTCGGGCGGGAGGCGGTGGATGGCCTCCTCCGTCACGGAGGGCACATCGAAAGCTGCGGAGGCGGATACTTGTCCGGCAACATCGCCAGCGCACCGGCTACCCGACGAGGGGCATCTCATTCCAACCCCAGGCCCCATGAGAGGTGGTGTTTCTCCCCACTTCCTCCGCGGACTAGGTTTTCCACTTCACCCATTTGTCCGGGGCTCATGTTCTACTACGGCACTGGACTTCCATGATCTGGCCCAATTTCATCCTCAACATCTCGGCGTTTATCGTGGTGTGCGAGGCCTTCCTCTGCATCAGCCCCACCCGCTTATGGCTGAAGGTCTTCAATGTCAAGCGAAGGTAGTGGGCGGCCGCCAAGCGGAGTCTTGAAGGCGCCATGGTTGGCAAGATGGCCAAAGTCCTATGGCTCAAGGGATCCTTTGTGGAGACCATAAAGGGTGGCAATCGGGTGGTTCTACATCACCGAGAGCAGCGACTCTCAATGGCGGCGGCCCCAATTCGATCTGGCTTCCCACGGCTCTCGTCATGGAAAGAGACGGCCTGAAGTGGGGAATTCGGACGAGCTATCCGGACTCCAAACCTGCGTCCGAAACACGGTGGACAAGAATCTCGGGCTTGTCAGCGTAATCCAGTGATGCTCATCCGCGGATTCTCCCATGCCAACAACGGGCCTTCAAATTGTGGGAGTTCGATCCGGCACAACACTCAACTCTGAAAAGGCTCTTGACACTACGTGCGAAGATGCCGGAAGGTGCTGTTCAAGGCGCCGAGGCTCTACATCCGCCACCAAGATCGCGGATTCAGCTCGCGCGTCAAGCCAGCGAGGTAAGTTATTTTACCCTTTATGGGACTCTTTTTTCATAGTTTGACTCTATGCGGATCTAAAACTCCCTAACCTTTGTGAGGCTGGCTGAAGACGTCCGGACAGATTAGCTGTCCGCCCCTTGCCGAAGACCAGTGGACTCCCAATTGACAGGGGCTGCTGGCTCGGTACCTCACGTGGTGCGGAGAAGAAGGCCAAGAAGGAGGCCACGGGAACTCGAAAGAGCTCCGGCGCCAGTCTTTGTCGGACTCACCGCCCAACAACTCGAGGCGGAATCCTCCTCGAGGAAGAGGAGGAGGAAAAAGCCTCTCCCAGGGAGAGAGAGAAAAGGAAGGCCGCCTGGCCCAGGGGAGGCGGAGAATCAAGAAGGAAGGACCCTTCATCGGACTTCTCCACCAACGCCGACAGCGACGAGGAGGAGTGGCCAACAAGGGCTAAGCCTGGCGAGATCGTAAGTGTCCGGATACCCATGGTTTTTTTCATTGCATAGTGTTCTCTAATGCGAACAATCATGCAGCCCGCCTAAGGAAGAGTTCGCCCTGCCGTCGGCGGGTCGCTGGTCGTCGGAAGTGGAAGTACTTCACTTCGGCCGCCTCCTCACCTCACGCTGGGACGACGCCGAGGTGGGGCCCGAGGGGGCCTGGTCAAGAGGAGGTGGCACAGAGGCGCCATAAGGCAACCTCCCGGACTCCAGCGCGTGGGGCGAGACCCCGGGGCTCTAAGCCCGACCTTCGTCGGGACTCCATACGGAACCTTCAGCGGTTCAAGTCCGGCAAGTGGTCCCTAAAGTAGGAAGGGTAAGACGCGGTGTCCTCCGTCCAGCCGGAGGCACCGGATAGCTTCTTGGGCGCTTAGCTGCGCCTCCATCAAGGAGGAGCACCGCCTTTATTATGAGTGTGGTGATCCGAAGTTCGATCCGCCAAGAGCGGGCTGACTGAAGCTTGTATCAGCCTTCTAACGGGCTTTGAGATAAGTTTAGAATATGCAAAATATTACCGCGATAGACAGTAGCCCCCGATGCTTAGTTCGGTGTTGGAAAGAAAAGCGGACTAAGGATCTAAATAGATAAACGCAGGAGTCTAACATAAGTATGTCAATATGCGAATGCAGGCGCTGGCTTGACCTCTGCCGCCTTGCTGCGGAGGTCAATGCATTGAAGCGAGCCTCGGCGGTCGAGCAACGAAGCTCGGCCATGCCAAGAAGCAGCTCGAGGACAAGGAAGGTAAGTAATACCTTATTAAAGAAATACCTTATAGAAAGGATTTGGTTGCAAAAATAACAGGAATAACATGGGTATTGCGGGGCCCACAGCGCAGGTGGCGACCACAAGGAGGCGGTGTCCATGACCAAAACAAAGCGGCTGGGAGCGCAAGCGAGAGAAGGGGAGGCGCAGGTGGCGGAGGTGCGGCAAGAGCTCCGAGGCTCTCGTGGAAAAACACGAGGGTTTGGGCGTGACTCGACCCAGAGTCCGAGCTTGCCTCGGCTCTTGAGAGTGCCAAAGCTGCTAAGGCCAAGGCCCAAAAAGGCCTCCAGGAGATTGAGGCAATAAAGAAGATCACGGCGGGTAAGGCATTCTTTATGCAGAGCAAGAATATAAAAGTCAATTATCTAGTACTTACCCGAATCCGGAGCTCTCCAGGAGTGTTCACAGATCTGCCCCATAGTGTGTCTGATGCTGCCGCGTTCTACCGCGCCAGGAGGGGAGCTCGGCGGAGAAGGTTTTCTGGTCTCGGTATCTTTGAGGCGAGCGTCCGGTGCCTGGCGACCAAATGAAGCAGCTGGTCGAGCTCCTAAGGTCGCCGAACAGGCCATGAAGGGCCTCATAGTTGGTTGTGGCCATTGGAAGCCATGCACAGGAGCTACTTGGGTTAGTGCAGCGGTGGTGGGCCTTTGTCCATGGATTGAAGTCATCAAGTGCTCCATCTGCATCGAAGGTGCCCATCGGACCTTGCCCTTGCTAAAGTGCCTTTGGGGCAAGCTGGATCGGAGAAGCTTGACCAGACCGGACGGGCCAAGAAGGGCAAGGATCATCGCAAGCCGAAATGTACTATGAGGCGTCTGAAGAGGTGCCCGCCGCATAGCGGATGAGTGCTCAAAGATGTAATTTTAATAGACTGCATTTGTTATCCTCTCGCGATAACTTGTTCATATCGCTAAGCAACGCTTGTTAATTTAAAATATTACCTTACGTGGCCGTTTATCAAATTTGAGAGATGTCAAGTCGTTGGCTTGAGCCCCATGCCACAGTCTTTGGGGTGTTGGGATAAACTTGGCGCTCTTGTTCCCATTCTTGGGTCCATCGAGGGGCGCTCAGCATAGCGAACAAGGCAACCGGACTTATAGTGCTTGAACACTCTCACTTAGCCATAGAATTCTATAATTTTAAATTTCGTGAAGCCCCTAGTATTCGAAGACCGAGTTCGAGGCGCTATCACGCCTTGGCGGACAATGCCGACTCCTCGCTCTAAGCGGCATAAGTCTTTAGGGACCGAAAAAACCTCTCGAACAGCGACGGCTCTCGCCCTATCATGATGGTCAGTTTAGCTTTCTCCTTTGAGGTGCTCAACCCAGCTCAACAGGGGCACAATCGCGATGGTTCTCCCGATGCTACCTGAGCCGATATAACGGAACATAAGGTACCAAAACATGGGAGCCGGGCAAACCCAACTATTGACCCAAGACATGATTGAAGCCGATGCATATAATGCTATAAGTTGAGTGCCGCACTTGTGAAAGTGTTGGACTTATCACACCATACTTTTGGGGTACTTAAGCACTGGTGTATTGGCCGTACCAAATTATGCAGTTGCGCAATGTCATAAATGAACATATATAATGGGAAAGAATGCAATAATAGGCAAGAGCTATATATTGGTTATTAAAAGAAACTGCAAATAAAAGCGAGCGATGCAAATTGTGCAATATGCAAGGGATGGGACTATTTAACATGTCCCCTCGAGGGTAAGCTGCGGGATGGTATGTAAAACAGGTATAATGCTGCGTAGTAGAGATCACTGGACACTCGATGCAGTTTCTTCTTCCTGGCTATTGCATCGTGAGTTGGTGCGAATCTTGGGAGAGGGCTTCGGAGAGCGAGTCTGAAAGTAAGAAAAAGAAAAAGAAAAAGAATGACACAATCGGGGCCCACAGTGCGGTTGAGCCACGATACAGGCGTGTCGTGGTCGTGCCCTCCCTTATGCCCATGGTATCTCGGGCGTAGTTATGTCTGCGTAATCTTGGCTTCACAATTTCGCGAGGGCTGGGGTTGGGGCGGATTACTCTGGCGATGCTTGGATTGTGCCAGGCGGTCTTGTTGTAGGTTACTCGGTAGCGCTTGGCGGTGTCCGAACGTTTAGTGGCGGGCTCGAGAATTGTTGTGAGAGGCTGCTTTGCACCTCCGCCGAGGGACGCCGTGTGCTCCTCCGTTCGGAGAAGCGTTGGTGTTTCCATTGACCGTGATTACTCCTCGAGGGCTGGCATCTTGAGCTTGAGGTATGCGTAGTCGGCACCGCATTGAACTTTGCAAATGCGATTCGTCCAAGCGATGCATGATAGCCATGAGCGGGACTATGTCGAAGATTAACTCTTAACCCGGAAGTTGTCCGGGATCCGAAGACCACTTGAGTGTAGCGATCATGTACAATTGGCCTCTACACCTGGTATGGCGCCTTTAAAGGTCGTCTTTGTAGGTTTAATCCTTGAGGGTCTATGCCCATTTTGCGCATTGTATCCCGATAAAGCGAGGTTCGAGCTGCTACCACCGTCCATCCGGACTCTAGTGAGGTGAAATCCGTCGATAATTGGGTCAAGAACCAATGCGGCGAAACAGCCGTGACGGATGCTAGTGGGGTGGTCCTTGATCGAATGTGATGGGCAGGAGGACCATGGGTTGAACCAGGCGACTAGCTCCATCGCATATACGTCCCTTAGTACACGCTTCCGCTCCCTTTTGGGTATGTGGGTTGCGTATATCATGTTCACCGTCCGCACTTGTGTGGGAAAGCCCTTCTGTCCTCTATTGTTCGGCGGCCGGGGCTCTTCCTCGTCATCGCTATGCAGCCCCTTGTCATTGAGTTCGGCACTTAACTTGCCTGCTTGCTTGAAAACCAACAATCCATGTTGGTGTGGTTGGCTGGTTTTTCGGGGGTGCCATGTATCTGGCACAACCGATCGAGTATTCGGTCCAAGTTGGACGGTCCCTGGGTATTTCTTTTGAATGTCTTCTTCCGCTGACCGGGTTTAGAGCCTCTGAATCCGGCATTGACTGTCGAATCTTCATCATTGTCGCCGTTAATGTGGCGCTTGTTCTTGTTGCGACGTGACCTGCCATTGCTGTCCTTGGTATCCGAACTACCAGGGTTTTTGGTCAAGTTGTTACTACGAGCTAGCCATTGTCTTCTCCAGCATAAGCGGTTCATGAGTGTGGTGAGGGCTGCCATGGATTTTGGCTTTTCCTGTCCTAGGTGTCGGGCTAGCCACTCGTCGCGGATGTTATGTTTGAAGGCTGCAAGGGCCTCTACATCCGGACAGTCGACGATTTGATTTTTCTTGGTTAGGAACCGTGTCCAGAATTGTCTGGTCGATTCTTCTGGCTGCTGGATTATGTGGCTAAGGTCATCGGCGTCTAGTGGTTGCATGTATGTGCCCTGGAAGTTATCAAGGAATGCGGCTTCCAGGTCCTCCCAACAACCAATTGATTCTGCTGGCAAGCTGTTGAGCCAATGCCGATCTGGTCCTTTAAGCTTGAGTCGGAGGTATTTGATGGCATGTAGATCATCACCGCGGGCCATGTGGATATGGAGGAGATAGTCCTCGATCCAGACCACAGGATCTGTGGTACCATCGTATGATTCGATGTTTACGGGTTTGAAGCCCTCGAGTTTGATGATCCATTACTTCATCTGTGAAGCATAGTGGGTGTGTGGTGCCTGCGCATTGGGCTATATCACGGCGTAGCTCATATGAGCTTTGTCTCTTGTTTCGGCCCGGACGGAGTTCTTTGTATCCGGCATGGCGGTTTATCGTCACGTCGTCGGGGCGCAGCGATCAATAGATCAATCTTGTATGCCTTGCCTTGTCCTCCAATATGTCTACAGATGTCTGGCGCGTTTCCCGTGCCTTGGTACTTTTCGGCGGCCGGGAGTATGGCTTGAATGGAGGGTATGGAGGCCTCTCTGTCGCGACCACAGGGGTGGCGATCGGCCGCATCATCTTGCTGGTGATGTAGGTTTGGGTGCTGCTTCCTCTAATTGGGGTAGCAGCCTGCGTTTGAGGTATCTCTTGGAGGGCGTTCGAGTTCATACTCTTCGGCTGCAAGGACTTGAGTCCATCTGTCGACTAGCAAGTCTTAGTCGACTCTAAGCTGCTGCTTTTTCTTGAGGCTGCTTCGTGGCCATAAGCCTGCGTTTGAAAGCGCTCTCATTGGCGGGATCCTCAGCACGACGAATTCATCGTCGTCGAGGCTTACCTCGTCTTCGAGGAGGGCGCATAATTATAGTCCTCTACCTCTCTTTCTGCCGCCTCGTGTCGTGCGGTCTTCTCTCCTCCTCCTGCGGCGGAGTCCTGCTTTGGAGGGGTCGTCTTCAACATCCGAGGTGTTATTATCTCCCGTCTTTGGAATCACCGTTTTTGTGGCGGGATTTAGAGAGCAGGCGCCCGGCGGCGTCGGCGCAGGTTGTTTCTTGGAGGTCATCCTCCGCGTTCCATCGCCATTCCATCTTTTGGGATGTCCACCATGTATATGTCATATGATGAGGAGGCCTTCCGAGTGCCACTGTGGCGTTGGGTCTTAGTGCGTCTCCGGCATCGTCGTCCATACCGTCGATGTCTTGGGTAGAAGTCGAGCATGTCGGTTAAATCATCGGCAGTGGCCATAAAGTGGGTGGTGGGTGGGCATTGAATTTCTTCGTCGTCCGCATCCCAACCTTCACGACCGTAGTCGGCCGGGGCTCTCGATAAAGAGAGAGACTTTAGTAATTCAAGATGTCGCCAAAGGCGAGTCTTGAAAGATGTCCGCGATAGTGAACTCCATGACCGCGCCAATGTCGGATTCGATTGGCGGTATGCGGAGGGTTCGGAGTCGGAGAGAGTCCGGTACCACAGAGTCAAGGTCTTCGCAATGGACAGGGATGGGTTTGGCTCAATCACCGTTGAGATCGTAGCCCTCGGCGGTGTCCAACCACTCGTCCTCGATCGGAAGTCGGCTCCGAGCTAAGGGTCGGGCGGACAACTGGTGCATTCTCCGAGGACCTGTTGGTGGCGAGCTAGATCGTGCCCATCGACCTGATCTGGCGCACTTGGCTGTGGCTCGAATCCGTCGAAGATCAAGTCTCCGCGGATGTCGGTCGTGTAGTTCAAACTCCCAAATCGACTGATGGCGGGCGTAGCTTTCGATCTGCTCCGGATGGCCGCTTAATTGGCCCACGGTGCAAAAGCCGCCCGAATATGAAGATCTGTCCGGGAGAAAAGTCTCACCCTGGACGCGTCGTTATTGATGATTGAAGGAGCCATCGGGCCTATTGGTGGCGACACGGAGGAACTCTCAATGGAAGCACCAATGTCGATTGTCAAAACCGGCGGATCTCGGGTAGGGGTACCGAAGCGTGCGTCTAGGTGGATGGTAACGAGGAGACCGGGACACGATGTTTTTACCCAGGTTCGGGCCCTCTCGATGGAGGTAATACCCTACTCCTGCTTGATTAATATTGATGATATGGGTAGTACAAGAGTAGATCTACCACGAGATCAAGGAGGCTAAACCTAGAAGCTAGCCTATGGTATGATTATTGTTAGTCCTATGGACTAAAACCCTCTGGTTTATATAGACACGGATAGGGTTAGGGTTACCGAGTCGGTTACAATGGTAGGAGATCTACATATCCGTATCGCCAAGCTTGCCTTCACGCCAAAGAAAGTCCCATCAGGACCTTTGGGCGAAGTCTTCAATCTTGTATCTTCATAGTCTAGGAGTCCGGCCAACGGTGATAGTTCGGCTATCCGGACACCCCCTAATCCAGGACTCCCTCACGCGTCAACTTAGTAGGCCCACAAGTTAGCCTTCCACTATGGTGGGTCCTAGCTAGCAAGGGTAGTATTCATTTTTTTTGTGCGTAATAACGAGGGACTTCCTTGCGTGCGAAGATATAGCTGGTGGGTCCGAGCTGTCAACGGGCAAAATGTTTTTTTTCACGAAATACAGAGGCCCTTCTGTTGGGTCCCAGCTGTCAGGTGGAGGAATCATTATTTTGCACGTAATAAGGAAGCATTTCCTTGCGTCTGGCTGTGGACCCAGCTGTCAGCCTCTCCACGTACATTCCACTTCCGATGGATGTCGTTCATTGACCACATTGACCACGCCAGACCGAGAGCACTAGGGCGATTGAATGACGGCGGGCCTAGGAAGGAGCGACATGGAGCCGGAGGAAGACTCGGCGGTTGTTTCCCATGCGGAGAGATACGAGGTTCTTGGTTCATCTGTCAATCACGAAGAATAACAGCAGGTGTGAGTGAGTAGAGGGATGGCTAGGCCAGCGATCGAGATCGGTGGGCGTTGAGGCCTGCTTGTGGCAAGACAACCCGGCTTGTGGAGGAGAAGCAGGCAGTCCGCGGCGCTTGTTTGAGTGGCTGTAGCAGGAAGAGTAGAGATTGAAGAAGCATGACGGTTGTTGGATGGATATCCAACAGTCGCAGCTCTCGTGTGTTGACTAAGTTGACACGGTGTTGCGTGTGCATCAACCTTTTTTTAGGAAAGCGTACGCGTCGACCTATAGTAGGCGCACAAGTCAACCTCAAATGTGTGGAGAACAACATACAGCCCATCTGCCATTATTTCTAATAATTTACAGCCCATTTGCTAATTCTTAAGGATCTCTTTGGAGCTCATATTCTTTTTGTTAGCATCACAGCCCATATTGTGGCCACTATTAAAAATTATACGAAATTTAGCATATTTTTGTGCGGCCCCAACTGTTTTTAATCCCGGAATTTCAAGTCACATTCAAACTAATTTGAAAAATAAATTTATATAAATATAAAATCCAATTAATTGTCCACGCATAAAAATCAATGGAATTTAAAATCTTGAAATGAAAAAAAAATTTGAAACTAATTCCCGGTTTGATGTGTTTTAAAAATGTACAACCCATTTCTCATACTGATAGCCCATTTTCCAAGGTGTCAATGAAACTCTCCTCGTCTTGAAAGATTTGCAGCCCAGTGGGGCGACAAAACAAATGAGCCTTGGTTGGGTATTTCTTTAAAAAAAAGTAGAACTGGGCTAGCCATTTTCAGCAAGAAAAAACACAACTGGGCTCATGATGTGGTAAACATAAATAAAACCACGCTAGGCAGGCCACATCCCCGCTTACAGCCCGTTGTTACCCTGATCTGTCTCTAAAACTAGTATAAATAACAACTGCTTGTTCCTAAAAAAAGTAAATAACAAATACGCGACCAGTTGGGTCCGTGGTGTCAGCCGCTCGTTGTGTAATTCTCTCGTTTATTGACTACGTTGACAATGGCGTGGGCCCCAGATGTCCAACCATTAGGAGGAATCATTTTTTGGGCTTGTAATAATGAGGCACTTACTTGCGTACTACCATGACCCTGGTGGGTCCCTACTGTCATCCTCTCCATGTACAGTCATTTCCTTATTCCTCTCGGTTGTTGATGATGTTGACAACACAAGAGGCGGCGCCACTGCGTGCAATGAGCAAACCAAAGCAAGGAAGGGCGATGGTGAGGCCTCAGATTTAAAGCGAACAGAACCATGGAACATGCGTTGGTCCATCAAGCTTGACGGAGAAGTACGAGGTTGATTGGTTGGTCAAAAGGGTGCTTGTTAGGGCTGACATCGCTGGAGAATAACAGGATGTGTGGGGGAATAGAGGGAGGGACTGGCCAACATTGCAGGGTACGGTAGGGCGGCCGAGGCGCAGCGAGCCATGGGAGGCGGGAGCAGGCGGGACTGATGGGGTGGTTTGGTTTGGGCAGCTGGAGGAAGAAGACAAGAGATAGAAGATACATGACAGATGTTGGATGTCAATCCAACGGCTGGTAGGCAGAATCGTTTGTTGACTAGCTAGTAAGTCGACACCACCTTGGATAGGCTTTTTCCTCGTGGGTCCCAAATGTCAGAATCCTAATCTATCATGGTCATCCAGCCTTTCTTATGAAAATTTACAGCCCATTTGGTGTGCTAGTCCAAAATAAGTTTGTGATTGCTGGTGGGGGCTAATCACTTGGGTTCTGTAATGCACAATGAGTTCAAGCAGCCGGCGAGAGTGATGTTATTTTCCTTGGTTGGGTTTTGTTACAATATTTCAGTCTTAATTAAACAAATGACAAGCCATTTCCCTTGTTTCAAAGAAAATATGACAGTCACAGCCGAGTTGAAAAGGGCAACAACATGTAACTCCAGCTTACAAACAGTACAAAAGCACGAGGGTTAATTGTTCATCAGGTTTAGAAAAAACCCAGATTGAAAAGGGCAACAACATCTGACTCCAGCACTTTTTTGTCGATCCACGATAAAATGGATCGGTCAGGTCCATAGAATGAACATCACAGGTCATTATAATTTCTTGGATTATGAACACAAGATGTTGTAAATAGAAGGCCGGCACGTTCAGAAGCTCTTTTGTCCATCTGAAACTCCTTTTTTTGCTCTTCGACATACCCATCCATCAAAACCACGCTGCTGATAAACTTAAGCCTGATGGACAATAGTAACCTCGCATTCAGCAGGAAGAATGTGACAAATCTAGTGTTTGCATGGTTGGCTACATACCGTTCCAGTGTCATTGTCTTTAGTCGTATGTCATGAGAAGTGAGAAAATCCCAGTGCTTACGAATCCACCGATATATTATAATTCTCTTACCCCGTCCTGTTGCCTAAATAGACATGAATATTGAAAATAGTTAAGGTCTAAAAAAGAGTGTTGAAAGAGCAACAGCTGAATGGTTAGTTCTAGTACACTATATGCGGGCTTCCAATCTGTGTGAAATTATCACCTTTATATACAACTTCTCCAGACATGGAAAGCATTGCAGCAAGCCAATAATCTTCTTCAGATTAAAATTATTCATTTGGATATATAAGATCTTGACAGAATCAAGCACCATTGATATATAACATAGTACACAGTATTAGTACAAAATGTGTTCTCCAAGATGATATATAACTTATGCGCAGAAATTTAAAATGTAGCTTATGGTTACGAGTGTAGATGATAATATACAGTACCTGAAGAACTGTGGAGCCAAACACCATCTTGAAATGAGCACAGAGATCATGTATTACACCCAGGGTCTCCAGTTTAGGCGCAGAGATGAAGGTTATTTGCGATGGTGAATAACTAGAATCAAGGATCAACATTTGAAGTGAAGGGGCATCTTGTATGATGAGCTGCCTTCCGTCAAAAGAAATTCCAATTCTTACAAGGTTAGGCGACTTTATTTGGAGACAACCGATTCTAACTGTGAAAACAAGCACCAAGCACTCCAGGGCAGGGCAACTAGAGTGGATGATGTTGTGCAATGAGGCCTCCGATATACGAACCCGCACAAGTGAAAGTTTTTTGAGAAATGGGAGTCAAAGGTTTAGTACCAAATTGTCTGGTAGGTAGCACAATGCAAAGGTGGTGGTGTGGAGACAGGAGTAAAACCGCGAGATGGACATCGGTGCTTGGGGAACAAGTACATGGAGTTCATTATCTGGTAGGTGATTTCCTGGGGAATAGTAGAACTCAAGCAGTTGTACTTCTATAAATTCAGGGGATTTCAGCCCGGCATCCACCATGCAGGGCATGGTATGCTTGCTCAGATAACATGACAGGATGTGGAGGCTTTAAACAGAGCCCTCGTGGGAGGAGATGATACCTCTGGGGAGTTCAAAATCATTAAAGAGAGATAGCTGATGACAGTCGAGATTAAGGGGAACGACGCGCCATAGAGGGCTCCACCGAATTGAGTGGACTTGGGTGCGGCAGCAATCCTTGGTGGGGAGAAGCGAGATGATCTCCCCAAGGATGGCATTCGAGAGATCACTGATGCGGTCCACTTGAAATTCTACGGGTTACTGGGATCTGGTGGGGGCGGGCTCGACGCTTCTTCCTGCGCTGCTGGGTGCGGGATCTACAACAGGCGTCGCCGCTGGCGGGAGCCTCATCTTCTTAGCGCTAGGGTCAGACGACGCCATTTTTCTCGAGGGCGTCGCGCCGAGCTCACGGATTTGAGCAGAGTAATTAATGAAGAGCCTAGTTGTAGTGCGAGGTAAGAAGATGGGGAGCTGGGGTTTTACTGTAGTAGTGAGGAAGAAGCAGAGCTGGGGTTTTCTGTAGGAGTGAGGTGAGGAATTTGGGGGTACGAGGGGAGCGAGCTAACGTGAGGTGGGTGGAAGTGAGGAGGAAGAAGAGCACCCAGGTTTTTTGGGGGCCGGTGTGCTAGGTAGCGCCTCTCATTAAGTAAATATATGGGCTTTTGTATTGATTTTATGATTTACTAGGGTAGATGGGCTGTTTTGTCTTGGGCCAAGAGAAACAATTACTACTAGTATAGTGGAGACACTCAACAGCTACCCAGAAAAACAATAACTACTAGTACAGTGGATACACTACCGCTTCTGGCTCCTCCAAGGTCATCGAAACTTCTCCCTCTACTGAACGTCATTTTACTTTTGTACACCGACATGCGGGCCATGCAGCGCGCGGGCCCAAATGCCATCCACCAAATTAGAAGGCAGTATGCAGGCGGAGAGTCACCGCGGGCATAGCGCGGCAGTAATGAGACGTCGTATCACAAAACCCCACCTCCCCGCAGTCTAAGTTTGACAGATGATACAACCATCATTTCACTCTTCCCTGAATCCCCTTCTCCCTCACCGTCTTCAAGAAAGCCAACACTCGCATCCGACACTGTTCTTCCCTCCCAATGAAGGGAAGGTAAGAAGATCCGTCATGTTGGTATATTTTCGTTTAAAAATTAACTTTTGCAAAGCAGTAACCAATCCTCACTCAATTGTTTGTTTCATTTTCATTGCGATTGTGTTTTCCTTTTAGTGGTCTCCTAGTATTAGTCAGTTTCATGATGGACCAGGGAGAACCAGGCAAAGGTCTGCCAATGTAGGAGCAGACGCAAGAGGATGATCCCCACGAAACAGAGAGCTCCAAGAAGATTGTCGGTGTACAAAAGAAGGGGCGCACCTTTGTACCCCTTTACCTATACACGGGAAGTCTGAGCGCGCATGGGTCACACCATGAGAACAGGGGAGGTAAACCACGGCAAAACCGAAGCCAAGACAGCGAGAGTAACGCCAAGACCTAAGCATAAAGAAGCGAGAGGCGGGGAGATTTCCCTGGCAAGACCCTTACCGGGGGCTGCCTCAACAGCCCGGCAAAGACTCTTGCCGGGCAGCACGCCTAAACACCAACAGGCGAGCCACCCTTGAGCCCACGTCCCCAACACCATCAGCCACGTGGGGCCGTGGCGGGAGGCACCTCCGTGGTGGCATGCAGGATCTTTGTGAAGACATATTCAAGATCGGATGATCGAGAAGACAACGACCCTCGACAAGATCCTTGCCGAGGAGAGCCCTAAGACCCCGGCAAGATTCTTGCGGGGATTGACAGGCAGCGCCACGGCAAGACCCTTGTCGGCCCCCGCAAAGGCACTCGCCGAAGACGCCAGCAGAGACCAACGCCAGCCCGCACCACCAAGTCTCCAACGCCGTTCGCATCGGCCAGCCCAAACCAGTGGGCAGGCACACTGCGTGGCAACATGCAGCTTCGAGGCCAACTCAAGAGGGCGCTTGCATGGCGGCATGCAAATCTTCGTGAAGGCCCTACCACCGCACCACCTCGCCTGTTCCACCGCCTACATGGCGCCAAGATGCATCGCCGCTGTGTCGGCGGTTGAAGCGAGGAGGAGCGGCGACGGACGGGACGGGCCTCACACCCGTCCCCTATAAAGCTAGGGGACACCTCAACGGCACATTAAATGCAACTTGTCCTATAATGCGAGCGATAAGCTCGCAATATTGTACGCCTTTCCACCTCATGTATGCCACTGTGGCAGCCCCTTTCGCCTATAAAAGGAGGCTCATGGCATACTGGGAAAGGATTCGGCTCTTTTGAACCACACACTCACCATAGCTAGTTCGAGAGCTCAAGAACTCTCTGAAATACACCCACCATAGCAGGACTAGGGTTTTACGCATCCTCGCGGCCCGAACCTGGGTAAATGATCCTTGTGCTGACTACTAATCCTGCTCTTCTTGCAACCCTGCGCCCCGACAACCGTAGTAGGGATTCTTGTGATCCCATAGGTGTTGTTCCGCACCGACAAAGATGGAGGCAGACGCCGAGCCGGCCCAGATACGCTCACGGCCACTACTGAGATGGTCAACGCCCCGCTTGAGGTTACATCCCCCGTGTCCCTGCAGGAGCAGTTTTCCCCCTTCAAGGATGCCCCCCCCCCCCTGCTGAGCTTCCGAAGGTGATTTTCTTCTTTGCTGATCTCAAATGTGATTTTTCATCTAAGTATGTGCTGATAAATAATGCAAAATTTTATTAGCTTCGATGCCATGCTACCTTCTCTGTCATGAATACTTTTGACTCTGCGTGGTGGTTTAAATAACTTGTGTTTCTTATATTGGAAAGTAATTCAGAATTTTTTCTGTTTCAGTTAGAGCCCTGATGCAGACAAGGATTGTGTGGTTGTACATGTCACTCTCTATGAGGCGGATGACCTGAATATACGCACTTGGAAAATAGAGTTCTTAGGCTGTTGGATCCTGGAAGCCATTTGCACTTATACCAACGTCGAGATGTATTCCAACCTCACCGTTCTCAGGTGTGTTGTCCAGGGTGCACTAAAGCACAAGAAGTTCAAAGCTACTCCTTTATTTGTGAGGCATACTTTTCTTGTCAAGGTTACGCGGGAAGATGACGTGGCATGCCTCCACAGACAAGTTTATGAGTGGCAAGGCCACAAGGTTATCTTCAGGAAGGTTCACAGGATTGAGCTGCTGATGGACGTCCTCGATGATGTTCATGGCAAGGTCCGTCTTGTGTCCATACCAAACAAGATCGAGGCATGAAATAGTTGCCCCAGCTAGTGTTCAATAGTAGTTTGGATTGTGTCTAATTATCCGAACCTTGCCTATTATGGAGCCCTCTGGGGCTACTACTCTGTTTGAATCCATCTATGGGAACTACTCCTACTTTTGTGTGCCCGTGAATGATGTGAGAACCATCCTAATTGTTGCCGAAACAGATGCATCCTCACTAGTTTTTTCAAGTAATACGGCATGGTAAGACATAAGATGTCACGGTTTATCATACGAGCAGTGTGCGTGAGATGAAATAGAGTACTCGTTCGAGAACTATGCGCCGACGTATACATAGGGTATGTAAGGCTGGTTAAGTGCTTGTAAACATTGTTGGTGCTACCCCACTTGTAAGCAGTTGTGCAAAGCACAACACATTGGCTCAGCTTGCTTCAACACTAGAAAAGTCGGCTATCGACCAGTGAACAATAACTAATCTATTGTCTGACATATAAGCAACTACGTATCTTGTTACAGTGGTTCATGCAGTTAACTGAGGCCACAATGTAAATTCCAAACGTTCACACGCTAGTACAACATTCATGTGGAACATTTACATTAAACTCGGCTTCATAAAATACTTTAAAAGCATAAGTTAAGCAATTTTATACATCTCAATGATTCGTAGAACATAACAAACATATACTAGTTCACCGCAAAAGACAAAGTTGCGAGAAAGTTTACAAATCATGAAAAATCAGGTAAGGCTTCTCTGAGCAAAGGGCCTCCCTAGGGAGGCTTTAGTTTCCTGGAGTTCACTCTGGTTTTTCTTGTAGCCACCATCCGTTCTCTCATTCCATAATAACCATCTATAATTGTGTTCTCAGTTGGAATGCTGAATTGAACCATGTAGTGTACTGACCATCTGAACTTCTTGTGGAGTTCCACTAAATTTAAGCACTGCTATTTGCAGAAATAAGCAGACCACAATGCCTCTTGTCCGCGCACCTGTCCAAAAAATCTCCGTGCAGCCGTGCGAGCTAGTCCTTGGTCCATGGATGAACTGGGAGAAAGTGCATTCCCAACTAGGATGCAGTTGATTTCGCTCGTCCCTGCACTGCAATCCCGAACCTGGGTAAACGATCCTTGTGCTGACCATCGATCCCGCTCTTCTCGCAACCCCGCGCCCGGCAACCGTAGTAGGGATTTCAGATCCCATAGGTGTCGTTCCGCACTAACATCTTTGGCGCGCCGTAGGGGGCGCGCAAGAATTGTGAGAATCTGGTCTAGTAGCTAGCCTAGCGCGTTTTTCATCGCTATGGCTCCTAAGAAGAAGACGCCACGGCGATCGGCTCGTCGGGCAATGAACGGCCTGCACTATTCGGGCGAAGTAGCGCCCGTCGCGACAGACCTAAGCCGCGTCCGCGAAAGCACCAAGATCACCGGCAGTCGAGTTCGGCGAAGCGGCGTTTTCGACGCTCGACGACCGGCTGCACGTCGCCAGATCCAAAGACGGAGTTGGGCCCCACGCAGCGGGCGCTGGGCCCTCCAGGTGTCGCGGTGCTACCTTCGAAAGGGCAAGAGCGACCTTCCAAGACACCCACGCCGGGCGACCACTACGCGCTTTTTTCATG
The DNA here is from genome assembly GCA_021605205.1 of Aegilops longissima. Lineage (NCBI taxonomy): Eukaryota > Viridiplantae > Streptophyta > Magnoliopsida > Poales > Poaceae > Aegilops > Aegilops longissima. Next base: position 239,159,291 of record CM038679.1, read on the forward strand.
GTGTGCGCGACGAGAAGCGCCGCCACGCCGGGCGACTTCGGCACCGCTGTGGAAGAGCAAGCGCCATCCGCGGATGAAGGAGTTCAGCAGGTTCGCCGGCGTCGTCGCGAAATGGCGCGCAGTCCGGGTCGTGGTGGAGCTCCTTCTAACATGCTTAGAAGTCGGCATGCCATCGCCCACTCAGCTATCGCCGCCACCCACGCCAGCAAGATGCTTTTATGCTGCAGCTACTCTTCGACTTCCTCCTGCCGCAGAAGCTCGACAAGTGGAGGGCTACCATCCGAGCCTCGCCCCTGCCGCCAACAAAGATGATCCGCGATCAAGGGGCCTCGGGCGGCGCCTCCACCGAGCCACCACATGTCAAGCGCTGGAGGTCCGGGAGCTGCGCCATGGTGCACTCTCTCCTCCTCGCCAAATGCCGCGGGCAATGCTCGCCTGGCCGTGACGACGCTTGTGATAACATCTCTATAGCGTCATCCGACTCGCAGACCCACCGCGACCAGCGCCAAGTTCTTCGAGAACGAGCTCACGAAGATGCTCGGACCACTATTGAGCACCGGCGTGATACACACCACAAGTCGGACAAGCAGGCGGGACCCGCTATGGACCACCCAGCACCGGGGGGCCCCGGCGGCCTACCTTACGAGGTGGGCTGCCCGGCCTTTACCCATGAGCTGCGGCAGTTCCAGTGGTCGTCCCACCGCACGTTCAAGCCCGACGTCACGAGAAGTACACCGGCAAGACCCATCCGTCCGAAGTTCCTCAAAGATTCTACACCATCGCTGATGCAAAGCGGCCGAGCTCATGATTTACAAGGTGCTTGCCAATTATTTCACCGCACCGGAGCCCAATGTTATGTTCTTGTTGATGCACTTATGGCGGATTCCATTTCTTCTTAGTCGATCTGCGCCATAAGTTCGCTACGCCTTCACTGTGAGGCCACCAAGCTCATGGCCGTGCCAGTGACTGCATATCATTCCCCGTATGAATGGGAAACCCCGCGCAAGTACATCCGAGGTTCAGCCGGTGCAAGACAACATCCTCGACGTTAATCCCGCCGCCAGATCAGCGCTGTTTCAATTCGAACGCGGCGCAATCGCAAGATGCACGAAGAGCTGGCAATGACCAAGGTTAAGGATGTGGCTGAGCTCTACGTTTTGGCAGATAAATGCGCCCGAGCTGAAGAGGGAATGAAGTACCCCGGCGAATACGGCGATGCGGAAACCGAATCTACCGACGAAGACGCCGCCACACCGACAAAGAAGGGCCAGCGTCGCAACAGGAAACGCAAGGGCAAGGCCGTACTTGCCGTCGAGGGGTCTGACGACACCGGCGCTACCAAGAACGCCAAGGCGACGGCCCCGCAAGGAGATTGTCGGCGCTGCTCGCTGGCCTTAGCAGCCGCCGACAAGCCGTGGGGCTCCGCAAGCGAGACGCAAGATCCACCGCACAAAGGGCCACGACCTCAGAACTGCCGATAAGTCGAGCTGCTTGCTGAAAAGCAAAAGGCCGAGTATGAAAGGCAGGACAAGGAGAAAGGTCGACGGTGCCGAGGGATCCGCAAGAAGCGCGGCAGCTAAGGAAGCCGCCCCGCAAGGACAACCAAGCAAGAGAGGTTCGCCCGGGCCGGGACAAGAAACAAGAAGACGATGATCACGACGAGGACGACGAGTCAGGTGAGCAAGAGTTCCAGAAGGCTACGGAGGCCATGTGCGTCGATGGTGAACAAGATGTTGGTCAACGTCGGGTCCGGCCTGAACTTGATCTCGCCTGTCATGATCAAAAGGCTGAAAATTCCTGATGAAGACCTCGAGGAAACGGGCACGTTTCAAGGGGTCAATCCGGGGAGGAGCCAGCCGAAGGGAAAGGTCACACTTCCCGTGACGTTTGTAGGAGAGTTGAACTACAGGACAGAGAGGATCATCTTCGACGTGGCCGAGATCTCCTTGCCCTACAATGGGATCCTCGGCCGCCCGGCACTAGCCAAGTTCACGGTGGCATCGCACTATGCCTACAACATGCTAAAGATGCCCGGGCCGTTGACCATCATCTCCGTCCCCTCCGACAAGAAGGACGCGCTGATTTGCGCCGACCAACTCTACCGGGAAGCAATTGCAGTAGCTGCCGCCAAGGCACCTGCCCGCCACTGAAGGCGTCTGGAGGGAAGAAGAAGCCCTAAGCAAGACCTCTCGCACCCACTCTGCAAGCGCACCTCCTCGGAGTGTTGTGCTACCATCGAGGACGCTGCAGAGCTCTACGGCAAGAGCAAGAAACGAGCTGAGCCGCCCAGCACTCAAGAAGGTGTCCGCTATGGAGGATGGCATGGGAGGGGCTCTTCACCATAGGCTCCACCTCGACATGCAAATAGGAGGGCGGCGCCACATTCCTCATGGGCGGATGTTGATGTGTTTGCGCAGGCAGATCCGACATCCCTGGTGTTCCTGTGGAGGTGATTGAGCACCACCTAGCTGTCTGTCCCTCATGTGCGGCCTGTCAAGGTAGGTCGAAGCGGGCTCTGCAGAGGCAGGAGTTCATCAGAGAGAGGATCTGTAGTTAGAAGCTGTAGGTTTGGTGAGAGGAGTGCTTCACCCACGGGTTGGCCAATCCTAGTAGTGGTGCGAAGGCAAATGGAAGTGGAGGCTGTGTATTGACTACACGTATCAATAAAGCTTGTCCTAAGGACCCTTCCTGTGCTGCGACGACCAGATTGTCGACTCCACGGCCGGGTGTGATTTGTTGTCATTCCCGACGCCTCACTGGCTACCACCTAATCTTCATGACAAGAGAAGATGAAGAGAAGACATCATTCATCACCCCATGTGGTACGATTTCTTTTTACTTGATGCCTTCGGGTTGAAGAGTGCTGGCTCGACGCTTGCAAGAGCAATCCAAATCGGTTTTGAACCCCTAGCTCCATAAAAATATGGAGGCATACATGGATGACATAGTGGTCAAACCAAAGACGGGCAACTCTTGTGCAAGATCTGGAAGAGACATTTGCCAACCTGTGCAAGATCAACCTCGTTGAACCCCGAGAAGTGTCTTCAGCCGCTTCGTCCGCAAGCTCGGTTCTTTTGTGTCGCAGCGGGATCGAGGAAAACCGCATAAAATCAAGACTATTGAGCAGATTGAGGCGCCCTGCGATCAAGGATGTGCGCCGACCACCGCTGCGCCACCGCCATGAGCCGATTCATCTCCAAGTCCGCTGAAGCGCCGCCTCTTCCTTTCTTCAAAATCTTGAAGAAGGCAGGCCTAATGGATTGGACCCCGAAGCCGAGGCAAGATTGCAGATCTCAAGAAATACCTTTCCTCCACGCCAATACTGGCTGCGCCTTAAACCACAAGAGTCGCAGTTGTTGTATCCGGGCGGCGAGGAATCAGTGGTCAGCGCCAGACCGGTGGCACAGAGGGAGGTCGACGAGGAGGCAGTGACGGCGGCAAAACTAGCGGTGGCAAGCCAAAGTTTCGCCTAGGGCCTCGGTGCCGGGCAAGGCGAGGCCCCGCAGTAGTCTCGATGCCACCAAGGCAGTGCTCAGGCAAATGAAAGGAGGTGGTGCGTAAGAAGAAGATGATGTAGCACCCAGTTTTGTCGGCCTCCCTCTTGCAAGGAGCTAGGTCGAGGTACTGTGTGTAGAAATTGCTCTTCAGCCTCCTTGTGGCCTCGAGGAAGCTGCGCCATTACTTCCAAGCCCACAAGATCACTATCGTTACTCCGCCTCCCTGCTGCAACGGATACTACATAACCCTGATGCAACCGGAAGGATTGTGGAATGGGCCTTGAGTTATCAAGTTTCGCTTGAAGTTTGAAAGTACTTCGACAATCCAGAAAGTAGTCTTGGCGGAGTTCATTGCAGAATGGACCTCAACGCTTAACGAAGAAATCCGGTGAGACCACTCTCCTCGCAAGGAGGCGCACTTCGATCGGATCATGCACTTTGATGGGCTTTCGCCACAAGGCGCCGGAGCCGGTGTGCTGCTCGTCGCACCCACCGGAGAGCACCTCAAGTACATGATCCAGATGCACTTTCCCAGGGAGATGTCCACCAACAATAGTGCTGAGTATGAGGGATTGCTCGCCGGTCTCCGGATCGTGGCAGACCTCAGGGTTAAGAAGCTCATCGTTAGGGGTGACTCGCAGCTTGTTGTTAGGAAGGTCAACAAGGATTACCAGAGCCCATTGATGGAGGCTTACGTAGATGAGGTGAGGAAACTGGAGTAACGCTTTGACGGTATCCAAGCGGAGCACGTCCCCTGAATGGAGAACGACATTGCCGATTACCTGTCGAAGCATGCTGCATTCAAGCTACCTATGGAGCTAGGTACCTTTTTGCTCTGGTTAACTCAACCATCCGTTGAACCGTCAACGGGGCAGAACAAGCGGAGGAAGTCAAGTCCGGGCAAGCACTTTCCTACCGAGCCCGCGCGCTGCCGGGCAAGGGTGCCGCTGTGGACGCCGAGCCTACCAAAGGGCAATCGGCTCCGCAGGCGCCAAGCCTGGCCATGGAGACAGCGCCCCATGGTCTGAGGAAATTCCTTTGTCCTGCTGCCGAGCCCCGGCTCCGCATGGGCACAAGATACCGCCTGATTCCTCCAAACAGGGAACTTCCCGAGAGCAGGAGGAAGCAGAAAAGTAGCCCCGCTGTCCGCCTCTGCACTGGGCCTTCACGACGACGCCCTGCATGTGAGAAGGCCAAACGTGTGAAATTGAAGTGCATCCCCGGGAGGAAGGACTGGAGCTGTTGGCAGAGATACATGGAGGCATATGTGGCTCCCACATAGGTCGAGGGCCCTTGCCGAAAGGCGCCTCGCAAGGTTTCTTCCGCCCACCGCCTCCTCCAGATGCGACGGCACTAATAACCAAGTGTGAAGCGTGTCGGCCCATTCAAAGAAGTTTAATCAACCAGCTCAAGCCCTTCAAACAATCCCACTCTCCTGGCCATTCTTGGTCTGGGGCTCGATATATCGGGCCCTTTCCCTCCCATATCGGGGCTTTGAGTACTTGTACGCTGTAATTGACAAGTTCACAAAGTGGTCAAGGTGGAAGCAAAGGAGAAAGGTGACCGCTCACCACCGTCAAGTTCCTCAAGGACTGGTCTGCTGCTTTGGTGTGCCAATAGAGTCATCACCCACAACGCACGTAGTTCACAAGCCACACCTTCATGCAATACATTCAAGACTCCAAAGAAGGTCTGTTTTGCTTCCGTGGCACACCCAGGGAGCAATGGCCATGCAGAGAGGGAAAATGCTGAATTGTTGCGAGGCCTAAGAACGAAGACCTTTGACAAGCTGCACAAGAGTGGAAGGCGCTGGATTGATGAGTTGTCATGGTTCTTGGTCGATCAGACGACACCAAATCGAGCCACCGTCGACACCCTTTGCCCTAGTATATGGGGCGGAGGCAGTTCTCCCACGTAACTCATATACGGGTCACCTCGAGTGCTCGCTATGATGAGCTTGAGCAAGAGCGGTTATGCAAGATGACGCAATGCTCCTTGAGGAAGATCGCCTTTAGGGCGGTCAGGTAAGCAAAGCATGCTACCAAAGAAGCCTTGCGCCGCTACCATAGCCGCAAGGTTCATGCCCAAGCTTTGAGGAAGGCGACCTTGTTCTTCGGGCACTACCAGCCAAGAATTCCAACAACTTGACACAAAGTGGGAAGGCCCTTATAGGGTAATACGAGTCACTGTGCCCGCGCAGTCCGCTTTGAGACTAAAGATGTTGTCCCAAAGGAGCAACTCCTCGAACATAGAGCATCTTCGCAGTTTTACCTGATATATGCTGGGCTTGCCGGCCTCCCCTGCAAGCCACCTTTTGTACAAGCTTTGTTTAAGAAGGCATGTATCCTTTGTACAAAGCTAGGCGAGACCGAGCATAATAAATGAAGGCCATACTTCTAAGTTATAGCATGCATGCTAGGTCGAGTCTCTTCCTTGGTTAGGGTTGATAGTGCTTAGCTGCGACTCAACCCCTAGCCTAGAGGTCGAAAGCGCGCCTATCTGCTTTCTTTTATGTCCTCCTTGGTTCGTATGGCACATGAGCACTTCGCTGAGCTACTTGAAGAAAGGAAACGGATCTGTTCCCCAACCCCGGCAAACCAGAGTTGCCGTGGGCTGCAAGCACAAGGATCCAACCGCGCAAGACAAGGTTGTCGGGGGCTGCTGATCCAGATAAGTATTTCATCCTCTATCATGCATTTCGGAATGGAGCTGGGCTATGTGATACCTCATTTTATTTCTAGGCCACCATGCTCCCCTTTTCTATACCCAAGGATTATCTCCTGGGCCCGGATTTGGTTGTAGTCGCGGTGGCAAGGAAGTAGAACGAGGAGCCTAAGCCCGCTTCATCCCTGCCTCCGCTAGGGGCGCGAGAATGGTCGAGCTAAGTGGGGGACGGCAAGGCCTGTTGCCGGGCGGAAATCGTTTATCTTAAATTGTAACAAGGATCCGCTCCTTGTCGCGGGGTCTACCCACCTAACTAAAAACCCGCAAACATCCCTTTTTCATTAAAAACATCCCACACAGTACAATCCGCATTTAAATGAAAAACATGAACAAGGGGATTACAAGCTTTAAATTTAACAAGGCCCTAAGGCTTACAAATTAAAAAGAGATGAGATGCTCAGAATCCCTTTCTTGTCCCTCTCCTCAGAGGCAGGTCAAGGAGGCGAAGGGCAAAGGGGCGCTTAGGCGAAGCCACGAGCAGCAGAAGCACCAAGAGAACACTCGTGGCCGCCACGGTGCGCCGTGATGACGGTGCGGGAAAGGAGCTGAAGACGAGGCGCAGGACCGCAATATCCGATGAAGGCGCCGGCGCTCACAGATTCGAGTTGACGGCCTTGCCACCCGCCTCTTCCTCTTCCGCAGCCTCCCGACGCCACCGCCCAAGGAGACGGCCCCGAGAAGTTCAAGGAGCTGGCCCCACCCCTGCAAAAACTCGCCAGAGGAGTGGCCAGTGCAGATTATCGCTGCCACGACCCACTCAGTAAGGGGCGCCCGACACCTAGTCGGACTCATCCCCGCCATTCTGCCTCATTGTTCTCCTCATCGCTGGCCGAGGAAGAGTTTCCATCGCCGTAATCTCCATCGGAGGAGCTCTCCACGCAGCACTTCAAAGTAGTCCCAAGTCTCCAAGACCTTGACAGAGCGGTCGCCTCCATTAATTTGAAGTAGAGGACGAGCCCCGCCACCGCTTTGATGCGCAAACATCTTCCACCCGCGACGGAGGTACATGACCCGGGGGGAAGTCGACGCCGACCACTGGTTTCCCATTCCCACAACCCTCATGTGCAATCTGAGGGATTGGGGCGGGTCACGCCCATCTCCGAGCAAACGGGCGGAAGACGTAAGACGGCGACACGGGAGGCGGGCGCAGCTCGCTCAAGAATTCGCTGGGCTGGTCTCCAACATGGCCTTCCATCGAAAAGGCATCATTGGCGGGCGGCCGGTGCGCTGCCCCGCCTCCTCTTCCCCGAGCACCACGACTTCGCCTCGCCTCGCCCACGGCCCGCTTCTTCCCTCGCCGCTCCACCATCAAGGGCTCAGAGGGGAGGGACGCGCATTGTCGAGGGCGACCTCGCCGCCATCGCCGAGGGACCAGGATTACCTTTCTCCATGGCGAGTGAAAGGAAGAAGCAGAAGCAAGAGGAGATGGATGACAGAAGAGTGCGGGATGCCATCCCACCTTCCCCCTCCTTATAAAGGGGCAGGGTCGGGGCTCGCCAATCCAGCCACCAGAGGCGCTAGGAATCAGACCACCCGCTGCCCCAACCAGCAACGGGCTTCGCTTCTCCACCGCTGCCACCCCAAGCGCATGGAGGACGCGGGCTAACATGCAGAATCGAGGGGACAGGTTAGGCGACCTCTCCCCACCCCGTGATCATGGGGTATGGACGCCTTGAAGACCGTGATCTGCCCTCATGTCAATGAGCCGCGCCTCCACACCTCCTCTTTATGGGGAAGGCGAGCCACCTCTTTACCATGATGTGATGCATGCATGCGGAATCGCCCACGATGCCGCCCACGCCACATCACATTCTCCACGCCGCGCCACGACACGCTGGAAATCGTGGAAGCGCAGGCGAAAAGTTTTACCATGTAAAAACCACCCCGCCTGCTGCGATTATTTTGGGCCCGGCCCAACAACGCGTCGCGCTTATGTGTGGCCCAGGCCTGGGGGCTCCTGTCGGTGTACAAAAGAAGTGGCACACCTTTGTACTCCTTTACCTATGCACTGGCAATGGAGCTGCTACCATGTCACACCAAGCAGAACAGGAGGTAAACCAAGGCAAAACCGAAGCCCAAGACAGCCAGAGCAACGCCAAGACCAAGAACGCAAAGAAGCAGAGGGGCGGAGCAGTTTCCCCCGACAAGACCCTTGCCGGGGACTGCCTCAGGAGCCCCGGCAAGACTCTTGCTGGGGCAGCACGCCCAAACACCAACAGCGCGAGACACCCTTGAGCCCACGTCCCCAACACCATCATCCACGTGGGGCCAGGGCTCGGGAGGCACCTCCGTGGTGGCATGCAGATCTTTGTAAAGACATATTCAAGATCAGATGAGGATCAGAAGACAACGACCCTCGACAAGATCCTTGCCGAGGACAGCCACGAGACCCCGTGGCAAGATTCTTGTCGTTGACGACACAAGACCACGGCAAGACCTTGTCGGGCCCCCGGCAAGGCTCTCGCCAAGACGCCAGCAGACCACCGCCAGCCAGACCAGCCAAGTCTCCACCACAGCCAGATGCAGCTGCCAGCCCAAACCAGCTGGGCAGGCACTGCGCGGGCAACATGCAGCCTGTGCCAACTCACCAGCGCCTGGTGGCATGCAGATCTTCGTGAAGGCCCTACCACCGTACACCTCACCGCCTCGCCGCTTACATGGCGTCGACACATCGCTAGCTGTGGCGCTGGTCAAGCGAGGAGGAGCGGCGATGGACGGGACGGGCCTCACCCCCGTCCCCAATAAAGCTAGGGGACACCTCAGTGGCGCATTAAATGCAACTTGTCCTTTAATGCGAGCGATAAGCTCGCACATCAGACGCCTTTTCCACCTCCTCAGATGCCACTATGGCAGCCCCTTTCGCCTATAAAAGGAGGCACATGGCATACTGGGAAAGGATTCGCCTCTTTTGAACCATGCACTCACCATAGCTAGTTGGAGAGCTCAAGAACTCACTGAAATACACCCACAAAAGTAGGACTAGGGTTTTACGCATCATCGCGGCCCGAACCTAGGTAAACGATCCTTGTGCTGACTGATGAAGTCGTGTACTGGGTAGGGTCATAGACCTGCCCAAAGGTACCTCCACAAGGACACTCGCAAGAGAAGCGGCCTTCCAAATGACCCGTAGGTTTCACACTGCATGATTCAAAGACACTGACCATGAAGACCCACTCGACCACCAGGAGTCCAAGAGCCACTCGTGCCCAAACGGTCTGTAGTTAAATAGTCTTTATGATCTTAATGACATTTTATGTAATGCTACCAAGAACGCCTAGCCTTAACGCACTTAAACCTCTCATACATGGGCTGGCTGGGTCCCGGCGACTTATATAAGCCACCCTCCACAGTAGAAGGGATCGCACTTTGTAACACATACGATATAATCTAGTCGATCCGCCCGGCCCGAGACGAGGGCTATTACTTCCGAGAAGGGCCTGAACTCAGAAATTCCTTTGCGATACAACTACTCCATAGCTAGAACTTGCTCTCCATACCTACTTCCCCCATTCTACCGCCGCACTTAGAACCACGACAGCTTGGCGCCCACCTTGGGGCTGGTGTTCTAGCGATTTGTTGGAGAAGTTGGGATTCTTTTGATCTCCTACATCATGGTTTCAAGTGGAGTTCTGCTGACGGCCACGAGATTCGCCTCGTGTGCTCGCGCTCGTCAGCCGATGACTCCGCTTTGGCTTCGTGGAGGCTCCACTCGACGCGGAAGCGCCCCGTCTGGCGGGCGACGACTGCTGCGGTGTCCGCGGGCGCCCTCCTTCGCAACCGTCGACCCAAGATGGGTCGGCCTCTGTCGCCTTTCACACCTGGGCCTCTCACCGCGCAAGCTGCCCGGCCGGTCGAGGCTTCAGCGGTGGGTGAGGCATGCGATTGTCCGCCACCGCCACACCCCAAGTCGCGCGATCGAGCCCGACGAATCTCTCTACGGCCTGTTCTCGATCGGTTCGCAGAGATCGCCCCCAATGCGATAGCAAGTGACTCCGGCGGCAGAGGTTCTGATGGTCGATGGACCATGCAGTCCCCCGGATTCACCAAGACTAACGGAGGTGACGGTGGAGGCGATCCGAGCAAGCCCACGAAGAGTACTTGCTCGAGCCCCTCACTTCGCCCCAGAGGGAGGAGCACCGCCGAACATGGATGCACTTCACACTCCTATCGTTGGAGAAACCCCGAGGCTCGTGCCTTTGAGGATGCGCGCTATTAACCTGGCTGAGCGCACTCGACCGAGAACCTTCAGCAGTACTGACGAGACGAGCAGCGACCAAGGGTTCCAGAATCCACCGACGCCGGCTCTTTCAACCGCCAACTCGTATATCGAACTCCAATTCAGAATTTAGCAGCCGCCCCAGATAGCGTAGTCAATTCAGCCTTCCCAATGGAGGCGGTAGAGGTTTGCTGCAAATCGAGATCTGCTCCGGCGCGTAAGATCAATACTCAGTTGTATCACAGTCATGAACAGATTCACAAACGATCCGTCGCCATGTAATTCAGTCCACCAGCCCATAGTCCGAGATCGCCTCGAGGCATGAGGAACGTGGGGCGGGCGTGATGATCAAGACAAGGGTCATGAAAGCAAGATGAGCACCGATTCGATCGCAACGATCGACGCCGAGTGCCCACTCCTCCCCAAGGGGTGGATCATACGCCTCGGCAGCAGGACGACGACGCCAAAGACAAGAAGTTGGGCTTAAGAGTTCCAATGACCCTGTGGAACCGTGCTTTGATGCGAGATCTATTATCGCTCAAGGTTTGGTCGACAGAACAAAGAGCTCACCGAGACGGCCATGATAGAGATGTTCCTCCAGCAGCAGAGTTCATGTCTCGGGACCGAGTGTTTCAGCAGAGCCATCGTGAGCTGCGGTGATTCCTCCCAACTTCAGGTTGGCGACTTGAGTCAGTAAGTTCATTGGTGAATCCAAGCCTGACACTTGGCTTGAAGATTACCGAGTGGCTGTTCAGATCGGCGGTGGCAATGATGAGGTAGCCATGAAACATTTGCCTCTTATGTTGGAGGGTTCAGCTGTATGCGTGGTTGAACAGCTTAGCACCCAAAGATTTACACTTGGGAAGATCTTGCTCGAGTGTTTGTCAGACATTTGAAGGAACTTGCAAACCACCAGCAGGATTGACGGAGTTGCGCATGTGTGCAAAAGTCGAGTGAAACTTTGAGAGATTATATCCAGAGGTGGATCACTTTGCACCACACAATGAGAATGTATCTCGATCACCAGTAGTCTCAGGCCTTCAAAGAAGGTGTCAAGAATGTAGAGTTGAGTTTGAAATTTGGTCGAACCGAGATATGACCTCGAGTCGGATGATGGAGATTGCCACCAAGTATGCAAATGGTGAAGAAGAGGATCGCACCGAGTGGTAATATAAATCGCCGCCAATGAGGCCATGGAGGAAATTCCAATGTAAGGTAAGCGCAAAGTCGAGCCACCGCTTCCCGGAGAGGCCTTGGCTATGACCCCAAGAAAGTTCAAGGGGAAACCCAAGGGTCCTTGGAACCCCAAGAAGGTGAAAGACCAGGATGGAAACGACGTGTTGGATTTGCCATGTCATATTCATACAAAGAAAGATGAAGAGGGTAAACTCATTTACCCAAACATACCACTGACAAGATCGGGTTTGATTCAGCTAGCCCAAGGGAAACAGCTCAAGGATAAGGATAAGGAAATGTATAAAGTTGAGGACAAAGATGATGTGATGATGGATATCCCCAAGTCAATTCCACCTCGATGATTTTTGCCGACGCCGAAAGCAAAAGTCGATTGAAGGTTATCAATCGAAGTGAACTTGGTCGCCCGGCGACTCCCAATTATCTGAAATGGTCCTGCATCGCCATCACATTCGACCAGCCCGATCACTGACGACATTGCCACCCCGGGAGGCAAGCATTGGTGGTCGACCCATTTGTTGAGGGCACTGACCGACCAAAGTCCCGATGGATGGTGGTAGTGGCTTGAACATATTGTACGCGGAGACGCTGAAAGGGATGGGCATTCCGATGTCCGACTCAAGATCAAGAATATGAGCTTCCACGGAGTCATTCCCCGAAAGAAGGCTGAGTCACTCGCCAAATTGCTCTTGATGTAGTTTTTGGTGATTCAAGCATTTCGAAAGAAAAGTTGACCTTGAGGTCGTGGATTTCAGAGCGCTTATCACGCTATTCTCGAAGGCCAGCTTATGCACGCTTTCATGGCCCCACCATGTTACGGTATCTTAAATCAAGATGCCTGGTCCCAAGGGCGTGATCACCGTTACGGGCAATCGGAAGAAGGCGGAAGAGTGCTTCCAGTAAAGGCTCTAAGATCGCCGATGCTCGCTTGGCAGTGGTAGAGCTACAAGAGTATCGTAAAACTGCAGATCCGAAAGTGATTTGTTGCGAAGCTAAGAAGCTCGCACGGAGTTAGCATTTCAACGACCGTGAGACGTAAACAGGTTCACATTCACCCGATCGATCCCAATGCTGTTCGACCAACATCTCAACAACACTGACTCAAAATAGGAAGAAGCGCCATCCAGTTCCTCCGTGAGAATCGGGACATCTTTGCATGGAAGCCATCGACATGCCGGTGTTCCTGTGGAGCTGGCTGAGCACCGCCACGAGTCGCACCCAAAATTCAAACCGTTAAAGAATATCTTCAGCGGTCCGCCGCCCGTAAGAGAAAGGCCATTGGCAGGAGGTGGCTCGGCTCTTAGCGCAGAGTTCATCCGAGAGATCTACCACTCCGAGTGGCTCGCCAATGTCGCCATGGTCCCCAAGAAGGACAAGTCATTGCGCATGTTCATCGATTTCAAGCATATCAATCGGCCTGCCCGAAAGATCATTTCTCTTCCTCGCATCGACCAAATAGTCGACTCAACCGTGGATGAGAGGTTGTCTTTTAGACGCCTATTTGGGTACCATCAGATCCGCCTCAGATGGACCCAATGAGATTAAAACAACGCTCATCACTCCATTCGGTGCTTCGTTATGTCACCATGCCATTCGGTCTCAAGAATGCCGGAGCCACATTCATGAGGATGATTCGTAGTGTTTGCTCACACAAATTAGTCTGAATGTGGAAGCGCATATGGATGATATAGTGGTCAAGTCACGAAGGGTTCTCGACCGCTGACCGACCTTGCTGAAACATTTGCCAATCTCGTGAGGTATGATATCAAGCTTAACCCATCAAAGTGTACATTTGGAGTTCCCGTGGAAAGTTACTCGGTTTTCGCTTCGAGCGAGGAATCGATGCTAACCCAAAAGGTTGGCACCATATCTCAATGAAGCGCCTGCGTGTGTGCACGATGTCCATAAACTTATCGGATGCTTGGCCGCTTAAGTCGATTCATCTCTCGCCGTGAAAAGGCATTGCCTCTTTACCGATCGATGAAGAAGTCGACAAGTTCGAGTGGACTCTAGAAGTCGATGCAGCGCTTGTAGAGCTCAAAGCTCGCTCTCCACCCAGCCGGTGCTTGCTGCCCCAATCAGCAAAGAGCCTTTGCTGCTTTACATTGCAGCCATCGGACAAGTCGTCAAGACTGCATTTACGGTCGAGCGGAAGAAGAAGGAAAAGCCTTCAAAGTTCAACGCCCAGTTTATTATCTTTCAAGTGCTCAACCCCATCAAAGCAAAGATACCTCACTATCGTAAGCTTGTTTATGGGATCTATATGACCACAAAGAAGGTTGCTCATTATTTCTCCGATCATTCCATTACATGCCGCCGACGCCCATTGTCGGAAATTCTTCATAACAAAGATGCAACTCGTCGAGTGGCAAATGGGCGATTGAACTCCTTCCCTTGATATCAAATTTGAGGCAAAGAAAGCCATCAAGTCCCAAGCAATAGCAGATTTCCTCACGAGTGGATCAACAGCAGCTTCCGACTCAAGTTCACTCAAACACCGGACTATGTTTTTCGACGGTTCCAAGATGTTGAACGGTTCGTGCAGGGGTTGTATTGGTTTCCCGAGGAGATAGGCTCAAATATGTTCTCCAGATTCACTTTGATTCTTCCAACAACGGCAGTAATATGAAGCACTCCTGTATGGATTGCGATGGCCATTTCACTGGCGTCCGTCCGCTTTATGGTCTACGGCGCACTCGGATCTGGTTGTTAATCAAGTTATGAAGGAGTGGATGTCGAAGCCCAGCTATGACAGGTTATTGTAATGCAAAGAGAAAGTCGGAGAAGAAATTGAGGGGTTAGAGCTTCATCATATACCTCGATCGAAAAATCAAGTCATGGATGATTTGGCGAAGATAGGATCCAAGAGGGAAGCCATTCCTAGTAATGTATTTTTGGAGCACATTCATGCACCATCAGTGCAGGAGGATCCTTTCACAGAAGAAGCCCCGCAACAAAAGAGTGTCAATGATCCGACTGAAGTTGAGGTCCCAGCCGTGGTCGACCTAATTATGGAAGTTGTGGTCATCACTCCCGACTGGACGGTGCCGTACATCACATATATCCTAAGGAAATAGCTCCCAGAGAATGAAGAAGAGGCTCGACAGATCGTCCGACGATCCAAGGCCTTTACAGTGATCAAGGGACAGTTGTTCAGAGAAAGCGGATCGAGTCGCCGTAAGTGTATCACGCCGTAAGAAGGTCGATAATTTTGAGGATATCCACTGGGACCTGTGGCCATCATGCGCCCTTCCTGATCATTGTGGCTAAAGCATACCTAGAAGGGATTTTACCGCCGAAGCAAATGAAATGGCAAAAGAAATAGTTGACAAGTGTGAAGGATGTCATTCTATTCCAACATGTCGCACAAGCCCGCCAGCCTTTGAAGACCATTCCACTGCTCAGCCCTTCACTGTTTGGGGATTAGACATGATTGGACCGTTGAGAATCGCGAAGCGGCTTCCTCATTTGCTAGTAGCAATGACAAGTTCACCAAGTGGATCGGCAAGCCCATCAAGAACCTCGATGCATGCACTGCTATCGCTTCATCGAGAGTTGATATTCAGATATGGAGTTCCGCATAGCATCATCACCGATAATGGGTCAAACTTCGATAATGACAAGTTCAAAGCCTTCGCGCTTCTCAAGGCATGCGGGTCGACTATGCTTCAATGGCTCATCCTCACCGAATGGACAAGGTAACATGCAAACGGCCTCATTCTCAAAGGGCTGAAACCACGGCCGACGCGTGATCTCAAGCACGCAGCACGAGCTTGGGTCGACGAACTTCCATCAGCCTCCGGGATTGAGGACCACTCCTAATCGATCGACCGAGAACTCCATTCGCCCCGGTCTATGGAGTTGAAGCAGTTCGCCGAGTGACCTGCTTCACAATGCGCTCGAGTCGAACTATACTCAAGAAGAAGCGGAACAAGCCCGGCAAGATGCGCCGACCTCTTGGAAGAGGAGAGAGAAATGGCCATGATCCGCCGACTATCTATTAGCAAGACTTGCGCCGATTCCATGCCGAAATGTGAAGAGTCGAGCCTTCCAAGAGGGAGATTTGGTCCTCCGAGTGGATCAACAGTAAACCACACAAGCTCGCTCCCACTTGGGAAGGTCCTTCATTGTCACAAGAGTTCTTCACAACGGAGCGATCATCTCTACAACGTTGATCGCCAGATCGACGAGCCTCGAGCTTGAACGCGGAACTGCTCCGCCTTTTACACTTAATACTCACTGTTGAGATGTAATAAAACTACTTTTGTAGTTTGTTTATCTAAGACAAGAATGTTATAATTTTCCCAAAGGATTGTTATTACTTTTGTTGAAATTTCCCAGCTGGTGGCTTAGCTGCGTAATCCGTTCGCCTAAGTTTGTAAAATCCTTTCCGAGTGGCGAGCCGCCCTCACTGGGGCTTAGCTGTGAATCCGCTCGCCTAAGTATTCAAAATCCCACCGAGTGGTGAGCCAGCCTCCCACTGGGGCTTAGCTGCAGTCCAAGTACTCGCTAAGTATTCAAAATCCCACCGAGTGGTGAGCCGCCTCCCACTGGGGCTTAGCTGCAGTCCAAGCACTCGCCTAAGTATTCAAAATCCCACCGAGTGGTGAGCCGACTCCCACCCCGAGGCTTAGCTGCAGTCCAAGTACTCGCCTAAGTATTCAAAATCCCACCGAGTGGCAAGCCAGCCTCCCACCTGAGGCTTAGCTGCAGTCCAAGCACTCGCCTAAGTATTCAAATCCCACCGAGTGGTGAACCAACCTCCCACTGGGGCTTGCAACAGCCCAAGGATTCGCCTTAACATCCAAAATAATGAAAATCGCAAGGACTACGAGGTGCAGGTCGACTGCTACCTTCTCCTTCAAAGCTACGCCATAAAAATCCTACCGAGTGGAGAGCAACCTCCCAATCGGAGGCTTAGCTGCAGCCTGCTCGCCTAAGTAATAGAAATCCCACCGAGTGGAGAGCAACCTCCCACTGGAGGCTTAGCTGCAGCCCAAAGGTTTCGCTTAAGTAATAAAAATCCTACCGAGTGGAGAGCAAACCTCCCACTGGAGGCTTAGCTGCAGCCCCTGCTCGCTTAAGTAATAGAAATCCTACCGAGTGGAGAGCAAACCTCCCACTCGGAGGCTTAGCTGCAGCCCAGTGCTCGCCTAAGTAATAAAAATCCTACCGAGTTGTAACACCCTGATGTAACTTTCCATATTTGTAACTCCAACTCTTGCCATTTTCGCATTGTGATATGATATTCCTCCGTGGTTGGGTTTTTCTTCATTTTGCATTTTGTCCATGTCATGCATTTCATATCATGTCATCATGTGCATCGTGATTCGTGATACGTGTTCGCCTCATGATTCCGAGCATTTTCCCTGCTGCCCGCTTTTGCAATCCGGGCTCCTATGTCCCCCGGCGCCCCTTTTACATTTTTCCGTGAGCAGGTACTAAACTTTCTCGAATATGTCAAGTGGCCTTGGTACACCACCGTAGACCACCTGTCAAGTTTCGGTCATTTGGAGCTCGCTTTGGTACTCCAACGGTTAACCGACTCTCAAGAAGGCCTCTTTAAGTTGCAGCCCAACACCCTCCAAAATAGCCCAATAACCCATCTAAGTCACTTCCATGCTCTCCGTCGTCGGATCACGATCGTGGGCGAAAACCGCACCCCATTTGGAGTCTCCTAGCTCCCTCTACCTATAAATATGTGCACTTCGAATTTTCCGGATCCCCAAACCCTAGTCTGCTTCTCCGCCATTAGCGGCCAATCACAAGGCTACCACGGGCGGCCAGCCCATCGCTGCTGCCACAGGTTCAGGGCTGGAGGTTCTCCTGCCCTGCTGCCTGCCACAAGGCACTTCAAGGCCTCGACCTGCCGCTGTCGCCGGCCTGGCCTGGGCATTCTGGCTCGCCTGGCTGCCTCGGCTTCACGGCCTGCCTCCGCCTGGCCGCCTGCCGCCCGAGCCTCCTCTCCGCCGCCCCCGCCAGCTCCCTTCCCCGAGCTCCCACTCCGGCGAACCTCGAGCCCCGCGCGCAGCCGGATCTAGATCCAAAAACGAGAGGGTTGACTTCTCCCCCCCCCCTCCCCGAAATTTCCTCTAAGTCATTATTCTGTGATTATTTCGTTGCATTTTCATCATGCCATAACTTTGCACCCGTTGCTTCGTTTCGGGTGTGTAGCATACCAAAATGTTCGCCTCGATGAGTACATCATTTCATCTCATTGCATCATTTTCATTTGAGCTCATCTTGATGCCCGAAATGCTGTTAGAAGAGGGCTATGTGATGTTAGTTTCAGATTATTATCAGAACATGCACTTTTGTCATTTTTGCCATGATTGATGTGTGCACCCTATGATCTTGAGTCCTACATGTGTTTTGTAATATGCCATGCCATCTTTACAGGGTGTATACCATGTATTTTTGTGATCTCTGTGGTGACTAGCACAAGCATGCAATCTAGGCTTCATGATGTTGCTGATTTCAGCCCCTGCTTTTGTCGATATTTTTATGCCATGTTAACTTGATGCTACAGAGATCCATGCATATTTTGAGATACTTCATTAAGGATGTTTTGAACATATGGTTATGCTCTATCCATCCATGCCTTTTTTGCAATTATGGAGTGCCATAGCTTGAGTCAATCGAGCTCTACTTTTGCTATAAAATGTTTCCGCAGATTGTTTACATGTTATTCAATTTTGCCAAGGTTGTTGTAGTTGATCCGTATGCTATGATGTTGTTCTTGCCATGTATAGCTTCTATGCCATGTCTTCTTGATGGATGTATGCTTAGTTTATCTTGAAATGCTCTGTAGTGAGTGCATCGAGCTCAAGATGCCTACATAATTCTGTCAATGTCATGCCCTGCTTGTTGAATCTGTTAACTAAACTTGCTATGTTTACGGGTGCCATCATATTTTCTCGATCCCTTTTGGCTCATGGTCAGTAAGGTACTTTTGTTCTATGCTTTGAGTAGATTCATGCCATGCCTTGTTTTGCTATTATAAGTTCCTGTAGCATGTTGTTTGCTTGCTCAACATTGCTTCCTCGATGCTGATTCTCGCCATGTTCAGATTTTCACCAAGTCTGTGAAGTTGATATATTTTGCACTTTTGCCATGCTTGTTTGGACCTGTTATGGTGTGATTTACCGTAGCTCAGTGTTCATCTTTTGTCAAGCATCTTGAGTAGATCAACGCCATATGCTTTGTTGGTACGCTTGGGTGCAATAGCTTAATTTCTTGTTGCTTGCTATGTGGCATCATGCGTTAATGGCAGATTTGTGCCATTCTTGTTTTGCTTGTCATTTGCAAACCGTGCATCCGATTCCGTGATCTTTATATCGATTTCAACCGAAATCATCTCACCTTTCCAGCGGCATACTTGGTTTGCCAAGTTGATGCCTGGTTCATCATTTTCTTCCGAGCACGATATGCATTGCATCTCACATCTCGCATATCATGCCATGTATTGCATCATGTTGTTTGTGCATCGCCTGTGATTTATTGTGGTTCCTTTGTTTGTGTTCTTGCTTTGTAGAGCCGAGATGAGTACGTGAACGAGGAACCTGTTGAGAACGCTTACGAGGATCAAGCTTTCGACAACTCGAGAACTTTGCGCAAGATGACCATACCCGAAATCACTTCTATCTTTGCTTGCTAGATGCTCGCTTTTGCTATGCCTATGCTACGATGCCTATCACTTCCTTATCATGCCTCCCATATTGCCATGTCAAGCCCCTAACCATCCTTTCCTAGCAAACCGTTGTTTGGCTATGTTACCGCTTTGCTCAGCCCCTCTTATAGCGCTGTTAGTTGCGGTGAAGATGAAGTTTGTTCCTTGTTGAACATGGAGATGTTGTTCTTTGTTGGAACATGTTTACTTGTTGGGGATATCACAATATATCTGCTATAATTAATGCATCTATATACTTGGTAAAGGGTGGAAGGCTCGCCTTATGCCCGGTGTTTTGTTCCACTCTTGCCACCCTAGTTTCCGCCATACCGGTGTTATGTTCCTTGATTTCGTGTTCCTTACACGGTTGGGTGATTTATGGGACCCCTTGACAGTTCGCTTTGAATAAGACTCCAAGGCCCAACAAGGCCTTTTTGCCCCTAAGGTTTTCGCGAGCCCGAGGGTCATCTTTATTTTAACCCCCCGACCAGTGCTCCTTCGAGTGTTGGCCCAAACCGAGAGACTGCAGGCCACCACGGGAAACTCGAGGCTTGGTTTTACTCGTAGCTTGACTTATCCGGATGTGCCTCGAGAACGAGATATGTGCAGCTCCTATCGGGATTTGTCGGCACAATCGGGCGGCTTTGCTGGTCTTGTTTTATTGCTGTCGAAATGTCTTGTAGTCCGGGATTCCGAGATCGATCGGGTCTTCCCGAGAAGGAATATCCTTCGCTGACCGTGAGAGCTTATAATGGGTTGTTGGGACACCCCGCAGGTATTATCTTTCAAAGCTTTGTCTCATGTTATGAGGCGATGGGAATTTGTTAATGTCCGTTGTAGAAAACCCGGTTGACCTTAATTAAAACACATCAATCGCGGTGTAACTGTGATGGTCTCTTCGGCGGAGTCCGGGAAGTGAACACGGTGTTGGAGTTATGTTTGACGAAGTAGTTTCAGATCACTTCTTGATCGCTACTAGCTTCACAACCGCGCCTTGCTTCTCTTCTCGCCTCTCTTTTGTAATGTAGCCACCATATATGCTAGTCGCTGTCGCAGCTCCACGCCACAACTCTGCCCTTCCTATAAGCTTAAATAGTCTTGATCTCGCTGGTGTGAGATTGCTGAGTCCCCGTGACTCATGATTCTACCAAAACAGTTGCAGGTGCCGACGATGCCAAGTGTATGACGAACCGAGCTCAAGTGGGAGTTCGACGAGGAACGTGGTCGTTATTATGTGTCTTTTCCCGATGATCGAGTGGAGCTCGCTGGGACGATCGGGATCGTGTAGCATTTGGGGTAGTCTTTTATTTTGGTTCCGTAGTCGGACCTTGAGTGTAATCTGATGATGGATGTTTATTTATGTATTGTGTGAAGTGGCTAATCGAAGCCAACTATGTATCTCTTTCCTTATGTATTACATGGGTTGTGTGAAGATTACCTCACTTATGACATTGCTTTCAATGCGGTTATGCCTCTAAGTCGTGCTTCGACACGTGGGAGATATAGCCGCATCGAGGGCGTTACACGAGTGGAGAGCAAACCTCCCACTCGGAGGCTTAGCTGCAGCCCAGTGCTCGCCTATGTAATAAAAATCCTACCGAGTGGAGAGGAAACCTCCCACTCGGAGGCTTAGCTGCAGTGCTCGCCTAAGTAATAAAAACCCTCATCAGTGGAGAGCAAACCTCCCACTCGGGGGCTTAGCTGCGGTCTAGTGCTCGCCTAAGTAAGGAATTCATCCTAATCCGCAAGGACGAGGAGGTGCAGGTCAACCGCTACCTCCTCCTTCGAGCTTCGCCATTAAGTACAACGTCGGTTCATCCCTAATCCGCAAGGACGACGAGGTCGGTCCGATCAGTGTTCCATCTCTACCGCAGGATAGATGAAGCACAAGTTGACCGGAGTATCAACGAATATCTTCCAATGAGGAACAAAGTTCTCTCAAGGCAAACAAAGCATGTTAAAGGATAAATCAAGTTCGGATAAACGCCCTACAGATCCAAAGGTGCTCAGCGTTAAGCCCGTTAAAGTTTATCGGTTACATAAAACCACTCGGCATTCCGAGGCAAATTTAAGGTGGGACTTAGAAGTTTTTACTCCTCCGCGGAGGACCTGAAGGTGCAACAAACTGGTCGAGGTCGATTCCGTCGGCAATACGGTAGCAGCAGCGGCGAAAGTCTCCATGAAAGATCTCAAGTCGCGCTTCCCGTGTTGGCAACCTTGAGAGACACCAGCTTGTCCTCTTGCGCTTCCTTGCAGGTGGACACGAACCAGAGATAGAGCAACATCGGCACCACACCGCGTAAGACTTTTTCCATTCTTGCACTCGACTTGGAATCTCATTCAGTCGAGTCATCAGGGATTCAAGGTCATTCTGAAGCGTCTGATCTGGCCAGAGAGTCGAGTCGATCCGCGACACTGCAAATTTCAGTCGAGCAAGATAATCCACCACGCTAGCAACGCGAGACTCCAGTCGGAGCACATTCATAGCAGCTTCGTCCTTCACAGGAGAGTTGATGGGGTCCAAACTGGTTTCCACTCGACTGGTTTCTTCTTCGAAGTTTTGACAGAATTCTGAAAACACAGCTCAGATTCAAAATAACGATCATGTGATGAGCTGGTGATAGCAAGACAGTCGGGTAAAAGAGATTACCTTCAAGCATGAGAAACAGCTTCTTGGCGAGCCCTCCAAGATAAATCTCCAGGTCATTTCGCTTCCCGGTTAGCAGCCTTGTCGACAGAGCAATCTTGTCGTTCTTCATCGACTAACTTCCTTGTTAGTCACAGCAAGAGCGGCTTTCAGCTTGGCATTTTCATCTTCAAGTTTGTCGACCGAGGCAAGCTTCTCTTCAACGAGCTTTGTTTTCTCCAAAGCCACCTTCGTGCCTCCGCAAGGTCAAGGTCCTTCTTCTTCAAAGTCTCTTCCAGCTTTATCTCGCAAAGCAACAATGAGAACAGAGTTGAGAATGAACAGAAAACAAAGGCAGTCGTCAAAAGTTCTCACCAGCCATACCTTTTGCTTCATCCTTTGCCTTCTACAAATTCTCCCGAGCAAGCTTCAAATCGAGGTTGAGCTGGATCTGTTTTGTTCTCTAATCTCAAAGATAGCGAGCCACAAGCTCGCAAGATTTCTACAAAGAGTCAACCAACGAAAGACATCAAAGACAGGTCACTTCCGAGTGATTAAGGAAAAATAGTAGCATTTCTAAGACTACAATGAATCAAAACATTTGACAAGAGTCTCGGGATTACACCCGGTGGGTGCACTTAGCGTGCTCCCCCCACCAGTTTTTACTTGTTCCATTCGACTTGGTCCGTCCGTGTCGAGTGAAGAAGTTCACAAAGATAAAGATTATAGCCGATCGCACGCAATGCGACCATAGTCTCGGGACTACACCAGAGGGTGCACTCCGGCGTGCCCCACAAAATTAATCGACACACCCACCCAAAGGTGTACAGATATGGAAATCTCCGTAAGGAAGCAGTTTGTAGCATATCCTAACAAAGCAAGCAACGATCGACTTACTTGGACATTGCTCGAGATCTGAACTAGCATCATAGGCCACTGGCTAGCCTCTCGCACCGCTTTCACTTGCTCCATCATGATCCCCGCTCGGCGATGGCCTCCTTAGCAGCACTCACTTGGTCTTCCGGACGGGTGTATAGCAAAGAGAGATGGTGGATCAGCAATGACAAAGTGGGTCGGCACTTGTCATTGCTGATACAGCGAAGACACGAAGCCCGAGTGGGGTTGCCTCCCTCGAAACCAGTGTCTCAGAACCGCCTGTTGGAGCAGCCTTGCTAGCAGTGCACTCTCTTGTTCTTCCTCTTCCTCAATGCGCTTCCTCGTCATCATCGGGAGATCAATGACGGAGGCGGAACTACAAGAAAGATTCAAAAGTAAACATGGAAGTTCAATCGACTAAAAGCAAAACCTCGTAGATCATACCAAGGTTGGAGGTGGCAGATCCTCCATTTCCTGATCTTCGTGCTTGGCTGAAGTCTCGTGAGGTAGCGGCAATCAGAGATTTCAAGAATCGGCTGATCAGTCATCAAGTCGACCAAAAGTTCACTCATGTGGAATAAGGAAATACAAGGTTTTGTTGGTTACCCGGAGATGGTGGGGATGACCATCCGCATCTTGGGCAGAGCCTTCGCCGGCTTTGACGACGTTGCTCGAGGTTGCTTCGGCAGTTTCTCGGTCGGCCAGAGGAAGTTGTCCTAGGTTGCTTGCCGACCGCCCAAAGGCACAACAGCTTTACTCGCTACGGCCGCCGGGTCATGCGTCAACTTGGACCTTCCCTCCGAAGCGAGGAGGATCAACGTCTTCCTCCTCTTCCTCCTCCTCCTCCTCTTCATCAGAGATGTCATCCCCCTCATCCTCCTCGCCGTTGGACTCCTATTCCTCCTGACTTTCACCTCCACTTCCTTCTTCTTCTTCGACTGTTTCCTGCGCCCCGTTGGGCATCGAGTACATCTCAGTGGTGACCTAGAACACAACAAAACAAGGCGAAAGTCAGTCGACGAATTGGCATCTAAACAGAATGAATGCAGCCGAATCACAGTCGAAGATAAGTGGTTGTACCTTGTCTACTTCGTAAGTCTGGTCAAGTGGTGGAATCCTCCTAGCTCCGCGAGGGTTATCTTTGTTTCCTGTGATGGCAGTCATCCACTTCTCCAGCGTGGCATCATCGACCTCTCCGGATGGACCCGAGTGGTATCATCCGTGCAGAGTACATCCACATCGGATGACCTCGGTATTGGAGTGGCTGAATACACCGTCGAAGGAAAACCTCCAGGAGATCCATGCCGGTCACCCCGTCGCGAATGAGCTGGACGACGCGCCCATCAGCAATTTTACTTGGGCCTTCTCCTCCGTAACACCTTCAGGGGAAGATGGCTTGTTCACTGACTCATGGAGAAAGGAGGGAGCCCACCGACCGCCCGGCCGGGCTGGTCTTGGCAGAGAACCAGGTCGATCGCCACCTCTAACCGAGTCAGGAGAGTCATAGCCGGAAGGCGCTCTTCCCCTCATCTCGACCCCGAGTCCCACACACATCTGGATTACTTGGGTTCTCTCGTCATTCGGTTCGCTTTCTTCACCGCCCGAGAGCGACAGTGAATATGTGCTTGAAGAGACCATTGGGGGTCGACAACCCAAGAAGTTCTCGATAACAAAATGAAAGCAGCAAGATAGACAACGGAGTTGGGAGTGAAATGATGGAGTTGCGCCCAAAAAGTTCAAAACCCCGGAAAAAGGATTCGTGGCGTAGAAAATCCCGATCTCACGGGTGGCCAGAGAACGACTCACCCTCTTCAGCTGCGGTTGCCACTCCGTTCCTAAGCCTCGCCGACCCATGGGGATCAGTCCTTCATTGGCCAGATCGGTGAGGTCCTTCTCGGTGATGGTCGAGCGGATCCAATCTCCTTGACCCAGCCTTGCGGCAGTTTGGACCGCGAAGAGGATCCGCCTCGATAGGCGCCTCCCTTAGCCTTCGCCGCCGCCTTCTTCACCCGCTCCTCAGGCTGCGGTCTTCCTTCACCATGGTCGCCATGGCAAGTATCGAAGCTGCGGCGCTGGACAGGCTAAGAGCGCAGCGAGAAGGTTTGAGGCGAGGAGGAGAAGATTGGGGTCGACCGTTCAAAATACCCCGCCGCGCTTATATGGGGCTGCTTCCGAGTGGTCAACCGATAGGCCCAGCAATCCCACAACCATAGAATAGCGCCAGACGCGACACGTGGCGAAAAAGGCGGCGCGAAGATCGAGGCATCATCGTCTTATCCCATCCGAAAGTGCCGTAGTTTTCCTTCGCTTCGCTTCCCAAATTCAGATCCCGAAATCCGCTAACCACGGAGCAACCGCCGATAGCAGATTTCCTCCGATCCGTCGCTCGGAAATCCTCAAGTTCACAGAGTTCACTCGACAAAACATGAAGAATGGATCAAGGCGACTGAAAGAGAAGTTGATGCCATCACTAAAAGGTCATCGATCCAGAGTAAGACACACTCGCAACACGAAGAACAGGTCGGAAAGATTATCAACTCCTTCCTCACTCAAACCTCGATCCATTCAGGGGCTAATGATGAAGTCATGTACCTGGGGTAGGGTCATAGACCTGCCCAAAGGTACCCTCCACAAGGACACTCGCAAGAGAAGCGGCCTTCCAATGACTGGTAGGTTTCCACTCGACAGATTCAAAGACACTCGACCATGAAGACCCACTCACCACCAGAGTCCAAGAGCCACTCGGTGCCCAAACGGCTCTGTAGTTAAATAGTCTTTATGATCTTAATGACATTTTATGTAAGGCGCTACCAAGAACGCCTAGCCTTAACTCACCTTAAACCCTCTCACACGTAATGGCTGGGGTCCCTGGCGACTCTATATAAGCCACCCTCCACAGTAGAAGGGTTCGCACCCTAAGAACACATACGATATAATCCAATGACCGCCTCGGCTTTGAGACGAGGGCTATTACTTCCTCCGAGAAGGGCCTGAACTCAGAATCCCTTGCGATACAACTACTCCATAGCTAGGAACTTGCCTTTCCATACCTACCCCCATTCTACCTGCCGACTTAGAACCACGACATCGACTTCTGCTCTTCTCGCAACCCTGCGCCCCGGCAACCGTAGTAGGGATTCTTGTGATCCCATAGGTGTCATTCCGCACCGACAAAGATGGAGGCAGACACCGAGCCGGCCCAGATATGCTCACGGCCACTACTGAGATGGTCAACGCCCCGTATGAGGTTACAGCCCCTGTGTCCCTGCAGGAGCAGTTTTCCCCTTCAAGGATGTGCCCTCCCCACCGAGCTCCAAGGTGATTTTCTTCTTTTCTAATCTCGATTGTGATTTTTCATCTAAGTATGTGCTGATAAATAATGCAAAATTTTATTAGCTTCGATGCCATGCTACCTTCCCTGTCATGCATACTTTTGACTCTACATGGTGGTTTAAATAACTTGTGTTTCTTATATTGGAAAGTAATTCATAATTTTTTTCTGTTTCAATTAGAGCCCTGATGCAGACAAGGATTGTGTGGTTGTACATGTCACTCGCTATGAGGCGGATAACCTGAATATACGCACTTGGAAAACAGAGTTCTTAGGTTGTTGGATCTTGGAAGCCATTTGCACTTATACCAACGTCGATATGTATTCCAGCCTCACCGTTCTCAGGCGTGTTGTCCAGGGTGTACTAAAGCACAAGAAGTTCAAAGCTACTCCCTTGTTTGTGAGGCATACTGTTCTTGTCAAGGTTACGCGGGAAGATGACGTGGCATGCCTCCACAGACAAGTTTATGAGTGGCAAGGCCACAAGGTTATCTTCAGGAAGGTTCACAGGATTGAGCTGCTGATGGACGTCCTCAATGATGTTCATGGCAAGGTCCGTCTTGTGTCCATCCCAAACAAGATCGAGGCATGAAATAGTTTCCAAAGCTAGTGTTTAATAGTATTTGGGTTGTGTCTAATTATCCGAACCTTGCCTATTATCGAGCCCTCTGGGGCTACTACTCTGTTTGAGTCCATCTATGGGAACTGCTGCTACTTTTGTGTGCCCGTGAATGATGTGAGAACCATCCTAATTGTTGCCGAAACAGATGCGTCCTCACTAGTTTTTTCATGTAATACGGCATGGTAAGACTTAAGTTTTCACGGTTTATCATACGAGCAGTGTGTGTGAGATGAAATAGAGTACTCGTTCGAGAACTATGCACCGACGTATACACAGGGTAGGTAAGGCTGGTTAAGTACTTGTAAACATTGTTGGTGCTACCCCACTTGTAAGCAGTTGTGCAAAACATGACACATTGGCTCAGCTCGCTTCAACACTAGAAAAGTCGGCTATCGACCAGTGAACAATAACTAATCTATTATCTGACATATAAGCAACTACGTATCTTGTTACAGTGGTTCATGTAGTTAACTGAGGCCACAATGTAAATTCCAAACGTTCACATGCTAGTACAGCATTCATGTGGAACATTCACATTAAACTCGGCTTCATAAAATACTTTAAAAGCATAAGTTAAGCAATTTTATACATCTCAATGATTCATAGAACATAACAAACATATACTAGTTCATAGCAAAAGACAAAGTTGCGAGAAGGTTTACAAATCAGGAAAAATCAAGTAAGGCTTGTCTGAGCAAAGGGCCTCCCTAGGGAGGCTTTAGTTTCCTGGAGTTCACTCTCGTTTTTTTGTTGCCACCATCCGTTCTCTCCTTCCATAATAACCATCTATAATTGTGTTCTCAGTTGGAATGCTGAACTGAACCATGTAGTGTTCTGACCATCTGAACTTCTTGTGGAGTTCCACTAAATTTAAGCACTACATTTGCAGAAATAAGCAGACCACAATGCCTCTTGTCCGCGCACCTGTCCAAAAAACCTCCGTGCAGCCATGCGAGCTAGTCCTTGGTCCATGGATGAACTGGGAGAAAGTGCATTCCCGACAAGGATGCAGTTGATTTCGCTCGTCCCTGCACTGCAATCAGGAAGTAAAACATATGAAACAGCTTCTTTTAGATTGCGTTGGTCATTCTACCTATTTACTACCAATATAGGAATACCTGGAAGACGGGTGGTTAGACGACGACAGCTAGGAATAGCCATCTAATTTTGTGCAGTTGTACTAAAACAGAGGTGTGTACTTTTGATTGCGCTGATAGAAACGATATGGAGACAGACATCCCTGTTTGCGCAAATATGAAATATGGTTATTTAAATAGTGACAATTAGTTGAAGTGGCATATGATTAACAGCCACATCTATTATATTATAATTGGCACTACATTGATAGTATGAAAGTGCCCTTAAGTAAGTAACATCACATCACATCAACACTGCCACTAGATTAACATGCAGAACAATAGCCTTAGTATTACTGTCATGAGAGTAGCACATGGTCAGTAAATGTGCAACCAAATTTGTGCAGTTCCACTGGATGAAGCAATGTTAGCGGTGTGAGATTTAAGTGTAACTGCAAAAAACGCAATTCATGGGAAATAAAGCAAGACGGAAGCACTTCATAAAATGGTGGTGGCATTGCTTCAATTTATCGACGGCACTCCAGTATATACTGTTAAGTTATCCATCATATATCTGAAACTGTGTCATGCTATCCTATTTAGTTAGCCATCATATATGTCAAATTGTGTCATGTTGTCCTGTTTGGTTAGACAACATATATGTGTATTACCACATCTTTCTATCATACAATGTCTATACATTCAATTTCTTTTCTTTTTTATCAGCCATTTGAATTGATGGCGGTATCTAAGGGAGTAAAACCCCGTTCTTCAAAAAAGACGGTGCTACCCATCGATGCAGATAGAACCATGGTTGTACTGGCCCACGAACTAGCCCCACCACACATAATCGATACTCTTCTAGATTGTACACCTACACCGTTCGACAGAGAACCAGATACACCCCATCTAACCCTAACCCGAGCAGATAGTAACCCGCTTCTAATTTATACAGTACCATGTCCACCACAGGTTACCCCCACACGAGCAGTTTGTAAGTCAAATGTAGTGCCCAAAGCACGAAGACCACCACAACGAACCCAAACTCCACATTTAAAGCAGAAGAGCAACTATTCTCAGGTCAGATTTCGTAGCTATGGTCCATACTCCTTTGCTCTTGCATCACTTTATTTACTCATACCAACTAATTTCGAATTTGAAGGATCCAATTGGAGATCCAATGGCGCAACAAGTATGTTTTAAACCTATTTATTTAACTGGATTGTTGTTCTAACTTCTTTCTCTATGTTGATTTCAGTTTCAGTTGTATAAAAAGTTATGTTCTAATGTCATGCACATTACAAGTGTTGTGAGTGATGCGCAGTTTCCCACACTTATATTCCGTCTATGCTGTTGTGTCTTAAAAAGATATGATTTGAATTGTGTCTCTATCTTGATTTGGCAACATAAACTAGATTGATATGACCCCACAAAGTCATTCGTCAAAGATGAAGCCGCAATGAATGTTATGCGACTTGAAGCTCGTCTTGGCAGTGTCTTGGGGCACATTGCTCGACTGAAGGTGGCATTGTCCAAGATAGACCAAGAGCTGTGGCTGGAGGACAGACTTCGGAATTACCTCGAGTCGCTGATGGTTTGGCTCAATGAAATTCCTGGTCGAGTGTAGGCGCGGAAGAAATCTGTTGCTCGCTATGGAGCCTACGTGGCTCTTTCACTCGTCAGATTCCATTGCAAGGATGCCAAGGAAGAAAAACTGAAGGCTCTCCAAGTGTAGAACACGAAGAACTCCAATTCCAATCGCATAGCTAACGGGATCAATTTGGACACCTTCGTAGAGCTAGAGAGTCCTCCTCCTGCCGAGTGAATATGAAACTTTAATGATCTGAACTTATTTGCCTTGGAATGCCAAGTGATCATGTAACCATTAAACTCTTTCGGGCCTGGCACCCAAGTACTTTTGCTTGCGGTTCTGAAACTTGCCGGACTTAGCTGAACATGGTGGTTTTACCCGTATGTTGGTTTCTCGCTTTCAGAATGTTTTGTGGATTGGATTTTTTGACTTAGGCGAAGCTGGTTCGCGGCTAAGCCTCCGAGTGGGAGGATTGCTCTCCACTCGGAGTATTTTTAACTTATGTGAGTACGGGGTCACGTCTAAGCCCCCGAGTGGGAGGATTGCTCTCCACTCGGAGTGATTTTGAAACTTAGGCGAAGCTGGTTCGCGGCTAAGTCCCCGAGAGGGAGGATCGCTCTCCACTCGGAGTAATTTTTAACTTAGGCGAAACTGGTTTGCGGCTAAGCCCCCGAGCGGGAGGATTGCTCTCCACTCGGAGTAGTTTTTAACTTAGGCGAGTATGGGGTCACGGCTAAGCCCCCGAGTGGGAGGATTGCTCTCCAATCGGAGTAGTTATTAAGTTTGGCTAAACTGGTTCGCGGCTAAGCCACCGAGCACCACTGGGGGATTTGAACACATGTTTATGCGAGAACAATCATTAAGAGACTGCAGGAATCATGTCTTGATAAAGGACTTAACAGGTATTCTTATTACATCTTCACAATCCGACTGTCAAGTATAAAAACGACGAAGAAGATCTGCGTTCCAGGAGCATGGCTCGTCTTTCTTCTTAGCTAGGTTGTAAAGGTGATATGCTCCATTGTGAAGCACTTTGGTGACGACGAACGGGCCTTCCCATGCGGGGGAGAGCTTATGAGGCCGTTGCTGATCCACTCGAAGCACAAGGTCTCAATCTTGAAATGCTCGACCTTTGACGTTTCTAGCGTGGAATCGACGAAGGTCTTGCTGATAGATAGTCGGCTGGATCAAAGCCATCTCTCGCTCTTCCTCCAGAAGATCTACCGCATCCGGACATGCTTTTTCTGCCTCAGCTTCTGAGAACAGTTCCACTCGGGGTGCAATGTGAAGCAAGTCACTAGGAAGCACAGCTTCAGCCCCATACACCATGAAGAAAGAGGTTCGGTTAGTGGATCTGTTGGTACTTGTCCTCAATCCCCACAAAACAGACGGCAACTCAGTTACCCAAGCCCCAGTTGTGTGCTTCAGGTCGCGCATCAGTCGAGGTTTCAGCCCTTGGAGGATCAGACCATTTGCTCTTTCATCTTGACCATTCGACTGTGGGTGCGCAACAGATGCGTACTCCGCCTGTTGAGGATACAAACTGCGGAGTGTGAACCGCCTCGGAAGGGCCGGTTTACCCTCGTGCGTGATCCCGGCCCATATGGAAGCCTGGAGCCCAGAAGAGAATTAAGATCCATATATGTAAACCGCCCTAATATTGTAACTTGTATTGTAAGACAAGAAAGGAGAGACCAAACCGACTCCTGACGAGCCGGATTGGGATTACGAAGCCGGCGAGGCGTTAACCCGTATATAAGGGACGACCCGCGGCGAAGTTAGGGACAGGAGATTCGAGGCTAAGGCAAAGCTATTGCTCCCTAGTCGCCAATCATATCAATCAACCACAATCGGACGTAGGTTTTTACCTTCATCGAGGGGCCGAACCAAAGATAATTCCGTGTCTTGTGTCCGCATTAACCTCTAGGTAACCCGTGACGATGGCCCCGCGACTAAGTCCTTTCATGAGGACATCTGCCGTGACAAGTCCACGACGGTTGGCGCCACCATGGGGCTATCGCACGATGGTTTGATGATCTTAGAGGGCAAGTTCAAGGACTCGAAGGCTATGCTGAAGGGCGGATGACTAAGAGTCGTCGCGGCAAACTCTACATCGACGATGCGGATCGGGGCCCCGAGGCCAGCTCGGTGGAGTATGGATACCGGGTCCCTTTGGCGGCATACACGTGTTCATCGGCAAGATCGGCGAAGTCGGGCCTGGGCGGACATCTGCACCGCCTCGCCGAGGCGGCTCGGGTGGCGAAGAGTCCTGCCCCGCCAAACCGGCGGTCAGCATGTTTTTCGGGAGTCGCCCACGGAGGTTACTGGCGGATCAGCATCTGGCGGCGAAACCGTCGTTTACTCTGGCGACGAGTCATCGGCCGGAGAAACCGAAGTCTTTATACCAGCTGCGGGATGGCCGGATCGGGGCTGTTCCGGACGGTGAGAGCATTCCGGACCCTTCGACCTACCCAACGGGTCGGGTCTTCATGGCTGGCACGCAGGAGGCGCTTCACTTCGCCGGCGCCCGGGTCGCCGGTTCAACAGCGGTGATGGCAGCCGGAGAAGGAGGCCCCGCGCCGCCGGCTCAAGTTTTGTCGAGCTTTTGAGCGCGTTAGCCGTGTGCTCTGGCGGAGGCTAATCCGCCGGATCAGGACTTTCACTGGCGGAGATTGCAAAGGTGAGAGGACAGATCACCAATGCTAAAGCGGACTTGGCAGCCGCGACGAAAGGATGGCGCGGAGCGGCGCTTTGGATGCGCAGGCTTATAGGCTCAGGCTGGACCAGAGCGCGGCACAGGAAGTCATGAAAAGGAAGTACAGGTCCCGTTTACCTTCCGTTTTTGAGGGAAGGGAGCTTTTCAATACCCCAGGGGCAGGGACCAGTAATCCACCGCCATTGGTAAACCGGCCGGAAGCACCTGGGACGGCCGCACCGGTTCAGCCCCGGATGATAGATCTACCCCGCCATCATACCGGCGCACCCCAGACCGTGCAGACACCTCCGGGTCATTACTCCAACCCGATGGATAACCTCGTAGCGGCTGCGGCACGGTTAGAGGCAATCCCAATTGAAGGCGATTCACCACAGGCAGTGGAGACACGCCGGGTCAAGGAGCTCCTCAGGACGGCCTTGGCTCAGCAAGAAGCGTACTCATACAGTCGAGAGAGGATCCATTCCACCCCCCGCCCGAGTCGGAGCTGCAGTAGACGCGTCGATGAACCGGCCGTATCGAGCAATGCGCAGCGTGGACCGCCCAAGGCAACAATCCGGCAGCGGCTTTGAGGATGCTCAAGCGGTAGTGGACGCGCCAGGAACACGTAGGGAGGCGGATTAGCAAGACAAGCGGAGGATCATCCGCCGCCGGTTCGACCAACCATCTTGAACCGGGGTCACGCCGGCTCTTTGGGGTGCCTTGCCTCGTCTCGCGACGCAACGCGGCGCTTGCCCAAGGATTTCAAGGGGCGCGCAAGGTGCCCAACTATACTGCCGACTTGGCTCCAGAGGCATGGATAGAAAGCTACGAGATGGCCATGGAGATGCTAGATGTGGATGAAGCAGCATGTGCAAAGTACTTCACAATGATGTTGGAAGGTACTGCCGGACCTGGTTGAAAAACTTGCCGCCCGACTCTATCAGCTCGTGGGCAGCTTGAGAACCAGTTCATCCAAAATTTCAAGGACACCTGTAAACAGCCCATGTCGGTGGTGGATCTGGCGACTTGCGTCCAGGCGGACGGAGAGTCTACAACCCATTGGGTGCGCCGTGTCTCGGAAGTTTTACATTCTTCAGACCGGATCAACCCTGGTTCCGCTGATCATGACCTTGAAGCCAATTGCGGTTCGAGCCGCTGAAGTTGAAGCCGGAGTCGCATGAAGCGTTTTGTCATGATATGGGCACTCTAATGGTGTTTTGGTAAAATACGCTGATTACGATAGTACCAAGGATCCTGAATCGGAGAATGATGAAGGGAAGGGAAAACAGAACGGCAATTCCAGGAGCCAGCAGCATCGATCGGCGAGCAATGGAGGGCACAAGCGTAAAGCGAACGGCAACATGGGCTTTGTGGCCAACACCAACACGCAGGACAAGGGTCAGCGGCGCCGGGGTAGGCAGTCAAACCGGAGTGGTCACAATCCGGATCGATTGAACTTCGTATTAAATCAGCCTTGTCCAAAGCACGGGACGAAGGAGGCACCGGCGAACCACCTTTGGAAAGACTGTTATATTATGCAGGAGTTTAAGAACTCCAACTCTTTCCGGTATGATCAAGGGTCTGGCGGCGGTTCAGGGTCCGCTCCGGGTTACGGTGGAGGAAATTCCGGCCCAGGGTTCGGCGGTAATCCGGGCAGGCCAGGCAATCAGAATAATGAAGGTAATCAGAACAGGCAGAACCAAGGGGGCTACAATCAACAACAGCAGCAGTCGGGTTATCAGAGCAATCCAAAGCAATTGAATGGCGACGAGTACCACGTCTTTACCACCAGCTTAGACCGACGAGACCGGAAACTTGAGGCGGGCGGTCAGTGTTGTTGAACCGGCTGCGCCGCATTACCTGCGCTGGTCTGAGCAGCCGATTGTGTGGAGCAGAGAGGACCATCCTCCCCGTGTTTACAATCCGGGTCAGTTAGCCCTGGTGGTGGCACCCCATGTAGGCGGGTACAAGTTTACCAAGGTCCTTATGGATGGAGGAAGCAGCATTAACATCTTATACTACTTAAACTTTCCGACGGATGGGGTTAACAGAATAGGCATCTCAGGCCGTCAAAGACTGATGTTTCACGGAGTAGTGCCCGTAAGTCGGCATATCCCGTCGGTAAGATAGCCCCGAGGTAACCTTTGGAGACGAGCATGACTCGAGCGTAAACGTTGACATTTGAGGTGGTGAAAATTCAAAGCCCTTACCACGCCCTCTTTGGGCGGCGGCTTATGCTAAGTTCATGGCACGGCCCTGCTATGTTTACTTACAACTGAAAATGCCGGGTCACAAAGGAACAATAACGGTTCATGGAGCCGCGGATCGCTCTGGAGTGCGAGGAAGGTGATGCGGCTTATGCGAGTCGGTTTGTGCCACGGAGGAGTTGAAATATTATAAGGATAATGTTGATCCGCGGATATGACCCCTTTGAAGAAGCCAACTACTGAGCATGATCCGGACTTGAAGTTCAAATCGCGGTGAGACGAAGCTTGTTGATTTTGTGCCCGGCGAGTCATCCAAGCAGTTCACCATCGGTGCCAACCTAGACCCTAAATAGGAAGGCGCGCCATCGAAGTTCATCCGTGAGAATCGGGACATTTTGCATGGAAACCTTCCGACATGCCGGGTGTACCGAGGGAGCTCGCTGAGCACACTCTTAATGTGGACCCAAATATAAACCGTAAAACAGTTTCTTCGCCGGTTTAACGAGGAAAGGCGCAAGGCCATCGGAGAAGAAGTCGCTAGACTTTGGCGGCAGGGTTTATCGTTGAAGTCTTTCACCCGAGTGGCTTGCTAATCCGTGTTGGTCCTTAAGAAAAATGGCACTTGGCGCATGTGCGTGGATTACACAGATCTTAACAAAGCTTGTCCAATGATCCTTTTGCCTCCCCGCATTGACCAGATCATTGATGCAACGGCGGTTGTGAGCGCTTGAGCTTTTGGATGCGTATTCTGGTTATCATCGATTAAGATGGCGGTTAAAGACCAGGAGAAGACTGCGCTTATCACCCCTTTTGGAGCCTTCGCTATGTGTCCATGCCTTTGGGCTCAAGAGCGCCCAAGCAACTTATCGGCGCTATGCGTAATTGTTTGCATAAGCAGATCGGCCGTAATGTGCACGCCTATGTGGATGATATCGTGGTGAAATCAAGGCGTAAGGAGACATTGATTGAGGATTTAAAGGAAACCTTGACAACTTGCGGGTGTACAAGATGATGCTCAATCCGCCAAGTGCGCCTTTGGTGTTCCGGCAGCAAATTGTTGGGTTTTCGTGTCAAACCGGGGATTGAAGCTAATCCGAGAAGATTACAGCTATTACCTCCTTAGCTAAGCCAAAGAGCATCAATGATGTTCAACGCTTGGCAGCCGGATTGCTGCGCTAAGCCGGTTTATCACGCCTCGGAGAGAAGGCCATCCCTTTATACCGATGTCAAGAAGACGGATCAATTCGCTTGGAGCTCAGTGCACGATGAGGCCTTGAGGATCTAAAGCGGCCTGGCCAACCCTTTCGTTTGCCGCTCCTATTGACAGGAGCCGCCTCTGTTATATGTTGTCGCTAATGCCGAGGCGTGAGTGTGGCCATTGTGGTGGAGCGCAAGGAGTTGGGAAGGAGTATCCGGTTCAGCGGCCGATTTACTATATCAGCGAGGTTCTCATCGAATCAAAACAAAGGTATCCACATTGGCGAAGTTGTATGGAGTTTTATGGCAAGCGGAAGTCAAGCAATATTTCCAAGGGCACCCCATCACGGTGGTCACTCGGCCCCTTAGGCGATATCATACTCGAACCGGAAGCGACCGCCGGATTGCTAAGGGCTATAGAACTTGGGCCTCACGGTTTAAAGTATGTGCCCGGACGGTCAGTAAAATCTCGAGCACTTGTGGATTTCATTAATGATTGGACGGAGCTACAAGCGCTAAGAGAAGCCGGATCACACCTATTGGACCATCCATTTTGATGGATCCAGCAATTGAGGGCTCGGGGTGGAGTCGATTAACTTCCCCACGAGGTGACAAGTTTTGTTATGTTCTCCGCCTAATGTTCCCTTGTACTAACAATGCAATGAGTATGAAGCCTTGCTCCATGGTCTCCGGATGGCCAAGGAAATGAATCTCAGCCGGGTTAAATGCTTTGGTGACTCGGACTTGGTGGCCCAGCAAGTATCCGGCACTTGGGACTCCAAAGATCCGCTCATGGCTGCGTATCGTCGGGAAGTGGATGTTGTGGCAGGACATTTTAAGGGGTATCAGGTAGACCATGTGGATCGTCGGAAGAACGAAGCGGCGGATGCTTTGAGCCGGCTGGGTTCCCAGCGTAAACCGGTCCCGCCCAACGTTTTCCTTGATGTGCTGCACAAACCGTCGGTTAAGCTCCCTGATGAGATTGATTTGGCTATCCCTGATCCGGAGGCTCAGCTGGTGGCAGCCTTGCATATCATTCCGGATTGGACGCTCCCTTATTTAGCATACATGAACCGGGGCGAATTACCAGAGGATGAGACGTTGGCCCGGCAGATAGTTCGGCGGTCTAAGTCTATGACCATTGTTAATGGCGAGTTGCACCGTCGCAGTGTGTCAGGGGCGTTTCAGCGTTGTGTGTCCCCTGAAGAAGGCTGTGAGATATTGCGAGAGATTCATGAAGGGGATTGTGGTCACCACGCGGTTCAAAATCCGTGGCCAAGGCATTCCGCCATGGTTTCTATTGGTTGACCGCCCATGCCGATGCGGAGGATCTAGTCGACGATGTGATGGTTGCCAAAGTTCTCAAAGTGTTTCATGTGCCAGCCCAAGAATTGAGGATGATTCCAATTACTTGGCCGTTATGCGACTTGGGGTGGATATGGTTGGACCTTTCAAAAGGTCCAAGGACAAAAAGACCCACCTGTTGGTAGCTGTAGATAAATTTACCAAGTGGGTCGAGGCAGAGCCTCGTTAGCAAGTGTGATGCAGCCACGGCGGTTCAGTTCATCAAACGGGTGATTTTCCGGTTTGGGTTTCCACAAGATCATCACGGACAATGGCACCAATTTATCCAAGGGAGCTATGAAGGAATTTTGTGAACGAGAGCATATCCGCTTGATGTTTCTTCAGAGCCCACCCACAATCCAATGGTCAAGCGGAACGAGCTAATCAGGAAATTTTGAAGGTATCAAACCCCGCTTATGGTCCCTTTGGAGAGGACGCGGGTTGTTGGGTGGAGGAGCTACCATCGCGATATGGAGTATAAACACTACTCCCAACCGATCCAATCGGATATACGCCGTTTTTATGGTCTATGGAGCGGAGGCGTTCTTCCCAAAGGATATCCGTCATGACTCGCCCGAGTGGCAGCTTATATTGAGACAGATAGTGAGGCAGCACGGCAAGATGATCTCGATCGATCGGATGAAGAGCGTGATATGGCAGCAGCTCGCTCGGCGGTTTACCAGCAGGATCTTCGTCGGTATCACAGCCGGTGAGGTTAAAACCGAACCTTTCGTGAAGGAGACTTGGTGCTGCATGCTCATTCAAGATCGTGAAAGATATGCACAAGCTATCCCCACCTTGGGAAGGGCCTTTGTGGTCAGCAAGAATCTATACAACGGTTCCTACTATCGATCGATGTTCGAGAGCAAAAGGATTCACGACGCCGAGGAAGAGACCAACAGCCGTGGAACATTGCTCATCTTCGCCTTACTATACCGAGCCATTGGCTCCGCTTATGTACATATTAAGACAATGTATATATTTTGAATAAAAGCAATAAACCGGATCCTCGGCTAAAGCGGGTATCTGCTCGCATAAACTTCCGGTTTGGGTACATGGAGATATCGTCGTGAAGCGCCTCCGGTTCAACCCTTAGCCTTGTTTTCGTAAACTTTTGTCATTTGGGGGCTTGGTCGATCCGAACCAATGCAATGCCTCTTGGCGTGCGAAGCCACCAGATCATTTGGGGACATGGTCATGTCTGAACCATCCACGCCTCTTGGTCGGCCTAGGGCCATAGAATCACTTAGGGGCTTTGGTCGAACCCAACCATTGCAATGCCACTTGATCGGCATCATGCCACGAGTTGATTGGGGACCCGCTGACTTGAACCATCGCTACGCCAGATAGGGGGCTTGGTCCCGTCCACCATGGTAACACCATCTGATCCGTTCAAGACAGCCTTTTCTTGCAAAACGATTCTTTCGCTGATTTTGCTTTTATGTGGGTTTGATACCAATCATTTGGCTTTTGTCGGCCTTCTTAAACCGACACATTTTTAAACCGGATTTATGTTATCGTGACGCTTTTTACGCTGGCGATTTTGTTCCGGCTTGATTGTACCGTTAAACATCCCATTGTGGAGTAACAGGGGCTTATCATGCCCGCACGATTTACACGGTAAATCGGTCTTATACACACGTAGATTACTCTCCTTTGACGGTGATGGTTTATAAGACCTCCGCTTCAGATTGGCTAAGCCAACTATGTGCCCGATGTGGCAGGTATGTTTGTATCACATAGTTTTGATCATGTGCCTCGTATTTTCTCATATAAATATTGATCAGCCTGGTTAGAGGTGTAAACCGCCACGGCGGTTTAAGAACTTGTGATTGCGTGCAAAATATGTTGCAGGATTTACTACAAAAGCCAACGGATCCAAAGAAGGCCATACAAAAGTTTACAGATCGAGGTTGTACCGCATTGTTCAATAAAAGACACTTGCTATCCTATTACAAGGCCTTTCGCGTCCGGCGCTTCACGAGGAGTTGTGCCTTGAAGCTTTGGATATCACCCGGCTTGACGGATTACGATGCTTCACCGGGTTGACACGGCAGAGGGACGGCGCTGGCCGGTTCAGCTTCTTCCTCTTCCTCACCCAAAGCCCGAAGTCATTGGTAGACCACCAATCCGGGTTAAGGCTCGAAGACAGCTTCTTCACTTATCAGCCCAGCGGATCAACGTCGGGCGTAAGTGTGCTTACGGATTGAGGGATCAGCTCGCGACTTCCGGGATGACAAACTCCACCCGCTTGTTGTTGGCATCATAAAAGATCGGTGAACCTCCAGATTGGCTTCAGCGCCGCTTGACTCGCCAACGGACGCATTTCCTTTGTAATCCGCTTGTGGTGTCGCTATCAAAGGCTTCACCGTTCTCTTGAGCGCTGGGAAAACCTTTAGCTATGTCACCGGATCAAGGTCCGCTATCCATGCCTTGGCACGCGCCGAGCGAAGAAGGTGCCCCGGCCGCGGATCGCTTTATCTCTTCGCTGCCCCGAATCATCGACAACCGGTCCAGCGTCTCTCGATCGTGGACGGCGCCGTGTTGTCATATGAGGTGGCGATATGACTCCTGGGCGCCGTGTATAGCTGCTCGATCGAGTGTACGGCCTTGAGCTTTTTCCGCACGCCGGAGCCCGATGAGCAATACGCTTGCTCGCACCAGGTTTAGACAGCCTGTTAAACCGAGGACGATTAACACAGCATAGTCAAGATAAATTTGCTTACCAAAGATGGCAGAGGTCATGGCATGCACTTGGCGCTTAAGTCCGGTCAGCTCTTCCGTCACCGGTTTAAGGGCGCCTCGGCTTCCTCCGCCCGCTTTACTAATCCGCCTTCTCAAGATCCCGCTTGACCTGCTCGGATTTGTGCCACTCCTTCAGCTGTTCCATGGTGGTCGTGGCAGTTTTCAGCTCATCCTTGGCTTTGGTGGCTTCATTATTTGGATTTCCAGATTGGTTCGAGGTCCTTTAGTTGCACAGCCTGTTGGTGTATTTCACTGATGACAAAGGAAGCAGGTTAGTGGTTTTATTATGCAAGTCCCAAGCTTAATACAAGTATTCAACTTGGCACTTGGGGGCTAATGGCTAGTTGATCTCAATTTTGCTATGAAGAGAAAACACTTAAGTCCCGGTTTAACTTTGCAAAGTTAAACCGACCTTGGGGGCTACTATGCAGTTACGATATAAGAGAGGTCAGTTTATTACCTCATAGCGTCCTTCATGCGGTTTACTAGACCAGCTTCAAAGTCGCTGCTTGTGTAAAGCCGTTCGTAAAGCCGAATGAAGCTCTTGGGCAGAGAAATGGTCGAAGTCGACATATCAGTCTTCCCTTGTCCTTGCTCATAATAGTGGAACCGCCTTTGATGCTGTGCTTTGTTAAAGTGACTGGTTGGCCAGAGCAGTGTAGCCGCACTGCCACAATAACATCGCTGCTTTTCAGCGGTCTTGTTTGGGCTTGCCATCGCTTTTGCTTTGGCTCGGCGGTTCATCACCACGACCGGCCAGCGGACGGATTTGATGGAGCAGGTTGGGAAGTTTCCACTTGGGCCTCCGGTTCAACTCGGCGGATCAGCACTGTCGTCTTTGTACAGCTTCGCCGAGCTTCCTTGGCAGCTTCAGGATTTTCGTGTGTTTGTTCGGGATGTTTTCCGGATCAACGCCCGTGGTAGGATCAAGAGTTTTGCCTTCTTGCTCAAACGAGCCTTGGTGCTGCAATAGTCGAGTCGGATCAAGACAAATTCACCAGGTGATGGTGAGTCGAATTGGCAAACAGAATTACGCACTCGGGCGATGTTCAACGGAGGCAGTTGTGTGGTGGATGAACCGCCAGACGAGTTGGAAGAGGCCTGATAATTCGGATCGACGGATTGAGAGGACATCGAAGAAACCTTTAAGGATAACGCCGGAGAGCAAGTCACCCGCCGACGCTTCCGGATAGGTGTGTCGGTAAACCGCTGAAGTAACTGTTGGCCACTATGCCGGGTTGTACGACGCCCGTCACCTGTTGTGTCTTCAAGTTAAGATTTGGATTCAAGTAAGCACAGAATGGTATTTTTCACTTTCCGGACGGCGCGACGAATTCTCTTAACCGCGCAAGATCGGATTCGAAGAAAGTAAGATTACCTCAACAGGTCGGCGTGGCTGGCTTCCGTGATCATCCCGGGAAGAAAATTGTCAAGAAAAGATTGTAAAGGACAAAGCATGTGCAGGAAGAAGCACAAAGCGGCAAGCCGGTTCACCTCAGCTGTCGATTCTTCGCCCTCCGCCGGATTAGAGGACTCGCAGTCTTCTTGCCCGCTTTCTTAGTGGCCTTTGACTTACACGAGGTGCCCGAACCGGTTTGGTTCGCCTCGTATGAGCCGTCGGCCTGAGAAGGGATAAAGGATTAACGGCATCGACGGAGTATTAAGAGCTTGAAAGACAGAGAATAGAACTTATCGCCGGCGGTTTGTTGGTGGCACAGAATGGAGCCAATCCGTGAGGCTGCAGACGGAGATTGGTTCATCAAGCATCTTCTTGACGATTTCGTGACCTCTGCTCAGCTTATAGGCAGCTCGTGACGCTTTGAGGATCTTTGAGGCTGCCGGTGTACTCGTGCATCAATCCGGGCGGCGGCTTAGTGGCAAAACGCCCAAGAGACCCAAAGAACGCATAAGATCTACGCCGTTAAGCCATTGGCCATTAGAGCCCGGAGCTTGATTATTTGCGGTGCGAAGTTTTTCCGCTCGCGGCGGTTAAGCGGAAGGCAGCGGATGCAGGTTGTTGAGCCGGTGAGAACGGTAACCCGGCAAGGGTTTTCATCGCCAGGGCAAGTGTTCCGCAGTAGAACCAGGTTTGGTTCCATTCCTTTGGATGGCTGTGGTGCTTGGCGTGTGGAAAATCGACTTCTTTCCTCTTCTGGATCGACACGCCGCCCAGCTCGTGTTCGACCGCCGTAAAACTCGTGCGGCGGTTCAAATGGAAAAATCCCGAACAACTCCACGATGGTTCTTCTTGAAGATAGACTTCGCAGAAGACTTGAAAGTTGCATATATTCGACACCGAATTTGGGCCGATGTCCTGAGGATGAAGCTGCAGACTGGCAAGGACATCCCGGAAAAATTTTGAACCAAAGGACCGAACCCCGGTCTAAGTGATGCATGAACACGACATTTCTCCGTCATGCTCGGGAGGAAACTCGCCCGGAACACGCCATGGAGGACACTTTTGGAGCCAAACCGCCAGTGGTGACATACCTGCTGAGCTGCTCTCGGTGACTCGACCGGACCCAGCTTGCAAGCGTAAAATTGAGGAGCCATTCCGGAAGATTAAAGCTGCGAAGAAAGGAAGAAAACGTTCATCGTTAAACAGGTCAGCGTTACAAATATTGTTAAACCGCAGTTCAGAAGCCGCTTCCCGTCCGGTTCAACTAAGGACTAATGGAGGGTCGGCTGAAAAAGTTGCTAAGTATAGACGGAAACAGGTTTCCCATACAAAGGGAAATAATCTAGATCTACCAGGTTCAAGAAAGAAAATTTTCGCGACCTATACGCACTCCTACAAGATAGAAAGGTTCGTATGTTAAAGAGCAAGATCTGAACAAAAGGGAAGGTGCCGGAATCGGTAATGGCTAAAGCGCCGCTTGCACATGAGGGGCGTGCGGCCGAGCCATACGGCCATGGTGGAGCTGATATGAAGGGTCGGCATGAATATTTATGAGCTATGCGATGAGCCGAAGTTTCTAAATAAGATCTAGGGTTCAAGATGACCTTACCGATTTAACGGAACCGCGGAGGAGCGTTGAACTCGTCGTCCGGTTGATGCAGCGTTCGCGGGAGCGTTGGTCGAAGGTCAAGACGGCGGCAGAGCTTCAAGTTCGCGGGTCGCGAGGAAGAAGAAGAGAGGAAGGAGAAGAAGAGAATGACCCGACCGGTCTATTTATAAGGGACCGGAGTAATCAATGGGCGCGAGGATTGAGGAGCCAAAAGCGGCGGAAGGTGCAGCGCCGCCTCGATTTCCGGATAGCTTTAATGAGGAGAATCGATGTTTAGATTTTGTTCAAAATGATGTCGGGACCCCGACACGAAGATCGAGGATGACGCCACGGCGGTTCAAGCAGCTGGCGGTTTACAAGGGAGATCAAGAGTTGCTCGAAGACGTAGAAGATTAACTGAACCGGTTCAAGTCAACTGGGCCTAATGTTGAGGATACAAACCGCGGAGTGTGAACCGCCTAAGGGCCGGTTTACCTCGTATGCGTGATCCCGCCCATATGGAAGCTCGAGCCCGAAGAGAATTAAGATCCATATATGTAAACCGCCCTAATATCAGAATTTGTATTGTAAGACAAGAAAGGAGAGACCAAACCGACTCTATGACGAGCCGGATTGGGATTTCAGAAGCCGCCAAGCGTTAACCCGTGTATATAAGGGGACGACCGGCGAAGTTAGGGACAGGAGATTCGAGGCTAAGGCAAAGCTATTGCTCCCTAGTCGCTGAATCATATCACCAACCACAATCGACGAGGTTTTTACCTTCATCGAAGGGGCGAACCAAGATAATTCCGTGTCTTGTGTCCGCATTAACCCTCTAGGTAACCCGTACGATGGCCCTGCGACTAAGTCCTTTCATGAGGACATCTGCCGTGACAAGTCCACGACACCGCCCGAGAGCATTGGGAAGCACAGAATGCTCTAAATTCTTTCGAATCAAAGTTTCAGTCGTTGTTTGTGATGATGCTGTGCAGAACTCCATATCGGAATATCAACTCTCTTATGAAACGGATGGTTGTGCTTGAGTCTAAGTTCTTGATAGGCTTGGCTTCAATCCACTTGGTGAACTTGTCGACTGCCACAAGTAGATGAGTGAAACCACTTCTGTCGGTCCTTAGCGGCCCAATCATGTCCAACCCCCACACAACAAATGGCCAGACAGGTGGAATAGTCATCAAGGCAGATGCGGGTTTGTGGGACATCTTGGAGTAAAACTGGTAACCTTCACACTTCTCAATGATCTCTTATGCAACTTCATTGGCCCGTGGCCAGTAGAATCCTACTCGGTATGCTTTGGCTACGATGGTCCGAGAGGACGCATGGTGACCACAGGTCCCCGAGTGGATCTCATTCAATATCAGTCGACCCTCTTCTGGAGAGATACATCGTTGAGCCACGATAGTAAATCTTTCTATGTAAAGTTGTCCGCCAATTACTGTGAAGGCCTTGGACCTGCGGACGATCTGACGTGCTTCAACTTCATCTTATGGAAGCTCCTGCCTGAGTAGATATGCAATATATGGCACTATCCAGTCGTGGTGATTACCAGAATCTCCATAACTAGATCAATAACTGCTGGCACCTCGACTTCATTCGGATTGGTAGGACTTATTGGCTGGGGAGGCTCTTCAGTAAAGGGATCTTCTTGCACTAACGGGGAACGGAGATGCTCAAGGAACACATTGCTGGGGATAGGCCTCCGAGTAGAACCTATTTTCGCCAAGTCGTCAGTTGCTTCATTCTTGATTCGGGGAA
This sequence comes from Aegilops longissima, assembly GCA_021605205.1. Taxonomy (NCBI): domain Eukaryota; kingdom Viridiplantae; phylum Streptophyta; class Magnoliopsida; order Poales; family Poaceae; genus Aegilops; species Aegilops longissima. The sequence continues at coordinate 239,203,661 of CM038679.1, forward strand.
TGTGGTGGAGCTCCAACCCTTCAAACTTCTTTTCTAACTTCCTCACTGCATTACAGTATCCGGTCATGGCAGGGTTCCTGACATCCCACTCCCTCATCGCCTGGTTAACCACCAAATCTGAGTTATTGTAGACCATCAGGCGGCGGACGCCGAGTGAGATGGCCGTACACAACCCGTAGAGAAGTGCTTCGTACTCAGCTTCATTATTGGAGGAATCAAAGTGAATCTAGAGGACATAACTGAGTTTATTGCCACTCGGGGACACCAGTAACATTCCGGCACCAGAACCATTTAACATCTTAGATCCATCAAAGAACATGGTCCAGTGTTCCGAGTGAACTTGAGTCGGCTGCTGCTGTTCAATCCACTCGGCCAAGAAATCTTCCATTGCTTGAGACTTGATTGCCTTATTTGCATCAAACTTGATATCTAGAGGAAGAATTTCAATTGCCCACTTAGCCACTCGGCTGGTTGTGTCTCGATTGTTCAAGATTTCAGACAATGGAGCACCGTTGACGACTGAAATTGAGTGGTCTTGGAAATAATGTGCAACTTTCTTCGCAGTCAAATAAATTCCATAGACAAGCTTCTGTCATGCGGATACCTTTGCTTGGATGGAGTCAAGACTTCAAAGATGTAATACACTGGGTGTTGAACTTTATAGGCATTGCCTTCTTCTTCTCGCTCCACTGTGAGCACTGTGCTGACAACTTGACCAGTAGCTGCAATATACAACAGTAGAGGTTCTTTGCTGATCAGAGCAGTGAGCACTGACTGGGTGGAAAGCAGGGCTTTGCGCTCCACAAACGTTGCTTCAGCTTCAAGAGTCCACTCAAATGTATCAGACTTTTTTGTCAGTCGGTAAAGAGGCAATGCCTTTTCACCGAGACGAGAAATGAATCGACTTAATGCAGCAAGGCAACCTATAAGATTTTGAACGTCATGCACACGCACAGGGCGTTTCATTCGAAGAATTGCACCAATCTTTTCAGGATTTGCGTATATCCCTCGTTCGGAAACGAGAAAACCAAGTAACTTTCCTCCGGGAACTCCGAATGTGCACTTGGACAAATTGAGCTTGATGTCATATCTTCTCAGGTTGGCAAAGGTTTCAGCAAGGTCAGTCAGCAGGTCGGAACTCTTGCGTGACTTAACCACGATATCATCCATATATTCCTCCACATTCCGATTGATCTGAGTAAGCAGGCATTTCTGGATCATGTGCATGAATGTGGCGCCAGCATTCTTGAGACTGAAAGGCATGGTGACATAGCAAAAACACCCGAACGGGGTGATGAAGGCTATTTTTATTTCATCGGGCCCATACAATCGGATTAGATGGTACCCGGAATAGGCATCCAGAAAAGACAAACGCTCACACCCCACAGTCAAGTTGACAATCTGATCGATGCGGGGGAGAGGGAAATGATCTTTCGGGAGGCCCAATTGATATGCTTGAAATCGATACACATACGAAGCGAATTATCCTTCTTGGGGACCATGACGACATTGGCGAGCCACTCGGAGTGGTATATCTCGTGGATGAACTCAGCTACAAAGAGCCGAGCCACTTCCTCGCCAATCGCCTTCCTCTTTTTCGCGGCGGACCGACAGAGATGCATTTTGACTGGTTTGTCTTCGGAGTCGACACGCAAACGGTGCTCAGCCAGTCCCCTGGGTACACCTGGCATGTCAGAGGGTTTCCATCAGAAGATGTCCCAGTTCTCACGGAGGAACTGGATGAGTGCGGCTTCCTATTTGCTGTCGAGTGTCGTTGAGATATGGGTCAGAGCGGCCGTGGGATCTTCCGGGCGGATGTGAACTGGCTTCGTCTCACCGGCCGACTGAAATGCCGATTCAGAAGCGGGCTTCTTGGCTCGGAGCAGGTCACTCGGATCAGCGTTCTTCTTGTATTCCTCCGGTTCCACCACTGCCATTTTCTCGTCAGCGATCTTGGACCCTTCAAGGCATTCTCTCGCTTCGCTTCTTCCCAAGAACGTAATCACACCCTTGGGTCCGGGCATCTTCAGCTTAAGATACATGTAACATGGACGGGTCAAGAAACGAGCATATGCTGGTCTGCCCAGAATAGCATGATAGGCACTGTGGAAATCCACTACCTCAAACGTCAACTTCTCCTTGTGAAAATTCTTGGAATCACCAAAAACTACATCTAGAGCAATCTGCCAGAGTGACTTTGCATTCTTCCCTGGGATGACTCCATGGAACTGCATGTTGCTTTCACTGAGTTGGGACATCAGAATGCCCATTCCTTGGAGAGTCTCAGCATACAGGATGTTCAAACCACTGCCACCATCCATGAGAACTTTAGTCAGTCGGGTGCCCCCAATGACTGGGTCGACCACCAACGCTTGCCGCCCAAGGGTAGCAATGTGAGCTGGGTGATCAGATTGGTCGAATGTAATGGGAGTCTTTGACCACTTCAGGTACGTCATAGTTGCCGGAGCAACCATGTTCAGTTCTCTGTTTATGACTTTCAGTCGACTTTTGCTCTCAACATCAGCAAAAATCACCATGTAGCATTGACCTTCGAGTAACCATCATCCTTTCCCTCATCTTCGTCCTTATCAGAGTCTTCCTCACTGGGCTGACCCTCTCGGAACTGCTGAATCAAGAGTCTGCACTGTCGAGTGGTATGCTTGGCCAGAATCAAGTTACCCTCTTCATCCTTCTTCGTGTGAATGTGATATGGAAAATGCAGGACGTCCTGGCCGGACTGGTCTTTAACTCTTTGGGTACCCACGAGCCCTTGGGTTTTCCCTTAAACTTTCCTTGGGTATTCACCACTGCTACTTTAGCTTGTCCAGTGGCTTCAGCCTTGTGTTTCTATTTCCGATTGGGGTATTCACCCCCGGTGTCCTGGTCGACTGTCTTCCCCTTGCCATTGCGGATTTGGTCTTCTTCGCCATTCGCATACCGAATGGCTATCTCCATCATCCAATTCAGAGTCATGGCCCCGGAACTACCGAATTTCAGCATGAGCTCTCTGTACCGTACGCCTTCCTTGAAAGCGCAGATGGCTTGGTGCTCTGAAACATTCTCCACCAGATGATGAAGTGTAGTTCATTGCTCGATGTAATCCCTCAAAGTTTCATTCAGTTTCTGGACACAATGCTGCAACTCAAATAGCCAAGCGGGGCGCTTGCAAGTGCCTTCAAATGTCTTGATAAACACTCCGGCCAAATCTTCCCAACAGAATATGCTTCCAAGAGCCAACTGATTCAACCAAGCCCTGGCCGAACCCTCAAGCATCAAGGGGAGGTGCTTCATGGCTACGTCATCGTTGCCTCCACCAATCTGCACTACCATTCGGTAATCTTACAACCATGTGTCTGGCTTCGACTCGCCAGTGAAGTTGCTCACTTCCGCAGCCAATCTGAAGTTGGGCGGGATCTCAGCTGCTCGGATGGCCCTGCTGAAACATTCGGGCCCAGAGACGAATGCCCTTCTTCCACTCGGACGATCTCTGTCCATCCATTCTTTGTTAGCTCTGCCTCTATCAACCAGGCCATGCACGAGGACTGACCTTGCACCGAACCCAGGCTCTCTTGGGTCGACTAGAAATCTCCGCTCATCACCGTACGGGCGCCTATCATCATACCGTTGGGTGATATGTCTCCATCGTATCTACTTTTCCAAACTCTTTTGCCCTTGTTTTGGACTCTAACTTGTATGAATTGAATGGAACTAACCCGGACTGACGCTATTTTCAGCAGAATTGTCATGGTGTTATTTTTTAGCATAAACAAAAGTTCTCAAAATGACCTGAAAATCAACGGAGACAACTTTTGGAATTAATAAAAAATATTGGCGAAAGAATCAGCAGCAGGGGGCCCACACCCTAGCCACAAGGTTGGGGGGCGCGCCCTCCGACATTGTGGGCCCCCTGGACCTCCACCGACCTCAACTCCAACTCCATATATTCACGTTCGGGGAGAAAAAAATCAGAGAAAAGGATTCATCGCGTTTTACGATAAGGAACCGCCGCCAAGCCCTGTTCTTCCTCGGGAGGGCAGATCTGGAGTCCGTTCGGGGCTCCGGAGAGGGGAATCCAACGCCATCATCATCATCAACCATCCTTCATCACCAATTTCATGATGCTCACCGCCGTGCGTGAGTAATTACATCATAGGCTTGCTGGACCGTGATGGGTTGGATGAGGTTTACCATGTAATTGAGTTAGTTTTGTTAGGGTTTCATCCCTATTATCCACTATGTTCTAAGATTGATGTTGCTATGACTCTTTTTTTTGAGAAGATATACAGTGGGAGAGGCTCTCACTGTGTTTGTATTACTCAAAAAGTATGGTACACTGTACAGTCCATATTTACAAGTAGCTCATCCTCCACTTTGGGAGAGTGTGTGATCTAACCAAATCTAAGACTAACTAGTGGGGTTGAAGGTTGTTTACAAAGGAGAGAATAAAGTCTCTCAAATCAACTTTGGTTCTGTATTGAAGTAGGGTGAAGTCTTTTTTGAACCTATCCAGCCAGCTATGATATGTTGGAGGGATGCCTCTAAAGTGTTTGTTATTCCTTTCTTTCCATATGCTCCAAGCTGCTTGTAAGAAGATTTCCATGAACATGGGTTTATTCCAATCATTAGAGGCTTTACTTATCCATTGCAGTCTGGATCTAGTTGCTTCCCACGATATCCCAATTTTGGACCAGCAGTATTTGCTGAAGGGGCATTGAAAGATCATGTGCTCCACATCCTCTTCAACTTGTTAGTTGCATAAGAGGCAGCTGAGGTCATCTCCGATGTTATAGTGTCTTCTCTTGAGCATATTGCGAGTATTTAGTCAATCAGAGAGGAGTAGCCACCCAAACATCTTGATTTTTAGCGTGACTTTGGACTTCCAGAGCCAATGATAGGATTGGTGGGCCTTCACATCCCGAAAGTAGAACTTGTAGTATCTATTTGCTTTGAAGTCCTTCGATCCCCAACAATATTCCCATGTGTCATGCGTGTATGAAGTTTCATGATTACCAACGTGTAACACTTTTTGTTGCAGGTCACGGACTTCATCATGTGCTTGCACCGAAAGGGGAAGGTGAAACGTTTCATGAAGGGAGGTGGATCCCAAGAAATCCTTGACAGAGATGTCCTCATTCAATGCAAAAGAGAAGTCCCGAGGGTGTGATTCTTCCAGCACAGATTCCAAACAAAGATCTTTCCACATAAGGACCGTTTCCCCAACATTTACAATTGCCTTGGATATACCTCTATATACTGGTGTGAGTCTCAGCACGTCCTTCCACCAGAACGACCCGCATGGATCCGACGCGTGTGGGATCTTGTGTGTGTAGTATGTTGTCCATATCAGCTCTACCCAAGGCAGGTCGTGGTGGTTGTAAAATTTGTGCAGATATTTGAGGAGGAGGGCCTCGCTTTGGATACGGAGATTGATGATACCGAGGCCACCACTTTGTTTTGGTCGGTAAACCATGTACCAAGCCGCAAGTGGATTGCATTTATATCCTTGCTCCGGTTTTTTTTGTCCAAAGGCATTTTCTTCTGAGTTTATCAAGCAGCTCTAGAATCTTGGGTGGGAATTTGAGGGTGCAGAGAGCAAATATTGTGAGTGAAGTGATCATTGTGTTGAGTAGCGATAACTTTGCACCATATGACATTAAAGCAAGAGTGTTGGTCATTCTTCTTTCCATCGAGCAGACTAGAGGCATCAAATCTTGTACTGTGGGCTTGGTTATTCCAAGAGGCAATCCCAAGTAAGTGAAGGGCATAGATCCCACCTTGCAACCAAAAGATAGAGGCGATGTCTTTGTAGCAATCAGGTTCATAGTTGATCGGGATTAATGTGGATTTGTGGAAATTCATCTATAAACCAATTGAAGCAGCATAATCAGAAAGAATGCCCTTGATTGTCGTTGCTTGCTCAACGGAGGCTGTAAGTAGTATAATCGTGTCGTCGGTATATTGGATCACCGGATAATCCTTCTGGTTTGGTCTCTGGAACGGTAGCTGAATTTGGCCTTGTCGGAACGCGTCATTAATAGCAGCCTGAAGAAGATCAGCAGCCAGAACGAAGATGAGTGGTGATAGGGGGTCACCTTGACGAACACCACACTTGCAGAGAAATTGTCAGCCTAGAACACTATTAAGGAGGACTGAAGATTTTCCCGATGAGAAGATGCATTTGATCCAATCCAACCATTTGGCGTCAACCCCCATATGCTCCATAATTTTAATCATGGCATCATGTTCGATCGTGTCGAAAGCTTTGGCAAAATCTAGTTTGAGCAAGACAATTTTTTGTTTTGAAGTTTGGCATTGATGTATGTACTCGAATGCCCAAGCCAAACAATCTTGTATGGATCTGCCTTTGATGAATCCGTACTGATTGCGATGAACGATCTTAAGAATGAGCTTTTGTAGTCGGTTTGCGAGTAGTTTCATGATGACCTTGAGGCAACAGTTCAGTAAAGTGATTGGCCGAAAATCAGACACAAAATCGGGTGATCGAACCTTGGGTATGAGTGTAATAAAGCCATCATTAATGCTTTCAAGGTTGAGACCACCCTCATAGAATTGACTGCATAGCTCATAAAAGTCTTGTTTAACAAGGTGCCAGCATTTTTTCAGAAATAGGCCGGTGAAGCCGTCTGGGCCAGGTGCTCGGTCAGCCGGCATTTCCTTGATAGCAGCATCAATTTCATCCGTGGTGAACGGGACTGTCAGCTGATCCAGACCCTCAACTTTCTTGATTATGTTTTGCAGGTTAAATTTCATTTGAAACTCACCGAATGTACCAAGTCTCTCTTTGAACACTTGATATATGATCGCCTCTTTGCTTGCATGTTGCTATGACTTTGCTATGCTTAATGCTTGTCACTAGGGCCCGAGTGCCATGATTTCAGATTTGAACCTATTATGTTTTCATGAATATATTTGTGTTCTTGATCCTATCTTGCAATTTATAGTCACCTACTACGTGTTATGATCCGGCAACCACGGAGTGACAATAGTCGGGACCACTCCCTGTGATGACTGTCGTTTGAGGAGTTCATGTATTCACTAAGTGCTAATGCTTTGGTCCGGTACTCTATTAAAAGGAGGCCTTAATATCACTTAGTTTCCAATAGGACCCCGCTGCCACGGGAGGGTAGGACAAAAGATGTCATGCAAGTTCTTTTCCATAAGCACGTATGACTATATTCGGAATACATGCCTACATTACATTGATGAACTAGAGCTAGTTCTGTGTCACCCTATGTTATAACTGTTGCATGATGAATGCCATCCGACATAATTATCCATCATTGATCCATTGCCTACGAGCTTTTCCCATATTGATCTTTGCTTTGTTACTTCTCCGCTGTTACTGTTACAATTGCTACGAAACTATTACTGTTACTTTTGCCACCGTTACCGTTACTTCCATACTACTTTGCTACTAAATACTTTGCCGCAGATATTAAGTCTTTCAGGTGTTGTTGAATTGACAACTCAGCTACTAATACTTGAGAATATTCTTTGGCTCCCCTTGTGTCGAATCAATAAATTTTGGTTGAATACTCTACCCCCGAAAACTATTGCGATCCCCTATACTTGTGAGTTATCAAGACCTTTTTCTAGCGCCGTTGCCGGGGAGCATAGCTCTATCCTCTGAGTCACTTGGGATTTATATCTGTTGGTCACTATGAGGAATTTGAAAGATCAAACAACCAAGATTTTTCCCTCAACTACGAGGGGAGGTAAGGAATTGCCACCTAGCTATGCACTTGATTCTCCTTCTGTTTTGAGTAAACTTGTGACACCTACACTTGGTACTGATTCCAATATGTCGCATGTTATTGATGATGCCACTTCTGCTTTACATGATACTTATGATGAAACTACTTCTATGCTTGGTAATACTATGCCACTAGGTGAATTTCTTGATGAACAACTTGCTAGGGTTAGAGAGAATGAAATTACTGAAACTGATGATATTATTGAAGATTATGATTATGATTCTCCCTCTAGATATGAATTGCCTGTTGTACCTGAGGGTTATGTTATTGATGAACAAACTGCTAGAGACTTCTTTGCTTGTAATGATAAGGAAGATCTTAAGAAATTGTTAGCTAAACTGAAAGAAAAGTCCTTGAATGCTAGAATGAAATATGATCCCACTTTTTCTACTTCACTTATCTTTGTTACTGATAAGGATTATGAATTCTCTGTCGATCCTGAGTTAATTCCTTTGGTTGAATCTGATCCTTTTCATGGTTATGAATCTGAAACTGTTGTGGCACATGTTACTAAATTGAATGATATAGCCACCCTATTTTCCCATGAAGAAAAAATTCTCTATTACTATATTCGTAAATTGTTTCCTTTCTCGTTAAAGGGTGATTCTAAGTTATGGTTTAATTCTCTTGCTCCTGGTTGTGTGCGTAGTCCCCAGGATATGATTTATTACTTCTCTGCAAAATATTTCCCCGCTCATAAGAAACAAGCTGCTTTAAGGAAAATATATAATTTTGTGCAAATTGAAGAAGAGAGTCTCCCACAAGCTTGGGGCAGGCTTCTCCAATTACTTAATGTTTTGCCTGATCATCCTCCCAAGAAAAATGAAATACTTGATATCTTTTATAATGGACTAACCGATGCTTCCAGAGACCACCTGGATAGTTGCGCTAGTTGTGTTTTTAGGGAAAGAACTGTAGAGCAAGCTGAATATTTATTGAATAATATATTGAATAATGAAAATGATTGGACACTTCCTGAACCAACTCCGAAGCCAACTCCAAAGAAAAGGGATATTCTATTTCTCAGTCCTGAAGATATGCAAGAGGCAAAGAAAACTATGAAAGAAAAAGATATTAAAGCTGAAGATGTTAAGAATTTACTGCCTATTGAAGAAATACATGGTCTTGATAAACTGACAAAGGTACTAGAGGTAAACTTTCTCCGTAGATTTGATGAAGGTGATATTCCTCATAATAAGTCTGCTAGTCAATGCTTTGATGAGTTTGATAATTTTATTGTTAAACAAGATAATTTCAATGCTTATGTTAGTAGACAATTGAAACGTAATGCTTACATGCTTGGCAACTTGGGTGATTATATGAGTAGAACTGTTAATGATCTTAAGCTTATTAGTGAACATGCTTCCATGGTTACAACTCAAGTAGAACAAGTACTTAAGGCCTAGGATGATTTGCTTAATGAATTGAATTATAAGAACAATGATAATGATGTTAGGGTTATGACTAGAGGTGGTAAGATGACTCAGGAACCTTTATATCCTGAGGGTCATCCTAAGAGAGTTGAGAACTAATACCGATGCACCTAGTCCTAGTAATAAAAAGAAAAAGAAACCTGATAGGACTTTGCATACTACTGAACCTGCTATAGACACACCTGAGAATCATGATAATATTATTTCTATTTCTGATGTTGAGACACAATCTGGTGATGAAGATGAACCTAGTGATAATGTTAATGATGATGTTCATGTTGATGCTCAACCTAGTAATGATAATGGTGTAGAGATTGAACATGTTGTTGATCTTGATAACCCACTATCAAACAATCAACATTATGATAAGAGAGACTTCGTTGCTAGTAAACATGGTAAAGAAAGAGAACCATGGGTTCAGAAACCCATGCCCTTTCCTGCTAAGCCATCCAAGAAAAAGGATGATGAGGATATTGAGCGCTTTGCTGAAATGATTAGACCTATCTTTTTGCGTATGCGTTTGACTGATATGCTTAAAATGCCTCCTCATGCTAAGTATATGAAAGATATTGTTACAAATAAAAGAAAGATACCTGAAGCCAAAATTTCCACCATGCTTTCTAATTATGCCTTTAAGGGTGGAATACCAAAGAAACTTGGGGATCCAGGAGTACCAACTATACCATGCTCCATTAAAAGAAACTATGTTAAAACTGCTTTATGTGATCTTGAGCCGGTGTTAGTGTTATGCCTTTCTCTTTATATCATAGACTTGAATTGAATAAGTTGACACCTACTGAAATTTCTTTGCAATTGGCTGATAAAACAACTGCTATACTCATCGCTATTTGTGAGGACGTGCCTATTGTGGTTGCAAATGTTACTATCTTAATGGACTTTGTTATTCTCGATATTCCCGAGGACGACAGTATGTCGATCATTCTTGGTAGACCCTTTATTAATAGTGTAGGAGCTGTTATTGATTCCAACAAAGGCAATGTCACTTTTCATGTTAATGGTAATGAGCATACCGTACTCTTTCCGAAGAAACAACCTCAAGTTCATAGTATCAATTCTATTGAAAAAATCTCAAGTATTACTATTGGAGGTTTTGAATTCCCTCTACCTACTTCCAAAAAGAAATATGATATTCTTATTGTAGGGGACATGCATATCCCCGTTGACATAACCTAGTGTTATTCGAAAGCTCTCCAGTTTCATGTCACTTGGAAGAAGTTTGTTAATGAGATTTGATCAACCTCGTTAATGGATTCCTTTTGACGAGCATGAGATGGATAAATTTAGATAGCACTACTCTCTGTACCCATCGTTTACTTTCTGTTATTTAGTTTAAATAAAGTAAAATTAGTATTTTCCGTCTGTTTTCTTAATTATCCGTGTGATAAAAAATGTCCCAAAAATAAAAGTTCTCCAAATGACCTGAAAATTTAGTATGATTTTTTATGCATTATTTAAGAATTTCTGGTGCAAAGAACACACCAGGGGGGCTCACCAGCTGGCCACAAGGGTGGAGGGCGCGCCCACCCCCCTCGGGCGCGCCCCTTGACCTTATGGGCCCCACATGGAACCCTCCACTTATTCCAGCACCCATCCTCTCCTTCCTCCAGAAAAAAATCACTCCATAGCTCAAACCTGTGTTCTTGCTCATCTTGCTGCTATTTTCGATCTCCTTGCTCAAAGCCCCATTCACAAAACTGCTTTAGGGGATTGTTCTTCGGTATGTGACTCCTCCAATGGTCGAGTTAGTTTTTGTTCTAGTGCTTTATTCATTGCAAATTTTTGCTGCTGTGGTGAACTTGTTCTTGAGCTTGCATGTCAAATTTATATGGTCCAAAGTAGTTTTGATGCATGGTTTAGCTTCTAGATACTTGAAGGAGTAGTTTCTATCACTTTTGTTGAGTTTCGTTCACTTTTATTCTGAGTTACTAAAAATTTCATAAATTTTTCAGAGAAAGAAAATGTCTAGGAGAATGTACCAAGGTGGTTCTTCAAGGGAGCAAGCACCGAGGCGCGCGATACGAAAACTAGACCCTGAACCACCAAGGGAAGCTCAAGTGAAGCCGTGTGAATGGCAGTTGGATGAATTTATGGATCGTGCAGGTTTCAAGGATGAATTCTATGCGTACGTACAAAATGCCGGCCTCGAGGATTTCTTATCGGACAAGTGCTTACAGTACTATTATCTCGCCGATTCCTTCATGCGGAGGTTTGAGTTTTCATCCAAGCGTAATACTCATACTGTCATGTTTGATCTTTATGATGAATCTTATACCATGGACCTAGAAGATTTTTGTGATGCATGTAAAATTCCGCAATGGGGTAGTCTTAGTGAGCCTCACAAATCTGAATATAATGATTTCCTTGCTAGCATCACTGTTGGAGAAACTAGAAATGTCACACAAGCAACCGTATGGAGCATTCACTTTCCTGCCATACAATATTTTGCTCTCTTTATCGGTAGGTGTATTAATGGTGAACATCAGTAGTGCCACATTTGCATTCCAGATCTCAGTATCCTCAAGTGTGCGGTGTTAGGTGATAAACGATATAATTTGGGGGCCATTATTTCTAGGAGGCTACATCTTAATGCTAAAGATGGAGATTTATTTGTTGGGATTTATGCAACTCGTTTAGCTAACTATTTGGGTGTACCTATTAGAGGTTATGATATTGAGTTGCCACCTGCTTTTCTGGATTATGAGGCTATGATAGGCCACCAGTTTCTTAAGAGGAATGAACATATCCTCCAGTACCGACTAGTCTTTGATAGACGGCGTGTCGTCCTTGTTACTCTTCCTGCTCCTGCTTTCTTTAACTTTCAGGAAAATGGGCGATATTTTATAACTAGAGAGGAGGCAAAAGAGTATGAGAGAACAACGGAGGTTGCTCGTCTTCAGGAGGCAGCTCGCCAAGCGGTAGCTGCGGCAGCACAGTATGACCCCAACTTCAACTTTGGATATCAACCAGGCCAGCCATGGGACTAGACCAACTTAGGCCAAAAGCCTAATCTTGGGGAGTACGTATTTCTCACCGAAATTACATTCATGTCCACACACTCATTCTAATTGTCGGTGTTCATACTTTTTCATTGTATTATCCATGTTAGTTTATTCCTTTTTCTGCTTTCATCTTGTGTGTTTATTAAACCTTAAAGAAAAACAAAACAAAAAATTAGTTGTAGTTAGTTTACTTTCTATGCTTGCTTAGTAGTAGTATTAAAAGAAAACTCAAAAAGATTTCCCGTTCTTCTTTTGCTTGTTGGGAGCTTTCCCGTAAATAGTTTTTCTCGTTCTTGTTTTACTTCCGTCAGAAAAACAAAAAAACTCCAAAAATATTTCAGTATGTTTCTTTGAATTTATTTTCTTTTCTTTCGGGGTCAAGAGGAGAAGACCACGATGAAAACATTGAGTGGCTCTCTTATGCATTATTGTTGATCTAACAAAGAGCCCATATTACCTTGTCTTCTCCTTTGAATTAATGTTTGCAGATTCCAGCTTAGTCTGATGCACATGCACTATTATTATCCACACCGTTTGGTCGTGCAAGTGAAAGGCAATAATGACAATATATGATGAAATGATTGAGATGAGGAAAAGTTGGTATGAACTCGACCTATCTTGTTTTTGTAAATATGATTAGTTTCTCGTTCCTGATTCAGCCTATTATGAATGAAACATGTTTGCAATGATAATTAGAGATCATAATTACTCATGCCATGCTTAATTAGCTAGGTGTTTATAGTGGTTTACCTTGCGTACCAACATGGAAATTAAAATGGTTGTAATGTAGGATGACAGGCTGGTGTCCTCCTTCGAATGATTCGAGTGGCTTGACTTGGCACATGTTCACGCATGTAGTTGAAACAAAATCAACATAGCCTCTACGATATTTATGTTCATGGTGATTTATATCCTACCCATGCTTGCATTCAATGTTGGTTAATCTCATTGCATGTTTACGACTGTTGTCGCTCTCTAGTTGGTCGCTTCCTAGTATTTTACCAAAAAAAGGCTTTCGCCCCACTTTATAAATAAAGCAAACCGCCAAGAGCACACATACACGGACTAGTTCAGAACACACACACCCAAGTCACACAACAAGAGGTCCAAAGGTTCTGCTGAGGGCACAGCTCAACAAGCCCAAAAAAACAACATAAAAAATGAGCGGCCGAGGCCGGAGCCAGGGAGCAAGCGAGGCAGCTAATCAGGATCTAGAGGTGGCGGTGGGGGCGGCGGCGACAGGCGGACGGCCATTGAGCGAAGGTCAGCGATGAAGGCGGAGATGGCGTCCCGGTCCCGAGGGCAGCTAAGCGGCCGCCAAAGCTGCAAGTAACTGCATAATTTGAAGAGAGCGCCAGAGTCTGTCGAATCGAGTGCTTGAATCACAAGCTTATTGTGAATCGTCCAGAGGGTCCACGCGAGAGCCGCAATCTCAAGCCACCTAATGTGGCGAGTGGGCAGGAGGGAAGTCTAGAGTTCGGCGAAGAGGTCAGGGAAGTTGATGTGGCACCAATCACCACCCACAGCCTCTCTAAAATAGCTCCAAACGAACTGAGCAGACACGCAGGAGAAGAAGATGTGGTTCGAATCTTCGGGGGTACCATGGAACGGGCAAAGACCGGAGCCCGGACCATTGCGCTTGCGGACCTCCACCCCCGACGGGAGCCGTCCGTGGATCCATTGCCACATCCAAATTCGGATTTTTAGAGGCAGGCGAATGGACCACACCGCCTGGAGGGGTGACGGGGCGGAGGAGGGGGCAATGGCCGAGTAGAGGGACTTGGTGGAGAATTAGCCCAAAGGCTCAAGGCGCCACCGGACCTCATCCGGTCCCGCATCGACAGCCAGCTCATGGAGGGCGACGCACTCAAGAAGCTCATGCCAGGCGGCAACTTCTGGAGGCCCAAATGGCCTCCAGAACGCGAGGCACCCTAAGTCAATAAGGGCCCATTCAACTGAGATCGTCGGGACGACAGCGATGGAGTAGAGGTCGGGGAAACGAGACGCGAAGGGGGTGTCTCCCGCCCATCGGTCAAACCAAAACAGGGTCGCTGATCCCGATCCGACCGATATGGAAGTCCCAATGCGGAGAACGGGGAGCAGTTAAATGACTGACTGCCAGAACTGGGATCCACTGGACCATTGACAGAAGGCCAGTGGTTGGCCACGCAGGTACTTGTTTCGGATGATGTCTAAACACAGCCCGCCGTGCCCTTGCGAGATGCGTCAGAGCCAGCGGGAAAGGAGGGCAACATTCATGCGCTTCGAGCACATGATACCGAGGCCACCTTATTCCCGGGGCTTGTAGATGTCGAGCCAGCTAACCATATGGGATCCCCGACCCAATAGAAGCGGGATTGGACCTTTGCGATCTCATGGTGGAGCGTCTCGTGAAGGTTGTAGAAGCTCATGAGGAACAAGAGGAGACTGGAGAGCGAGGAGTTGATGAGAATCGTCCGGGCCGCCTTCGACAGCCACCGACCCTGCCAAGGCTCAATGCGCGTTTGCAACTTGGTCACAGTCGGCCGCAAGTCAAGAACGGTAAGCCGAGAGTCACTAATGGGCGTTCCCGGTAGGTTGTGGGGAAGGAGCCCAGGCGGCAATTAAGGTGGTTGGCAATGTCGAGGGCCTCTGCCGGAGAGTAGCCCATCACCATCACGTCACTCTTGTCGAAGTTGATCTTGAGGCCAGACATTTGTTGGAAGCAGAGAAGGAGGAACTTAAGGTTAGCGATGTCCGCGTCCGAGCCTTCGACCATGATGATGGTGTCGTCGGTGTACCGGAGCAGGGAGATGCCGGAGCCACCGGCCAAGTGGGGGGTGATCCCACAAATATGGCCCGCAGCCTTAGCCTTGTCCAGGATGGCAGCAAGTGCGTCCACCACCATATTGAACAAGAACCGGGAGAAAGGGTCGCCTTGTCTCACCCCACAAAGAGTGGGAAAGTAGGGGCCAATCTCCCCATTGATGTCCATGGCAGTGCGACCACAAGAGACCATCTCAGACATACATCGGTGATCCAACAGCCATCAAGCCTTTTCCGAGAAGAACTTCCCAAGGAAGGGCCAGCTAACAAAGGTCATAGGCCTTATGGAAATCGATCTTCGTGAAGACCGCTTGAGGTGTTTGGAGCGGACCTCATGGAGGACTTCGTGAAGGACTAGCACCCCATCTGTAATATATCCGCCTTGGATGAAGGCAGATTGGTTGGGGTGGGTAATGTGATCCACGAAAGTGGTCACCCTATTATGCATCTTTTGCCGTAATCCGAAGATCACATTTATCACCGTGATCGGGCGAAACTGACGGATGTTAGACGGCCCAGGAACCTTGGGGATAAGCGAAATCGTCCCATAGTTGAGGCGCCCGAGGTCAATGGACCCAACGTAGAACTCGTCAAAGATGGCCATGACCTCCGGTTTGATCACATTCCAGAAGGCTTGGAAGAATTTAACCGGAGACCATCCGCCCGGGCCGAGGTAGGGTTCATGCCTTTGATGGCGCCCGCCCTCGCCTCTGATAAGGGGGCCGTAAGGGCCGCGTTTCTCCGTGATCGGTGATAAGTCGCGGCGTCGACCAACAGCCCTGTGGTTGAGATAAGCCGCCCGAGGAGCGGCCGCGAACAGGATCTATAGAATCCACAACGTGGGACCTAATGTCATGCGGGATCGCGAGAGAGTCGGGCCATCCTGCAGGAGGGGATGGTGTTGCGTTTCACGACGCCATTCGCTATGGCCCGGAAATAAGCCGGTTCGTGACGCTTCTTCAATGCCCATTTCTGGGCACCACGCAAGCGCCAGTAGCCCTCCTCATCGGAGTAGATGATAGAAAGTTGGTCTTAAGCTCCAACGCCGATGAGTGCGCGACCTGCGGGGTGGGGTCCAGCCCTCCGCCCTAAGGCAACGCAGCCTGCCCGAATTTAGGTCCGAGGCTAATGCGGGGTGATACCCGAAGCCCGACAAGCAGTCGAAGCCGTGCTCGCCGTGGCTGTCCCGCATCGTGTTATTGGCGATGGTCAAGGAGCCATCGAGCCCAAAGAGCAACGGCTACGCAGGAACTCTCAATGAAAGCACCAATGTCGGTGTCAAAATCAACGGATCTCGGTAGGGGGTCCCGATTTGTGCGCTAAGGTTGATGGTAACAGAAGCAAGGGACACAAATGTTTACCTGTGTTCGGCCCTCTCGATGGAGGTAAAACCCTACTTCCCGCTTGATTAATATTGATGATATGGGTAGTACAAGAGTAGATCTACCACGAGATCGTAGAGGCTAAACCCTAAGAGCTAGCCTATGATGGTATGATTGTAATTGTGATCGGCCTTCTAGGACCAACCTCTCGGTTTATATAGACACCGAGAGGGCTAGGGTTTACATGGAGTCGGTTACAAGGAAGGAAATATAATATCCGGATCGCCAAGCTTGCCTTCCACGCCAAGGAAAGTCCCATCCGGACACGGGCCGAAGTCTTGAGTCTTGTATCTTCACGCTTCAATAGTCCGGACGTTGTACACAGTCCGGCAGTCCGGATACCCCCTAATCCTGGACTCCCTCAACGCTCGTTAGCGGAAGAAAGAAGGAGGGGGACGTGGTCGGAGCCAATCTGAGTAATGGCCCGGAGGGAGGCAAGATAGCAACGGAGGTCCCATTCTAGGGAAACTAGGACCCGATCCAGGACGGACTGGGTCGGAGCAGCCTCATGGTTGGTCCAGGTGAACCTGGCACCAACCCTATCTATTTCACGGAGACCAAGGTCAGCAATGCAGTCAATGAACATTTGCATACGCGCAAAGTTGACGTGTGAATTGCTCTTGTCTTCCGCGAATGTAGGAGGTTAAAATCGCCCCCAACTACCACCGAAGCTTAAGCAATTAAACCTTCCTGGAGCTCCTCGAGGAAGAAGGCGACCGACAAAGTGGTCGGCGGGCCGTAGACGATAATAACCTCCCACTTGAAGTTGAGGGCGCGTTCACAAAGTTCCATGCTAACAAAGACCTGGCCCCGGTCCATACTGCCCACGTCGAAGGTGGCATCCTTCACGCTTAACAGGATGCCACCGGAATGGCCCGAGCTCCCACAAGAAGGGAGTCAATGCCAGGCGAAGAGGTGGGTGCTAAGGCGGTCGAGTTCCGGGAGGAAGAATTCCGTGCGCATGGTTTCTTGGATGGCGACAATGTCAATGTGTTCATCTCGCATGTATTCAATGAGTTGGCGGCGGCGGCCATCATGGCCGAAACCGCGGAGGTTCCAGAAGAGGGCACGCGTCAAGCATCCATTGAGGGGCTGATTGACCCCAGGACACGAGATGCGCTTTGGGCGCGGAGAGCGGCGGTCCAAGAATGGGTGCGCCTCAAGCTCTAAGATGGTCGTGGAGGATGCCACCGGCCCTCCGAGGAGGAGGCGGGATAGCATCCTCCGACGCGATCAACGAGGCGGGAGGCGAGAGCAGAGCTGCTCGGGCCTCCGCGAGACTACCGTCGAGAATCTCGCGGGCCCTAATGGCCTCGATCTCGACTAAGGGGGGACCAACCTCCCCCTTGAAGATGATCGCGGAGTCAGTCGCGACCTTCGCCAGGTGACCAAGCGGAACCGAGTCGAGAGCAGAGAAGGAACAAGTAGATGCCGAGGGATCGCAGGCATACCTGGCCTGTGTTCCGGTAGCCGCCGAGCTCCGCCATTGTGGATGGGGGCACGGGTTACCCTCGGGCGCGCCGCAGCCGAAGGCCCGGCTGGAGGAAGTCACCGGAGAGGAGGCGACTGGCCATGGGGAGTAGGCCGCAACACGCGGGGTGAGGTCAAGGCCAAGGGTGTTTTTATCGGTCTCCCCGTCTGCGCCGGGTCCGCCATGGAGGGAGCTGGAGAGCTGGCCCAGCATAGCCGAGGAGCATCGGAGTCGGGGTCGGAGTCGAGCACGGCGGGGTTGGAGCAGGGGCGTCGACGAGCGGAGCCCAGTAGGCGTGGGGGGCGAACCGGAGGAGGCAGGACGGCCACGGGCGCCAAAGGGTGGCTACTGACGGGCTGGCACAAGATCGAGGCTCACCACGGTGGAGGTCGCAGAGGGGCCCAACGGGCGCGGTGGTGAGCACTGGCCAGTGAAGAAGGGAGCGGGTGGCTACCTCCCTGAGACCGACGAGGGCGGGTTTGGGACCAACGATGCAATGGGGAGCACCGCTCTAAGAACGACTGACGGAGAGGGGAGCGGGGAGCGAGGAGGAGGCGGGCGATGACCAGCCCACACCGAGGCGCGCAGCCTTAGGGACTCGCCACCGAGCCGAGAGGAGCCTCGAGGAGCAGGCCAAGTGCGGCCTGGCGCCCATGCCCACCGGCGGCCGGAGGCGAAGGAGAGCGGGACTGTGAACGGGAGTGCGAGTCATCCGATCCCCCCTTGTCCTCCGACCGGCGGGAGCGGGGCCGGTGGCGGCCGTGGTAGTCCCTGTCGGTCCCCGGGTTGCCTCCGGGGGGGAGGGTCATCGTCGGCGAAGCGGGGACGGCCAACGTGGTTGGGAGGCTCGAGGGCGATCCGGAGGTCGTAGCCTTGGTCATTGAAGAACACGCGCAGGGTGACATGGAGCTTGGAGGAGTCTAAGCACTGACCTGACCGGACCTCCTCCTCCTCAAGTGAGGAGAGCTTGTCCACCACCACCACCTTGCCTGTAATCCCGACATCCGCGGATAACGAGCTCTGCACTGAGACAATGTCGGGAGACCACCACAAGGATCCAGCGGTATCAGACGGCCACAGCCGGGCGCCGAGGACCGGCTCGGTGATATCGACGACGAGCTGGTTAAGGGCGAGGGCGATCCGGCCATTACGAGTGGCGTAGTCGTAGCTGACGGTGTCGGGGAAGACCACGGTGAAGATGTGACCGACAGTAGGAGTGACCACCCAGTCCCACTGGCGACGGTAGAGGTGGTTTAGCTCTGCCTCAATCATCTCCGGAGAGGCCACCCCGTCGACCACAGTGACGACCGCCTGAAGGGAGCGGGTGGGAGGAGGGAGATCGGGGACCTTGAGGTGGAAGAAGCCCAGCCCCTCGATACCGTGGCCGTACATCATGAGCTCCGACGTCACCGGTCGATCCGGGCAGGATGCCCAGGATCCTTGCAGATGTAGCAACACTGGGGGTTGACGCAGTTGACTTGCGAGTGGCCCACCACCCCGCAATTCAAGCAAGGGGGGCGACGAAGGTTGGAGACAGGGCCCGGAGCGGAGGAGGAGCCCGGGGCCGAAGGTGGATGGAAGCCGGGTTGCCTTGGCCCTGGCCGCAGCGCTTCTTCTTGGCGGGGCCTTGTCGGACGCTGGAGGGCGCCACCGAGGTGGTAGCAATGAGAGGAGCCGAGGGCCTGAGGCATGGGCGGCACGATTCCGAGCAATGGAGCGGGCGATGGAGGCTTGATGGGGTGTGGGCGGGGGCACCACCCTGAGACGGGAGGGCTACAACAGGACGCTGGACTGCACGGCGAAGGCCCCTAAGATCGCTGGCCCCCGTGGTCACGGGCGAGGGAAGGGACTGCCCCGGAGTCGCGGGCTGGGAGCGGCGATCATCACGGCGGCCGTCGCAGAGCTCGCGTAGCTCACGCCGGAGCTCCTCTTCCCGGCGCATACCCACTTTGTTGACTTGTCTGTACACATACCCTGCAAATTGGGATGGGCCTAGACTTGTCTGTACCCATACCCACTTTGTTGACTCAAGTAAATTCAAGCTAATGTTATACCGTGATCTTTCTACTTTTCATACTTAAGACCATAGGGAATAGAAACATAAAAGAAATAAAAAAAACACAATACAGAGAGACAAGTAGCTTTCACGTGACACTAGACTGTTCCGGTATACACTTGACTGTTCCGGTATATAAAAATCTTCATCATCGTCATTGTCGTCTGCGATCCGTTTAACATAGTCTTCTAAGTTCTGCAATAACTAACATCATGACAGGTTTAGAAATAATTTAATACAGGTTCGCACATGCAGGTACAATAGAAAGTTGACATAAGAGGATTAATCTCAAAGTGATTGATTTGATGAGTTATTTGTCTTCTTCATCTTGTTCTGTTGTTATTGTTTCTTAACTGCACACAAAATGACCAATATTAGAGAGAAAATATTTTAAGAAAATGATGCCACAGGACCACCATGCCATAAGCAAAACAATCTACATATTACCCAAAATGTGAAGCGATCCACGTGAAACTTTTTTCAAATATAGAGAAAACAAAGTATGTGAGATCTTGCCTTTTGATGAGCGGAATGCTTCAAAATTTCATGCATCTGGTCAACGGAGACACCAACATGTCTAGACTGTATACAACACAATAAAACAATGTCAGTAGTAAGTAAAGTCAAAATTTCATGTGCATGTACAGGTACAGGTTAACTGAACTTAAAAGAATGGCAAGATGCCCAGATCATACTTTCATCGACAGCAACTCTTCTAAAGCGGCAAGTACGTCCATGTCTTGCTTTGAATACATTGCTCTGTTCTCGAGTGCTCTCATTGCGTCTCCCATCTCCTGCACTTCTCACTTCCTATTCTCTTTATCCACAACCTGAACAATGGAAAATAAACAAATATGATTAAATTGAAGCAGGCGAGATGTACCTGCAACCCTGCAAGGGGGTGCATGCTGGAATAAAGAAAGGTGGGCTGTCGCTCGAAAATCCTATAGTGCAATGACTGCTCCGCCATGGGATGCGAGCTGAAGGAGATGATGGAAATGGAGACGCAGCCTGTGTCGCAGGCAAGGGGATGGGAAAAGAGAGAGATGAGAAGTCTAGGTTGAATACCTAGCAGACGAAGGAAATACCTAGAGGCGGCGGCCTGGAGAGTCTAGGCGGCGGCGAGACGGCAGCAAGGCAAGTCCAGGCGTCGGCGAGCTACTCCGGTCTGCAGCGACGGCCGCTGCTCGTTCGTGCAGTCGCCCAAACCGCTGCTATACTCGATCGGGATTGGGCGGGTGGATGGATCGAAGCTGAGGGCGATGGATACGGTCTTGATGGGGACTGGATTAGGGTTCAGGAGTGGATGGACCTCACGCGTAGCTCGTAGGCCTCCCTCCTTCGAATGGGCTGCTGGCTCGCGAAGGCCCAATGCACCAGAATCGTCTGTTTTGGTTCGTGGAGCACCAGCCCACATGACAGCTGGGCCAGATTAGCCCCACTACGAAACAGATCTTTTTCACATTAAATCTGATGGCATGGAACTCCCAGATCGCAAAAACGGACGACCGAGAATCCAAATCGCTGTGAGGCTCGCTTTAGGTGCAGTTATACTGTCCTTAATGAGTGGACTCCGCTTATCATTCACGAGAAAATGACTGGTAACCGGGATGCCTAGTCCCATTGCTCAAATCAAATCAAAATAATTGCAAACAAAACTCCCCCAGGATTGTTGTTAGTTGGACGGTACCCGTTGTTTCGGACTAGCCGTGGAGTGTGATTGTTGGTGGTGGGGAAGTATAAACTTTACCATTCTGTTTGGGAACCGCCTATAATGTATGTAGCATGGAAGATACCGAGATCTCTTGGTTGTTATGTTGACAATGAAGGCATACCACTCAAAATATTATTTATCTCTATTTCAAAACTCGAGCTCTGGCACCTCTGTAAATCCCTACTTCCCTCTGTGAAGGGCCTATCTATTTTTATTGCTGAGTCGTCATCCTCTTATAAAAAGCACCAGTTAGGCTGGTCATAGTGGGGAGTAATTTAGAGTAGTAACATGCATATGTTACTACTCTATGTTACTACCCTTATAGTGGGAAGTGTCATATGTGTAGTAACATATACATGTTCATTTATTGTTTTATAGACTCATTTTGCATTGGAAAGCGCTATGTGATGGTAACATATTTTTTTTTTGAGAAAACGCAAAAGAGTTCCGTTTCATTGCATTGAACAAGAAGACATCGGGGGTACAACCTCCAGAAAGGAGGGACACACACACACACACACACACGACCGTCCTCACCAAGTGACTACAGCTAGGTGAGGAGGTGCCCTCAACTACAGACTCTCAACGACATTAGGCCTCGCCCAGCCTTGCCTCCAGCCAAAATGGCGAAGCATGAGACTCGGAGCAACAGGGCAGCATCACTGCCATTGCAAGACACTTCCAGGGACGAATGCAGCTTCAGGACTGCCCAGGCCGACGTACCTCGCACCCATGTGCCTAGAGAGTCGGCGGGTGAAAGGCAGGGCCTGATTGGAACTGGTGTAGCATTCATTGGGGAGCGCCAACAGGCAAACGCTATGACCTGCTCCTTGTGTAGCAGTCTACGCCAGAGCGATGCATCGCCAACCACCATCTGTCGCATCAAGAACTCCACTTGCAGCCAAAGCAGCGCCATCAAGAGGGGAACGGCGTTGAGACGCCGCCGCTGCCCGGTCCGGGAGGCCGGACCTAGGATTTCTCCCGGTGCTCGAGGAGGAGGTCCGGTTAGGGTCATGCCAACGCCTCCAAGGAGGTGCGGCACCCTCGGCGTCGCTGCTGACAGCAGCAGCCGCCGCCGCTGGGATTTCGCCCACCCAAGAACGAAGACCTCGATGCAATGGCAGACCGGCATGGCGAAGAATCGCTTGAGAAGACCAACACACATGGGGAAGTTTAGAAACGTTGTCGCCCCTGTGAGCGGGCACCGACCAGCGCAGCTCAGCAGGCCGCCACCACCGGAGCGCGCGCCCAGAAGCGGCAGAGCCACCTGCACCGCGCGCCGCCGCTGGCTGCCCGCAGCCTCCGCCGCCAGATCCGCCGGCACAGCTGGAGCAGCAACTGCTGTGGTCGCCAGACACGTGCTTACTAACCCAGCGCGCACCGCCCGGGCGGGAGGGGGGGAGGAGAGAAGGGTTGGTGGGGGCAGAGCTCGGCGGGCTCAGGCGCCAGATCTGGGCGCCTCAACTCGCCAAGACGATCATCCGCCGGGCGGCCGCCAAGGCAGCGCCATCACAAGACGCAGTCCACCCCATCTCGACCTCCCTCATGAGCAAACGGCCGCCCGCTGCCATCACAAGGCCCCCGCCGCTTCAGCAAAGCAATAAGCCATGCGAGCACACGAACGAGGCCCCGCCGCCGCCGCCCACCGTGAGGCTTTGCCCTCACGGCATCCTCCGCGACGGCGAGGGAGGGGGGAAGGAGGAGCCGGGCGGCGGTTAGGGTTTCGCCTCCCGAGTCGCCCCTAGGAGCGACGCGGGGGCTGGGAAAGAAACACTGTTAGCTTCTGATGGTAACATATTAGGTTACTCTATTTGCCTCTCTCCTCATTAACTACTTGCCACATCAACATTTTTGCTTATGTGGCATCTATGTTACTACCTATGTTACTCCCACTATGACCAGCCTTAGAGAGCACCACTATCATTCATATGCATTGTTATTAATTTATATTGAGTATGATTGTGACTGAATCTCTTTCACCATGAATTACAATGTCTAGTCAGTCCTCGATCTTCAGAGCTGCTCTGCGCGGTCTCAGAAAGGGCTAGCGAGATACCATCTTGTTATATCATATCATGATTGTTTTAAGGAAGTGTTGTCATCCGAGATTTATTATTATTGCTCGCTAGTTGATTATGCCATTGATATGAGTAAATGTGAGACCTAAAAGTTATTGTGAATATGGTTAGTTCATAATCTTTGCTGAAAACTTGAATGTTGGCTTTACATATTTGCAACAACAAGATCAAACAAAGTTTGTAAAAGTTTTTCTTTATCACTTTCAGTTTGTCAACTGAATTGCTTGAGGACAAGCAATGGGTTAAGCTTGGGGCAGTTGATACGTCTCCATCGTATCTACTTTTCCAAACTCTTTTGCCCTTGTTTTGGACTCTAACTTGTATGATTTGAATGGAACTAACCCGGACTGACACTGTTTTCAACAGAATTGTCATGGTGTTATTTTTATGCAGAAATAAAAGTTCTCGGAATGACCTGAAAATCAACAAAGATAAATTTTGGAATTAATAAAAAATATTGGCGAAAGAATCAGCAGCAGGGGGCCACACCCTAGCTAAAAAATGTTATAACTGTTGCATGATGAATGCCATCCGACATAATTATCCATCATTGATCCATTGCCTACGAGCTTTTCCCATATTGATCTTTGATTCACATTCGCTTATCGTTATAATTGCTATGAAACTATTATCATATTTTGCCACTGCTATCAACATTTCCATACTACTTTGCTACTAAATACTTTGCCGCAGATATTAAGTCTTTCAGGTGTGGTTGAATTGATAACTCAGCTGCTAATACTTAAGAATATTCTTCGCCCCTTGTGTCGAATCAATAAATTTGGGTTGAATACTCTACCTCGAACCTGCTATGCATCCCCTATACTTGTGGGTTATCATCAAGATAGGGACCGCCTCAAGGGGCGAGGCACTCGGCGGTGGTCATCATGGTGGTATCGAGGATCAAACTGCCCGTGGCCTCGACCAAGGTAATGGTCCTGGCGATAACCACGATCTTCACGCCGCGGAGGCGATCTTGGGTTATGTGCCGACTGAACTGTGTCCGCCACAACAGACCTGCTGTGAATCCTGTTGCGCGACTGAGAAACAGCTGAGCTCTGTTCTCCGGCCGCCCTGAGCAGTGCTCGAATCTGTTGTAACCCTCTACCAGCCTCAGAACGGGACAGCTGGATCGAATCTACAATTCGTGCAGCTGCTACAACATTCTGGATCGGGGTACGGTATACCTGACACTCTTCTCGAGGCCCAGTCGGAAACAACTGTCGTTGCCATCGACTGGGACTTGCAATTTGCCAGCGGGTACGGTGGTCAAGTGCTTCCTGAAGACTCTCCAGGCGCGTAGCTCAGCCAGGGTGGCTAAGTGCGCAACCTCCAAATCCCGAGCCTTGGAGGTCTCCCCAACGATGGGGGTCTGGAGAGCCTAAACTTTTCTGCGGTGCAGCTCCTCCCTCTGCTTTGCAGTGAGGGCTTGAGGGTAATACTCGTCGTGGTCGCGCGACGGGCCACCGCTGTCGTCACCGCCGCCGCGATGGAATCCGGGCGGACTGCGTTAGGAGTCGGCCATGAGGACTTCTGCCGCGGGATCATTGCTCTCACACTCGGAAATCGTATCTGAATAGCTAGTCGGAAAATCAAACAACCCATAGAGAGCTTCATCGGGCTCAATCGCCGCGATTTGAGGGGTGGTCGACTGACGGGCCACCGCATGCTTCACCCACCGCTGGAGCCTCGAGCGACCGGATCGCTTGCGGCGGCGGACAGCGGGGAGCGAAGACGCTATGGGAGCCGACCGATACTGAGTCGACGGCTGCCGTAGGAGGACGCCGCAGGCACTCGCGCAGAGGTGCGCTGCCCCGCGAATGGGAAGAGCCTCGACATCGAGGGGGGCTTCTTGGAGCCAGGCGGAGTCGTCGGCAATGAAGGTGAGCGCGCTGAGACGGATCTCGTGACCCAGGGCCAAACCACCGCTGGAAACCATGTTGATGAAGATTGAAGAATGCAACCTCACCGGAAGTCGCTCAGACGCCTGCCCCACGGTGGGCGCCAACAGTCGTGGGAACAAGTCTAACAGTAGAAGTAGGGGGTACGTAGGAGAGGGCGGTGTCCTAGCTACGGCGAGGTTGTACGCACAGTTTTACAAGTTCAAGCCCCTCTCGGAGGAGGTAACAGCCCTACGTCTCGGTGTCACGGAGGCTTGTCGATTGGAGTGTTGAATAGTTACAGGGGGTGCGAACCCTTGTGCCAGAGGGGAGGGGTGACTTATATAGAGTGCGCCGGCCCCTCACGGCCCTCAGTTACACGTGGGTTCAATGAGAGTTAAGTCCGGAACATTACTAACGCCCGTATTAAATGGTCCTTATGACGACGGAGTGAATGCCTAACCGTTGCCATCCTGGGTTGACTCTAGGTATTCTGTACTCCGAGGTAATTCTTGTATGGTCGAGTGAAATAGCGATGGTCCAGTGGAATATCCGAGTGAAATCTTGTGTCGAGTGTATTACACTTCATGATGGTTTCAGTCGGTATCTCTTGTTTATCTTTGTACATGTCATCATCAGGCACCGCACCCTCACGAACGACACACCGTACTCGATCGATTTGTCATCCTCTGGATGTTCAACCTTCGACCTGTATGCCCACCACCTCCGCCTGACTTTCGCCTCGGGCGAATCTGCCTGCTCCATCGCCCAGAGGAGATACTCGTTGAACTCGAAGGACAGTGGCGTGACTGCCCTCGAGGAGTACATCGCCACCCTCATCACCGACGTCTCGCTCTTTCGCATACATTGCCACATGGCACTCACCATCCTCGAAATCTCCCACTCGTTGTCAAACAAAGTAAGGATCTCCTTCAACCTGCCTAACTTCGCCTGGTCGCCGCCCGTGATCTGCCCGATTCGCTGCTTCATCCTCTCCATAGATGTCCTTCCGAGAGGTCCGGTGCTAGCTTTGGAAGATGGGAGGAGAGACGGTGGTCTTGCGATGGAGAAGAGGGAGAGGCGAGACAGTGGTTTTGCAACGGAGAAGATGGAGAGGAGAGGTGGTGGTTTTAAGGATGGAGAAGAGGAGAGGCGAGACGGTGGTTTTGGAATGGAGATGATGGAGAGGAGAGGAGGTGGTTTTGCAATGGAGAAGAGGGAGAGGAGTGCAAGGCAATGTTTAGGATTGGACGAGAGGGTCAAGCAACAGAATCGGATCGAAATCAAAATCAATTTACCCTTCAATTAAAAAGCGACTCTGCATTAAGTAGTCTCCCTTGTATTCTGGGTCATATTTGACCATGATTTTCACAAAAAAAATATGTTATACGTTGCAAAAATAATATAATTTGAAAGTATATTCAGATACAAACCAAAAGATACAATTTTTTATGACATGATTCACATTTTGCTTGTCAAATACTGTACGTGGTCAAACTTTGACCCAAAATACGCAAAACAAAAAAAATACTTCCAAGACGAGTGCCGCTCCTCTCCTCTTAAACCACCGCCGCTCCTCTCATGTTCCAATCCAAATCCAACGCTGCTCCTCTCGTCTTTCATTTCAAAACCACCGCCCCTCCTCTCCTATTTCAATCCAAAACCAGCGCCGCTTCTCTCCCGTTCTAATGCAAAACCAGCGTCGCTCCTCTCCTCTTCCATTAAAAAACCACCATCGGCGAGTGAAGGTCTTGTGGAGAAGTAGATCGATGCAGGAGTACAACCGATACGTGAGGATCGCAGACGGCGGCCCAGTGAAGCTAGCTAGGATGTTGGAGATACAGTCTTGGTTTGACAACAAGCACCAATTAGCGGCGACGGCGATATCCATGCCCAAATATCTGTAACAGAGCGAAAAGGCGGCGATACTCCCGAAGGGAGTCACGCGGGAGTACATAGAGTTGCTCCTCTGGGCCATGGAGCAAACCGATTCACCGAATCTGATTGTGAGGCAACGGTGGTGGGAGTATCGATCCAAGATGGAGCATCCACCAAAGATTGAAGGATCGTGCATCTACAAGGTGTCGTTTGTGAGGGTGTTGTGCCAGAGCGAGCCGATGGAGTCTTCGTTGACCGAACCCAACTGCAAGAGGAGAAAAACGGTTGGCCCGACGAAGCTTCCCCGCCATCCTCTCCCTCACCGTTCACCTCGTCTCACGAGGCGGCTGTCTGCCTCCGAGGAATAGGAGGGATCGCCCCCAACCCAATAGCTCGGGCAGGTTGTGAATTGTCGAAGAGCTTAGGGTTGTCAAGATTTGCGTGT
The DNA here is from genome assembly GCA_021605205.1 of Aegilops longissima. NCBI lineage: Eukaryota > Viridiplantae > Streptophyta > Magnoliopsida > Poales > Poaceae > Aegilops > Aegilops longissima. The sequence continues at coordinate 239,231,598 of CM038679.1, forward strand.
TATGAATTGTGTTTTGTCTTGTGTATTTTGAGAGTACTTTCAGATATGAATGTCTTTTAAATTTCAGATTTGCAGATTGAGCATATGAAGTATTTTATGAATTCTAGAGATCTATCTTTAGCACTTAAAAATATAGTTTCATATAAAAGTGCGCATAATGTGATTCTCAGAGAAGAAACCGCAAGTTTCGGGCTTCGTATAAAAAACTGCAAGTTTCAGAGGCAGAGCATTTATATTAACACGCCCTTTTCAAACAGGGATAACATCATGTTGGAAGTTTTATTCATGGTCGAAAATGAAACTACCAGCCAGTTAACATCATGTTAATCAACATTCATGCATAGCACATCTTCATACGATGCACTGTCAAAAAGATATGTTATTTTTAAAATGCCAACACAATGTCAAGTGTGCGAAAAACAGAGAAAACGAGGGACGAAGTTCTAGCAAGTTTTGGACGTGGTGTGCGTTGTGAACATGCTAAATAAACGAGAGGAATCTGGAGATGACTGTACGTGAAGAGGCGGACAGTCGGGACCCACCAGGTTTATGGCCGTACGCAAGCAAGTGCCTCATTGAAAAAAATACTTCCTCCTAATGCTATACTAACGTTGGGACCCACGGGTTTATCAACATAGTTACATTTTTTTAGGTGCTTCAATGTAATTACTAAATGAGATAAATTTACAAGGAAGCCGGGGAGCTGGCAGGTATCATTTATTATCAGTGGGCCAGCAAGTATTAGCTAGGTTGTGGGCTGCCTCGTCTAGGCTTTCTTTTTTAATATGTGCAGCCCACGACATGCCGGTTTGTATTTTCTTGAGGGCCGTCATGTATCGACCGGTCTATAGACGTCCCATCCTAGGTTTTATTTTTCCTAAAACATCCGCAGCCCATCTTATATATTTTTTGGAAGAAAACGCAGAGGTATGTTCTAGAAAAAGATAAAATGGACGGTAAATACTGAATAAATGGGTTGAATATATGCCACATTTTTTGACGCTAAAATGTGAGCCAATAGGTTGAAGCCAACGCAAGTCGTTGTCAACTTAGTCAACAAATGATTCTGACATCAATAGCCGTTGGATTTACGTCCAACGACCGCATCCATCTTCAATCTCTCGCCTTCTTCCTCCAGTCACTGCCGGACCACCGCTTCCCGCCTCGCCGCTAAAAGCTCGCTTAGCATGCTTCACCGTGAAGCGCCACCCCACCGCCGCCGTGCTATCCTCACCCTCCACACCTCCCGTTATTCTCCACCGATTGCCAAACCACGCCGCACTGTAACCGCTAACCGTCAGACACCTCTCCGCTCTGCGACTCCACTTCCGCGCCTTCCCATCTCCGGCCGTTGCCGTCCGGCCTCGCCCATCCACCACCTTGATGCAGCCGCGCGGCGTGGTCAACATGGTCAACAAACGAGATTCATCGATAGAGGATCAGACGTGGAGAGGCTGACAGTGGGGACGCCCCAGGTCCATGGACGCAAGCATGTAACCGCCTCCTCATTACGCGCAAATAAAATTATTCATCCCCCTGAAAGTTGGGACCCACCACGTATATCTTCGCACGGAAGGAAGTGCTTCCTTATTCCTGCCACTGACAGCTGGGACCCACCAGCTACATCTTCGCACGCAAAGAAGTGTGTCCATATTACGAAAAAAATGATTCTTCCCCCTAACAGTTGGGACCCACCAGCTATATCTTCGCACGCAAGGAAGTGCCTCCTTATCCTCCCTAACAGCTGGGACCCACCCAGTTGAACAGTACTTAGGATTGTCTGTCTGGTCGTGAACGTGTATGTACATACTGGTCGATCGGTCTTTCTGCAGCGATGAACCATGACCGAGTAAGGAGCGGCACGTGTCGTAGTAGAGACGCGGACGTAGCATGTCACGCAGTCCCTTCTATATCGTGTACATGTACATACAGCCACGCTGCAAGAAAGTAAATACAGCTACGTGCCTACATATGGGTGGGGTCTCTAACGCGTACAACGACGGCGTCCTGTTCATCGGCAGCCAACCGGCTAGGTCAGAACGGAGAAACTGCGTCGTGTTCATCGGAAGGCAACGGAATGCGTCATGTTCATCAGGAGCCAACCGGCTTGTACGGAACAGCCAAAACGAGGCCTGGCGTACCATATAACGGAGGAAACGGCCTTCTCTTTGACCGCCTACGGCCGAAACGGGATCCTGTTCATCGGGAGGGGTCTGGCGTACCGCAAAACGGAGGAAACAGACTTCTCTTCACCTCCTACGGTCGAAACGGGATCCTGTTGATCAGAAGGGGTGTGGCCTACAGCAAAACGGAGGAAACGGACTTCTCTTCGACCTCTTACGGTCGAAACGGGGTCCTGTTGATCGCGAAGGATGTGGCGTACCACTAAACGAGACTCCACAGGCTATTGTTCATCCACCGTCGACCTCCTCCAGCCTCCACGAGCTACTATCCATCCACCGTCGACCTCCTCCAGCCTCCACCGCCATCGCTCATCCACAATGTCTCCTCCCCGCCTCCACGGCCCTGCTCATCCAGCCTCCACCGACCATCGCTCAACCAGCCTCCACGGGTCCTATTCATCTAGCCTCCACCGCTCATCGCTCAACCAGCCTCCACGGGTCCTGTTCATCCACCCCCAACCGGCTCGATCGGGGTCCTGTTCATCCAAAGAAGAACGGCCTCTACTACCATGGGTCCCTGTTTCACCAACCCCACCGGAACTGCTCATCCAACCCCAACATCGCACAATGTTCATCAAGAGGCAGCAGTTCGATCGGCTTTAGTTAGCAAAGAGAGCGGCGAATCGCCGATCGGGTTCGCTAACAGCCGTGGATCGATCGATCGCTCGGTTCAAGAATGCGAGCCAAGATAATCGCCGGGTTCGAGAAGCAAACGCCTCGCCAGTTCGATTAGAGCCCAACGCCGCACTCCACGCCGCCGACGTATGATAGAAATGCGCAATCCCTAAGTGCATCGCTCAGCCCCGACCACCCACCGTAACTGGGAACTCCCCGATATTTTCTTCGCCCTCACTTCTACCATGACTTTTTTCGGTCATGGACGGCCCAAAGAACGTCATGCAGCTGCGTTTCCGACCCGCCCAGAACGAAAAGCCCATTTTCTGTCATGATTTTTATCATAGAAGTAGGAGCCCACCACATCTTATGATGATACCGGATTTTGTCACAATTATCGTCATAAAAGTGTCATAAGCATGATAGAAAAAAATTCCGTTCGGTCCAAAATGTCACGGATGTGTCTTTTATTTTGTAGTGAAAGCTGACAAAACAGCTAAGGAAAACTATCTTTAAGACAGTGAGACAACCCCAAGTCCTGTCTTGATGTAGTGTTCGAGTTACTAGCCACTACCGCTGGCACAAGCTCTTTGAACTCACTGTCTAAATCAACTCGGTTTCTTGAGTCCCAACTACAAGCTGAAAGACATCGATCAGTTGTGCTACGACAAGAAGCCGAAGGACTGAGGAAGTCCCTGGAGAATTCAGATGCATATTTTTGGTGCAACAAGTGTTGGAGGATTTTAGCGCCAAACAGGAGAAAGCTAATAAGCTTGCTAAGCTTATTGCCAGGACGGTGGATACCCAGGATAACATTTCTTGAGCTCTTCTAAATTTGTTTCAATTATGGACTTGTTTTGATGCCGCATTTATTTGCACTGGTGGCCAATTTAGACGCCCAATGTATGCAATATGCTGCTTTGTTCCCTATATTTGCACTGGTGGCGAACTTTGATGCCTAGTGGATGTAATATGTGTAATAGCAGTAATAGCCTAGCTTAAGTTGCTTCCTTATTTATTTCCTTATATCTTGTTTATTTGTTTGATGTAGTCACTGCAGTTTTTTCCGTGGTTTGCTAGTGGCCATAATAAAATATTTTTAAAAACTAGGCCGCAATAATCATGGGCAACGTATGGACCATTGTAACCATGGTCCCGCTACCTGCTGTAGTGACCATCGGCCGTAGGATCCATGGGCCTTCTACGGGTAATGGGTCTTCTGCAGGTCGTAGAATCAACAGGCCTTCCGCGGGTCGTAGAATCAACGGGCCTTCTGCGGGTCGTAGAATCAACGGGCCTTCTGCGGGTCGTAGGATCGATTGCCGAACATGGGTTGTACTTATTCCTGGACCAATAACAGGCCGCTATATGGGCCATAAATGGGCTAGAGTGGAAACCGTCATTTTATGGCCAGAGCATGACGGGTCGTTAATAGGCCGATATGTATTATGGGCTTAATTCTATCGACAGGCATAATGGGTCGTTATTGGGCCGTATTTGATGATGCTATGAGAACTATCCAACGGATTAACAGGCCATAAACGGGCCGACTGTAAGCACAGGCTGAATTTGGCCCACAAGCGAAACATGCCAGCAACAGAACGTAAGTAATCGAATGCTGGAAATGAACCCAATAATAAAGGGGCCCTTAGAAGGCCGAAAGATAACACGGGCTGGAAACGGCCCAATGGAATAATGGGTCGTTAATGGGTATAAAGCGATACACTATTCATTTTGGGCCAGTTTCACCACGGGCCTTTATTGGGCCCAGAGTTACAAAGGGCCACATACGGACCAAAAGACGTCATGGGCCATACATGGGCCGAAAGTTACAACGGGCTGTAATCATATTGGACGGCCAAGATGACGCTACTGGGCCTAATTCGGAAAGGCCGTAACGGGCCATGAGTTAGTGGGCTATAAATAGGCTATATGCGAACATGCCATTAACAGGCTTTCCGTGGGCCGGCTCACTTACTTTTAACCAAGTCAAACGGGCCGGCCTTTTGACCTGAATGGGCCGCTATTGGGCCGAGCCACATGTCGACGTATTATAGGCGCATCCCGTCGATTTGTTGGATGACATCTGTCCCAACGCGGAGCTGGCACGTGGTTCCTCCAGCGAATGAGAAATTTACATGTCCTTGTCGGAGTGGACGGTGATGATGCTCATAGGGCCTGACATCTTCAAAGTATTTTAAGTGTAATGGGACGCCGCCATAAACTTTGCCAGGGTCGGGCGACCAAGAATGCCATTGTAGGGCAACGACATCTTGACGACATCGAAAACGACCTTCTCGGTCCTGTAGTTTAGTTCGGTACCAAAAGTGAGTGGCTGGGTCCTCCTCGGATTGATCCCTTGAAACATTCCGTTTCTTGGAGATCTTCATCAGGGATTCGCATCCTCCTGATCAAATCAGGGTTGACCAGGTTTAAGCCGGCCCCACCGTTGACGAGTATTTTATCACCTTGAGACTGCGAATTGTTGGTGAGACCAACAAAGGCAAACACCCGACCACAGTGGTGCGGTCAGGGTGGTCCTCGGTGTCAAAAACAATGGGCTTGTCGGACCACTTGAGCGGCTTCTGCCACTCTACTACTGGTTAGTCCACGTTGATCTCACGCGCCCACTGCTTGAGATGGCGGTGAGAGGAGTGCAAAGATGCACCTCCGTGAATGCACATGGCATGCACAACGTTTTGGAACTCATGTTCACCAGAATCCTCCTCATCATCATCATCATCACCATCGTCCTCACCCTCCTTCCCACGGCCGCGAGCATGCTTCACCCTTGGCGCGGCGACCGCCACGGCAACCGCAGTTCTTGTTGCCGGACCAACCAGCGTCGTCTTGGCCTTTCTCTTTATCACGCTTCTCGTACTCTTGCTTTTGACTTTCGGCAAGCTGCTCTACTTTCCGGCAATCATTGAGATTGTGGCCCTTGGTGTGATGGATCTTGCAGTACAGCCCCTTGGTCTTGCCGAGGCCATCTGCCTTCTCGCCTGCCGCAGCCTCCCGACAATCAGCACATCTCGCAAGCTCATTGCTGGGACTGTCGGTCTTGGGCTTCTTGGCGGCATCTGAGTTGTCGGAGATCTCGTTTGCCATCACAGCCTTGCCCTTGCGCTTGTGATTGCACTTTTGGCATGTCTTCTTCGGAGTGGACACGTCGTCATCCTCAGAATCAACCTCGGCTTCAGTGTCCTCCCCCAGAAGTCTCATTCGCTCCTCAACGCGTGCACACTGATCTGCCAAGGTGTACAACTCATTGATGGTGCTCACCTACTCGATGTTCAGCTCAGCTCGCATCCTGCGATTGCGGACGTTTGGTGGAACAACGCAACCGCAGCAGCATGGTGCATGTTGGGGATGTTGTGGTGCACTCGGCTAAACCTCTGGACATACTTGCGAAGGGGCTCACCATCCTTCTGTGGAATCAAGTGGAGGTTGCTAGGCTTTCCCGGAGGCTCATGGCCCCTGATATAAGTCACAACAAACACATGACACAAGTCCGACCAAGAAGAATGGAGTTTTCTGGCAAGTCCATCAACCAAGATATCACATTGGACTTGAGCACCAACGGAAAATAGTTGGCGAGAATCTTGTCTCTGCCACCAGCAGCTTGCACCACGACGGTGTACATTCCAAGAAACTCAGCCAGATTGAGCTTGCCGCCGTACTTCTCCGGCAAGTCAGGATTGCAATTTCGGAAGTGGGGCCATTGAACTTGTCGTAGGTCACGGGTAAACGTTGGGCAGCCCACATTATAGGGTAGCACCGAGGGAACCCCGACGCAGGCTCGTACACCATTGGCCCTTCTCGCATGTTTGACGGTGCGCTTCCTAGCGTCGCTCGATGGTGGTCCGAGCATCTTTATCACGCCAGTCATTGATGACATGGTGTTGGTCTATGTGGCGATTCTAGTGGCCTTGCAGATCGGACGACGCCATGGACATGCTGTCATGGGTGTCGACCCGCTGGCTCTGCCGTACTTGCCGGGGAGGGGACTACATCGTTGGTGCAGCACCCACGGTCTGCCCATCAGCCCTTGCATTGGCGTCGTTAGCTGCCATTGAGAGGGCCCCGCTAGACACACGGCCCATCGTCGTTGGCGAAGCCGATGAGGATCTAGATGGTGGTACGCCACTTATCCATCTTCTTCAGAGCCGGAGGGGATTTCAGCGGCAGCTCCACCTGCGCTAGTGCCTCTGCTGGGGTCATGGGCATGACTGGGCGCAAGGACCGAGAGGTGGCTCGACTTCTGCGTGAGTCAGAAGGAGCTCCATATCTATCCTGCTATGCGGCCGATGCTTGCCAGCGGTTTGGCACGATGGCAGGCCATGTGTACCATGAGAACGATGCACATGCTCCTTGCCTGGCCATTGGCCAGGTCGAGCCCATCGCGGGGAAGCGACTCATGTCCATATTGCGATGGCCTCGGCACGCGTCCCACAACTCTGTCATTCTTGGACCCCATGGGATCGTCCTTGGACGTAGCCTCAGCTACCTAGTGGACTGCAGCACCGCCTCATGATGTAGCAACACGCGGGTCTTGGCTTCCGGTGGAGTGAGTACGACTCTTTCCGCCGGAAGGGTGTGAAGAGCGCTCGCCGCCAATGCCGCCCGTCGGGGGCGTCTCGACCGGCAGCTTGGAGCCTGATGGTTGTCACAACCCTAGTTCAGTAATGCACTTGGGTTAGATCTGCATGTTGCATCATGTTTAAATTTTATCTGAACTTGAAATGGGGATTCAACAAACCCTAGCACCCCTTTGAATTACTAGGTTCAACCAAAATTGGTTCCAATGAACCTGAAATGCCCTTCAAACATGTTCATGATTTAGGGAAAAAGGTGAAAACCCTAACCATAAATAGTGCACATTTTTGCAGGACCGAACTGGGCATTGAATTAAATCAGACCATATTTGAATTGGGGCTATTTAAATAATATATATATATATTAAAAGCTCAAATATTTTGGAACTTGCAGAGGGCTTCTGGAATATTCCAGAGTGAGCCCACAAAAAAGTTTCAAAGTTATCAAAAATGTTTTAGTGCCTAAACTAAAACAAAACAGAAAGAAATAAACAGAAAGAGAAAAGAAATAGGAGAGAGAGAGAGAGAGAGAGAGAGAGAGAAACCTTTGTCGAGATCAGGCGGTTAGCCGGCCCCACCACCAGCTGCCGTCGTCCTCCTGGCGCCCGGTCAAGGTAGGGTTAACGTAACAAGACGGCGAGAGCGCCACGCCACCAGCTGCCTGCTTGCATCCACGGGACAACGCAACGCCGCGAATCTCCTCCTCGGCGCCGTCCTGATCGATCCAGCCTCTCATTCCTCCCTCTGCTCTCTCCCTCGCCTTCCGTATCCATGGCCGAACCTCGCCCGAGCTCGCCGTCGCCATAGCCGTGTCCACAGCCATCCCCGAGCCTCTCCCACGTGCCCACGAGATCCGCCAAGAAGCTCTCATCATTTCCGCTGAGTCACGCGGCGCCGGACGCCCCCGAACGCCATCACCGCCGTCTTCTTCAACCTCGGGTCACCGAGATTGCCGACGACCATGCGCCCGCTCCGACGCTTCCCCGAGCTCGCTCAGGCGAACGAACCGATGTGAGCTCCTGCGTGGATCCTCTCCTACCTCCCCTTCGATTTCGAGCCGTAGACGTCGCCCCCTTGACGACTGTAGCCGCCGCCGCTTGAGCTCGTCGCCGACGCAGCTCCGGTGACCAAATGGTCACCCGGCGAGTCCAACTTGCTCCCTGCAACGCGTAGTGCCCTCCTAGACCTTCGCCTCGTTCGTTTGCGCGTCATAGTGCCAACCCCACACCAACCCGAGCTCCGGCCGCCGCGCAAGTGGTCGCCGTCGTCGAACCCGACCACCGCAGCTCCGGCCACCATCACCACTCGACGCGGACGAGCGCCCGCTACACGTAGGTGCTCTCTACTGTCTATTTGACCGCCGGAGCACGAAACCCGCGCCTCACCACCGTGTGTGGCCTCGCCGGTGGGTTGACGTGGCTATGTCGTTAGCTGCATTAACCCCTCTAATCAACCCCTTGAGCCACTGCCACGTGGGCCCATGCGCCTGTTTAGGTTAGACTAATTTTCTGTTTAGATTAGTGATAACCCTGTGGCCCCACGTGCTGGCTTTGACTTTGACCTAGTGAGCATCGGTCTGGCCCACCATTCGTGACACTAACCAATACGAGTCATCGACCAATGGGCCCCATTTGGTCGAGTTTCGACCGACCGCCTCTCTTGACCATTGATGTCAGAGTGACATAGTGCTGACGCAGTAATACATTTCCTGGATTTAGTTTAATCTCAAATAGCCAGGAAAATCCAGAAAATAGTTAAAACTTCTAAAAATCATAGAAAATAATCTGTAACTCCAAATGAAATAAATTATATATGAAAAATGATCAGAAAAATCCAATCTATCCATCTGTACCATTTTCATGCATGCTAAAACTTATGACTACTGTTTAGGGGAAATCAAATAATTGGCATATGAATATTAACATAGAGTTTGAATTTGAACCTAGGGTTCAAACAAACAGCATTTAACTTGTTGCTAGTTGCATTAGCTCAAATCGTAGCATATTGCCATGTCATTATCATGCATCATAATTGTTGCATTGCATTGATTGTGTTCTCTCTTGTTTGCCGATGTTTGTCCCCTCTTAGTAGACGTTGTTTCGACGATGTGATCGATGACACCGATGAAGAACTATGCTATCTTCAGAAGTAACAGGCAAGCAAAACCCCCTTGTTCATTCCGATACAATCCCACTCTCTCGCTCATGCTCTCTTTTACTGCGTTAGGACAACAACGATTCAACTGTTACATGTTGCGGTAGTTGAACCCTTTCTCTCGCATGACTGTCTTTGCCACGATAAATAGATGAAACCCACTAGCATGAGTAGGAGTTGTTTGAGCCCCGATGTGCCTACTCATTCATGCTTGTTTGTCATGCCCGCTATTGCTTAGAGTTGTGTCGTCTGATTCATCGGGGATGAATTGGAAAGTTGTGAACATGTCCTACTGTTGAGAGCTAAGTGTGTGAACACGATTTGGTAAAGGTAGCGATGAGAGGCCATGTAGGAGTACATGATGGGTTGTCTTATTGAAACCGTCATCAGGAACTGAGTTCTATGTTTGTGATCCATAGCTACTACCACACATTGGGTTCCGGTAACTTAGCCCATCTCGGCTTATTAATCAACCTGATCTCTGTCCAGGAGTTGCAACTAGTTTCTGGTGTTTGTAGGTAGTGCTAGTAGTTTACGGTGGCACCCGATCTGAGTGGGCTTGGGACAGATTAGGTGCGGGCACGGTGTACCAAGCGTCGCCTGCTTGGTGGGCTTGGGAACCTCGCTCACATCGCTTGGGGCCGTGAGCGACACCGCCGGATCTCCTTGCGGATGGAACCGAATAGGCGATAAACCGACTAGAGACTTGTGTGGTTAGTCGTCGTGGCGACACCCTCGCCGAGCTTCCGCTTGAAGGTTGCCGAGATACATGACGTGTACATGGCGGTAAGTGGTGAGCGTGTGTGAAGAAGTACACCCTGCAGGTTATAGATGATCTATTGAATAGCAGCGTCATGATAAAGGACCTCTGGGTTGCTTATACAGTTCATAGACAAGTGAAAGTGGATACTCTAAAATACGCAAGATAAGTGTGAGTGCTATGGATGGCCTTCTCATAGGGAGACAGGAGCAAATCCATAGTGGTGTATTGATATGGTGAATATGTGGACTCGTGTGCGCCACCTCAAAAGAGTTACCAGCAGACGTAGTACAGGATAGCCACCGAGTCAAAGCTGGCTTGCTGCAGTTAAACTCCACCACCCCTTTGTTGATACTGATGCATATGTAGCTAGTTCTGATGTAAGTCTTGCAAGGTACATTTGTACTCACATTTGCTTAATTTATGTTTTTTCGGAGAGACTTCAGTCTCACTAGTAGTTCCGCGTGGACTTCGACGTTTAGCTTGTTACCTCAGCTACGATCTTGTACCCTTGGGAGAGTCTTGTAGATAGTCAGGCTTCTCAGCCTTTTTTATTTGTAGTTGTCTGAACAAAGACAAGTTAAGCTTCCGCATGTGCTTATTGCTTGTATGACTTGAATGTTGGGTCATCAGACCCATGTTTGTAATATTTGGCTCCTCGGAGCCTAATGAATAAATATTTTGAGTTGTAGAGTTTTGTTGTGATGCCATGTTGTACTTGCACATATCGAGCATATTGTGTGTATGATTTTGAAATGCTTGGTATGTGTGGGATCCGACAACCTAGTTGTTTATTCTTGGTAGCCTCTCTTATCGAGAAATGTCTCATACTGCTTCCACTGAGCCATGGTAGCTTGCTACTGCTCCGGAACACTTAGGCTGGCCGGCATGTGTCCTTCTTCGTTCATGTGTCTGTCCCTTCGGGAAAATGTCACGCGTTGTTCCTTTTAAGTCCTTGTAGCTTGCTACGACTTGGGTTCATACGTTGATGACCGACACGTTCGTTGTTGGGTCATGTATGTCTGTCCCGGTAAGTTAGTGCCACTTTGGATTTACGACTAGTCATGTCGGCCCGGGTTCTCTATCATATGGATGCTAGCGACACTATCATATACGTGAGCCAAAAGGCGCAAATGGTCCCGGGCCAGGTAAGGTGGCACTCGTGGGAATACCGTGCGTGAGGCCGCAAAGTGATATGATGTGTTACATGCTAGATCGGTGTGACTTAGGATCGGGGTCCTGACAATGGTGCACCCATCGCCGCGTTCTTCTTCTTCGGCGCCATGGATGAAGAAAATGGCGAAACTTGCACGAAGATTGTTGGAGTGCATTCGCACAAGTGAGCCCCCTACTTGGCGTGCCAAAGATGTCAAGGTTCGACGATCTATGGGACCGGCCAGGAACCCTTTGAAGTTCGGCTGGGGTGATCGACGAGCACAAAGAGAAAATCCAACAGTACACGCGTGGGGATTTCTCAGGTTCGGGCCGCCATGGAGGCGTAAAACCCTACTCCCTTATTTTGGTGGTTTGACTTGGGGCTCAAGTTACAAGTACAGCTTGCCAAAAAAATGTGAGCAAGATGCAACTACTGTGGAAACGTGAGCAAGGTGTCGACCCGTGCCAAGGTAGCCACGGGCCTCCTTTAATAGACGAAAGGGGGTCACCACAGTGGCAACATGGTCATTACATGTATGTGATTAGTGATCTTCATGCTATCCAACCTAATCCTGTGGGACTAGGACAAGGGCATTTAATGCGCCATGAACTGATAGCAATCCTTTGGCAAAAGGCGTCTCTCCTTTTGTGATGTCGACGTGGATGAGCCTATCTCCTTGACATTTTGACCAGACGGGTGTCAATAAAATTGATTTGGATGCGACGTGTCGACACGCTTCCTGTTGACTTCCCTCAGGCCGCTTGCCCGTTCGACACCTAATCTTGATACGCCATCAGCTGGTCGATGAGGTGGAGCAGCTGAAGGATGAGAGGGAGAACTTTTCGGCAAGGAGTTTGCCAGGTCCTGGCTTGCCGATGCAAAGCTTGCCGGCAACTGGGGTCCTAATCTTCATTACTAACTTAGTACTTCTTGATCACCTGCCTGGAGGTCTTCTTCACGGTCTTGGTGTCCAAGAGTCCGAGCTTGGGTCGAGTTATCCTCCGGCAAGGCCTTGTCGTCCGGAGGGCTACAACTGCCTGTGCACATGTCCGGGATACTAAGGGACCCCTAATTTTAGTACACCGATAGAATAGATTAAGACGTCTAATTGCGCTAAGCTAAATTGAATACATTGATAGGGTTTTAAAAGTTTTAAAATGGAGAATGTGTTTTATACCAAAGTCACACAACATGATGCTGAGAAGAAATCAATTTCCTATGACAATTCATGAGCATGTAAAGATGAGTGGATTATTGAATCCATCATGAATATTGTTACTGACAATTCATGAGCATGTAAAGATGAGTGGATTATTGAATCCATCATGAATGTTATGATATGTATAAAGCCAAATGTTTTACATACTAAATGTTAGTAGTAGGTACCAAAGTGATCCTAGATTGGTTCACTAGATAACTTTAAATATAATGAAGTGCCTCGGAAGGACAAAAGACTTGTCTATAGAGGAGATAAAGAAGTTTACTGTAAAATATTACACAAACACCATCTTCATGACAAATATGAATTATATTGGGCTATGATTGTTTGGAATAGTTTTCAAGCCTAAACAATATTGTGGATTCTATAACGTAAGAATGATATGTTATAAGCATTAGATGTTTCTAAATTGTCTGAATCAATAAGTGTCTTGATATGATTGGTGTCATCCCAAGTGGGATAAAACCAATGACACTATATTATGAATATAGAATCAAGCACTAGTGCAAAAAATGATAGTGCCGGCGTTCTAAAAACCACCTTGCTGGCGTCAGCGGTCCACATCACTAATACGGCGCCATTGTTAACCAAACACTGATGGCGTGCCGCCGCACGTCATCGGTATTTTTGTTACTAGTGGCGTGGCACTGTTCACTCACGCCACCACTATGTGGAATAGCAATGGCGTGGACACACACACCACGTCACCACTATATACTAGTAGTGGCAACGTTCACATAGACACCAACGCCACCACTAAGCATTTCTGGATTTAAAAAAAAAACCTATTATACAATTCATCCATGCATCCAAATATTTGTACATTCAGCCGACAATGGAGAAAATAGAAAAGCTAAGGGATTCGACACGTCTTTATACCAATTTGTCACTGTTCTTCTACTTGAGAAATTAAAACTAGTACATGATGCTATCTTGATAGTATAAATTACGGTAAGGCAAAATTTCTCAGTACTATTTTCTATGAATGTTAAGTCTATATAGTACTAGCACAACCCGACCACTGTTGCGACCATGTACCTAGTTCTTATCAGATGACTTGCTATTGGTGATTTCAGTAAGAATATCATATGAGTTGCTGTTGGCGCAAATTGAGCTTCAAACTTCGGAAAAAAGTGAATGTAAAATAAGAAACAGTGTGAGTACAGGGCAAGCTCTAGGTAGGAGTAGCAACAACATGCGTTGGTGGTTTGGACCAATTCCTGTGGGTTCGGTTGGGAACAAGAGCATGTTCTTGTGACCCCAAGAACTTGTAATTAAACTCTCTCCTGTACTTAATGAATATGACAGGGAACTAGTTGTTGCTTGTTCTTGCAAAGAAATTCAGAAACAAGTGAATGTCCAGTTGTTGCTGACTCATTCCTCTTAAAGAAATGGTCGATTTACTTTATTTTGATGAATGCTATTGTTCATGCTTACTGCCAGTTTATAACCTGAGTTGTCCGTACATGATTCATTCTGCAGTTTGGCTTACAAGTCTCATTTGACACTGAAAAACTATTACAGTATGACTGGTACTTCCTGCACTAAGTAGCTAACAACACAAATAGATCGGATCATCAGCTACAGATAAACAAGAACAAGCTTCCAAACCTTGATACAAGAACTAAGAGTCATGCATCTGCTCACCACTCACACTCAACGAGATAAACGTATGTGTGCCGGCCGTGGCCGAATACCTGAATACGTACACATACATGGGTGTGAGTATTCGGCTATAAACATAGACATATCTCTACTAGCTACATGCACGCGGGAGCACCGGTCTGCTCAAACGGCCACTGACTGGAGCCAGTCCTACGTGGTGGACTCGGACGTGAGCACAAACGCACGCACCACTGCGATACAAACGCATGCACACGGACACACGCCGGCCACCACACCGAGGCGTGGTTTCTTCTAACTATTTGCGCAACATTGGCATGCAAAATAATCTTCAAAAAAATTTCCAAAGGAACAGAAAAGGATGGGCCAACCAGAGAAGGAATAACTCACTTGTGGTCAGTGGCACTATGGTCAGCTGGCCATAGAAGGATGTCCAGAGTCTTTACTCACCAGGCGTCAAGAAATTTCGAACCCACACAAAGCCTTCAAGGAGACACAGACTGAGCTCGTTCGATCTGATCGAGTTGACAGCTACGGATGAATACAGATGGTGTGACCAAAGTGCAATGAAACCAAATATTCAAATATTCAAAAAATTATGTACTATAGTAGTAAATATATACTAATTCAGGGTTGAACGCCAACAGGTTCGCCATACTAAAAGCAATATCCAATTCAGTGCCATTTTTTACTAGTACATACTCTGTACTCTTTACATATTCAGTGCTATTTCTGACTGTACATACTCTGTGCTTTTCAGTTTCCAACTATACTGCAGGGGCACATGATTTCTTCACTAGAGAAACATTGTATAGGTTTCAGACTTCTTCAGAAAAGCAAATTTGCCATAATGTAAATGCAGTTTTTTCAGTTAGAGTAGGAGTACGACTAGGATTGCTCACGCCAGAACTCACAGCTGATCAGTCAACTTGCAAACCAATTTAACACTTCCACGGGACCATTAATATGAACTATATATGCATGTGCAGCTCCATAAACACGGTTACTTTAGTACAGCTACATCACTACAGATAACTGAGAGTCAATCTAAGGAGTGTGGTAGATTACCTGCTTGAACTAGCTCAACGACCTTGACACAGATGAGTGAGCCAACCAGGAGACACTGATCGTCCACCAATTTGAAGTGTAAGTGGCATCTTTGTCCCAAAAGAAAATAAGAGATAATTTCTAAGTTGTTACTTAAAAATTATGATTCGTCTACCGACGGTATTAAACTGTTGGACATACATTCCCTAATTACATTAGTAATCACGGTTCTTTGGTGGCTACTAGTGGTTCAGAGATAGTCACATCAGATTCACTCTTAGTTATGTGGACCTTTTTGTCAAGCATTGCAGTCAATAATCAGATTTAGTGATCTACTAACCATTCAAATAATGTTATCTATTCAAATTACATAATCTACTAGATGATAGCAGATCCAAATACACAAACATGTAGTGGGTATATCTTAACAGAAATTGATGACATACAGATTATGCATACACAGAACTGAACTTTAGGTAGATCATCTGTCCTTGCAAGTAAAATCAACAATCAAAGGTTGTTTTGGGAGAAAAAGAAGACTAATCACCTGCTGATTGCTGCTCCCCCCTCGGATGCCAACTCGATCGCGCGTTGTGGCCCAATATAACAGTTGTGTGCTGCCGCAGCCAATGCCCCGGCTCCGCTGCCAGCACAGGAGGAGCGTCGTGGAGGCGCAAGAGAGGGGCAAGGGCGTCGTCGTCGTCGCAGGACACCCGTGGCCGGGGGAAGTGGCGCATGATGGGGATTGCAGGAGGTGCGTCACGGGCACCAGATCCGCCGATTTGGGTTAAGGTTGGGGCGGGTTAGGGTTTGGTAGGTCCGGTGGAGTGGGCAGAGGCGATCTCGGGAAGGGGAGCTGGGCAGCGGGGAACGTCGGAGATGACCGGAATTGGGCAGCAGCGGCGAGGTGGAGAAAGGGGATTGAGGAGAGAACAGAGTAGAGGGTTTTTTTCCGTACGGGAGCACAGAGATAGTTTTGTTCCTGCACATTTGTACATACCAATGGCGTTGTTAAAATTAGAAGGGACTAGATGGATTCCCCGCGCGTTGCTGCGGGACATCTAGTAGACTTCCAAGTGCTCAACATAATCACAAAAAATGTTTCTTAAGCTTACAAATAGAGCATTGGTCTCTTTTTGGTTGTTCGCAAGACATTAGCATGCGGGTAAGTACACATTAAACATAACAATGGTTTGCAATTTGTATTTTGAAGATTAGTTTCATAGAGCATTTGAATATCAGATTTTATATACATGAATATTAAATAAAATTTGATAAACATGAATATTTGGCGAAGGAAGATGTATTGAGAGGTGGTTTAATTTTGCAAGCTGGAAATTAAAATGACACATAAGTGAGATTTTCATTTTCTATATCTAAATGGGAGCTCCCCACCAGCCCTCCTTCTCTATCCTCCTCCTCCTCGTCCGTCCTCCCACACCCTTGCGCGCCATTGCACCTTCGATCCTTTTCACCTCCTTTCTACCCCCTCCACATCAACCATAATTTGAAGGGATGCAATGCGATTTGGAGGCGCTTGCCAAGATTTCTAGATGCTAAAGAAGGTAACTAAAACGGTGGATCATGTTTCTTTGAATGCCCACAATCAATCATGTCTCTTCAGATGCCTACGTTAGTTCCAGAACATGAGCCAACATCTTGGAAGACCGAAAGTCATATGGGCATGCAGCATGCATGGGAAGCCTACATGTGTCAAGATAATTGGTGGTAGTGGGACCGATGATGTGGATAGGCTGCATGTCAAGAGAAATATGATAGTGGGGATCAACTATTTAGGTATTATAGATTACGTGAAGTATATCTGAGGGAAGAAATAATGAAGAGATAAAGATCCAGGGTGGATTGGTTGAAGGCAGGAGATCAGAATACGCAATATTTCCAAAACCGTGCTTCTCACAGGAGGAGGAAGAACACGGTCAAATCTCTTCGAAGGACAGACGGATCCAAGTGCGTCGACGATGAGGGTATGAGGGTAATGGCTAGGGATTTTTACTCACAGTTGTTTACCTCGCAGGGCACATCGAACATGCAGCAAATTTTCGAGAATATCCCGGCAGCTGTATCTGATGCTATGAATGCTAAACTAGATGTTGCGATCAACGATGATGAGATAGAAAAAGCCCTTTTCCAGATGGGTGCGACCAAGGCTCCCGGCCCAGATGGGCTGCCTGCTCTTTTCTATCAAAGGCACTGGCCTATGGTGAAAGAGAAGGTGTGCAAAGCCATTAAAGACTTCCTGGGTGGAGGACAGATTCCGGAGGGTTTTAATGATACGATTCTAGTGCTGATCCCAAAGGTGAAGTCACCGGAGTTGCTGTCTCAATTCAGACCAATTAGCTTGTGCAATGTCTTATATAAGATCGCAGCTAAGGTTCTAGCAAACCGTCTCAAAGTGGTGCTGCCTATTCTCATCTCAGAGGAGCAAAGTGCCTTTGTTCCGGGCAGACTCATCACTGATAATGTTCTCGTGGCGTACGAATGTGTTCATGCCATCCGGAAGAGGAAGAGGAAGAAAGCCTTGTGTGCGGTAAAACTGGATATGATGAAGGCATATGACCGAGTGGAATGGACCTTTCTGCAACAGATGATGATTAAGCTAGGACTTTCTCAGGCATGGACAGCCATGGTTATGAGATGTGTGACCTTGGCTTAGTTTGCGGTGAAGCTTAATGGTAACTTATCGGAGGGTTTCTTACCGAGCCGAGGTTTGCGCCAAGGGGACCCCATATCTCCCTATCTATTCTTATTTTGTGTGGAGGGCTTCTCAGCACTTCTTCAAAAAGCTCAAAGGGAGAAAGAATTGCAGGGTGTCTCTGTTGGGCGCACTGGCCCCACAGTCACACACTTGCTCTTTGCGGACGATAGCATAGTGTTCCTCTAGGCCTCAAAGGAGAGTATGGCAAAGCTCAGGTCAATATTGCATGCATACGAGGAGGCTTCAGGCCAAAAAGTGAACTTAGATAAATCCTCAATTTTCTTTGGGAAGGGATGCAGCAATGATGATAAGGAGATTCTCACAGGAGGTGGGAATTCACTCTGAGGATCTAAACGAGAAATACCTTGTGCTTCCTACGGTGGTAGGCAGGTCCAAGGATGGGTGTTTCAAGCATGTCAGTGAATCAGCTAGAGGAAAGGTTTTGGGGTGGAAAGGACAAGGTTTATCGAAGGCAGCAAGAGAGGTACTTGTCAAGTCAGTGTTACAAGCAACACCGACCTATTCGATGAGTTGCTTCAGGGTCTCCAAGAAAATGTGCGGGAAACTAAAATCTATCTCTTCTAAATTCTGGTGGGGAGCCGCCAACGGTGAACGAAAAGTCCATTGGGTCGCTTGGGACAAGATGTGCACTAGGAAGCAAGCAGGAGGAATGGGGTTTCGGGATTTTGAGATGTTCAACCAGGCTCTCCTTGCTAAGCAAGTTTGGAGATTGTTGTTATGCCCTACCTCTCTGGCTGCAAAGGTGTTGAAAGCTAGATATTACCAGGAGATGGATATTATGGTGGCTCCATGCCCACAGGGGTGCTCATACACATGGAGAAGCTTGATGCATGGCCGGGATCTTCTTGCTCAAGGACTAGTTTGGAGGGTGGGGGAGGGCACGAAAATAAATACCCTACATGATAATTGGATCCCTTGCAAGGGCAGCATGACTCCCCTCGGAGCCACTTACATGCCAAACACGACCAAAGTGGCCGACCTGCTATCAGAGGATGGAAGGACATGGGACGAGGAAAAGTTGCAAACGGTGTTCACCCCATCGGACGCCCAAGACATCAGGCAGGTTGTAGTGGGCGGGCCAGGTAAGGAAGATTTCAGGGCATGGAACTTCACCAAAAATGGAATTTTCACAGTAAGATCAGCGTACCACCTTGGCATCGCGATAAAATCGGCGACAAAGGCACTGGCCTCCTCGTCTACTTCAGTTGCAGAGCACAAGAGCTGGCTCGAGCTGTGGGCTGCGGATGTCCCAAACAAGGTGAAAATACATGGATGGAGGATGCTGAAAAATGGTCTGGCTGTTGGTTCTGAGCTCCTTCGACGGCATGTAAAACCTGGTGTTTTCTGTGTCGCATGTGGCCGAGAAGAAACGATCATCCATCGTATATGGCGATGCCCACACTCGCTGCTGTTCTAGAAATCCCTTTCAAAAGCGGTCGAGACGCCGATGCCAATGTTGCCGAAGTACGTAGACGGCGTACAGAACATGCGATCATGGATCCTAGAGTGGCTCGGGTCAACATCGGCGGAAGAGAAGAGACAGGTGATGAGAGCGTGGTACGAGTTGTGGCTTGCGAGAAACAACACAAGGGAAAGTGCCAAGATTGAAGATCCGATGCTCATTGCAGAGAGAGTCCTCCGCCTGGATGCGGAGTGGCAATCAATCAAGGAGACCCCAAGGAGAACCCAAACTCAGCGAGGCTTGGAAGTGTGGGAGAAACCTGACGATGGATGGGTGAAGGTGAACACGGACGGAGCGATGGCAAAGCAGGATGGATCGGGAGGAGGTGGAGCGGTCCTCAGGGACCATCATGGCGTGTTCATCGCAGGAATGTGCCATTTTTTCCCAGTTGCTGCAGATCCAGAGCTTGCAGAGCTATTGGCGTGTCGTCATGGGGTTCGACTGGCTCAAGAACATGAAGCTCAGAGAGTGGTGGTCGAGATGGACTCACTGGCTGTGGTAGGGAAGATTAATAACTTGCAGAAAGACCTATCGGCAAGCGGGGAGATAGTCCAAGACATCAAGGAACTGCTAACTCAATTTCAAGAATGCAAAGTCAGATGGGTTCGGCGTTCCGCAAACAAAGTCGCGCATAGACTTGCTAGGGAAGGTTGTTGTAGATCGTTATGTCATGTTTGGCGTCATGTCGCGCCAGATTCTGTAAGCTCGGACTTAGCCTCTGATGGAGGTTTAGAGCACTAAATAAAGTAGCAACGTTCCCCTAAAAAAATGGCGTTGTTAAAATAGCACACGCATCCAGCACGCTATTTGTTTTTTTAACACAATGATCTATAGTTATTGGTTTGTAGCACGCCATCACTAACCCAAATACTAGTGACGTGAATTATAGTCGCGTGTCATTAATAATTGTTGTCAGGCCCGTCCACTGTTTCGTAAATACTAATGACGTGAATTTAGCCAGCATGCCACCGGTAACCAATTTCTGGGGGCATACCAAACATGCCAACGTCACCATTATCTAAAAATAGTGGTGGCATGGTTTGAAAATGAGGTGCCACTAACAGAAGTTGTGACTAGCACTTTCTCCACTAGTGAAGAAGTGTCTTGATACAGATGGCGTGACCCAAGTGCAATGAAACCAATGCCATTGTATTATGAATAATAGTGCCATTGCCCAAAGCAAAAGGAATCAATATCCTATAAAATCAAACATGACTAACACAAAATACTACATGGTTTTGACAGTATCCAAACTGATGACAGAGGCTCTACCACAAGCAAAGCATGAGCAACATCAGATAAGCCATAGGTGTTAAAAAGGAACTATGCAACTAGATTATTGTCTCTAGTGTGTCGGATTTCGGGTTCCGGCAGACCCTTAAGGTTCGAACTCTGGGCTGCGCGCGGGGATCCAACCCTCCACCGTCTCATACCTCGCCGAATCGCAGGGACCTAAACTACTAGAAAGAGCAGCACAAGAGACACGAGATTTATACTAGTTCGGGCCACCGTTGTGGTGTAATACCCTACTCTAGTTTGTGGTGTGGTGGATTGCCTCTTGGGGTGATGAGGAATAATCTGAGGGAAGAACAGCCTCGCAGTGCATTCTTGGTGGGTGTGATGAACTGCTGGGTGGTGTTCCGTAGCTCTAGCTTGAGGATCGGGTCCTTATCTCTCTCTCTGGATTCCAAATGCCAGATCTCCCTCCACTATGGTGGCTAGCTCTACTTATATAGACGAAGGCCCTGGGCCTCTTCCCAAATATTGAGCGGGAAGGGCGCCAACAATTAGCCATTTTGAAGGGAACAACGGGTACACTTATCGACTAAAGTTGGCCCTCGCCGCCAAAGGCTCTAGTGATGGCCTTTGCTTGGGCTCCACGATGACTCCCTTCCGGCCGTTGGGGCTGGTCTTGGTCTTGTTGCACCAAAGCGGATGCCTTTGCTTGATGCTCTTGCTGCGCTTGCTCCCTTTGCACCAAAGAGGAAAGGAGGACCTGCTGGTCGGTGGCCTTGACCGGGCGCCCTTGGTCGTCATGGCTTGCGTCATGGGCACCTCGCGAGGTACCGCCTTGAACTCTCCGCCTCCTCATGAGCCGGCTGACGAGGCCGTGCTCGAGGAAGCTCTCGTCGTCCGCCCAGCAATCTTGGCCCCTCGCGAGGGTCTTGAGCTGCGTTGATGAAGATGGGCTGTCTGGGCCTCCTTTGAGCCACGCTTGCAGCCGAGCGTGCAAGTCTGGGACCCCGCTCCTGAACACCGACAATAGCCCCCGGGCCTGGCGCGCCCTGAGACTTGGCCGTGCGAGAGAGGCTAAAGGGCAAGCGCTGACGTCGTCAGGCCCCTAACGACTGCGGCCTTGGGCGCCAGCGTGGCGGATTGATTGGGCGTGGGAGCCTCTGCAACCGTGCGGGTTGATAATAGAGCGGCATCTTCCTTGCCTCCTTTACTTTCTCCGATTCTTTGCCAGATCCCTTTCTTGCGCCTCTCCTCCACCTTCCAAGACCTTCAGATCCACTCGCGCCGTGCCCCTAGCAGTCATGGCTCCTCACCAAACCCGGCCGGGAACTGGTACTCTCTGCCTTGGACCCTTGAATGTGTCGTGAGCAAGCCTTGCCTGATCTTGCCGGTTAAGCGAGAGGCGCAGGCGTCAATGGAACAGCGGTGCTCAAGGTGGCTCCTCCGCCCCCGAGGGTCTGGGAGTACCTTCTACCCGTTCTTCACGAGCGCCATCATTGCTGGTCTGGTGCCTCCCTTCTCTGAGTTCTTATTTTCCGTCCTCCGTCACTACAACATCCAAGCTCTGCACCTCCATCCCAACTCCGTCCTTCTTCTGGCAATCTTCGCTTACTATTGTGAGGCCCATGTTGGGGTGAAGCCCTCGGTGGCCTTGCTGCGCCACTACTTCTTCCTCCGAGCCTCCCGTGGCTCCGCCTCCGCGTGCGCGAGCTTTGTTGCATACGGCGGAGCCATCGCCATTTCAAACCCTGGGAGGCGGATTGAGGGCTTCAGGAGCAAGTGGGTCTTGGTGGATCTTTGGCGGATCCACCTCGGTGATCACCCACAGAGCCCGCCGAGAGTTCGACAGCTGGTCCCAAGCGAGCTTGGGATCCCAGCCGAGGTCAGTCTTGGAGAAGATGGATCTTGATCTGAAGCCGCCGCGCGCGGCTGCGGCCGACAGTCTTGTCCTTCTTGAGGGAGTTCTGGAGCACCAAGCCGGCTCCGCTATGCCGATACTACGCTTAGATGTGGAGGCCTCACCGAGCCCGTGGTCCCTGGCCGGGCGAGGATCTGGCGACAGTCCTCAGATCCTTGGTTGGGAGGCGATGTGGCGAGACCGAGGGCGCCCAGCGCCTCTGTTCCTTCGCGAGATTGGGAGCAGGTTGTGGGTCCATGCCCGCCTTCAACGGGACGGGCTCGTGCCGCGGAGGCTCCGGAGGACACAGTGGGCGTGTCCTCTTCCGACTCCGGACGAAGAGGTGGAGGAAAGAGAGCCAGAGAGGGGTTGATTTGGGGCGGAGTCAAGGGCTCCTCCCTGCGGCGCAGAGCCCGCGTTCTCTGCCTCCCGAGAGTGGCGATGGCGAGGATGAGGGTGGCGGGAGGCAGAAGCTTGCCCCGATCCCGAAGAAGGACCGGACTGGCTGGTCCCCGTGGGTCCGCCTGGCCCGGGCGGTCCGCATGACGCGCCTCCTCTCCTGGTCCCTTGAAGCTGATCCTGCTGCCCGGCTCTCGGGCTTCAAGTATGGCCGAGGCTGCTCGAGTCCACCAAATGACGACACTGTAAGTGCACGCTTCCGTCTTGATTATTGCTCTGTCGACGAGATCGATGTCCATGTTCTTTGGCAGTGGCGCCCACGGGCGAAGAATGTGAAGGGGCTCCGAGGCCCCATCCGTGGCGGTGCCTCTGCTCGAAAGAAGATGATCCCGACGCCTGTGCCTCTCTGCCGGGCGTCCTCGCAAGGCTCGGTGAGCATTGGGCGATCTCAGCCCTTGACCCAGCGACTCTCGAGGTGGCCTGCTGGGTTGCCTCCACCGTTCCGTGGCGCCACCGTTCCGCCTCAAGGCGCGATGGCTACCGCCGCCATCTCCTCCTACTCCGCCAATCGCTATCTCTCGACTCCTCCATTGTCTGGATCGTCTTGCCATTGGCTGAACCGGACCGGCCGCGAGAGATCTTGGCGCCGACCCTCGCTTGGTGGCCGGGCGCTTGAGCTGGCCTCTGGCTGGATTCACGCCGACCCGATTTACGGCGGCGCTGGTCGAGCCTCGGCGGCTGCGATGAGGAGAAGCAGGTTGTTCGTGGCGAAGGTAACTGCGATGCTGCCTGGGGAGGCAGCCCGACATCAAGGTCATTTGTGAGACGCTGGAGGGCGGTGAAGGGCTGCAGAACCAGCTCGCCGAGGAGGCCCGCCCCGCCAGAGCAGGAGGAAAGCATGAAGGCTCATGGCGCCGCCAAGGACCGGAGGCCAAGGTGAAGAAGCGTCGTGACCGCCTAGACGCAGCTGGAGCAGGAATCGAAGGCGAGGAAGGCCGAGCTGGACGCCAAGGCACGGGTTCTTGCCGAAGATCGCGTGGCCTTCATGGATATGGAGGTGAAGGCTCGCGCCTTGCTGAGGGAGCTTTATGATAGCGGCCTGGATAGCCCACTGGTCGGCGCAGAGGACGGCCCCGCCAAGCTGCTTCCTTCTGATTCGTGCTCTTGAAGATGTCTTCCTTGGTCTTGGCCCCACTACCGAGGCCGAGGCGCGTGTCTTGTCTTCTGCGCAGCACGCGAATCCTCACCCACATCTATCTTGCGATCCCAGCGTCAACATGGACAACTTCTTTGGGCCGACAAGCGGCGAGCATGCTGTTTTACTGCCGAGGCATTGTGAAGGGTCGCGGAGGCTCTGTTAGGGAAGTTAAGACCTTGACACCAAGCCAAAGGCGGCGCTGCCCCCTGCTGCTTCACGAGGCGAGCCCACCAGGCTGCTCCACCGCCGACAAGTGACTCCGTTGTGGCTCTGTCCCGCTTTTAATTCTGCGTGTATCATGCCTCGGGGAGGCGTTTAAACTTGTGTTTGGTATTGCGATAATGATGTGGACTGTAATATTTGCTTTTGAATTCCTTGAAATTTGTGCTTCCTACTTGCTTATGTTCTACACCGGAGAGCCGACCCAGCATACCTCGCCCATCGTTAGCCCGACCGAAACAGGGGCCGGGACCAAGGAGTGAGGGCTACGTGACAAGTTAGGCTCTGAGTCGCGATGCTCGAGAGTCCCCTTGGCGCATTGAACAGCAATTAGGGAGGTGAGGCGGGCGGACCCACCGTTCTCGTCTGCAGAGCCCGGCCCGCGCATACCTCAACCGCCGTTAGCCTTTGGAACTAAGGGGTGAGGGGCTACGTGACCGATTAGGCTCTGAGTCGCGATGCTCAAGAGTCCCCATTGGCGCTCAAACAGCATGCGTGCCTTGGCTCCGCTCGGGGAGTGGCGTCTGACGAACCAGGGCCGAGGGGCTGGCTGGGTGGCGTCGTCTGGGCGTGACTCAGCGCGATCCCGTGCCCAGCCCCTTGCGCGGCGCCCGAGGGGAGGCGTTGCGACGAGGCTGACACTTGAGCTCTGGGCTCCACGAGGTTGATGCGACCGGAGGCCACCCTCGATTGTTTATCACCGGCCTTGAGCATAGCGCTTCCGCATGCGTCTGGGCATAGCCGCTCCTCGGCAGTGTCGTCGGCCCAGCTGAGCATGGTGCTTCCTTGGAGCGTGGGAGGGCTCCCCTCGGGAGGAGCCAGGCGTATCTGCCCCACCTCGACACGTGGCTGGCACGGTAGGGCTGGACGAGGTGTACTGGGCACCCGTGAGCCAGCGGGACTCACGAGGCCCTACCTCAAGGCGGGTTGCGCTGGCTCTGGCCTTATCTTGAGTGTGTCCCCGCAAATTTGGCGGATCGGTGCTCTCGTCTTGGTCCCGACTCTTGGGCTGGTCTCGGCCGTCGTTGGCAAGCCAGTCGCGATGCCATGGACAAGACCAGAGGGTGAGGGCCGAGAGCCGGTAGGAGCCACGAGTCGCGATGCTCGGGCACCCCCCTTTAACAGCATAAGTCGGATTAGATGACGAAACTCTCGTCTTGGGTCCCGGCTCTCGGGCTGGTCTCGGCCGTCGGTGGCAAGCCAGTCGCGATGCCATGGACAAGACCAGAGGGTGAGGGCCGGAGGCGGTAGGAGCCACGAGTCGCGATGCTCGGGCACCCCCTTTAACGCGCAAGCCGGGTCGACGCAACAACTCTCGTCCTCGGGTCCGGCTCTCGGGCTGGTCTCGGCCGTCGGCTGGCAAGCCAGTCGCGATGCCATGGACAAGACCAGAGGGTGAGGGCGGAGGGGCGGTAGGAGCCATGAGTCGCGATGCTCGGGCACCCCCTTTAATCATAAGCTAGGTTAGATGATGAAACTCACGTCCTCGGGTCCGGCTCTCGGGCTGGTCTCGGCCGTCGTTGGCAAGCCAGTCGCGATGCCATGGACAAGACCAGAGGGTGAGGGCTGGAGAGCGGTAGGAGCCACGAGTCGCGATGCTCGTGCACCCCCTTTAACGTGCAAGATTTCACCACCCGGAAAAGGCACCAAATAACAAGCATGGTGGAGCGAGAGCATAATCCTAAGGAAAGCATGAAGGATACATGCCGCTGGGGTGCCCGAGCGGCTTGGGGATGATGCAGCCCGAGGCGCCGCCAACAGGATAAGCTAAAGACATGAAATAAAAGGGATACATGCCGCAGGGCGGACCCACGCTGCACTGGGAATAATCTGACCTCAAGGCGCCCCAGTAGAAAATAAAACTTAAAGATGTCACTGGTGATGTTGGGGATGAAGGGGTGTTGGTGTAGCAGACTCGGTGGGCTGTGGGAGCCGATCCTCACGAGCCCCCAAGCCCGGGGCCTCGGGAGGCTCCGAGGCGTTGGCGGCTCCTCATGTGCCATCTCCATCTCCGCTTGGGGCTGCGGCGTGCTGACCTCTTGAGCCTCGGGATGGTCCTCATGAGACGCTGCACGCAGCAGCCCGCGTTATGAGCCATAAGGCATGCGACACGTGGTGTGGGGCAGACCCTGCATAGCGTCCCACTCGCGAGGGCAGGCGCTCTTGAGATGCGGCTCGGTTGAGCCTGGTATGTCGATCAGGGCCGCAGCCCACCATCCTCGCTGGATGGGGGCCACAGTGAGTGGCGGTGGCTGCCCTCATGACCCTTGACTCTGTAGCTCTGAATGGCCTTGCTGATGAACTCTTGAGGTTCTGTCCTCCTGGTCTTGCTCACCTTGGAAGCGTGCTTCAAACACGCCTCCACATGGTGCCCAAGCGCCTCCCTCGAGACCTTGGCGAGGTCGGCCCTCGGGGAGAGCCCCGAGCCTGCCTGAGGAGGGCGGGCGCACTTTCCTATCGCGATGGAAGGAGGCTCCCCTTGGCCGGGGCGGACCACGAGGGGCTGTCTCTTGAGCCGGGCGGTCGATGTCTTCTTCTTCTTGGGTGCGGCCTCGGGGAGGCCTCCTGCTGTGGTGCAGGTCTTCCAGTGATGCGGCTGGCTCGCTCTGGGGAGCACTTGCATCTCTCTCTTCACGAGGCACCGTGATGACTCCGCCGCTTCACGGCATCTTGAGGATGTTGTAGCCGTGGTGGGTTCTGACCATGAATTTGGCCAATTTGGGTACCCGAGGATGGCGTTATGCAGAGAAGCGAATGTGGGCGACGTCGAAGTCGATGAGCTCGGTGTGGTAGTTATCACGGGCCCCGAAGGTGATAGGAAGGCGACCTGCCCGATCGGGACCGTGGAGTCGTCGGTGACTCGGAGAAGGGCTTGGTTGGTGAAGGTATTGTAAGGCACTTGAAGATTGTTGAATGTCTCTCTGGACGGGGCGTTGAGCCCTGCTCCGCCGTCGATGAGGTCTTGGTGACTAGCACATTCTCGATGATTGGGGAACAAAGCATCGGAGAACTCCGGTGTGGCTGCGACTTGAGCTGATCCGTGAGTGAACATGATGGCGACGCCGACCACCGAGAGGGCGCGTGGACTCGAGCTTAGGGAGGACTGCATTCACCTCATGGTGGCTTGAAGATGCGGTGAGAGGTGGGGCTTGAGCTCCGCCCGGGATCTGACGATCGACGCGCTTCTGGAAGCCCCCACCCCTCGTCGATGACGGTCTTGATTCTCCTTGGCGGCGGCGGCGGAGGGAGGCTGCATTCCCTGCAGGCGATCCTCGCGAGGTGATCCTCGGCCTCCCTCGCGAGTGGGTCTTGCAAGCGGTCCTCGCGAGGTTGGTCACGCCACCCTTGGCGCGGGCATGGTCTTCCCAGGCGTCCGCATTCCTTCCTCCTCCTCGGCCGTAGCCCGGTCGCTGCGCTCGGGCGTCTGCCGACCCTTCCTTCAGCGCCTGGCCCGGAGCTCTTGACATTCATTGGTGTTGTGGGTGTGGAGGTCGTGGTACCGCGATGTCGGCTGCCCTTGGAGGACTCGGGCTGATCTCGCCTTGCTGGGTGTGCGGTTCGACCGCGAGCACGGCAGCCCCTGCGCTTCACGTCCTTGGCCTTGGACTTCTTCTCTTGGGATCCGCGGCGGGCAGCTCGAGGAGGGAGGCGCCCTCCTCGAGCCTGGCGCGCTTGGTCGCCAAGTTGAATAGCTCGAGGAGGTGCAGATCTTCATGCATCGCCATGACTCCTCCTTCATCTTGACGTCGCGCGCGCCATCGGAGAAAGCGGAGATGATGGCCTCCTCCGTCACCACAGGGATCTTGGTAGCGTTGTTGAAGCGCTGGATGTACTTTTGCGGGGTTTCCCTGGCTGCTGCTTGATTCGGCGCATGTCGCTCATGGCGGGTGGCGGTCGCGAGTACCTTGGAAGTTGGCGATGAAGCGGTGCGCATCTCGGCCCGAGAAGAGATCGTGCACAGGGCGGTCGAGAGCAGTGCGGGCCCGTCCTTGGCGCCATGGGAAACCGATTCGGCATGACCATTTCGTCCCGTTGGCAGCCTCGATGCCCGGCTCGTGAAAGTGGAGGAACTCCGTAGGGTCAGCCGTGCCGTCGTAGCGTGGAGGCAGGTGCGGCTTGAACTTGGCGGGCTACTTGACGCTGCGCCTTTCGGTGGTGAAGGCGCGGCAGCCAGCCGTGGCCGCTGGGGGCCTCGGACGGCGAGAGCTTGGTCTTGTGGGCCTCCTGCGTCGTGTGGGGGCAGCGCAGAGGTCTTGACGTCTTTGGAGCAGGGGCGCTCGGGCAGCTTCTTGCTGGCGAGGCACTTCTTGGCAGCTCTGCTCTTGCCGCGCCGGCGCTGGCGAGCAGGTTCCGCCAGGAGGACGCGCTGCCAGGCTGTGGCGCCATCTTGAGGAGGAGGTGGTGGCGCGCGGGAGCTTCATCGCCCGCTGGGCGGGTGCGGTCTGTGAGACAGACGGCGGGTCGCCCTCGCAGCGTATGACGAGCTTCAGCGACTTCGGTCGAGCCATTCTTCGTAAACGTCGTCGGCGGGCGGTAGCTGAGAGCTCGTTAGCGCGATGAGTGCAGCTTCGGGCCTCCATGGCCGCAAGCGCGCGTGGCGAAAAAACCAGCGAGGTGGCGGCGTGGCGGTGCGGCCGCCCCGCCT
Organism: Aegilops longissima; assembly: GCA_021605205.1. Taxonomy (NCBI): domain Eukaryota; kingdom Viridiplantae; phylum Streptophyta; class Magnoliopsida; order Poales; family Poaceae; genus Aegilops; species Aegilops longissima. The sequence goes on from CM038679.1 coordinate 239,260,743, forward strand.
CATGGGCGGAGAGCTGGGGCGACGCTTGTTGCCGTTCCCCGCCGGGCCGTGGCGGCGCGACGGCGGTGACGGAACAGCGAGACGCCGCCGACGGGAGCCGTCTGGCGACATGGGAGGCGGCGGCTCGGCGCTTCGGGCGCGACCGACAGCGTCGAACATGGTTGCGTGGTCGGGAAGAACGAGGCGACGAAAAGCGATTCCGGCGCACCTACAGCGCGCCAAATGTCGGATTTCGGGTTCCGCAGACCCTTAAGGTTCGAACTCAGGGTGCGCTGGGGATCCAACCCTCCACCGTCTCGTACCTCGCCCGAATCGCAGGGACCTAAACTACTAGAAAGAGCAAGCACAAGAGACACGAGATTTATACTAGTTCGGGCCACCGTTGTGGTGTAATACCCTACTCTAGTTTGTGGTGTGGTGGATTGCCTCTTGGGCTGATGAGGAGCAAGACAGGAAGAACAACCTCGCGAGGGTCTATTCTTGGTGGGTGTGATGAACTGCTAGGTGGTGTTCTGTCGCTCTAGCTTGAGGATCGGGTCCTTATCTCTCTCTCTGGATTCCAAATGCCAGATCTCCCTCCACTATGGTGGCTAGCTCTACTTATATAGACGAAGGCCCTGGGCCTCTTCCCAAATATTGAGCGGGAAGGGCGCCAACAATTAGCCATTTGAAGGGAACAACGGGTACACTTATCCCGACTAAAGTTGGCCCTCGCCGCCAAAGGCTCGTGATGACGCCCGCTTGGGCTCCACGATGACTCCTTCCAGCCGTTGGGGCTGGTCTTGGTCTTGTTGCATCAAGCGGATGCCTTTGCTTGATGCTCTTGCGTGCTTGCTCCTTTGCACCAAAGAGGAAAGGAGGACGCCTGGCTGGTTGGCCGACCGTGGCGCCCTTGGTCGTCATGGCTTGCGTCATGGGCACCTCGCGAGGTACCTGCCTTGAACTCTCCGCCTCCTCATGAGCCAACTGACGAGGCCGTGCTCGAGGAAGCTCTGGTCGTCCGCCCATGAGGCTTGGCCCCTCGCGAGGGTCTTGAGCTTGCGTTGATGAAGATGGGCTGTCCTGGGCCTCCTTTGAGCCACGCCGCAGGCCACAGGCAGGCAAGTCTGGGGACCCCCATTCCCAGAACGCCGACATAGTGCAAGTGGGAGACTGTTGGAAATATGCCCTAAAGGCAATAATATTGTATTATTATATTTCAATTTTCATAATTAAGAGTTTATGTGGCATGTTATAACTGTTATCATCCTGAAATATGCGATTCCAAGGAAAACCTATATGCACATGTGGAATGATAAATGGTAAAAGAATAGCTTCCCGGTCTTGCCTCCGAGACTGGCTCAAGTGTTGTTAGTGATCATGTTTTCTGGATCTTAGGATATTGTTAAGTGTAACGATAGTCCTAAAACAACATTGAGATTATAACGTTAGAAGAACGGTCATATTGAATGGACCTAATCTTGTTTGTTATACTTTGAGATAACATCATCTGAAATCAATTGTTATAACCTGGAGTGTTAGCATGTGTTTTAGTTCCTCAGACCATGAGAGTATTGTAGTCATTTCCTACCATACGGTGGACTCTGGGTGTAAGTGCATCTAGTGCCCCTTAGTGATTTTGGTGTATTGAAGACTTATAGGTTAAGGGACTAATGAGTTTATGAGTGTACACAGGTCTATAAGTCTATGAGGAGTTTGATATTTATAGAGAAAGTCGACCCCTAAAAATGAAGTTCTTCGCCTGAAGACTTTCTGAAGACTTTGAAAGTGAAGAAATTGGTGTGACCTTGAAGACTTGGTATTCATTTGAGGAACATGAAGCGTGAAGACTTTTGTTTTCATAGTTTCGTTTTCTCTTTCTTGAGTCATAGGAAACACCGTACTGTTAAAGGGGGTCGAGGAAATACTAAGGAAATTTTTTCCATGTGATGCTCAACTCAAAATCCTACACCTACCAATCCCTTCGAGTGAAGCCTTTGGAAATCTCATACAGTTCAGTCAATTTCTTGATGTGAGAGACGAAGTTCTTACAGTCACCGAGGAGTTAAAATTCGCCAGTCTTGGATTGCCTACACGATGAGGAACATGATAGCCCCGAGGAATTTGAGAGTCAAATTTCCGACCGTTGCTTCTTGTCGCCACTGTCCCAAAATATCTTATCCACCTAACGGTCATATCATTGAAGGGCATTTATGTCTTATCATGTCGGGCTGCTCCCAAGGCTATAAATAGCCGCCCCCTACAACCACTAGCTGGTTGGCTGCTCCGAGAGAAACTGACACTTGTCATTTAAGAGCATCCCATCCTCCGAGGACTTTGAGTGAAAATCATCGAGTGAGGAAAACCCAAAACCAAACCCCTACAAACCCAAAGTGATTGAGCATCACTGAAGAGATTGATCCTGCGTGGATCCGACGCTTGTTACCTTTGAAGATTGTGCTTCTTCCAGACGGTTAGGCGTCATGGTCTAGAGCATCCAAGAGGAATTGTGGATCGCCGAGTGACCGAAGTCTGTGAAGGTTTGGAAGTCGCCTGAAGACTTACCACGAGTGATTGGACGAGGTCTGTGTGACCTTAGTTCAAGGAGAATACGGTGAGGACTTGGTGTCCTAAGCTGCATGCTCAGCGGTGGGTGTCAGGGACTGTGTCCTCGAGTTTAAATACTCGGCCGCTCCAACAGGACGCATAAATGAGACATCAGTTGGAACTGGTCTACCAAATCATTGTCTTCACCAGCATTACTGTTTCTATTTCCTCAACTCATTCATTTCCTCATTACTGTGTTGAGTGTTTGTTCATATCTGTGTTTGAAGACTTTCACTGAAGACTTTCTCAATTTCCTCAGTTCAATTTCTTCATTCTGTTTATCTTCATCTTGTGTTATCCTGTGATTACGCTTTTCTGTACTCTGTGATTGTCTTCATTTCATCATGATGACCATGCCTGTATTCTGTTATGCTTATTTCTGAGTACTTATTCCGCTGCAAGTAGTTCTTCGCTAAGGAATTTCCTCACCGCAAATTCCTCGTTGAAGAATTCAAAAAAATCGCCTATTCACCCCCTCTAGTCGATATAACGACTTTCAATTGGTATCGAGCAAGGTACTCCCTTGTTACGTGTGATTTTAGTTTAACCACGGAGTTTTAGTTATGTCATTGCAGTATGAAGAAAGTGACATGCCCTATCTTTGACGGTCATGATTATCCCAAGTGGAAGGCCATGATGAGAAGCGCCTCATGGCAATGGACAATGAAATTTGTGGACAAATCATCGAGATTGGTCTTACCGATCTATGCAAGAAGGCGGGCCGATGACATTCGCAAGTACACTCGACTTGACATCATGGCAAAGGACATCATCTGTTCCTGCCTATCCAGAGATGAATTCAAGCGCATTATGCATCTTTGCAATGCAAAGCTTATCTGGGACCGAATCTCTGATGTCTATGAAGGTCATCGAACCCGTCAAGATCCTTGGTTTGAATACTTCAAGGAATCTCTCAAAACAATGACTTTCGAACCAGAATCATCATCTTCTGCATCATGTCTCATGGCAAAGGGTGCAAAGGTACTCAAATATACCTCCTCTGAATCTAGTGAGAATGAATCTGATGAAGATCTCAAGCCCAGCTACTCTAAACTTGCTAAGATTGCTGTAAAACAACAAAGGGCTTTTGAAAAGGTTCAAAACATGCTAGACAAAAGTGATGATATGTTGGGTGAAGAAATGGATCGCACTAAAATACGATCGAAAATCTTCAGAGACTTGATCTAGGTTTGACAACCTTCAAGGTCATCATAACACTCTCTTATCGATCATGAGAAGCTTTCTTATGAATTTCTTCAAAGAAAGCAAGATCTTGAGAAGCTAAGAGTGAGTTATGAAGATCTTCGAAGGAGCACGATTCATTACTTGCTCAACAAATCAGCGCTTCTCGTGAAGAATTTGTTCCTCCATGCTTAAAGTGCATTGAGCGTGAATCTGCTAATTCTTCACCTGAATGTTCAAATGCTTCAACTGTTACAAATTCTTCACCTGCCTCTGCTATCACTAATTCCTCATCTGAGGACATTGCTAGTATCACTAACGATGCAGGGCTGAAGGAATTGTACATGACAGGCATGTACAAAAGCCTCAAAGGGCATCAGACTCTTTGTGATGTGCTTAAAAGCAGATCCTCAACAGAAACCCTAGGAAAGAGGGTATTGCCTTTGAGAGGAAACTCAATGCTTGATGGAACATATTGGAAGCCTGAGCAGTACCCCAAAACCTCATGGGTTGCTGCAAAGGGACCTCCATTGATCCATCTAACTTATCTGGCTTTTATGTGAATCTCCTCATTCTTCCGATGAGTCATTTGACTCAACTATAAACTGTTCAAAAATCAGAATGGTGAAGTATTTGCTAGATATGTTGGCACTAACTGCAGGAACGGTTCTCCTATGAAGAAAATCTGGGTTCCCAAGAAGTGCCTTAAAAGTCTTCAGGTGAATGTCCTCATGACACCACCTGTGAAGAATAGGAACCCCATATCAAACTCTTCATATGGACCAAATTCTTCATATGGATCCAAGTCCTCATACGGACCAAATTCCTCAAAAGGATCAAAGTCCTCATATGATTATCATCGTGCTAACAACTCCGTTTCCCAGGGTAGAGCTAAGGGCTATGAATATGTGCATTATTCTTCAAACCATTATGTTCATAAGTCCTCGAATAATTTCTCTGCTTATTCATATGCTTACCCTAACCCCTCGTATGTAAATCGAAATGGTTTGGCTTCTATGCCACCATTCTCATATGGAGCTCGTAGAGTGATGAACTCTTTGCCACCCCTTCAGATGTGGGTGGTGAAGAAAAGAACTAATCTCTTCTGCGAGGTCAGGTCTCGGGCGTGCTTTAACGTCTGAAGAATTTGCTAGGGGCACGACAAAAATGCTCGAAAGGACGCAGCTAATCATGAAAAAATGAACTTTCATTTCACACGTCCTCATCTTGCTATATCTGTTTTATTGTTTGATGAATTTCATCGATGAATTTGATATCATATTCTTCATCGATGAAGTATATGAGTTCGTAAGTTGCACTAATTCATCTGCAGGATGATCAACCAAAGCCTTGAATGGGTCCTCGATAGTGGATGTACAAATCACATATTGGTGACAAGAATCTATTGATGGATGCTCCTTATCACCGTCACATCTGAAGCATATCATCTTTCTTGACAAAGGCAAAAGTCGGTATTGGGTCTAGGTAAGGTTGCGATCTCTAAGGACATACACATGGACAAAGTCATGCTTGTTGAGTCCTTAGGATACAACCTCATGTCGATCTCAATGCTTTGTGATCTTGATATGGTTGTTGTCTTTGGCAAGTATCGTTGTGTTGTGATTATGGAAGTGACAATTCCAAAGTCTTGAAGGCTTTAGGAGAGGAGATTTGTATATTGTTGATTTCTCTACAGGACCACAACCAGCCGTGTGCCTACTTGCAAAAGCTTCGAAGGCTGGCTATGGCATCGACGACTTGGTCACGCAGGCATGAGGAATTTACTGCGCTTGCGAAGAAGAAGCATGTCATTGGCATTGAGAATGTCAAATTCCTCAAGGATCACTTGTGTGGAGCACTGTGAAGCTGGAAAAATGACCAAGGCCAAGCATCCAGCGAAGACTATCATGACCACTACTCGTCCATTCGAATTGCTTCACATGGACCTCTTTGGTCCTAATAATTACTCAGCAGTTAATAATGATGCATCTCTATATGGCTTTGTTATTGTTGATGATTACTCTCGTTACACATGAGTACACATTGTCACTTACAAACATGAAGTGCAGGAAGTCTTCAAACGATTTTCCTCGAGGGCTTGAACCAACTTTGGTGTGAAGATCAAGCACATCAGGAGTGACAATGGAACTGAGTTCAAGAATTTCGGTCTTGATGACTATCTTGATGAACTTGGTATTACTCATGAGTTATCTGCTCCCTATACTCCTCAACAAAATGGCGTCGTGGAGCGCAAGAACAGAACTCTTGTTGAGATGGCTTGCACTATGCTTGATGAATACAAAACGCCTCATCGTTTTTGGATCGATGCAATTGATACCGCGTGCCACATCATCAACAGAGTATATCTTCACAAATTCTTCAAGAAGACTGCCTATGAACTCCTCACTGACAAGAAACCCAATGTGAGTTATTTCAAAGTCTTCAGTGCTAAATGTTGGATTAGAGATCCTCATCACAATGCTAAATTTGCACCGAAAGCACATGAAGGTTTTATGCTTGGTTACGGAAAGGACTCGCACACCTACAGAGTCTTCAACAACGTTCTTCACAAGGTTGTTGAAACTGTAGATGTGCGGTTCGATGAAACTAATGGCTCGCAAAGCGAGCACCTACCTTCCGTGATAGATGAACCAGCACCGAGGATTCTATCAAGTTCAAGGCGATCGAGGATGTCATTCCTCATGAAGAATCTCTTGAAGAATTCATTCCGAACGTGAAGAACGTCGAGCTGATGCATCGAAGATAATCTGTCAAGAAAATGGTCTGAAGAAAATGCCGATCAAATTCCTCGACGACAACCAGCTCATCCTCGCGTTGCAAAAGGAGTGCAAGTTGAAAAGATCATCGATGACATTGAAGAACCAGGTCCTCTCACATGCTCAAAAGCTTCACATTTATCTAACTTTTGTGGGCACTATGCTTTTGTCTCTATCACAGAGCCCACTAAGGTAGATGAAGCATTTCTGGAGCCTGAGTGGATTCAGGCCATGCAAGAAGAATTACATCGATTCGAGCTCAACAACGTCAGGAACTGGTCAAACGTCCAGATCCTCGCAAACATAATATCATTGGCACAAAGTGGATCTACCACAACAAGCAAGATGAAAATGGCCTTGTGGTGAGGAATAAGGCACGACTTGTAGCTCAAGGCTACACACGGAGTTGAAGGAATTGATTTCGATGAAACTTTTGCACCTGTTGCTAGACTTGAGGCTATTCGCATATTACTTGCTTATGCTAACCATCATGATATCACTTTATATTAAATGGATGTGAAAAGTGCATTCCTCAATGGTAAGCTTGAGGAAGAAGTATATGTTGCTCAACCCCCAGGTTTTGAAGATCCCAAGAATCCTGACAAAGTCTTTAGACTCAACAAGGCCCTCTATGGCCTCAAGCAGGCCTCTCGGGCGTGGTATGATACTTTGAAGGAATTCTTTGTGAAGAATGGCTTCACAACCGGTTCACTCGACCCTACTCTCTTTACTAAATCTTATGATGGTGAACTATTTGTGTGCCAAATATACGTTGATGATATTATCTTTGGCTGTACTGACCAACGTTATAGTGATAAATTTGCCTATATGATGAGTGAAGAATATCAAATGTCTATGATGGGAGAGTTGAAATTCTTCTTAGGTCTTCAAATTCGTCAACAACGCAATGGAATATTCATATCTCAGGAGAAATACCTTAAGGATGTTCTGAGGAAATTCGGAATGCAAGATTGCAAAGGCGTCAAAATTCCTATGCCCACAAATGGTCATCTATGCACTGATGAAAATGGCATTGACTTCGATCACAAGGTATACCGCTCCATGATTGGTTCTTTATTGTACTTATGTGCATCTAGGCCAGATATAATGCTTAGTGTTTGCATGTGTGCCCGATTTCAAGCTACACCGAAGGAATCACACCATAAGGCTGTGAAGCATATTCTTGATATCTAGCTCACACACCAACACTAGGGTTATTGTACCCCAAGGGCTCTACTTTTGATCTCATTGGATATTCTCGACTCGACTATGTTGGTTATCGTGTGGACCGCAAGTCAACATCTGGTACTTGTCATTTCCTCGGACGATCTTTGGTCCATTGGTCCTCGAAGAAACAGAATTGCGTATCACTTTGTCATTGCGGAAGCCGAGTACATTGCTCTTTGGTTCTTCTTGTGCTCAATTGCTGTGGATGAAGCAAACTCTCAAGGACTACGGCATCAACGTGAAGAATGTGCCTCTCATCGTGACAATGAGAGTGCCATCAAGATTTCTCACAACCCGATTCAAAGACTCAAGACAAAGCACATTCAGATTCGTCATCATTTTCTTCGTGATCATGTGTTGAAGGCGACATCTTTATTGATCACGTGAAGATCAAGAACAGCTAGCCAATATCTTCACAAAGCCCTTGGATGAGAAGAGATTTAGCAAGTTGCGGTGTGAGCTAAATATCTTAGAATCTTGAATGTTCTTTAAAAGGACACACATCCCGACACTTATGCAAAATTGATGACTTAGATGTGCAACACATGAAGAAACGTTTTCTTCAATCAATGAAGAATAACACTCTAAGTGTGAAGAAATTAATGAAGAATTTGATTCTCGAGAACCCTCGACAATTGTGCGTGGTGTCGAAATCATCATTCTTATCTGGCGTTCCTCGAAGAAAAGTTGCATACTTCTTGAGAGAATTAGATTGTTCAAATTCCTCAAGCTGAAGAATATGGCGAGGCGGTAAGATGCCACGTAAAGGAGGAAAGAGGCCTGAGGTCATGACTGCGTTTGAAATACCTGAGGACATCTATGCTGACTATTGCACACCTGATGAGGCCAAGTCCGAAGAAGAAACAGGTTGCCTTCCAAGTGCCATCTGACGATGAAGCTGATGATGATGAACTTGCGGAAATCATCAGAGACAAGCAAGTTAGGGCCGCTAGAGCCAAAGGCACACCTGTGCCACTGCTTTTGGATCCAAGAGCGATCCTCGATTACATTGATCTCTTGCACAAGGACCCAAACACCCCTATGCCTGATTTTCATTTGACTCCTGGCCAAAGTCACATGCTGACCCATTTCATCACTGAAGAGAAATGGAAATTTGAGAAGGCTAGGCAGATCAAGAAGGCTCAGTTCAGGAAAGATAAGTTCCTGAGGAAAAACGTTGTCAAAATGACAACCGATGAACTCCTCAAGATCGATCTGAAATCAAAGCCCTCGTGATGACTTCGATGCTTATTATGCTTGATTGGCGAGGAGCCAAAGTCGATTTGTCAACCCGACTAAGAAGTTCACCAATGTTGCAGCTCCAACGCAACAAGAAGTTCCTCAGTGGAGCCTCTGCTCAGCCCTCTTGAAGAAAATGCCAAGACTGGCGATGATTTTCAACTCTTTGAAGAAAATGCTAGTTCCGGTGATGACTCCATTCCGGTATTTGAAGAAATTGCGTGGCATCCACTAGTGGTGCGCTCAAGAAGCCCGAAGAAGTCAGGGCAACATCGATCGATTGAGTGAGGAAATTCAAACAGATTCCTCAGCTCCTCCCGCGCCTACACCAACTCCTATCTTTCCATCTGCATCAGATGTGAAGAAGATCAAGGCTGCAGAGCGAGCTGCAGCGAAGAAAAGGAAAGATTCAGCTGCTTCAGAATCTTCAGCTCCAAAGAAGATGAAGCCTATGACCAGCTCGTTTGAAAATCCGATTGATGCTGTTCCGATTTCCACCATGCCATCAAAGGACCTTGTTCCTTTTGGTGAAGACTATGTGATCCCTAGCGGATCTAATGAAGAAAATCATCCTGCTGCTTCGTCAGAGCAGATTGATGAAGAAATTGAAGTGGATGCGATCCCTTCACCTCCTGTTGTTTCCTCGCCAATGCCTCAGTTCACAGCTGAAGAGGCTGGCATTGAAGAAATTGAAGATGAAGACGTGGATATTGGATGCACTACGCCAGTGATGAATGATGACTTTTGAGAAAGTCAGCATTCCAATTCTCCTCTCTTCACCCCAATACAACAAATACCTCAGTCCCCTGCACCAACCGTTCAACTGGACTCTGAAGAAACTCATCCCACCTCGTCTATGCATGAAGAAATTCCAGCCACTAGTGCTGAAGAACCTGATGATGCTGATCCTTTGAACACACGGACTGCAAATGAAGAGGAACCAGAAATTCCTCAGCCTGAAGAACCTGAGATTGCGATTCCTGAGGTAGTGATGCAACTCAGTGACACTCCTCTGCCAAAACCAAAGGATCCATTCTCGCGCAAGCAAAAGTTCAAGGCTAAAGACTTCTTTGGCGAGCATGTTTTCTTCACTGATTACAACCCATATGACTCTGCTCGCATAAGGAAGAGGCGTTTCTGGACTGCTAGTCAAGCCAACTTTTATTCCTCTGTGCTATTCGACAAAGACAAAGTCTTCGATCACGCACACATTCCTCATGTGGACATGGAATCTCTGCCAGGCTTCGAGCCAATCCTCAGTGTTCTTCACGATGCTAGATTGCTGAATTTCTGCACTAACATCTGTGATTGGAATGAAGAACTCATTCTTCAATTCTATGCAACGCTGCACATCACAGGAAATTCTGAAGATGTGAACTCATGGGTTCTGGACTGGATGTCAGAAACTACTCACTACAAGGCACCAGCAACTGAATTGCTTCATGCCCTCCCACTCAGTCCTCCCCTTGATGGTGCTCGTTGCGTCTACAATGAACCTGAGCTTACAAATCATTACATGCAAGTCTTGATGAAGCCTTTGAAGCTGTGGCAGGCCCTCGAACCAAATTCCTCGTCAAGGAATTTCTTGTATGTGCCTCGGACTGTCTATCGCATTACGATGAAGACAATGAGTCCTATCAAAGGTCATGACTCAAATGATGAAGAAGTCGTTGGCATCATGAAGAATATGCTCTTCAATATCATTCATGGCGTTCCCATAAACTTCCATGATTTCTTCATGAGGACTCTGGCGAATATTGCTATGTCACCATTTGAGCTGAAGCCTTATGCACCATGGATTATGAGGTTCATCAGGACAAGGTCTTCACTCAGTTACAAGGCTGATACTCTGAACCATTGCATCTACTTGCCTCCAATTGAAGTCCTCAAATGGACATTTTCATCAGCTGATAACAAAGGCAAGGCAACTGCTGTGATAGATGAAGGCATTCGTCCATTGGATGGTCAATTTCGCAAGGCTGCATCCTACTCCACAAATGATGACTTTGCTACACATGACTCTGCCGCCAACAACTCTGCCAAGCTAAATCCTCAAGCCACAACACCCAGGGTGATGACAAATCGTGAGTTACTCCTCAGTCTTCATCAGAAAGTTGATCGCAATCATAAATGGGTCAAGCGTCAGTTTGGTTCAATTCTTCACAACATGACCTCAACACACAATGCAGTGAAGAAAAACCAATACTACCTCCATGAAACCTTCAACCGTACCTGGGCTTTTCTATCTCATGTCTACAACGCAGAAGATCTGAAGAAAATGGGTCTCAAGGAAGAATTTGGTGGTCTGCACCTCCATCAAGAAATACAAGAAGGTCAAGGTTCCTTCCTTGGTGGCTAGCTCCTATTCTTCATCACGCGACAACGATGAAAATGAAGACTTGGGCGACACTGCGGCAGCCCTACTACAACAACCGACCCGACAACGCCTGGCGCTCCTCCATCAACTTGATAATCTTTAGGGCGTTAGTCCTCGGCCGATCCTTTTGGTCATTCGATGACAAAGGGGAGAAATTTGAGTTAGTCTTCAAGCGGGTCTATTATATGGGCGTTTTTACGCTAAGTTACAACTCTCGCTCTTGAAACTTTTATTGGATCGAGTTGTAATCTTAAACCCGATGGTGCTCGATACTTTTGATGTGTTCCTCTGCATGCTTATTCTTCGTTATATGTTAATACGCATCTTTGAATTACATCATCACCATATTTCATCATGCATTTCAAATTCTTCATATTATATGTCAAATCGTGTATGAATTACAAGATATAGGGGAGATCTCCATGATTCAACTCTTCAAATGTGCATTGCCTCAAAAGCAAATTCCTCACTATGCACATCTTGGGGAGTTCTTCTATATCTTGCAATCAAATTCCTCAATATCAGTATTTACACTTCATATGTTTATCCCGTTGAAAACTTAACCTATATTGTCATCAATCACCAAAAGGGGAGATTGTAAGTGCATCTAGTGCCCTTAGTGATTTTGGTGTATTGAAGACTTATAGGTTAAGGGACTAATGAGTTTATGAGTGTACACAGGTCTATAAGTCTATGAGGAGTTTGATATTTCTGAGAGAAAGTCGACCCCTAAAAATGAAGTTCTTCGTCAAGAAGACTTTCAAGACTTTGAAAGTGAAGAAATTGGTGTGACCTTGAAGACTTGGTATTCATTTGAGGAACATGAAGCGTGAAGACTTTTGTTTTCGTAGTTTCATTTTCTCTTTCTTGAGTCATAGGAAAACACGTCTTTCGTTAAAGGGGTCGAGGAAATACTAAGGAAATTTTTCCATGTGATGCTCAACTCAAAATCCTACACCTACCAATCCCTTGAGTGAAGCCTTTGGAAATCTCATACAGATTCAGTCAATTTCTTGATGGATGAGACAAAGTTCTTACAGTCTTGAGAATTTATTCGACCGAGGAGTTAGGAATTCGCCCTTGATCTTGGATTGCCTACGATGAGAACATAATAGCCCCGAGGAATTTGAGAGTCAAATTTTCGACCGTTGTTGTCAGGCGCCACTGTCCCAAAATATCTTATCCACCTAACGGTCATATCATTGAAGGGCATTTATGTCTTATCATGTCGGGCTGCTCCCTAGGCTATAAATAGCCGCCCCTACAACCACTAGCTGGTTGGCTGCTCGAGAAACTGACACTTGTCATTTAAGAGCATCCCATCCTCGAGGACTTTGAGTGAAAATCATCGAGTGAGGAAAACCCAAAACCAAACCCTACAAACCCAAAGTGATTGAGCATCCTTCGAGAGATTGATCCTGCGTGGATCCGACGCTTATTACCTTTGAAGACTGTGCTTCTTCCGCACGGTTAGGCGTCATGGTCTAGAGCATCCAAGAGGAATTGTGGATCACCGAGTGACCAAGTCTGTGAAGGTTTTGAAGTCGCCTGAAGACTTACCACGAGTGATTGGACGAGGTCTGTTGAGGATATAGCTACTAAGTATAAACCGGCCAGGAGGGCCCGGTTCACCTTAGACTGTGTTGAAGCCCATGAAGGTCTTGAAGATGGCGTTCAACTAGTAAAGCTTGGAAGCCCACGGCCCAAAGGCGGATTAGGGCCCGTAGTGGTAAACCGCCATGATTATGTAAACTTGTAACATAAGTTAGAAAGGAGAGAGACCGAGCCGGACACTTTGTATAGGTCGGCTCGGGACTCTGTAGACCGGCCAAGGCGTCAACTTTGTGTATAAAGGGACGACCCGTGGCGATTCAGGAGAGAGAACAACAACTCGAGGCCTAGGCGAAGCTTATTTGCTCCCTAGTCATCGAAACCACATCAATCCCATCACAACTAGACGTAGACTTTTACCTTCATCAAAGGGGCCGAACTAGTATAAACTCTTGTGTCTTTGCGTCCGCTTTAACCCCTTCAAGTTAACCCGTAGCGATGGCTCCACGACTAAGTCCTTTCACGAGGACATCTGCCGTGACAAAACCACGACAGTTGGCGCCCACCGTGGGGCTATCGCACGATGGTTTGATGATCTTGGAGGGCAAGTTCGAAGGACTCGAAGGCTATCTTGTGGGCGGATGACCAAGAGTCGTCGTGGCAAGCTCTACATCGATGGCGAGGATGGGGCCCCGAGGCGGCTCAATCGAGTCTGGTACCGGGTCCCCTTTGGTGGCATACACGTTTTCATCGAAGATTGGTGAGCAGGGCTGGCCGGACATCCGCACCGACCTCGTCGAGGCGGCTCGACATAACGAGATCTGCCCAGTTAAACCGCCGTGAAGCGGCGCCGTGGGAGTCATCCACGGAGGAAACCATGAGGACGAATCGGGATATGGTAGCGAGACCGTCGTCTATTCCGGTGACGAGTCCTCGACCGGAGAAACCAAATCATTGTACCAGTTGCAAGACGACCAGATGAGGGGCTGTTCCGATGGCGATAGTATTCCGGACCCCTCCGATCTGCCCAACCGGGTTGGAATATTCATGGCGGTACACAAGCAGCGCTTCACTCTTCGATTATTGCGGCAATGATCGCCGGTTCAACGATGGCGGCAGCTGCGGGGCAGGAGGCCTGTCGGCGCCCGCCGCTCAAGTTTTATCAGATCTGTTTGATCGTTAGTGCGCTCATGGCAAAGGCTAACCGGCGGATCGGGGCGCTCATAATGCGAGATTGCGAATGTGAAGGAACAAATCACTCGAGCTAAAGCGGATCTAGCATTGCAGACGCCAGATGACGGCGAGCGGGCCGCTTTAGATGCGTGAGCTTATAGGCTCATGTTGGATTAGAACCGTCACATGAAGTCATGAAGAGGAAATCAGATCCCGTTTGCCTTCATTTTGAAGCCGAGACCTCTTCAACACCCGGGAGCGGAACCAAGAATCGCCGGTGGTAAACCGGCGGAAGCACTGGACGGCGCGCCGTCCAGCCCCGCAATAGATCTGCTCGCCATAACACCGGTGTGCCTCGAGGCTATGCAAACACCTCCGTGTCACTACTCCAATCCTATGGACAATCTTGTCGCTGCCGCTTCATGATTGGAGGCCATCCCGATCGAAGGAGATTCTCCATGAGCGAGAGAGACACGCCGGGTTAAGGAGCTTCTTGAACCGCTTTGATCAACAGAAGCATACTCGATACCGTGACCGGATTCATTCCACCCCACGCCCGAGAAGGAGCTACAGCAGCGTATGGATGAACCGGTGTGTCGAGCAACGACAAAGACCGTGAAATGCCCATGGCCATAACCCGGCAGCGGTATTCGCGATGCTCGTGAAGTGGTGGACCGGCCCGCACGACGCGAAGGAGGCCGAGTTAGCACCTGAAGCGAGGCGCGTCCGCCACGCCGGTTCGCCCCACCACCTCGGTCGAGCCAGAGTCGCTTCTAGCTTGGGGTGCCTGTTTGATCCCGCTTTACGCAAGCGCGCTTGCCCAAAGACTTCAAGGGTCCGCGCAAGGTGCCAAATTACACCGCAGATTTACCTCCGAAGCATGGATAGAGAGCTATGAGATGGCCATGGAGATGCTAGATGTGGATGAGGCCGCGTGTGCAAAGTATTTTACCATGATGCTTGAAGGGACGACTCGTACTTGGTTAAAGAGCTTGCCGCCTAATTCTATCAGTTCATGGGCCCAGTTGCGAACCCGGTTTATCCAGAATTTCAAAGATACCTGTAAGCAGCCCATGTCCGTTGTGGACTTGGCTGCTTGTGTCCAGGGGGAAGGGGAGTCAACAACCCATTGGGTATGCCGCGTTTCGGAAATCTTGCACTCGTCAGATCGGATCAACGCTGACTCTGCGATCTTAACCTCGGAGGGCAATCGCGGTTTGACCTCACGAAGTTAAAGTTAGCGCATGAAGCGATTTTGTAATGACATGGGAACTCTCATGGGCGCTTTAGTGAAGTATGCTGATTCTGATAGTACCAAGGATCCCGAGTCTGACGATGACAAGATAGGGAAGGGAAGGAAGAACAACAACTCCAAGGGCCAGCAACATCACTCAGCAGGTAATGGCAAGCGTAAAGCGGATGGCAACATGGACTTTGTAGCTAATACCAACGCGCAGGACAAGGGCCAGTGGCGCAAGGGTAAACAACCGAATCAAAGTGGAGCGCCTAATCCCAATCTGGACCGCTTGAACTATCTATTGAATCAACCCTGTCCGAAGCATGGGACGAAGGAGACGCCAGCAAACCACCTCTGGAAGGATTGCTACATTATGTAGGAGTTCAAGAGTTCTAATGCTTTCCGGTATGATCACGGCTCTGGCGGCGGTTCAGGATCCGGGCCGGGTTACGGTGGAGGAAATTCTGGTTCAGGATTTAATGGTAATCCGGGCGGACAGAACAATCAGAATAGTCAGAATAACCAAGGTGGTTACAACCACCACCAGCAGCAGCAGTCGGGTTATCAGAGCCATCCGAAACAGTTGAACAGTGGCCAATATCACGTTTTCACAACTAGCTTGGATAAGCGAGACCGAAACTTCACAAGCGGCGGTGAATTTGTTGATCCGGCGTACCACGTTATTTACGCTGGTCGGAACAGCCAATCGTGTGGAGCGGGGAGGATCACCCTCTTGGGTTGACAATCCGGGCCGGTGGCATTGGTGGTAGCCCTCGTGGGAGGTTATAAGTTCACCAAAGTGCTCATGGATGGAGGGAGCAGTATTAATATCCTGTACTATGAGACATTCCGCCGTATGGGGCTATGAGACAAAATTTAAAACCGTCTAATACGGTGTTCCATGGTGTGGTACCTGGTAAGTCTGCATACCCTGTTGGCAAGATAGCTCTTGAAGTGGCTTTTGGGGATGATCATGATTCCCGATCAGAGACACTGACCTTTGAGGTGGTGAAAATCCGGAGCCCATATCACACCCTGTTTGGGCGGCCGGCTTATGCCAAGTTCATGGCACGACCTTGTTATATCTATTTACAGCTCAAGATGCCGGGTCACAAGGGGACAATAACGGTTCACGGAAGCCGCAAGATTGCTTTGGAATGTGAGGAAGGTGATGCGGCCTATTGTCACGCCCAAGATGCGACCCTATCCAAAAGGAACTCGAAGGTCCCACCAAGGATAGAAGCGCATCTTGAAGACGCTTTTGCAAGGTGGATATCATTACATCAACATTACATAATAGATGGGGATACATACATAAGGCACAAATGCCACAAGAATACATCAACATCATATACAAGAACAACATCCGACTACGGATGAAACATAAACAGAAGCTCAAATGACATCCACCCTGCTAGCCCAGGCTACCGACCTGGAACCTATCCCCTGATCGAAGAAGAAGCAGAAGAAGAACTCCAAAACAAGCAAGCATCGCTCTCGCGTCAAGATCATCGCATAAACCTGTACCTGCAACTGGTGGTGTAGTAATCTGTGAGCCACGAGGACTCAGCAATCCCATTACCATGGGTATCAAGACTAGCAAAGCTTAATGGGAAAGGAAGGGATAAAGTGGTGAGGTTGCAGCAGCGGCTAAGCATATATGGTGGCTAACATACGTAAATGAGAGCGAGAAGAGGAACAAAGGAACGGTCGTCAACTAGTAATGATCAAGAAGTGATCACGAACTCCTACTTACGTCGACCATAACCCGAAACCGTGTTCTCCTCTCGATCAACCCGAAAAGAGACACTCACGGTTACGCACACGGTTGGTGTATTTTAGAAGAGTTTGCTTCAAGTTTACTACAACCGGATATTAACAAATTCCCATCGCCACATAACATGGGCACGGCTCTCGAAAGTTTATACCTGCAGGGTGTCCCAACTTAGCCCATGATAAGCTCCGCGATCAACGAAGGATATTCCTTCTCCCGGGAAGACCCAATCGGTCTCAAATCCGGCTACAAGACATTTCGACAAAGAATAAAACAAGACCAGCAAAGCCGCCTGATGTGCCGACAATCCCGATAGGAGCTGCACATATCTCGTTCTCGTGGCAACACCGGATGAGACTAGCTACGAGTAAAACCAGCCCTCAAGTTGCCTCAAGGTGGCCCCGCAGTAGTTTCGGTTCGAACCAAAGCACTTAGAGAAGCACCGGCCGGGGGGCTAAATAAAGATGACCCTCGAGAGAGCGACTCCCAAGGGAAAAGTAGGTGGTGGTGAGGCAAATGGTAAAACCAGGGTTGGGCCTTCTTTGAGGAGTCTTATTCAAAAGCGAATGTCAAGGGGTCCCATAAATCACCCGACCAGCGTTAGGGACGCAAAATCCGGGAACATAATACCGATATGATGGAAACTAGGGCGGCAAGAGTGGAACAAAACACAGGCATAAGGCCGAGCCTTCCACCCTTTACCAAGTATATAGATGCATTAATTAAATAAGATATATTGTGATATCCCAACAAGTAAACATGTTCCAACAAGGAACAACATCTCCATGTTCCAACAAGGAACAAACTTCATCTTCACCTGCAACTAACAACGCTATAAGAGGGGCTGAGCAACGCGGTAACATAGCCAAACAATGGTTTGCTAGGAAGGGTGCAAAAGGTTAGAGGCTGACATGGCAATTTGGGAGGCTTGAGGAACAAGTGATAGGTAGCGCAGCATAGCGATAGAACGAAGCAACTAGCATAGCAATGATAGTAGTGAGATCCAGGGTAGCGGTCATCTTGCCTGAAATCCCGCTAGGAAGAAGAACGAGTCCATGAAGAAGACGAAGCCACGAAGACGAACCAAGCGTAGACGAACGAATCCTCACGATCGCAACGAAACAGGAACTAACAAGAAGAAACACACAACATAGTAAACACACCACACATAGACAAGACATGATGCACAACCAAGCATGATGCATGACAAATCTAGATGAAGCTACTCATGGCAAGAGATGATGCAAACAAGAGCAACACATCAAAGCAAGTTTAAATGAGGCCGGGAACAACATATAACAATTCCGGTAAGTCCTCATATGCAAATTTCGAAATTGGTCCAGATCTGAATAAATCTTATGTTCAAGTTGTTAAACAGCAAGTTAAGATGCACCAAGATGATCTACACGAGATTCTAGTCAAGTTACATATAAAGTTCATTAGATTCGGAGCTACGGCCTAGAAGATATGAGCAAAACAAGTTAAACATGGCATTGATGCAAAATGCATACAAACATCAAGCAAACACCTCAAAACAAGGATGCAACATGATAATATGAAGATACATGCAATTCTAAGCAAGTTTCATGTAGAGCACACTCAAAACGGAGCAACAGTTCAACACATACACATGAAACAAGTTATAGCAACAATCTGTCCAAAACAGCAAGTAGGCATATTGCAAGCACCAAAACAACATGCTACAGCACCTCAACGTAATAACAAAAGGCATGGGCATGATGTACAGGTAAAGCATGACAAAACATGAACACTGAGCTATCTCCATAAATCACTAGAACATGCTCAAATACACATGGCAAGATTGCAAATAATAACAGTTTCAGACTTATCAGGAAATAACATCAGGTTGCAATGTTTAGAGCTATCAAACAACATGTTACATGAACTTATCATGGCAAACAAAGGCATGTCGTGAATCTACTAATTGCATAGAACAAAAGTCCTTTACTGACCATAAGCCACAAAGGATCAGAAAATATGATGGCACCCATGCAAACATGGCAAGTTATATTACAGATTCATACATGGCAGGAACAACGATAAGTAGGCATGTTGGTGAGCTTGAACCACTCACCACAGAGCAATACATGGCATGGCAAGGAAACTCACAGTAAGGAGACATGTTTATGAAGCTAAGCATGGAAATAGCAAGTTCATAGAGTGCATGGATCACTAACAACAACCTTGGCAAAATTGAATAACATGTAAACAACCTGCCAGGAAACATTTTATAGCAAAAGTAGAGCTCGATTGACTCAAGCTAGACTACTCCATAATTGCAAACAGGGGCATGGATGGATAGAGCAAGACATGTATAACAAAACATCCTTACTGAAGTATCTCAAAATATGCATGGATCTCTCGGTAGCATCAAGTTTACATGGCATAAAAATATCGTGAGTGAGGGCTGAAATCAGCAACATCATGAAGCCTAGTTTGCATGCTTGTGCTAGTCACCACAGAGATCACAAAAATACATGGCATACACCCCTGTAAAGATGGCATGGCATAGTACAAAACACATGTAGGACTCAAGTTCATAGGATGCACACATCAATCATGGCAAAAATGACAAATCACCAAGTTATACCAGTTTCAGCAGATTAACATCACATAGCACTCTTGCAACGAAGATTCAAGCATCAAGATGAGCTCAAATGAATATGATGCAATGGAATGAAATGATGTACTCATCGATACGAACAATTTGACATATTACACGCACGAAACGGAGCTAAGGATGCAGAGTTATGATGCGATGAATATGGCTAGAAAAAATAGCAGAAAATGACTAAGACGAAAACGGGGTCAACCTTAGGGTTCGCCCGGATCCAGATCCGGGCTTGGAGGACGAGGCGGGCTGGCTCGCCGGAGGCGGAGGCCTTGGCGGCGATTGGCGCCGCCACGGGCGGGCGGCGGCAGGCGGAGGAGGCTGGGCGGGCCGAGGCACGGCGCTGGGCAAGGAGGCGGCGGCTGGCGGGGACAGCAAGCGGCAATGGTCGCGGGCGGGCAAGGGAGCCGGGCGAGGGCGGTTAGCGGGACGAGGCGGAGGCGGCGGACGGCGGGCGGGCGACGACGGCGGCACTGCCCGGGCGGCGGGCGGAGGCGGAGGCGCTGGGCTTCAGGCCGGTTGGCTCGGGCGGGCGGCCTCGGGCCTCGAACCCCCTGGCAAGTAAGGCGCTGCCCGGGAGAGGCTGGGAGCGGTGGCGGTGCAGGTCGGACACGTCCGCGCGACGTGGACGTGTCTTGTGGCGTGAGGAGGAGATTTTAGGTTAGGGTGGAAGAAGACCCGGGATTTTCGAGGGAGGGGGAGTTTATATAGGTAGAGAGAGCTAGGAAGCTCCAAATGAGGTGCGGTTTTCGCCCACACAATCGTGATCGAACGACCGAGAGCATGGAGAGGAGTTTGCTGGGTTTTGGGCCACTTTGGAAGGGGTGTTGGGCTGCAACTCAAAGAGGGCTTCACGGTTACCCGGTTAACCGTTGGAGTACCAAACGACCTCCAAATGATCCGAAACTTGACAGCGGTTCACGGGTGCTATACCAAGGTCGCTTGACAAACCTCGGGCCATTCCGAGAAAGTTTAATACCCGACAAGAAAAGAGGTAAAAGGCGGCCGGAGACATAGGAGTGCCGGATTGCAAAACGGACAACGGGAAAATGCTCGGATGCATGAGACGAACACGTATGCCAATGCGATGCACATGATGACATGATATAAAATGCAGATGATGACATGGCAAAGTGCAACACGCAAGCAAATGACATGGCAAGGACGACGAATAACTGGCAGACACCTGGCGCATCGAATCCGGGGCGTTACACCTATGCAGAGTCGGTTTGTGCTACAGAGGAGTTGAAATATTATAAGGACAATGTTGATCCGGCGGACATGACCCCTTTGAAGAAGCCGACTACAGAGCATGATCCGGATTTAAAGTTCAAATCGGCGGCTGAGACTAAGCTTGTTGACTTCGTGCTGGCGATTCGTCCAAGCGATTCACTATCGCCAACTTGGACCCGAAATAGGAAAGCACGCCATCGAAGTTCATCCGTGAGAATCGACATTTTTGCATGGAAGCCTTCGACATGCCGGGTGTACCGAGGAACTCGCCGAGCACACTCTTAATGTTGATCCCAAGTACAAACCGGTGAAGCGGTTTCCCACGGTTTAACGAAGAAAGGCGCAAGGCTATTGGAGAAGAGGTGGCGTGCTCTTAGCGGCTGGTTTTATCGTTGAAGTCTTCCATCCGAGTGGCTTGCTAATCCGGTGCTGGTTCTTAAGAAAACGGCACTTGGCGCATGTGTGGATTACAGATCTTAACAAGGCTTGTCCAAATAGATCCTTTGCCTCCCCGCATTGACCAGATTATTGATGCCATGCGGGTTGTGAGCGTTTGAGCTTTTTGGATGCATATTCTGGGTATCATCAGATCAAAATGGCGGTTAAGGACTAGGAGAAAACATCGTTTATCACTCCCTTTGGAGCCTTCTGCTATGTATCTATGCCTTTTGGGCTCAAGAGCGCCCAAGCAACTTATCAACGCTGTGTACAGAATTGCCTGCATAAACAGATCGGCCGTAATGTGCACGCCTATGTTGATGATATTGTGGTCAAGTCAAGGGAGAAGGAGACGCTGATTGATGATTTGAAGGAAACCTTTGACAACCTGCGGGTTTACAAGATGATGCTCAACCCGCCAAATGTGTCTTTGGTGTTCCGCGAGCAAGTTATTGGGTTTTCGTGTCCAACAGGGAATTGAAGCTAATCCGGATAAGATTACGGCTATTACCTCCTGGCTAAACCGAAGTGTATCAATGATGTCCAGCGTTTGGCAGGCGGATTGCCGCCGAGCGGTTTATCACCGCCTCGGAGAGAAGGCTATCCTTTGTACCGATGCTGAAAAAGATGATCGGTTTGTGCGAGTCCAAATTACCGATGAAGCGTTGAGGAATTAAAGCGGCGATTAGCTAATCCACCCGTTCTTGCAGCTCCAATCGACAAAGAACCGTTATTACTATACGTGGCGGCTAATGCTCGTGCATTAAGCGTGGCTATTGTGGTAGAGCGCAAAGAAGCGGGCAAGGAATATCCGGTTCAGCGGCCGGTTTACTATATTAGCGAAGTGCTTATTGAATCCAAGCAACGGTACCGCATTGGCAAAAGCTAGTATACAGAGTTTTATGGCGGCCGGAAGCTTAAGCAATACTTCCAGGCCATCCGATCACAAAGTGGTCACTCTGCTCCTTTGGGCGATATAATTGATCAGGAAGCGATCGCCGGATTGCTAAGTGGGCTATAGAGCTTGGGCCGCACGGATTGAAGTATGTGCCTCGAACGGCGATCAAAACTCAAGCACTTGTGGATTTCGTCAATGATTGGACGGAGTTACAGCGCTCAAGAGAAGCCGGATCACACCTATTGGACGATTCATTTTGATGGATCCAGCAATTGAGGGCTCGAGGGTGGAGTCGATTAACTTCCCCACGAGGTGACAAGTTCATACGCTCTCCGCTTAATGTTCCCTTGTACTAACAATGCAGCTGAGTATGAAGCTTTGCTCCATGGTCTTTGGATGGCAAAGGAGATGAATCTTAGCCGGGTTAAGTGCTTCGTGACTCGGACTGGTGGCTCAACAGTGTCCGGCACTTGGGATTCCAAGGATCCACTCATGGCAGCCTATCGTCGTGAGGTGGACATTGTTGCGAGTCACTTTAAGGGTTATCGTGGATCACGTGGATAGACGGAAGAACGAAGCGGCGGACGCTTTAAGCAGGTGGGATCTCAACAGAACCGTCCCGCCTAACGCCTTTTTGATGTTCTGCATAACCCGTCGGTCAAGCTCCCCGGTGAAGCGGATTTGGCTATTCTGATCCGGAGGCGCAGATTGGTGGCAGCCCGCATGTCATATCGATTGGACCGTTCCTTATCTTGCGTACATGAACCGGGCGAGTTGCCCTCCGCCAGCAGATAGTCCGCGATCCAAGTCCATGACCATTATCAATGGCGAGTTGCATCATTGCGATGTATCGGTAGCGTTTCAACGCTGTGTGTCCCCTGAGGAAGGCTGTGAAATTTTACGCGAAATCCACGAAGGGGATTGTGGTCACCACGCCGGTTCAAAGTCTCTGGTAGCTAAGGCGTTTCGTCACGGTTTCTACTGGTTGACGGCTCATGCTGCTGCGGAGGATCTAGTTAAACGGTGTGATGGCTGTCAGAAATTTTCAAGGCGTGCTCATGTGCCGGCTCAAGAATTGAGGATGATTCCAATTACTTGGCCATTTGCGACTTGGGGGCTGGATATGGTCGGACCTTTCAAAAGGTCCAAGGACAAGAAGACCCACCTCTTGGTGGCGGTTGACAAATTTACCAAGTGGGTTGAAGCGGAGCCCGTTAGCAAGTGTGATGCAGCCACGGCGGTTCAGTTCATTAAAAAGGTGATTTTCCGGTTTGGCTTTCCACACAGTATCATTACTGATAATGGTACCAACTTGTCCAAAGGCGCTATGAAGGATTTTTGTGAGCGTGAGCACATCGGCTTGATGTATCGTCAGTAGCTCACCCACAGTCCAATGGACAAGCAGAACGGGCTAATCAAGAGATCTTGAGAGGCATCAAGCCCCGGCTTATGGTCCCTTTGCAGAGGACACCGGGTTGTTGGGTAGAAGAACTACCATCTGTGTTATGGAGTATCAACACTATGCCCAACAGATCCACAGGATACACACTGTTCTTTATGGTATATGGAGCGGAGGCGGTTCTCCCCAGTGACATCCGTCATGACTCACCTCGTGTGGCAGCTTATGTTGAAGCGGACAATGAGACGGCACGGCAAGACGATTTGGACCTGTTGGATGAGGAGCGTGACATAGCAGCTGCCCGCTCGGCGATTTACCAACAGGATCTTCGTCGTTACCATAGTCGCCGGTCGAACCGAACTTTTCAAGAAGGAGATTTGGTGCTTCGCTCATCCAAGACCGGTGGTATGCACAAGTTATCCCCACCTTGGGAGGGACCTTCGTGGTCAGCAAGAATCGCACAACGGGTCATACTATCGATCGATATTCGAGAGCATAAAGACTCACACACGTCCGAGGAGGAGACCAACAGGCCGTGGAACATAGCTCATCTTCGGCCTTATTATACTTGAGCCATCGGCTCTACTCATGTACATATTATGACAATGTATATATTATGAATAAAGTAATAAACCGGAGCCTCGGCTAAAGCGGGTATCTGTTCATTACATCATGCGTGGTTACATGGAGTTGTTCTGTCTTAAAGCGGCCTCGGTTTACCCCCGAGTTTGCTTTTCAAAGGGCTTTATGATATCACTTGGGGCTTGGTCGGTATCGAACCAATGCAACACCTTTTGATAAGTAAAGCCACCAGATCACTTGGGGACATGGTCAAGTCTGAACCAACACGCCTCTTGATCGGCCTAAGGCCATAGAGTCACTTGGGGGCTTGGTCGAACCCGAACCATTGCCACGCCACTTGATCGGCATAATGCCACGGTTTCAGTTGGGGACCTGGCTGACTTGAACCATGGCTACACCTTATTGGGAGCTTGGTCGTGTCCGACCATGGTAACACCATCTAATCAGCTCAGTAAAGCCTATTTTTGCAAATGGTTTTATCATTGCCTTTGCTTCCATATTTTTTCATAACTGTTATTTGATTTTTGTTGCGTTTTTTAAACCGATAACATTCTTAAACCGGTTCAAACTGTCAATTGATGAATTCAGTCCATTTTAATCCGGAGATAATTTTTCGGTTTGACTTTTTTCGTTAAACATCCCATTATGGAGTAACAGGGGCTTGTCATGATTCGCACGGTTTACATGGTAAACCGAATTATAAACTGAGCTGTTTTCTCCTTTGACGGTAATGGTTTATACAACCTCCGCTTCAAGATTGGCTAAGCCAACTTCATGCCCAGCGATGGCGGTATTTTGTATCACAAATTTTGATTATATACCTCAATATTTCATTTCATATATATATGAACGTCACAAGCCATTTGGCGGCACAAAACCGCGTGGCGATTTAAGATTTTGTGATTGCAGCAATATAGATTGAAGGTTTCGATCATTCAATCAAAAGTATCAAGCACCCATGCACGAAGGCATATTAAAAGCAAAAGTGTTGGCTATCCTATTACAAGGCATTCAGAGGCCCAAAATTTGGAATTGCTTCACGGGCAGTTTTCGACGATCAACCGACTTGACGGATTAAGCTTCATTGCGGGTTGACGGAAGTAGATGGGTCGTCAAGCGCCGGTTCAACTTCTTCCTCCTCACCATCCAATGGCCGGAAGTCATTGGTGGTCCGATAATCGGTTAAAGCACGAAAGACAGCCTCTTCACTTATAAGCTCAGCCGGATCAACGTGGGGCGTAAGTGTGCTTACGGGTTGGTGGAACAAGGTTCGCACTTCGAAATAACAGCTTCAACCCGCTCGTTGTTCGCGTCGTAGAAGGAGCGGTGAACCGTCAGTTGGCCTCTTCGCCAGCTTGACTCGCCAGAGGACGATCTCCTTGTTACCCGTTTGAGAGCATCATTATCAAATACTTCGCCATTTTCTTGAGCATCGAGGAAGCCTTTGGCTATGTCACCGGATCAAGGTCACTATCCATGCTTTGGCGCGAGTTAGTGCCAATAAGGTGCCAGCCCGGCAGCAGATCGTTCAATTCTTCTATCGTCTTTGGTACCATAGATAGCCATCCAAGGTGTCCTTGATCGATGTCGGAGCTGCATTATCATAAGAAGTGGTGCAAATAACTCATTGGGTGCCGTATACAACTGTTCAATTAGCGATACGCGGCTTTGAGTTTCTTCCGCATGTCGAGCCGGATGAGCAATGCGCCTACCTATACCGGTTTAAGAAAGTTCAGTTAAACCGAGGAATTTCAAACGGAATATTCATCACAACCTTGGTGAAACGTTGCTTACCAAATATTACAGAGGTCATGGCATTGATTTGGCGCTTTAATCCGATGAGCTCTTCCGTCACCGGTTTAAGAGCTGCTTCAAAGATCTTCCGCCTGCTTTAGTAAGCCCGCCTTTTCAAGATCCCACCTGGGCCGGCAGACTTGAACCACTCCTTGAGTTGCTCCATGGTAGTCAAGGCGGTTTTCAGCTCATCCTTGGCCTTGGAGGTTTTCGCTTGTTGAGATTTCAGATTTTCTTGAAGATCATTGATTTGTGAGACTTGTTGGCGTATCTCACTCTGCAACAAAAGAGAGCATGTTAATATCTTCATTAGAAGTCCCAAGCGCATAACCAGTCATACACTTGGCACTTGGGGGCTAATGCGGATCATTTTTTATACTGATTATTGAAGTCCCATGGATTAATACAAGTGTTAATCATGGCACTTGGGGGCTAATGTGTGTTTGATCAGAAATATATAAGACAAAGTACTATGAACTATGCAAAGTCTCGGTTTGACTTTCTAGGGACAAACCGGCCCTTGGGGGCTACTATGCAATGAAGGTACGAGAGAAGGGCACAACTATTTACCTCATAGCGTTCCTTCATAAGATTTACTAAACTGGCTTCATAATCACGGCTTGTGTAGAGCCGGTTCAGGAAGCCAGAGTGAAGGTCTTGGGCAGAGAAATTGTTATAAGTTGACAGATCAATTTTTTCCTTCCCTTTGCTCATGGCAGCAAATTCTTCCTTGGCTGAGTGCTTTGATAGAGCAACCGGATTGCCAGGGGCGATGTATGCGGTGCCCGTAACTACGACATCATCATCTTTGGTCGGACTGGCCGAATTAGCATTTTCAACTGGGATTGGCGTTTTCATACCTGGGCTTGGCGGATCAACAGTTGAGTCCCGTTGTTCTGCTGCAGGAATCGGAGGAGCAGGAGGATGTGAAGTCTCAACTTGGACGTCCGGTTCAACCTATGGCGGATTAGCATTGGCATCTTGATTTTTCCCAGCAGAGTTGTCTTTAGCAACTTCGGGATTTTCACCATGATGCTCTGGAGTCTTCTCCGGATCAACATCCACATGAGGGTCGAGGGTCTTGGCCTTTTACTAAGTCGAGCCTTGGTGCTACAACATCAAGGGTTAGAATATGATAAACCGACAAATACAAGGAACAAATTAAGGAGTAATATACTTACCCAGAGCAACTTTGAGAGGAGGCACTGAGTGGTTGATGAACCGCCAGACGAGTTGGAAGAAGCACGTAATTCGGGTCGACGGATTGAGAGGGCATCGGAAGAAACCTTTCAAAGGATAACACTTTTCAGGAGAACAAGTCACCTCTGGACGACGTTTCCGGGTTGGTGTGTCAGCTAAACCGGACGACGTAATTTGTTGACCGCTAAGCCGGGTCGTACGGCGTTCTTCAGTTTGTTGTGTCTTCAAAGAAAATTTTGGATTCAAATGAGCATAGGAGTGAGATTGTTTCACTTTCCGGACTGTGCGGCGAATTATTTTAACCGGTACAAGATCAGAATCAGAAGAGAGAAGGATTACCTCAACAGGTTCTGCATGGCTGGCCTCAGCGTCATCCTGGGAATTGTAGCTGTCAATAAAATGAATGAAAAAAAACCAAGTGAGTCAAGCTCTACCTCAAGATCGATTCTTCATCTTCGGCGGTTCGAAGACTCGGCGGTTTTCCTCTTGCCGTTTTCTTGGTGGTCTTGGTCTTTGCACGAGGAACCCGGCGGTTTAGTTCGTTTCAAAAGGAGCTGTTAGCCTGAAAATTGTCTGAGAGGATTAATACAATCAATATGGAATCAAAGTCAGAGAGTAATGAGAGGAACCTTACCTCGGGCGGTTTGTTGGAGATGCGTAACGGAGCCAACCCGGTTTGGCTGCATGCGAGATCGGTTCATCGAGCATTTTCTTCACTGTTTGGTAACTTCAAGCTCGATTATTGATAATTCATGATGTCGTTGAGGATCTTTGACGTCACCAAGATATTCGTGCATCAATCCGGGCGGCGGCTTAATGGCAAGATGCCCCAAGAAACCCAAAGAGCGGACAAGGTCAATACCGGTTAAACCGTTGGCCATCGTGAGCCGGAGCTTGGTAATTTGAGGTGCAAAATTCTTCCGCTCTGCGGCGGTCAAGCCAAGGCAATGGGTGGCTGTTGCTAAGCGGTGAGGGCGATAACCCGGCAAGGATTTTCTCCGTTAGGAGCAGTGTTCGACAATAGAACCAGGTTTGATTCCAATCTTTAGGATGGCTATGATGTTTGGCGTGAGGGAAGTCCACTTCCTTCCTTTTTCGGATTGAAACGCCGCCAAGTTCGTGTTAGGACCATCCGAGAACTCAGACGGCGGTTCAAATGAATGAAATCTCAAATAACTCCACAGTTGGTTCTTCTTGAAGATAGACTTCACGAGAATACTTGAAAGTTGCATATATTGGACACGAGTTCGGACCAATATCTTGTGGATGGAGTTGAAGCTTGCGAGGACATCCCGAATTTTTTGATCCGGCGGGCTGAATCCCGGTCTAGGTGTTGCATAAAAACAATCACCTCTCCTTCTTGAGGTTCAGGTGGACATTCCGATTCCGGAACTCGCCAGTGGAGAACATTTTTTGAGGCTAAAACGCAGTGGTGACGTAGCCGTTGAGTTGTGTTTCCGTGATCCGGGACGGAACCCAATTGCAAGCAGTAAATTGTTTCGCCATTCTAGAAGGGGGGAGCTGAAAGAAAATCAAACAGTGCGGCCATCGTCTATGGTTTGTAAGTGAAAAATTCAGTGTTAAACCGGTGAAACTACAATGCAAGGTACATTTGGCGGTTTAAGAGAGGGCTAATGACATATGGCGGATTGGCCGTCAAGGAATAAACCGCCCATAGGCAGAAAGGCCAAGATTCAAGATTTCTGCTAAGTGTTGACAGAAACAGGTTTTACACAATGTTCAAATCTATTTGGATCTACAGCATATTTATAAAGTAGTTTTTACTGCGTTCTTTAAAAGGTGTTCAAGTAGAACAGAGAAGGATGCATACTTTACAAGAAGAAAAGGAAGGGCTGCTAGTATTAAAAACAGATGCAGACTGAATACCGCAGGAGATCTATACCGTTTTTGGATCAAAACTACCGCGGCAGAAGGTAGGAAGAAGAGGAAAAATGAAGAACTGTGCGGATGAGCTTGGAAAAACCTAAATGCAGATCTAAGGACGAAGAACAGAAGAAGTTTACTGCTGCAGATTACGGTGGAGGGGGGCAATGAGCCTCCGATCTAACTCAGGTTGATGCAGCGGCCTTGGTTGATGCAGCGGCCTTGGTTGGTGACCTTAGTTCAAGGAGAATACGGTGAGGACTTGGTATCCTCAGCTGCGTGCTCATCGACTGGGTGTCCGGGACTGTGTGTCCTCGAGTTTAAATACTCAGCCGCTCCAACCAGACGTACAACAGAGACAGCAGTTGGAACTGGTCTACCAAATCATTGTCTTCACCAACATTACTGGTTCTATTTCCTAAACTCATTCATTTCCTCATTACTGTGTTGAGTGTTTGTTCATATCTGTGTTTGAAGACTTTCTCAATTTCCTCAGTTCAATTTCTTGATCATTTGTCTTCATCTTGTGTTATCCAAAGGATTACGCTTTTCACTCTGTGATTGTCTTCATTTCATCATGATGACCATGCACGTATTCTCGTTATGCTTATTTCTGAGTACTTATTCCGCTGCAAGCAGTTCTTCGCTAAGGAATTTCCTCACCGGCAAATTCCACAGTGAAGAATTCATAAAATCGCCTATTCACCCCCCTCTAGTCGATATAACGCACTTTCACTGGGGTTTCCCAAATGTTATCTGTAACTAGGTGATCATAATGACAACTTACAGGTTCATCGAAAAGTTTGATAAGGGATTGGATAGCCCCAGAAGTGAGATGTGCTCCTCCGACAATGGAGAGATATTCTTAGGGCCCTCTGAGGGAGTCCGAGCTATGTGGAAACCCCGCATCTAGACGGGAGGCTTTTTGGTTCCTTGGTGTGTCCTCTACTACTTCTTAAGATTGCGTTGATTTTTCCATTGAAGAGGAAAGGGTGATGCAGCAAAGTAGAGACAAGTATTTCCCTCATTTAAGAACCAAGGTATCAATCTAATAGGAGGCACAAGAAAGTCTCCAATATATGCACCTGCACAAACTAACAAACACTTGCACACAATGCGAAAAAGGGGTTGTCAATCCCTTCACTGTCACGAACAAGAGTAAGATCTAATAAAGATAGGTATAAAAGATAAATAAAAGAGCGAATTAAAGTAAATATAAATAAATTGCAGCAAGGTATTTTTGGGTTTTTTTGGTTTATAGATCAGAAAATATATGATGGAAAATAGACCCGGGGGGCATAGGTTTCGCTAGAGTTTTCTCTCTTGAAGAAAACATACTGTGGGTAAATAAATTATTGTTGAGCAATTGGTAGAAAAGCGCAAAGTTATCACGATATCTAAGGCAATGATCATGAATATAGGCATCACGTCCGTGACAAGTAGACCGACTCCTGCCTGCATCTACTACTATTACTCCAAACATCGACCGCTACGCATGATTCTAGAGTATTAAGTTCATAAGAACGGAGTAACGCCTTAAGTAAGATGAGATGATGTAGAGGGATAAACTCAAGCAATATGATATAAACCCCATCTTTTTGTCCTTGATGGCAACAATACAATACATGCCTCGCTACCCCTTCTGTCACTGGGTGAGGACACCGAAAGATTGAACCCAAAACTAAGCACCTCTCCCATTGCAAGAAAAATCAATCTATTTGGCCAAACCAAACCGACAATTAGAAGAGAAATACAAAGATATCTTAATCATGCATAAAATAGTTCAGAGAAGGCTCAAATAATAGTCATAGATAATATGATCATAAATCCACAATTTATCGGATCTCAACAAACGCAACACAAAAGAAGATTACATCAAATAGAACTCCAAGAATATTGAGGAGAACATTGTATTGAAGATCAAAGAGAGAGAAGAAGCCATCTAGCTACTACCTATGGACCCTTAGGTCCGTGGTGAACTACTCACGGTTCATTGGAAGGACAACAAGGTGGATGTAGAGGCCCTCTGTGATCGAATCCCCCTTGGGCGGAGTGCCCAAAAAGGCCCCAAGATGGGATCTCACGGGAACAGAAGCTTGCGGTGGCAGAAAAGTACTTTTGGTGTGCCCTCTGGTATAGGGGAAATATTTGAGGATTTATAGTGCAACAATTAGGTCAAGACGGTCCACGAGGGGCCCAGAGGCCAGGGGCGCGCCCCCACGGCTTGTGGCCGCCTCGTGGGTCTTCTGGCCTCCTCTCCAAGTCTCGTGGGTTTCTTCTGGTCCAAGAAAAATCACCGTAAAGTTTTATTCCGTTTGATATTCCTCTATCCTCTTTTTTATTTAGGCTTCTTTGGCCTCTTTTTTTATTTGGGCTTCTTTGGCCTCTTTTATTTTCTTAATGTCCAGAGACTCATCCCAACATGTGGCGAAATCATAGCTTCCATCATCCTTTCCTCACATGGGACAATGCTCTAAAATGATGATCATCACACTTTTATTTACTTACAACTCAAGAATTACAACTCGATACTTGGAACAAAAATATGACTCTATATGAATGCCTCATGCATATGAGAACAATATGACAATGATGGTATGTGTTATAATAAAACGAAACGGTGGAAGTTGCATGGCAATATATCTCAGAATGGCTATGGAAATGCCATAATAGGTAGGTATGGTGGCTGTTCTGAGGAAGGGTACATGGTGGGTTTAATGCACCGGCGAAAGTTGCGCGGTACTAGAGAGGCTAGCAATGGTGGAACAGTGAGAGTGCGTATAATCCATGAACTCAACATTAGTCATAAAGAACTCATATACTTATTGCAAAAGTTTATTAGCCATCGAAACAAAGTACTAATACGCATGCTCCTAGGGGGATAGATTGGTAGGAAAATACCATCGCTCGTCCCCGACCGCCACTCATAAGGAAGACAATCAAAAAATAAATCATGCTCCGACTTCATCACATAACGGTTCACCATACGTGCATGCTACGGTAATCATAAACTTTAACACAAGTATTTCTACCAATCCACAATTACTCACTAGCATGACTCCAATATCACCATCTTTATATCTCAAAACAAATGCAATCAAACTTCTCATAATATTCAATGCTCTTTATATGAAAGTTCTTTTTATATCCCTCTTGGATGCCCATCATATTAGGACTAAATTCATAACCTAAATAAATTACCATGATGTTTAAAGACTCAAAATAATATAAGTGAAGCATGATAGTTCATCAATTTCTACAAAATAAAACCACCGCCGTGCTCTAAAAAGATATAAGAAGTACTAGAGCAAACTACCTAGCTCAAAAGATATAAGTGAACCACATAGAGTATTCCAATAAATTCACGATTAAAGTGTGTCCCTCTCAAAAGGTGTGTACAACAAGGATGATTGTGGCAAACTAAAAATCAAAGACTCATATCACACAAGACTCTCCAAGCAAAACACATATCATGTGGTGAATAAAAATATAGCCTCAAGTAAATCTATCGGTGGATTGAAGACAAAAGAGGGGATGCCATCCGGGGGATCCCCAAGCTTAGTTGCATGGTTGTCCTTGAATACTACCTTGGGGTGCCTCGGGAATCCCCAAGCTTAGGCTCTTGCCACTCCTTATTCAGTGGTCCATAAATTTTTACCCAAAACTTGAAAACTACACAACACAAAACTCAACAGAAAACTCATAATATCCGTTAATATAATAAAATAAATCAGCACTTTAAGTATTGTTGTGAACTCATTCTAAAATTATATTGGTGTAATATCTACTGTATTCCACCTTCTCCATGGTTCATACCCCCCCTCCCCGATACTACCCATAGATTCATCAAAATAAGCAAACAACACATAGAAAACTGAATCTGTCAAAAACAATAGTCTGTAGTAATCTGGAAACTTTGTATACTTTTGTAAATCCAAAAATTATGAAAAATAGGAAAATTTAGGAAATTTGTATATAAATCTTGTGTAAAACATTCAGATCAAATCACGTTTCTGTGATTTTAAACTTTCTGCAACGAGGGCAAAAGTTTCTGTTTTTCAGCAAGATCAAATCAACTATCACCATTGACCATCCCAAAGGTCTTACTTGGCTCAAACACTAACTAAAACACCAAAACACAATTACTATAGAGTAATAATGTGTATTTATTGGAAAATAGAACAAAACACAAAAACACAAAATAAAAAATTGGGTTGCCTCCGGACAAGCGCTATTGTTTAACGCCGCTAGCTAGGCATAAAACATAGATCTAGGTATTGCAATAAAAGTGAGGGAGGTCATCCATGCTCATCTCATACTCCCTTCAGCAGCAAGCTTTCTTTGTGGCAAGCAAAAATAATCAAAGGGCCTAAATTTAATAGGGTAAGGATATATAAGATCAAGTTTGGGAGGAATAGGTTCCTCTTTTGGCCCTTTGTAATTGATAATTATCTCTTCATGGTAAACATTTCTTTGATTGAATGCCCTAAGTATATCCTAAGAACAAACCCTAATCCATTATTTCGTATAGCAAAATTATCAATGAGTTCAGAAATTTTATCAATCAAAACATCAGTAGGGACCTTCTTTCTTAGGTTTTCATTATAAATGGCATAATCCAGAGATTGTAACCTCATAATTTCTTCTTGATTAAAAAGGATCTACTCAATAGGAGGAAAACCACCATTACTATTATAATGAGCAAATATTTCACCGGCTACTTTCACGATGAACCTAAACTCATGAGCCAAAAATATAGTGGTGACACGCTTAATGGAAGGATCATGAATATTGGAAAATTCTAGTAGAAGACTTTGTAAGCATGGACACATATGAACACATTGTCTTTCATATTCAATTACAAGAAAAGATATTGCATCCGCAGGGCTATTAGTTTTATTAAGAATTGACCCTCGTAGCAGAGGTAACGTACCGACACAAGTAAAGAAATCTTGAATAACCCCTTTTCCAAAAATATTACCACTACCTATACGAAATTTTTTAGTGTGCATAATAGTAGGTTCTTATTCATGAGGATCATTATTAGCAAAATAATCAAAACTTCCCTAAGATTATTACTATCTTTTTTCAACGATAACCACCCCAGATTCAGACATGATGACAGAAACCAATCTAACACACAAGCAAACAAAAAGCAAATGAAAAGATGAACGAAAGAAGGGCGAATAAAAAGGCAAATATTTTTGTATTTTTAAGAAAACATTTTAGAAGTGGGGGAGAGGAAAACGAGAGGCAAATGGAAAATAATGTAAGTTCAAGAGATGAAAGTTTATGATAGGTACTTGGTAGGCTTGATGTAGAACCTCCTCGGCAACAGCGCCAGAAATTCTTCCTGCTACTTGTTGAGCTTGCATTGATTTTTTCCTTGAAGAGGAAAGGGTGATGCGGCAAAGTAGAGACAAGTATTTCTCTCAGTTAAGAACCAAGGTATCAATCCAGTAGGAGGCACAAGGAAGTCTCCAATATATGCACCTGCACAAACTAACAAACACTTGCACACAACGCGAAAAAGGGGTTGTCAATCCCTTCACGGTCACGAACAAGAGTGAGATCTAATAGAGATAGGTATAAAAGATAAATAAAACAGCAAACTAAAGCAAATATAAATAAATTGCAGAAAGGTAATTTTGGGTTTTTTGGTTTATAGATCATAAAATATATGATGGAAATAGACCCCAGGTCCATAGGTTTCACTAGAGGTTTCTCTCTTGAAGAAAACATACGGTGGGTAAATAAATTACTGTTGAGAAATTGATAGAAAAGCCCAAAGTTATGACATATCTAAGGCAATGATCATGAATATAGGCATCACGTCCGTGACAAGTAGACCGACTCCTGCCTGTATCTAATCCTATTACTCCAAACATCGACCGCTATCTAGCATGCATCTAGAGTATTAAGTTGATAAGAACGGAGTAATGACTTAAGTAAGATGACATGATGTAGAGGGATAAACTCAAGCAATATGATATAAACCCCATCTTTTTGTCCTTGATGGCAGCAATACAATATGTGCCTCGCTACCCCTTCTATCACTGGGTGACGACACCGCAAGATTGAACCCAAAACTAAGCACCTCTGCCATTGTAAGAAAAACCAATCTAGTTGGCCCAACCAAACCGATAATTCGAATAGAAATACAAAGATATCTTAATCATGCATAAAATATTTCAGAGAAGACTCAAATAATATTCATAGATAATCTGATCGTAAATCCACAATTCATCGGATCTCAACAAACACAAGTCAAGATGAGAAGAATCGGCATGTTTATCCTTTCCTTGTAACCAACCATGTGTAACCCTAGCACCCCTGGTGTCTATATAAACTAGGGGGTTTAGTCCGTAGAGGCTAGAACAACAACCATCATCCTACTAGTCTAGGGTTTAGTTCATCTAATCTTGTGGTAGATCGACTATGTAATCCTCATATACACAAGCAATATAATCAAGTAGGACGTAGGGTTTTACCTCTTAGAGAGGGCCCGAACCTGGGTAAACATCATGTCCCTAGTCCCTTGTTCCCCAGTGATCCGAGATCCATAGCTCTGGACCCCCTACCCGAGATCCGCCAGTTCTGCCACTGACATTGGTGCTTCCATTGAGAGTTCCGCTGTTGGATAGCCGAAGGATCGATGGCTCGCCTCATTATCAGAGATGGCATCAACACCGGGTACATCTTCATCCCAGGTAGCTCTTTCCGTTCGGCAACATCACTCTGCATGCCGACTGGATCGGTCATCTCGACCAGGTTGAAAATTTCGCCCCTGAGCACCAGATCAGGTTTTGTAACCTAGTGTATCACCAATGATCGGGGTGATCTGATCTTCATTGGCTTCTCGGCCTCATCTGAGACACCCACGGACCCCGAAGCATCAACCTTGGGGCCTCTTCCCGACCCGACCTTTGGATCATCTCTCACTTCACAAACGGCTTCAAGACTGGACGCGACCACCACGTCCGAAGACCGGGTGTTACCCACCGCTGGACTCACCCTCCTCACCACGGATCTGGCTTCCTCGCCTCGATGCAGGATCGGCATTCGAAGACCAGAAGTCAGTCCCGGTAGGGCTCACCCCTCGCCTCACCGCCACGCCGGAGGTAGACTCCAAAGAAAATCCCGTACACCAATCCATCTAGTCCTGCCCTGATAAACGAGGCGCTAGACTGGATCTAGATGATGACTATCTTGGATGGCCCACGCTCGGCCTACGCTCAGCGGCGCCTTGAGGAAGGCCATAGGGAATTTTACGTCCCACTCGCCACCCACTTAGTAGTCACTATCAAAGACTTATCCGACATGTTGGACTACGCCTTTGAGGAGGCCAACGACATGGACAACAACAAGAAGCCATGGCCCACACTGACGTTGCCCCTACCGTCACCGGCCGTGTCGGTGCAACTGAAGGAAATATGCTCTAGAGGCAATAATAAAGTTGTTATTTATATTTCCTTATATCAAGATAAATGTTTATTATTCATGCTAGAATTGTATTAACCATAAACTTAGTACATGTGTGAATACATAGACAAAACAGAGTGTCCCTAGTATGCCTCTACTTGACTAGCTCGTTAATCAAAGATGGTTAAGTTTCCTGACCATAGACATGTGTTGTCATTTGATGAACAGGATCACATCATTAGAGAATGATGTGATGAACAATACCCACCGTTAGCTTAGCATTATGATCATTTAGTTTTATTGCTATTGCTTTCTTCATGACTTATACATATTCCTCTGACTATGAGATTATGCAACTCCCGAATACCGGAGGAACACCTTGTG
The DNA here is from genome assembly GCA_021605205.1 of Aegilops longissima. Lineage (NCBI taxonomy): Eukaryota > Viridiplantae > Streptophyta > Magnoliopsida > Poales > Poaceae > Aegilops > Aegilops longissima. Next base: position 239,297,732 of record CM038679.1, read on the forward strand.
TGCTATCAAACGTCACAAAGTAACTGGGTGATTATAAAGATGCTCTACAGGTGTCTCCGAAGGTGTTTGTTGGGTTGGCATAGATCAAGATTAGGATTTGCCACTCCATGTATCGGAGAGGTATCTTTAGGCCCTCTCGGTAATGCACAACACTATAAGCCTTGCAAGCAATGTGACTAATGAGTTAGTTGCGAGATGATGCATTACGAAACGAGTAAAGAGGCTTGCCGGTAACGAGATTGAACTAGGTATGATGATACCAACGATCGAATCTCGGGCAAGTAACATACCGATGACAAAGGGAATAACGTATGTTGTTGTGTGGTTTGACCGATAGAGATCTTCGTAGAATATGTAGGAACCAATATGATCATCTAGGTTCCGCTATTGGTTATTGACAGGAGATATGTCTCGGTCATGTCTACATAGTTCTCGAACCGGTAGGGTCCGCACTCTTAACATTCGATGACGATTTGTATTATGAGTTGTGTGTTTTGGTGACCGAAGTTTGTTCGAAGTCCCGGATGAGATCACAGACATGATGAGGAGTCTCGAAATGGTCGAGAGGTAAAGATTCATATATTGGAAGGTTGTATTCAAACATCGGAATGGTTCCGAGTGATTCATGTATTTTACTGGAGTACCGAGGGGTTACCGGAACCCCCCTGGGGAAATATTGGGCCTTAGTGGGCCTCAGTGGAGAGAGAGGAGGGCCGCAAGGGGTGGCCGCACGCCCCCCATGGCAGTCCGAATTGGACTAGGGGGAGGGGGCGGCGCCCCCTTTCCCTCTCCCTCTCCCTCTCCTTCCTTTTCCTCCGGTGGAGAAAGGTAAAGGGCGGGGGGCGATTCCTACTAGGACTTGGAGTCCTAGTAGGACTCCCCCCATGGCGCGCCCCTCCTGGCCGTCGGCCTCCTCCTCCCCTCCTTTATATACGGGGGCGGGGGCACCCCAAAGACACATCAATTGTTCTCGTAGCCGTGTGCGGTGCCCTCCTCCACAGTTTACTCCTCCGTTCATAGCGTCGTAGTGCTTAGGCGAAGCCCTGCGCAGATAACATCACCATCACCACGCCATCATGCTGATGGAACTCTCCCTCGACCCTCTACTGGATCAAGAATTCGAGGGACGTCATCGAGCTGAACGTGTGCTGAAACAGATGCGTCGTACGTTCGGTACTAAGACCGGTTAGATCGTGAACACACAGGGACTACATCAACCGCGTTAAACTAACGCTTCCGCTTTCGGTCTACGAGGGTACGTGGACACACTCTCCCCCTCTGGTTGCTCCCCTAGATAGATCTTGCGTGATCGTAGGAAATTTTTAGAAATTGCATGCTACGTTCCCCAACTGTGGTATCAGAGTCAGGTCTATGCGTAGATGGTATGCACGAGTAGAACATAAAGAGTTATGGGCGATAATAGTCATACTTCTTACCACCAATGTCTTACTTTTATTCGGCGGTATTGTTGGATGAAGCGGCCCGGACCAAAATTACATGGCCATGTTCATGAGACCGATTCTACGACGTGCTTCGCGCACAGGTGGCTAGTGGGTGTCTGTTTCTCCAACTTTATTTGAATCGAGTTTGACTACAGCCGATCGTTGTTGAAAGTTAAAACAACACACTTGACGAAAAATCTTTGTGGTTTTGATCCGTAGGTAAGAACGGTTCTTGCTAGAAGCCCGTAGCACCCACGTAAAACTTGCAACAACAAAGTAGAGGACGTCTAACTTGTTTTTGCAGGGTATGTTGTGATGTGATATGGTCAAGACATGGTATGATATAAGTTATTGTATGAGATGATCATGTCTGGTAGAAGTTATCGGCAATTGGCAGGAGCCTTATGGTTGTCTCTTTATTGTATGAAATGCAATCACCATGTAATTGCTTTACTTTATCACTATGCGGTAGCGATAGTCATAGAAGCAATAGTTGGCGAGACGACAACGACACTACGATGGAGATCAAGGTGTCAAGCCGATGATGATGGAGATCATGACGGTGCTTTGGAGATGGAGATCAAAGGCACAAGATGATGATGGCCATATCATGTCACTTATTTTGATTGCATGTGATGTTTATCTTTTATGCATCTTATTTTGCTTAGTACGTCGGTAGCATTATAAGATGATCCCTCACTAAATTTCAAGGTATAAGTGTTCTTCCTGAGTATGCACCGTTGCTATAGTTCGTTGTGCCGAGACACCACGTGATGATCGGGTGTGATAAGCTCTATGTTCACATACAATGGGTGCAAGCCAGTTTTGCACGTGCAGAATACTCGGGTTAAACTTGACGAGCCTAGCATATGCAGATATGGCCTCGGAACACTGAGACCTAAAGGTCGAACGTGAATCATATAGAAGATATGATCAACATAGAGATGTTCACCATTGAAAACTACTCCATCTCACGTGATGATCGGACACGGTTTAGTTGATATGGATCATGTGATCATTTAGATGACTAGAGGGGTGTCTATCTAAGTGGGAGTTCTTAAGTAATATGATTAATTGAACTTTAATTTATCATGGACTTAGTACCTGATAGTTTTTGCATATCTATGTTGTTGTAGATCAATGGCCCGTGCTACCGTTCCCTTTAATTTTAATGTGTTCCTATAGAAAGCTAAGTTGAACGATGATGGTAGCAACTACACGGACTGGGTCCGTAACTTGAGGATTATCCTCACTGCTGCACAGAAGAATTACGTCCTGGAAGCACTGCTGGGTGCAAGGCCCGCTGCAGGAGCAACTTCGGATGTTATGAACGTCTGGCAAGCTAAAGCTGATGGCTACTTGATGTCTACTACGCAACCTTCTTGTTGTAGACGTTGTTGGGCCTGCAAGTGCACATGTTTGTAGGACAGTAGCAAATTTCCCTCAAGTGGATGACCTAAGGTTTATCAATCCATGGGAGGCGTAGGATGAAGATGGTCTCTCTCAAACAACCCTGCAACCAAATAACAAAGAGCACGGTATATATACCTTCAAGCACTCACGAAAGATATTAAAAAGATATTAAAAAATAGCGGAGAACAAACATAGAGATTATGGTAGGGTACGGAACCACCTCAAAGTTATTCTTTCGGATCGATCTATTAAAGAGTTCATACTAGAATAACACTTTAAGACACAAATCAACCAAAACCCTAATGTCACCTAGATACTCCATTGTCACCTCAAGTATCCGTGGGCATGATTATACGATATGCATCACACAATCTAAGATTCATCCAACCAACACAAAGTACTTCAAAGAGTGCCCCAAAGTTTCTAACGGAGAGTCAAGAAAACGTGTGCCAACCCCTATGCATAGGTTCATGGGCGGAACCCGCAAGTTGGTCACCAAAACATACATCAAGTGGCACGTGATATCCCATTGTCACCACAGATAAACACGGCAAGACATACATCAAGTGTTCTCAAATCAAAGACTCAATCCGATAAGATAACTTCAAGAGGGAAACTCAATTCATCACAAGAGAGTAGAGGGGGAGAAACATCATAAGATCCAACTATAATAGCAAAGCTCGCGATACATCAAGATCATGCCATAGAGGGAACACAGAGAGAACACGAGAGAGAGAGAGAGAGAGAGAGAGAGAGAGAGAGAGAGAGAGAGAGAGAGAGAGAGAGAGAGAGATCAAACACATAGCTACTGGTACATACCCTCAGCCCCGAGGGTGAACTACTCCTCCTCGTCATGGAGAGCGCCAGGATGATGAAGATGGCCACGGTGATGGATTCCCCCCCGTGCAGGTGCCTGAACGGGCTCCGAGAGGTTTTGGTGGTTACAGAGGCTTGCGGCGGAACTCCCGATCTATCTTCTCCATGGATGTTTTAGGCACGTGGGACTATATAGGCGAAAGAAGTCGGTCGAGGGGTGCTCGAGGGGTCCATGAGACAGGGGGCCGCGCATACAGGGGGCGCGCCTCTATCTCCTGGGCTCCTTGAGGATCTTCTGACTTGATCTCTAAGCCTCCACGATGATAATCTTCCAAAAAAACACGTTGCCGAAGGTTTCATTTCGTTTGGACTCCGTTTGATATTCCTTTCCTTCGAAATACTGAACAGGCAATAAAACAACAATATGGGCTGGGCCTCCGGTTAATAGGTCAGTCCAAAAAGTAATATGGAAGTGTATAATAAAGCCCAATATTGCCCAAAACAGTAGATAATATAGCATGGAGCAATAAAAAATTATAGATACGTTGGAGATGTATCAAGCATCCCCAAGCTTAATTCCTGCTCGTCCTCGAGTAGATAAATGATAAAAAAGATAATTTTTGATGTGGAATGCTAGTTGGCATAATTTCATTGTAATTCTTCTTAATTGTGATATGAATATTCAGATCCGAAAGATTCAAGACAAGAGTTTAATATTGACATAAAAAATAATAATACTTCAAGCATACTAACAAAGCAATCATGTCTTCTCAAAATAACATGGCCAAAGAAAGTTATCCCTACAAAATCATATAGTCTGGCTATGCTCTATCTTCACCACACAAAGTAAATAAATCATGCACAACCCCGATGACAAGCCAAGCAATTGTTTCATACTTTAACAATCTCAAACTTTTTCAACTTTCACGCAATACATGAGCGTGAGCCATGGACATAGCACTATATGTGGAGTAGAATGGTGGTTGTGGAGAAGACAAAAAAGGAGAAGATAATCTTACATCAACTAGGCGTATCAACGGGCTATGGAGATGCCCATTAATAGATATTAATGTGAGTGAGTAGGGATTGCCATGCAACGGATGCACTAGAGCTATAAATATATGAAAGCTCAACAAAAGAAACTAAGTGGGTGTGCATCCAACTCCCTTGCTCATGAAGACCTAGGGCATTTTGAGGAAGCCCATCATTGGAATATACAAGCCAAGTTCTATAATGAAAAATTCCCACTAGTATATGAAAGTGAAAACATATGAGACTCTCTAACATGAAGATCATGGTGCTATCTTGAAGCACAAGTGTGGAAAAAGAGATAGTAGCATTGTCCCTTCTCTCTTTTTCTCTCATTTTATTTTTTCTTCTTTTCTTTTTCTTCCTTTTTTATTTTTTTTTCTTTGGCCTTCTCTTTTTTTGTTCTTTTTGGCCTTTCTCCCTTTTTTTCTTTTTTTTTCTTTTTGTAAAGTCCGAAGTCTCATCCCAACTTGTGGGGGAATCATAGCCTTCATCATCCTTTCCTCACTAGGACAATGCTCTAATAATGAAGATCATCACACTTTTATGGATTTACATCTCAAAGCTAGAACAAGATATGACTCTATATGAATGCCTCCGGCGGTGTACCGGGATGTGCAATGACTCATGAGTGACATGTATGAAAGAATTATGAACGGTGGCTTTGCCACAAATACGATGCCAACTACATGATCATGCTAAGCAATATGACAATGATGGAGCGTGTCATAATAATCGGAACGGTGGAAAGTTGCATGGCAATATATCTCGGAATGGCTATGGAAATGCCATGATAGGTAGGTATGGTGGCTATTTTTAGGAAGGTCTATGGTGGGTGTATGATACCGGCTAAAGGTGCGCGGTATTAGAGAGGCTAGCAATGGTGGAAGGGTGAGAGTGCGTATAATCCATGGACTCAACATTAGTCATAAAGAACTCATATACTTATTGCAAAAATCTACAAGTTATCAAAGCAAAGTATTACGCGCATGCTCCTAGGGGGATAGATTGGTAGGAAAAGAACATCACTCGTCCCCGACCGCCAATCATAAGGAAGACAATCAATAAATAAATCATGCTCCGACTTCATCACAAAGCGGTTCACCATACGTGCATGCTACGGGAATCACAAACTTTAACACAAGTATTTCTCAAATTCATAACTACCCAACTAGCATGACTCTAATATCACCATCTTCATATCTCAAAACAATTATCAAGCATCAAACTTTTCTTAGTATTCAACGCACTCATAAGAAAGTTTTTACTATTTTTGGATACCTAGCATATTAAGATTATTTAAGCAAATTACCATGATATTTAAGACTCTCAAAATAATATAAGTGAATCATGAGAGTTCATATATTTCTTCAAAAATAAAACCACTACCGTGCTCTAAAAGATATAAGTGAAGTACTAGAGCGAATGACAAACTACTCCGAAAGATATAAGTGAAAATCAATGAGTAGTCGAATAATTATACAACTATGTGAAGACTCTCCCATTTAATAATTTCAGATCTTGGTATTTTATTCAAACAGAAAGCAAAGCTAAAGAAAATGACATGACGCTCCAAGCAAAACACATATCATGTGGTGAATAAAACTATAGCTCCAAGTAAAGTTACCGATGAACAAAGATGAAAGAGGGGATGCCTTCCGGGGCATCCCCAAGCTTAGGCTCTTGGTTATCCTTGAATATTACCTTGGGGTGCCTTAAATCCCCAAGCTTAGGCTTTGCCACTCCTTATTCCATAGTCCATCGAATCTTTACCCAAAACTTGAAAACTTCACAACACAAAAGTTAACAGAAAACTCGTGAGCTCCGTTAGCGAAAGTAAACAAAACACCACTTCAAGGTACTGTAATGAACTCATTCTTTATTTATATTGGTGTTAAACCTACTGTATTCCAACTTCTCTATGGTTTATAAACTATTTTACTAGCCATAGAGTCATCAAAATAAGCAAACAACACACCAAAAACAGAATCTGTCAAAAACAGAACAGTCTGTAGTAATCTGTAAGTAACACAAATTTCTGGAACTACAAAAATTCTAAAATAAATTGGTGGACCTGAGGAATTTGTCTAGTAATCATCTGCAAAAATAATCAACTAAATAAAACTCTCCAGTAAAAAGTTGAAGCTAATCTCGTGAGCGCTAAAGTTTCTGTTTTTTACAACATGATCATAAAGACTTCACCCAAGTATTCCCAAAGGTTCTACTTGGCACAAACACTAATTAAAACATAAAACCACATCTAAACAGAAGATAGATGGATTATTTATTACTAAACAGAACCAAAAAGCAAGAAACTAAAATAAAATTGGGTTACCTCCCAACAAGCGCTATCGTTTAACGCCCCTAGCTAGGCATGATGATTTCAATGATGCTCACATAAGACATAAGAATTGAAACATAAAGAGAGCATCATGAAGAATATGACTAGCAAATTTAAGTCTAACTCACTTCCTATGCATAGGGATTTTGTGAGCAAACTACTTATGGGAACAATAATCAACTAGCATAGGAAGGCAAAACAATCATAACTTCAAAACTTTAAGCATATAGAGAGGAACCTTGATATTATTGCAATTCCTACAAGCATATATTCCTCCCTCATAATAATTTTCAGTAGCATCATGAATGAATTCAACAATATAACCAGCACCTAAAGCATTCTTTTCATGATCTACTTGCATAAAAAATTTACTACTGTCCACATAAGCAAAATTCTTCTCATTCGGAATAGTGGGAGCAAACTCAATAAAATAACTATCATGTGATTGAAAATTAAGATCAAGATGACAAGTTTCATGGTTATCATTATTCTTTAAAGCATAAGTGTCATCACAATAATCATCATAGATAGGAGGCATGCTTTCATCATAGTAAATTTGCTCATCAAAGCTTGGGGGACAAAAAATATCATCTTCATTAAACATAGCTTCCCCAAGCTTGTGGCTTTGCATATCATTAGCATCATGGGTATTCAAAGAATTCATACTAACAACATTGCAATCATGCTCATCATTCACATATTTTATGCCAAGCATTCTATGTAATTCTTCTTCTAGTACTTGAGCACAATTTTCCTTCCCATCATTTTCACGAAAGATATTAAAAAGATGAAGAGTATGAGACAAACTCAAGTCCATTTTTTGTAATTTTCTTTTATAAACTAAACTAGTGATAAAACAAGAAACAAAAAGACTCAATTTCAAGATCTAAAGATATACCTTCAAGCACTCACCTCCCCGGCAACGGCGCCTTAAAAGAGCTTAGTTGACGGGTGTGAGTGAGTGCCACCTGCCTCAAGAACGGCGCCAGAAAAGAGCTTGATGTCTACTACGCAACCTTCTTCTTGTAGACGTTGTTGGGCCTGCAAGTGCACAGGTTTGTAGGACAGTAGCAAATTTCCCTCAATTGGATGACCTAAGGTTTATCAATCCGTGGGAGGCGTAGGAGGAAGTTGGTCTCTCTCAAACAACCCTGCAACCAAATAACAAAGAGCCTCTTGTGTCCCCAACACACCCAATACAATGGTAATTTGTATAGGTGCACTAGTTTGGCGAAGAGATAGTGTACAAGTGCAATATGGATGGTAGATATAGGTTTTTGTAAACTGAAAATATAAAAACAGCAAGGTAACAAGTGATAAAAGTGAGTGTAAACGGTATTGCAATGCTAGGAAACAAGGCCTAGGGTTCACACTTTCACTAGTGCAAGTTCTCTCAACAATAATAACATAGATAGATTATATAACAATCCCTCAATATGCAACAAAGAGTCACTCCAAAGCCACTAATAGCGGAGAACAAACATAGAGATTATGGTAGGGTACGGAACCACCTCAAAGTTATTCTTTCGGATCGATCTATTAAAGAGTTCATACTAGAATAACACTTTAAGACACAAATCAACCAAAACCCTAATGTCACCTAGATACTCCATTGTCACCTCAAGTATCCGTGGGCATGATTATACGATATGCATCACACAATCTAAGATTCATCCAACCAACACAAAGTACTTCAAAGAGTGCCCCAAAGTTTCTACCGGAGAGTCAAGAAAACGTGCCAACCCCTATGCATAGGTTCATGGGCGGAACCCAAGTTGGTCACCAAAACATACATCAAGTGGCACGTGATATCCCATTGTCACCATAGATAAACACGGCAAGACATACATCAAGTGTTCTCAAATCAAAGACTCAATCCGATAAGATAACTTCAAGAGGGAAACTCAATTCATCACAAGAGAGTAGAGGGGGAGAAACATCATAAGATCCAACTATAATAGCAAAGCTCATGATACATCAAGATCGTGCCATAGAGGGAACACGAGAGAGAACACGAGAGAGAGATCAAATACATAGCTACTGGTACATACCCTCAGCCCCGAGGGTGAACTACTCCTCCTCGTCATGGAGAGCACCGGATGATGAAGATGGCCACCGGTGATGGATTCCCCTCCCAGGTGCCGAACGGCTCTCGAGAGGTTTTGGTGGCTACAGAGGCTTGCGCGGGAAACTCCCAATCTATCTTCTCCGTGGATGTTTTTAGGCTACGTGGGACTATATAGGCGAAAGAAGTCACTCGGGGGTGCTCGAGGGGTCCACGAGACAGGGGGCGCCTGTAGGGGGTGGGGTGCCCTCATCTCCTGGGCTCCTCGAGGAACTTCTGACTTGATCTCCAAGCCTCCAGGATGATAATCTTCCAAAAGAACAGATTGCCGAAGGTTTCATTCCGTTTGGATTCCGTTTGATATTCCTTTCCTTCAAAATACTGAAACAGGCAATAAAACAGCAATATAGGCTGGGCCTCCGGTTAATAGGTTAGTCCCAAAAGTAATATAAAAGTGTATAATAAAGCCCAATATTGCCTAAAACAGTAGATAATATAGCATGGAGCAATCAAAAATTATAGATACGTTGGAGACGTATCACTACTCGATAGTTCAGTGTGCCATGCTTTACGACTTAGAATTGGGACTTCAAAGACATTTTGAACGTCATGGAGCATATGAGATGTTCCAGGAGTTGAAGTGAATATTTCAAGCAAATGCCCGAGTTGAGAGATATGAAGTCTCCAACATGTTCTATAGCTGCAAGATGGAGGAGAATAGTTCTGTCAGTGAACATATACTCAAAATGTCTGGGTACCATAACCACTTGACTCAGCTGGGAGTTAATCTTCCTGATGATAGTGTCATTGATAGAGTTCTTCAATCACTGCCACTATGCTATAAAAGCTTCATGATCAACTATAATATGCAAGGGATGGAAAAAATAATTCCTGAGCTCTTCGCGATGCTAAAGGCTGCAGAGGTAGAAATCAAGAAGGAGCATCAAGTGTTGATGGTTAACAAGACCACTAGTTTCAAGAAAAAGGGCGAAGGGAAAAAGGGGAACTTCAAGAAGAATAGCAAGCAAGTTGCTACTCCAGGGAAGAAGCCCAAGTCTAGACCTAAGCCTGAAACAGAGTGCTTCTACTGCAAAGGGGATGGTCACTGGAAGCGGAACTGAAGGAAATATGCCCTAGAGGCAATAATAAAGTTATTATTTATTTCCTTAAATCATGATAAATGTTTATTATTCATGCTAGAATTGTATTAACCGGAAACTTAGTACATGTGTGAATACATAGACAAACAGAGTGTCACTAGTACGCCTCTACTTGACTAGCTTGTCAATCAAAGATGGTTATGTTTCCTAACCATAGACATGAGTTGTCATTTGATTAACGGGATCGCATCATTAGAGAATGATGTGATTGACTTGACCCATTCCATTAGCTTAGCACTTGATCGTTTAGTATGTTGCTATTGCTTTCTTCATGACTTATACATGTTCCTATGACTATGAGACTATGCAACTCCCCGAATACCGGAGGAACACTTTGTGTGCTACCAAACATCACAACATAACTGGGTGATTATAAAGGTGCTCTACAGGTGTCTCCGAAGGTACTTGTTGAGTTGACATAGATCGAGATTAGGATTTGTCACTCCGATTGTCGGGGAGGTATCTCTGGGCCCTCTCGGTAATACACATCACTATAAGCCTTGCAAGAGTTGTAACTAATAAGTTAGTTGCGGGATGATGTATTACGGAATGAGTAAAGAGACTTGCCAGTAACGAGATTGAACTAGGTATTGAGATACCGACGATCGAATCTCGGGCAAGTAACATACCGATGACAAAGGGAACAACGCATGTTGTTATGCGGTTTGACCGATAAAGATCTTCGTAGAATATGTGCGAGCCAATATGAGCATCCAGGTTCCACTATTGGTTATTGACCAGAGACGTGTCTCGGTCATGTCTACATAGTTCTCGAATCCGTAGGGTCCGCACGCTTAAAGTTCGGTGACGATCGGTATTATGCGGTTTTGTGTTTTGATGTACCGAAGGTAGTTCGCAGTCCCGGATATGATCACGGACATGACGAGGAGTCTCGAAATGGTCGATACGTAAAGATCGATATATTGGACGACTATGTTTGGACACCGGAAGGGTTCCGGGAGGTTTCGGGCATATACCGGAGTACTAGGGGGTTACCAGAACCCCCCGGGGAGTTAATTGGGCGTCATGGGCCCAAGTGGGAGAAGAGGAGGGGCGGCCAGGGCGTCCGCGCGCTCCCTCCCCCTCTAGTCCGAATTGGACAAGGAGGGGGGGCGCCCCCTTTTTCCTTCTCTTCCTCTCTCCCTTCCTTTCCTTCTCCTACTCCTACTTGGAAAGGGTGGAGTCCTACTCCCGGTGGGAGTAGGAATCCCCATGGGGCGCGCCTAGGAGGGCCGGCCCCTCCCCCTCCTCCACTCCTTTATATACGGGGGAAGGGGCACCCCATAGAGACAACAATTGATCTGTTGATCTCTTAGCCGTGTGCGGTGCCCCCCCTCCACCATAATCCACCTCGATAATATCGTAGCGGTGCTTAGGCGAAGCCCTGCGTCGGTAGCATCATCATCACCATCATCACCCCGTCGTGTTGACAAAACTCTCCGGCGAAGCTCTGCTGGTTCGTAGCTCGCCGGACGTCATCGAGTTGAACGTGTGCTGAACTCGGAGGTGCCGTGCATTCGGTACTTGGATTGGTCGGATCGTGAAGACGTATGACTACATCAACCGCGTTGTTCTAACGCTTCCGCTTTCGGTCTACGAGGGTACGTGGACACACTCTCCCCTCTCGTTGCTATGCATCACCATGATCTTGTGTGTGCGTAGGAATTTTTTTGAAATTACTATGTTCCCCAACAGGAACTGTCCCAAGTATTTGGCGGATAAGAGGGATGGCAAAGTGAAAGGTATATTTGATATACACACTACTAGGGAAAACCTTATATACAGAATCTTAGCAGCAGCGCGGTTTAAAACAGACGCCATCGCTAATTAGCGATGTGAGCTTGAAAAACAAGGCTGCTAATAGCACGAAGAGCGAGAGCGGTCTAGGTGAAACAAGCGCTACTACTATAATTGCTACTGGCGTTGCCCCAGGCTAGATATAGTAGTAGCGCCCTTGTGAGGTCAAGGCCATCGCTAAAGTACTTAGTAGCAACGTTTTTCTTCAAAACACGCCATCGCTAAGTATTGCACCTAATTAAGTTTAGTCCCATACTGCTAAGCGGACAAGGTGTTTACCACCTTAAATATGTTACTTCTCAAACTATCTCGAGCACTTGGTCTTCACTGAACTATATGTGTAGGATTTGTGGCTGCAATATGAATCTTCACCAGTGCCTATACAGGTACTGTGAGGATTCATGTTGAATATTTAGATTCTACACAAAAAGATCAATGATTACCAATGTATATATTTGAAGTTTTTACATGCTTAGACTTAGCAGTAGCGTTTTTTTAGGGCAAAGCGCTACTGATATTATAAAATAGAAAGGAATAGTTGTAGCGCGTTTCGCTTGACACGCTATAGCTAAATTAGCTATAGCGCGTTTCGGCAAAACGCGCTGCTGCTAGTTTGACTTAACCCCCGGCCGCATGGGCTCAAAATTTCGCTAAGTCCTTCCCCTCCACTTCCCCCTCTCCCCCAACTGCTCCATCGCCGCCGTCACCCTGCCGCTCTCGACCTCACTGCCGCCGCCCGCCGCCGCCCCCAACCTCTCCACCGCCGCCGCCCGCTGCACACCCTCGACGTCGCCCTCGACCTCGACCTCGATGGCGCCCGACCTCGGACGCCGCCTCGACCCGACGCCGACGCCGCCCTCCGCCAGGCGCCCGAGCCCCGACCCTGCTCAACGCCACCTCCACAGTGCGCCCGAGCCCCGACCCCGTCCTCAACGCCGCCTGGCCCTCCCTCACCGCAGTCACCGTAAGGCTCTGCCTCTCCTCTCCCCTACCCTCTCTCTATTTGCTAGGGCAATTCATATATGTGTTGATGCTGTGTTGATGTTCATATGAACCCTAGGTGTTCATATGAACCCTAGATTTGTTTAGGGCAGTAGGCATTTTTTAGCATTTAGGAAAAATGATTAGCATTTTTTAGGAAATTAGCTAGTGCAAATTTTTATGAAAATGCCTAAATAGTAATTTCATTAAAAAAACAAAAAATAGAATTGTTTTTCTTTCAAAAACTTGGTTAAACTAATTGTTGCTATGTAAACAAAAAACAAGATTGTTGTTATATGATATATGTCATTGATGTTCATTTGCATATTCCATTATTGAAGTGGTTCGATTGTGCCCAAGTGGCTTTGTTGTTTCCAGGGAATGAAGTCGAGTGGCCTATGTTTTGCCGGAATGTTGATTCATTTCTGTTCCGGCAAATTTCAGGTTCTCGATTTGTCCACTTTTGAGTAAAAGTCATGCCAAAATTTTCCGTGAATTTCGGCATGACTTGTGCTACAAACTTGGACATATCGAGTGCCCAGGATTTGCCGCACCGGGAAGGAGTCAACATTCCTGCAATGCATAGGCCTTTTTTTATGTCATTGTTCATTTTATTAGGTATAGAATTAATTGACTAGATTTAATCGTAAGAACTAGTTGAATTAATAGAACTAGTTGAACATGTCGGATTTGTTGTTATTTTTTTAGTTAAAGCAATTTTTGCCTCATCGACGTCGATGATGCCTATCCCGCATCCTCGTCGCTGAGTCGGCGGAGGACACCTGCGTCACCAGATGGGCCATGTTCGGGACTGGGCTCCGCCGGGGTGGTACTGGGAGGCGCTACTCACCGGGGCGAGGTTGGTGAGGAGCCACTGTCGCTGACCAACCTTCTTTGGTGGCGGTCGCTTGGGCCAGTGACGGTCCAGAGGCTTGAGGACCCCACGGAGGTGGTGCGTCACCGTGTCAGTGAGGAGGACGCGCACGTCCGTCGCTACTTGTTTGCGTTGGAGCACATGTTTTCCAATACCTGGTAGGTTCTCCAGGGATCTCACTGGAGCTATGATCCCGTGATGGTTCCTTCTCTTTGGGTGTCCACCGCCCACGCCGATACCCGTCGTGCGCTAGGGTTTTAGTTGTATTAGTGATGTTATATGTATGATACTATTCAGGATGTATTAGTGATAATATTCGATGATGTATGGACGCATGAGATGATTTACTTTTGCTTATTGAATGCATGCTAATTTGAATACTTATTTATTTTACGATTTGGTTTTGCTTCTTGAATGCTCATGTCAATATGAGTCCTATAAGATATTTTGAGTATCCTGGTAGTTGTCTTCGATCGATTTTCAATTAATGTTTCAACTATGAACATAGGAAATGTCTGACAACAAAAAGGATTTTGGTATTTGCAAATACTGCGAAAACGAGCGCGGCCTGTGCGATGGAATCTTCCTAGATGATGATAGGTGCTTCAACGTCAAGCTGGACGTGAACTTCGAAGTGGATACAGTAAGTCACAACGACAAGTCTTTTTTCGTAATTAAGCATGCCATCTGCTTCATTTGCTTCAACTTATAATTTAATTTTTTTACTATTCTACTAGTGTATCCCCTGCCATGCAAGAGTTTTTGTCTTGGATAAGATAGGTTTCAATCATACTATGGAGGTAAAGAATGTTTACTTGAAGACTGAGCATGGTTTTATTTTCCACGCGAAATTATACAACGCAGACGACTACACCTATTTTGGATGCAAAACTTAGCGAGCACTATGCAAGACTTATGCATTTGAGTCTGATATGGTTATCACCTTTGATATTCGTCCAGACGATGATATTGAAGGTAATATCAACATCTGGGTCGATGTGCAGACACCTCCAGTTATACCATTATGTGAGTTTCTCAACCATATTCATGTCTTTGATATTGTTTATTAAAAAATAGTTGACAACTAATTTCTATTGTCAGCTTATTTCCGTTCAAGCAAACATGTCCAGCGCTTGGTAGACAGGACCTACTACTGTTCCGTTCAAGCAAACTAATTTCTAAGTCATTATGTTTCATGGCTTGAGGATCTTGATACTGCCAAGACAAATTTTCTTCCTGCACTTAGAAATGTTAGTATTGAAAACGTGCGACCAATAGTGTTCGTAATGAACTACGGTCACATCTATTTAGGAAAGATGGTAAGATTTTTACTATTTGTCCTCAGTGCATCTATTTTTTAAGCTAAACTTCATTACTAAGTATGTTACTATACGATGTTCTTCACCAGGGACTCCCGATGAATGTTGTGCCTCATGGGATCGAGACTAAAGGTACCATGAGTATTGTTAGCTTACGGCCAAGATATCCTACAATGCACTTTAGTGCGTTCAGGATTTCTAATAGCGAGGAATGCTTAATAGTGAAATACTGGACCAAATTTGTGATGGAGGAGTGCAGAGAAGTACTAGGGGGCAGCAATTAGAAGCGCAACCCACGATTAGGAGACAGGTTCATCTGCATGCTCCAACTTGATGAAGGAGGAGAGCTACACATGTTTTATGTTATTTTACCTGAGAGAGAGAGAGCAGCAGGAGTGATTAGCTATCTAGAAATGAGTTTGAAGATGATGATGTGCTACACTATGACTATGATGATTAAATAGCTAGTGTTGGTGGTAATGACCATGATGATTATTATTAGCTAGTGTTGGTGGTGATTAGATAGCTACCGCATCTAGTGTTGGTGGTGATTAGCTAGCTAGAATGAGTTTGAAGATGATGATGTGCTACACTATGACTATGGTGATTAAATAAATACTGTTGGTGGTAATAACTATGATGATGATTAAATAACTTGTGCTGGCGGATTAGATTCAAGTGGAGGCAACATGTGGTGCACATCAAAAGTACTACTAGTCCAAACTAGATCAAGTTTGGATTAGTAGTATACTTTTGACATGCACCACATATTGCCTCCACTTGAACCTAATCCACCTTCATTTGGCACACTGTTATGGACATAATGATATAAACCTCATAATTGGTATTGTACCAAAATTTGTATAATGATGTATAAATACACTAAAAATAAAAAAATGAAAAAAATAATACTAGTAGCGATGGATAGTAAACACGCTGCAACTAGCTAGATTAGCAGCAGCGTGGGAGAGAACAAGCGCTGCCGCTATGTGTCTTAGCAGTAGCGCGTGACGCATGCGCTACTGCTAAGTAATAGCTGTAGCGCCTTATTAGTAGCACGGCAGCCCGCGCTACTAGTGGGCATTAAACCCGCACCACTACTAGGGTTTTCCCTAGTAGTGACAAGTTATTGATGTGTACCTTACTAATGCTCGTAGTAGCGCCTGGGTATTTGTTACTGGTTCTATTGCTCATATTTGCAACTTGAAACAGGGGCTACGGATTAAACGAAGATTGGCTAAGTACGAGGTGACGATGCGCATGGGAAATGGTTCCAAAGTCGATGTGATCATCGTCGGCATGCTACCTCTACATCTACCTTAGGGATTAGTTTTAGACCTAAATAATTGTTATTTGGTGCCAACGTTGAGCATGAACATTATATCTGGATCTTGTTTGATGCGAGACGGATATTCATTTAAATCAGAGAATAATGGTTGTTCTATTTATATGAGTAATATCTTTTATGGTCATGCACCCTTAATGAGTGGTCTATTTTTGTTGAATCTCGATTGTGATAAACATATTCATAATATTGAAGCAAAAAGATGCAAAGTTAATAACGATAGTGCAACTTATTTGTGGCACTGCCATTTAGGTCATATTGGTGTAAAGCACATGAAGAAACTCCATGCTGATGGGCTTTTGGAATCACTTGATGCTTGCGAACCATGCCTCATGGGCAAGATGACTAAGACTCCGTTCTCCGGAACAATGGAGCGAGCAACTGACTTATTGGAAATAATGCATACTGATGTATGCGGTCCGATGATTGTTGAGGCTCACGGCGGGTATCGTTATTTTCTGACCTTCACAGATGATTTGAGCAGATATGGGTATATCTACTTAAGGAAACATAATTCTGAAACATTTGAAAAGATCAGAGAATTTCAGAGTGAAGTGGAAAATCATCGTAACAAGAAAATAAAATTTATATGATCTGATCGTGGAGGTGAATATTTGAGTTATGAGTTTGGTCTTCATTTGAAACAATGTGGAATAGTTTCGCAACTCACGCCACCTAGAACACCACAATGTAATGGTGTGTCTGAACGTCGTAACCGTATTTTATTAGATATGGTACGATCTATGATGTCTCTTACTGATTTACCACTATTGTTTTGGGGTTATGCTTTAGAGACGGCTGCATTCATGTTAAATAGGGCACCATCTAAATCCGTTGAGATGACACCATATGAATTATGGTTTGGCAAGAAACCTAAGCTTTCGTTTCTTAAAGTTTGGGGCTGCGATGCTTATGTGAAAAATCTTCAATCTGGTAAGCTCGAAACTCAATCGGAGAAATGCCTCTTCATATAGGATACCCAAAGGAGACTGTTGGGTACACCTTCTATCACAGATCCTAAGGCAAGATATTCGTTTCTAAGAATGTATCCTTTCTAGAGAAGGAGTTTCTCTCGAAAGTAGTGAGTGGGAGGAAAGTAGAACTTGATGAGGTAATTTACCTTCTCCCAAATTGGAAAGTAGTTCATCACAGAAATCAGTTCCAGTGATTCCTACACCAATTAGTGAGGAAGTTAATGATGATGATCATGAAACTTCAGATCAAGTTACTACCGAACCTCGTAGGACAACCAGAGTACGTCCACACCAGAGTGGTACAGAAATCCTATTCTGGAAGTCATGTTACTAGACCATGATGAACCTACGAACTATGAGGAAGCGATGATGAGCCCAGATTCCACGAAATGGCTTGAGGCCATGAAATCTGATATGGGATCCATGTATGAGAACAAAGTATGGACTTTGGTTCACTTGCCTGATGATCGGCAAGCCATAGAGAATAAATGGATCTTCAATAAGAAGACTGACGCTGACGGTAATGTTACTGTCTACAAAGCTCGACTTGTCGCGAAAGGTTTTCGACAAGTTCAAGGAGTTGACTACGATGAGACTTTCTCACCCATTGTGATGCTTAAGTCTGTCCGAATCATGTTAGCAATTGCCGTTTTATGATTATGAAATTGGCAAATTGATGTCAAAACTGCATTCCTTAATGGATTTCTTAAAGAAGAGTTGTATATGATGCAACTAGAAGGTTTTGTCAATCCTAAAGGTGTTAACAAAGTGTGCAAGCTCCAGCGATCCATTTATGGACTGGTGCAAGCCTCTCGGAGTTGGAATATACGCTTTGATAGTGTGATCAAAGCATATGGTTTTATACAGACTTTTGGAGAAGCCTGTATTTACAAGGAAGTGAGTAGGAGTTCTGTAGCATTTCTAATATTATATGTGGATGACATATTGTTGATTGGAAATAATACATAATTTCTGGATAGCATAAAGGGATACTTGAATAAGAATTTTTCAATGAAAGGCCTCGGTGAAGCTGCTTATATATTGGGCATCAAGATCTATAGAGATAGATCAAGACGCTTAATTGGACCTTCACAAAGCACATACCTTGATAAAGTTTTGAAGAAGTTCAAAATGGATCAGTCAAAGAAAGGGTTCTTGCCTGTGTTACAAGGTGTGAAGTTGAGTCAGACGCAATGCCCGACCACTGCAGAAGATAGAGAGAAAATGAAAGTCATTCCTTATGCCTCAGCAATAGGTTCTATCATGTATGCAATGCTGTATACTAGACCTGATGTGTGCCTTTCTATAAGTTTAGCAGGGAGGTACCAAAGTAATCCAGGACTGGATCACTGGACATTGTTCAAGAACATCCTGAAATACCTGAAAAGGACTAAGGATATGTTTCTCGTTTATGGAGGTGACAAAGAGCTTGTCGTAAATGGTTACGTCGATGCAATCTTCGACACTGATCCAGATGACTCTAAGTCACAAACCGGATACATATTTGTATTGAATGGTGGAGCTGTCAGTTGGTGCAGTTCTAAGCAGAGCGTCGTGGCGGGATGTACGTGTGAAGCGGAGTACATAGCTACTTCGGAAGCAGCAAATGAAGGAGTTTGGATGAAGGAGTTCATATCCGATCTAGGTGTAATACCTAGTGCATCGGGTCCAATGTATTTTGTGACAATACTGGAGCAATTGCCTTAGTGAAGGAATCCAGATTTCACAAGAGAACTAAACACATCAAGAAACGCTTCAATTCCATCTGCGATCAAGTCAAGGAGGGAGACATAGAGATTTGAAAAATACATACGGATCTGAATGTTGTAGACCCATTGACTAAGCCTCTTCCACGAGCAAAACATGATCAGCACCAAGACTCCATGGGTGTTAGAATCATTACTATGTAATCTAGATTATTGACTCTAGTGGAAGTGGGAGACTGAAGGAAATATGCCCTAGAGGCAATAATAAACTTGTTATTTATATTTCCTTATGTCATGATAAATGTTTATTATTCATGCTAGAATTGTATTAACCGGAAACTTAGTACATGTGTGAATACATAGACAAAACAGAGTGTCCCTAGTATGCCTCTACTTGACTAGCTCATTAATCAAAGATGGTTAAGTTTCCTGACCATAGACATGTGTTGTCATTTGATGAACGGGATCACATCATTAGAGAATGATGTGATGGACAAGAACCATCCGTTAGCTTAGCATTATGATCGTTTAGTTTTATTGCTATTGCTTTCTTCATGACTTATACATATTCCTCTGACTATGAGATTATGCAACTCCCGAATACCGGAGGAACACCTTGTGTGCTATCAAACGTCACAACGTAACTGGGTGATTATAAAGATGCTCTATAGGTGTCTGCGAAGGTGTTTATTGGGTTGGCATAGATCAAGATTAGGATTTGTCACTCCATGTATCGGAGAGGTATCTCTGGGCCCTCTCGGTAATGCACACCACTATAAGCCTTGCAAGCAATGTGACTAATGAGTTAGTTGCGGGATGATGCATTACGGAACGAGTAAAGAGACTTGCCGGTAACGAGATTGAACTAGGTATGATGATACCGACGTTCGAATCTCGGGCAAGTAACATACTGATGGCAAAGGGAATAACGTATATTGTTGTGCGGTTTGACGATAAAGATCTTCATAGAATATGTAGGAACCAATATGAGCATCCAGGTTCCGCTATTGGTTATTGACCAGAGATATGTCTCGGTCATGTCTACATAGTTCTCGATCCCGTAGGGTCCGCATGCTTAACATTCGATGACGATTTGTATTATGAGTTGTGTGTTTTGGTGACCGAAGTTTGTTCACAGTCCCGGATGAGATCACGGACATGAAAAGGAGTCTCGAAATGGTCGAGAGGTAAAGATTCATATATTGGAAGGTTGTATTCGGACATCGGAATGGTTCCAAGTGATTCGGGTATTTTACCGGAGTACCGAGGGGTTACCGGAACCCCCCGGGGAAATATTGGGCCTTAGTGGAGAGAGAGGAGGGCCGCAAGGGGTGGCCACACGCCCCCGCATGGCAGTCCGAATTGGACTAGGGGGAGGGGGTGGCGCCCCCTTTCCCTCTCCCTCTCCCTCTCCTTCCTTTTCCCTCCGGTGGAGAAAGGAAAAGGGGGAGGGCGAATCCTAGTAGGACTAGGAGTCCTAGTAGGACTCCCCCCATGGCGCGCCCCTCTTGGCCGCCAGCCTCCTCCTCCCCTCCTTTATATAAGGGGCATCCTAAAGACACA
Source organism: Aegilops longissima (assembly GCA_021605205.1). NCBI lineage: Eukaryota > Viridiplantae > Streptophyta > Magnoliopsida > Poales > Poaceae > Aegilops > Aegilops longissima. Next base: position 239,318,557 of record CM038679.1, read on the forward strand.
TCAATTGTTCTCTTAGCCATGTGCGGTGCCCGCCTCCATAGTTTACTCCTCCGGTCATTGCGTCATAGTGCTTAGGCGAAGCCCTGCGCGGATAACATCACCATCACCGTCACCATGCCGTCATGCTGAAGGAACTCTCCCTCGACCCTCTAATGGATCAAGAGTTCGAGGGACATCATCGAGCGGAATGTGTGCTGAACACGGAGGTGCCGTACGTTCAGTACTAAGATCGGTTGGATCGTGAAGACGTTCGACTACATCAACCGCGTTAAACTAACGCTTCCGCTTTCGGTCCACGAGGGTACGTGGACACATTCTCCCCCTCTCGTTGTTATGCATCCCGTAGATAGATCTTGCGTGATCGTAGGAATTTTTTGAAATTGCATGCTACGTTCCCCAACAGCAACAAACCTTGGCGTGTGTTGCCCGGACCGTACACATGCACAAGGGTAAGACTGCAGCGACAAGACAAGGCCACCTGAAGAAATAGCTCTTCGAGAAATAAAAGGGCGGATCAAGAAGACCAAGACAAGCCAAGAGAACAAGATATCACTAAGGAAAACCTCCCTTGCGGGGCAGGCGAGCCTGGTCAGGTCGAGGCTTCACCAAAGACAAGTCACAAGATTTCCCCGACAGGCTTCCCGGGGCCGCCAAGACTCCACCGCTCCACCGCACAGCGACGCAAGTCACTTATCAGTGCGGTGTCGAGCACCCAAGTGATTAAGTGCCTGTCATTTGGCACGTGGCAGCCATTTGGAAAGAAGATTCATCATGTATGACACCCGTCCAGAGGCGTGTCATGCAGAGGAACAAGAGGGTGGTTGAGAGGCGCGGCAGGCTTGCCGGGCTTCATCCTCAGCGTGACACCTAGCAGTGCATTTAATGCACTTTGTCCTAACTGCCAAAGTTAGGTAGGATAGCACTGTTGGCTATCTAATTAGCAGGTAATGACTGATTTGCCATTGTGATAACCCCTTAGCCTATAACAGGAGGGCCATGGCGACCTAAAATAGGGTTCGGACCCTTGTACACTCTTACGTGTGTAGTTGCTCTCCCCAAGGCAACCTTCCCGGCCTTGAGCGCTGCGTGTTCATCATGGTCCTCCATCCAATCCACCAAAGCAGGCACAGGGTTTTACGCTTCGCGGCGGCCCGAACCTGGGTAAAAACGACCGGCATCACAATTGTCGTGCTGTTCTAAGATCTCCGCTCTTTGTGCAACATGCTCTTCCCCGTTACTGAACCACAAGGGGCCGATGGCCCCATAGCTGATCATGTTCCACCACGATATCTTTGGCGCGCCAGGTAGGGGGAGGCACTTGAACGAACCTGAGGTCGTAAACAACGCGTCAACCTTCATCATCATCTTCTTCATTGGTAGCTTCCTCATCCATGGCGCCTAAGAAAAAGTCTGGCGCAACAACTCACCCTTCCACCTCGAAGGCCCCCTCGCATGCAAGCAGTGATATCATGGGAGTTGTGATGGCGTCGGGGGACGCGGACGTCGTGGGGAACATGACCAGCGCAGGCGGTGCAGTCATCGTTCCCCCTCTGGCCGAAGTAGGAGCAGGAGACGCCGGAGGAGGAGGGAAACATCAGCAGCACCCTGGTGGCCATGTTCGCAAATCGTGGGTGGGGAGAATATTCAGTGTCCGCCTCTCCACTGTCGGTGTTCTGGGAACGGGGTCCCAGACTTGCTCGCTCGCTGGCCTGCGGCGTGGCTCAAGGAGGCCCAAGACGACCCATCTTCATCAACGCAGCTCAAGACCTCGCGAGGGGCAAGCCTGGGCGGACGACGAGGAGCTTCTCGTGCATGGCCTCATCAGGCTGGCTCATGAGGAGGCGGAGAGTTCAAGGCAGGGTACCTCGCGAGGTGCCCATGACCCAAGCCATGATTTACCAAGGGCGCCTGGGCCAGCGCCACAAGCAAATGTCCTCCTTTCCTCTTTGGTGCAAAGGAGCAAGCGCAGCGAGAGCATCAAGCAAAGGCATCCGCTTCGTGCAACAAGACCAAGACCAGCCCAACGGCCGGAAGGGAGTCATCGTGGAGCCCAAGCAAAGGCCATCACCAGAGCCTTTGGCAAAGCGAGGACCAACTTTAGTCGATAAGTGTACCCGCTGTTCCCTTCAAATGGCTAATTGTTGGCGCCTTCCCGCCAATATTTGGGAAGAGGCCCAGGGCCTTCGCCTATAAATAGGAGTAGCCACCCACAGGGTAGAGGCAGCTGGATCAAGATCGGAATCCTCATCAAGAAACCAGTAGCTAGAGCGACTGAACCCCACATAGCAGTTCATCGCACCCGCCAAGAACAGACCCTCGCGAGGCTGTTCTTCCTTGTATTGTTCCTCATCAACCCAAGAGGCAATCCACCACACCACACACTGGATTAGGGTATTACACCACAATGGTGGCCTGAACCAGTATAAATCTCGTGTCTCTTGTGCTGTTCCGTTTAGTAGTTTAGGTCCCAGTGATTCGGCGAGGTGCAAGACGGTGGAGGGTTGGATCTGCGCGCGCACCCCAATGTTCGAACCTCAAGGGTCTGCCGGAAACCGAAATCCGACATTTGGCGCGCTGTAGGTGTGCAGATCTGCCTTTCGTCGCCCTTCTTCCTCGACCACCGCGACCATGTCGACGCCTGCCGGGCTGCGCTGAGCGCCGAGCCGCTTCGCCCCATGTCGCCAGACAGCTCCCGTCGGTGGGCGCCTTGTCGTTTTCGTCACCGCCGTTAACGCCGCTTATCGCCCGGCGGGAACGAGCAGCAAGCATCGCCCCAAAGACCGCCCATGAGGCGGGACGGCCCCACCGCCACGCCGCCACCTCGCTGGTTCTTCGTCACGCGCCCGCAGCGCCATGGAGGCTCGAGCGCGCCATCGCGCAAACGAGCTCTGCGCTACCGCCCGCCGACGACGTTTATGAAGAATGGCTCGACCGAAGTCGCCGAGCTCGTCTCGCGCTGCAAGAGGGCGCCCGACCGTCCGTCTCGCTGCACCGCACCGCTTCGCCTGCTGGCGATGAAGCTCCGGGGCACCTCACCTGCCTCCTCCTCAAGAAGGCGCCTCGCCCCAAGGCGCGCCCTCGGCGGAACCCGACCGCCAGCGCCGCGCTGCAAGAGCAGAGCTGTCAAGAAGTTCTCGCCCATGAGAAGTTGCCCGAGCGCTCCCGCCCAAAGACGTCAGACTCGCGCTGCCCCAGCCGCGCGCGCAGGAGGCCCGCTAGACCAAGCTCTCGTCGCCCGAGGCCCCCAGCGCCACGGCGGGCTGCCGTGTTTTCACCTCCGAAGGCGCAGCGCGTCGCAGGCCCGCCAAGTTCAAGCCAGACCTACCTCCTCGCCACGACGGCACGGCTGACCTTACGGAGTTCCTCCAGCTCACGAGCTGGGCATCGAGGCTGCCAACGGGATGAAAAGGTCATGGCGAACTGGTTTCCCATGGCGCCAAGGACGGAGCCCGCACTGCTCCTGAATCTAGCCCGTGCACGATCTCGCCCCGGGCCGAGATGCGCACCCGCTTCATCGCCAACTTCGTGGTATCGCGACCGCCACGCGCCGTGAGCGACATGCGCCGAATCACAGCAGCCTGGGAAACCCGCAAAGTACATCCAGCGCTTCAACAACGCGCTACCAAGATCCCTAGGGTAACAGAGGAGGCCATCATCTCTACCTTCTCCGATGGCGGCGCGACGTCAAGATGAAGGTGGAGCTGGCGATGCATGAAGATCCGTGCACCTCCTTGAGCTGTTCAACTTGGCGACCAAGCGCGCCAGTGGCTGAGGAGGGCCGCTCCCTCCTCGAGCTGCCCGTCGCGAACCCAAGAAAAGAAGTCCAAGGCCAAGGACGGAAGCGCAGGGGCTGCTGTACTCATGGCCGAACTGCACACCAAGCGAGGCGTAGATCAGCCCGAGTCCTCCAAGGGCAGTCGGATCATGCGGTACCACGACCTCCACACCCACAACACCAATGAATGCCAAGGGCTCCGGGACGTACGCGAAGGAAGGGTCGGCAGACGCCCCGAGCGCAGCGACCGGGGCTACGACCGAGGAGGAGGAAGGAATGCAGGAGGCTGGGAAGACCGCGGCCCGCGCCAAGGGTGGCGCGACCAACCTCGCGAGGACCGTTGGCAAGACCCGCCTCGCGAGGGAGGCTGGATGGATCAGCCTTGCGAGGATCGCCCGCAAGGGAACACAGGCCTCCCTCCACTTCCGCCGCAGCCAAGGAGAATTGAGGACCGTCATCGACGAGGGGTGGGGCTTCAGAAGAACCGCGGCGATCGCTCAGATCCCGGGCGGAGCTCAAGCCCCATCCTCTCAGCAGATCTTCAAGCAGTTCGCCCAAGAAGTGAATGCAGTTCTCCCTAAGCTCGAGGCCACGCGCCTCTCGGTGGTCGGCGGCGCCATCACGCTCAGCTCGGGGATCAGCTCAAGCGCGCGGCCACGGCCGGAGTTCTCCGATGCTTTGTTCCCCAATCATCGCGAACGTGCTGGTCACCAAGACCTCATCGACGGCGGGAAGGACTCAACGCCCCGTCCGTGGAAACATTCAACAATCTTCAAGTGCCTTATAATCACCTTCAGCCAACCAAGCCTTTCTCCGGAGTCACCGACGGCTCCACGGTCCCGATTGGGCAGGTCCGCTTCCTGTCACCTTCGGGCTCGTGATAACTACCGCACCGAGCTCATCGACTTCGACGCCGCCCACATTCGCCGCCAGACAACGCCATCCTCGGGTACCCAACGCTGGCCAAATTCATGGTCAGAACCCACCACGCCTACAACGCCCTCAAGATGCCAGAAGCGGCGGGTCATCACGGTGCCTCGTGGAGGAGAGAGACGCAGCAGTGCTCCCCGGAGCGAGCCTTTCAGCCGCATCGCTAGAGGACCTGGACCACAGCAGTAGGAGGCCTCCCGAGACTGCACCCAAGAAGAAGAAGACATCGACCGGCCCGGCTCCTCAAGAGCCAGGCCCCTCAGGGCCGCACCAGGTCAGGGGGAGCCTCCTTCCATAGGAAAGCGCGCCCGACGCCCTCCTCAGGCCGGGCTCGGTGGCTCTCCCCTGGAGGGCCGCCGACCTCGCCAAGGTCACGAGGGAGGCGCTTGGGCACCACGTGGAGGCGTGCTTCGAAGCACGTTTCCCGCAAGCAGGAGCAAGGCAAGGAAGGCCGAACCCTCAGGAGTTCGTCAGCAAGGCCATTCAGGAGCTACAGGAGTCAAGGGTCATGAGGGCAGCCGCCGCCACTCACTGTGGCCCCCATCCAGAAAGGATGGTGGGCTGCGCGTCTCGATCGACATACCAGGCTCAACCGAGCCGCATCTCAAGAGCGCCTGCCTCGCGAGTGGGACGCTATGCGAGGGCCCGCCCACAGCTACGCGGCGCATGCCTCACGGCTCGCCAAACGCGGGCTGCCACGCACCAAAGATCTCATGAGGGCCATGCTTTGGAGGCTCGAGAGGTCGTGCACGCCACAGCCCCGGCAGAGATGGAGATGGCCCCGAGGAGCCGCCGCAGCCCGAGCCTCCCGAGGCCCTCGGCCCGGGGCTCATGAGGATCGGCCCCGCAGCCCACCGAGTCTGCTACACCAACACCCCTTCGCCCTCAACATCACCAGTGACATCTTTATGTTTTATTCCCGGTGGAGCGCCTTCAGGTCAAGATTATTCCTGTGCCACGTGGGTCCGCCCTGCTGCATGTATCCCTTTATTTCATGTCATTAGCCTATCATGTTGGGGACGCCCTGGCTGCATCATCCCTAAGCCGCCAGCCTGTCCCAGCTGCATGTATCCTTCTTACGCTTTCCTTAGGGTTATGCTCTCGCCCATCATGCTTGTTATTTGGTGCCTTTTCTGGGTGATGGAATATTGCACGTTAAAGGGGGGTGCCCGAGCATCGCGACTCGTGGCTCCTACCGCTCTCCGCCCTCACCCTCTGGTCTTGTCCATGGCATCGCGACCGGCTTGCCGCCGACGGCCGAGACCGCCCGAGAGGCGGACCCGAGGACGAGTTTCTAAATCTAACCCACCATGCGTTAAAGGGGGTGCCCGAGCATCGCGACTCAGTGGCTCCTACCGGCTCTCCGCCCTCACCCTCTGGTCTTGTCCATGGCATCGCGACCGGCTTGCCCGACGGCCGAGACCAGCCCGAGAGCCGGACCCGAGGACGAGTTGTCAGATCTAACCCAGCTTATGCGCTAAAGGGGGGGTGCCCGAGCATCGCGACTGTGGCTCCTACCGCCTCCGCCCTCACCCTCCGGTCTTGTCCATGGCATCGCGACCTGGCTTGCCGGCCGACGGCCGAGACCAGCCCGAGAGCCGGACCCGAGGACGAGAGCACCGCAGATCCGCCAAATTTGCGTGAACACACTCAAGATAAGGCCCAGAGCCAGCGCAACCCGCCTTTGAGGTAGGGCTCGTGAGTCCCGCTACTGGCTCACGGGTGCCTAGATACACCTCGTCCAGCCCCTACCGTGCCAGCCCACGTGTCGTGGTGGGCTGATATGCCCTGGGCTCCTCCCGGAGGGGAGCCCCTCCAACGTGCTGGAAGCACCATGCGCTGCTGGCCGACGACACCGCCGAGGAGCGGCTATGCCCAGACGCATGCGGAAGCGCTTATGTCTCCGCTGGTGATAAACAACCGAGGTGGCCTCCGGTCGCATCAACCTCGGGAGCCCAGAGCTCTGTCCGCCTCATCGCAACGCCCTCCGAGCGCCGCGCGAGGGGCTGGACACGGATCTGGCCGGGTCATGCCTGCACGCATGTTACTCCAGCCAGCCCCCTGGCCTGGTTCGTCGTGACGCCACTCCCCGAGAGGAGCCAAGGTACGAATGTCGCTTGAGCTGCCAAGGGGACTCTCGAGCATCGCGACTCAGAGCCTAACTGGTCACGTAGCCCTCACCCCTTAGTTACGAAGGCTAATGGCGGTTGAGGTATGCGCGGGCCGGGCTCGCAGACGAGAACGGTGGATCCGCCTGCCTCACCTCCCTACTTGCTGTTCAGGCGCTAAGGGGACTCCCGAGCATCGCGACTCAGAGCCTAACTTGTCACGTAGCCCTCACTCCTTGGTCCCGCCCTGGTTTCGGTCGGGCTAACGGCGGCCGAGGTATGCGCAGGGTGGCTCTGCCGGCGAGAACATAAGCAAGTAGGAAGCACAAATTTCAAGGAATTCAAAAGCAAATATTACAGTCCACACAGTTATCGCAATACCAAATGCAAGTTTAAATGCGTCCCCGCGGCATGATACATGTGCAGAAATTAAAAGCAGGACAGGAGCCACAACGGAGTCACTTGTCGGCGGGGGAGCAACACGGAGTGGGTTCGCCTCATGGAGCAGCAGGGCTGGCAGCGCCTCGCTTCGGCTTGGTGCTGAAGGCCCGGAACTTCCCCAACAGAGCCTCCGCGCGACCCTTCACAGCCTCGGCAGCGGCAGCTGCATGCTCGCTGCTTGCTGGCTCCGGCAGGCTGTCCAGGTCGACGCTGGGATCGCGAAGGTAGATGTGGGTGAGGACCCGCCGCTGCCGCAGAAGACAAGACACGCGCCTCGGCCTCGGCCGTGGGGCCAAGGCCAAGGAGACATCTTCAAGAGCGCGAACCAGAAGGGAAGCAGCTTGGCGGGACCATCTCGGCGCCGCCAGCGGACTCTCCAGTCACTGTCAGAAGCTGCCTTCAAAGAAAGAGCGAGCCTTCACCTCCATATCCATGAAGGCCACGCTATCTTCTCGCAAGAACCCGCGCTTGCCATCCAGCTCGACCTTCCTCGCCTCCAGCCTCCTGCTCCAGCAGGCTTAGGCGGTCGCAACGCTTGAGCCTGGCCTCCGGTCCCTGACGGCTGCCTCATGAGCCTTCATGCTTTCCTCCTGCTCTCAAGCGGAGGCGGGCCTCCTCGGCAAGCTGGTTCTGCAGCCCTTCACCGCTCTCCAGCGCCTCACAATGACCTTGGATGCTAGCTGCCTCCCTGTGGCAGCATCGCGGCAATCTTCGCCCACGGACAGCTCGCTTCTCCTCGTCAGCAAGTCGCCGAGGCTTGGACCAGCGCCACTGAATCGGGTTGCCGGAGCGAATCCAACCAGAAGCCAGCTCCAAATGCCCAGCCATCAGACGGGAGTCGGCGCCCAGAAGATCCTGCCGCAGGCGGTCCAGTCCGGCAACGGCGCGATCCAGAACAGTATTAGGAGGAGCAGCGGTCGATGGAGTAGGAGGAGAAGATGGCTGTGTGACCACTGCGCCCTGAGGCGGAACCAGCAGCGCCACGATGACAGTGGAGGCAGCGCCAAGCAAGGGCACCTCGGGAGTCGCCTGGGTCAAGGGGGATGAGCTCGCTTCACTGGCTCACCTGCCTCGCGAGGATGACCGGCAGAGAGGCCCTTGTCTTGCCATCGCTTTCCTTCATGGGCAGAGGCCCTGCCCTGCATGAAGCCTCAGAGCTCCCTTCACTTTTCGCCAGCAGCGCCGCCCAGCCAAGAGATACAGATATCAAGCCTCAGCGACAAAGCAAGGAATAAAACAAGAATCAAGCACTTATGGTCATCGTCATGAGCTCGAGCAACCTTCGCCATACTTGAAGCCCGAGAGCCGGCCATGTGGATCAGCTTCAAGGGGCCCGGAGCGAGAGCGCTGCTCATGGATCGCCCGGGCCGGGCGGACCTGCTGGGACCAGCCCATCCGTCCTTCTTCGATCGGGGCAGGCTTCGCCCCTGCTCATCCTCATCCTCGCTGTCACACTGGGAGGCGGAGAGTGCAGGACCTGCGCCCAAGGGAGGAGCCTTGACTCGCCCCGAATCAACCCTCTCCCGGCTCTCTTCCTCCACCTCTTCGCTGAGTCGGCAGAGGACACGCCCACTGTGTCCTTCGAGCCTCCACGGGCACGGGCCCATCCCCATTGAAGACAGGCATGGGCCCCACTACCTGCTCCCAATCCTCGCGAAGGAACAAGGCGCTGGGCGCCTCCGCCTCGCCACATCACCCCCAACCAAGGACCTGGAGGACTGTCGCCAGATCCTCGCCGCCAGACCACGGGCTCGGGTGAGGCCTCCACATCGAAGCGTAGCATCGACGAAGCGGATCCAGTTGATGCTCCAGGAACTCCCTCAGCAGCGACACACCGGTCAGCTTCGCCGCTGCCACGCTGGCCGGCTTCAGATCTGTGTCCATCTTCTCCAGCACAAGCTTCACGTGGGGATCCAGAAGCTCCACTCGGGACCAGTCGTCGGAGCTCTCGGGGTGCTTCGTGGGCAGGATCAGCCGAGGGTGGATGCGCCCAACATCCACCAAGACCCACTTACTCCTGAAGCCCTCAATCCGCTTCCCAGGGTTTGAAATGGCGATGGCTCCGCCGTATGCGATGAAGCTCGCGCACGCGGAGGCGGAACCACGGGAGGTTCGGAGGGAGAAATAGTGGCGCAGCAAGGCCACCGAGGGGTTCACCCCAACATGGGCCTCACAATAGTAGGCGAAGATTGCCAGAAGAAGGACGTAGTTGGGATGGAGGTGCAGAGCTTGGATGTTGTAGTGACAGAGGACGGAGAAGAAGAACTTAGAAAAGGGAGGCACCAGACTAGCAATGATGGCGCTCACGAAGAACGGGTAGAAGGTACTCCCCATACCCTCAGGGGCGGAGGAGCCGGCCTTGAACGCCTCCGTTCCGTTGACGCCCTGTGCCTCCGCCATCCGGCGCACCAGTGGCGCAGGCTCGCCCCGACACATTTGGCGGGTCCAAGGCAGAGAGTACCAAGCTCCGGCCGGGCTTGGCGAGGCGCCATGATGGCTAGGGCACGCAGCGGAGTGGATCTCAAGATCTTGGAAGCAGAGAGGAGAGGCGCAAGAAAGGGATCTGAGCAGAATCGGAGAAAGTAAAGGAGGCAAGGAAGATGCCGCTCTGTTATGAACTCACGCGTTGCAGAGGCGCGACGATCCAATCAACCGCCACGCGATGCCCAAGGTCGCAGCTGTTAGGCTCGCGACGTCAGACTTGCCCTTTCGCCTCTCGCCAGCCAAGTTCGGCGCGCGTGGGCCTGGGCTACTGTCGGCGCTCGGGAACGGGGTCCCCAGACTTGCTCGCTGCGGCCTGCGGCGTGGCTCAAGGAGGCCCAAGACGCCCATCTTCATCAACGAAGATCAAGACCTCGCGAGGGGCCAGCCTGCTGGGCGGACGACGAGGAGCTTCTCGTGCACGACCTCATCAGCCTGGCTCATGAGGAGGCGGAGAGTTCAAGGCAGGTACTCGCGAGGTGCCCATGACGCAAGCCATGACGCACCAAGGGCGCTGGCATGGCGCCAGCCCAGCCAAAGGTCCTCCTTTCCTCTTTGGTGCAAAGGAGCAAGCGCAGCGAGAGCATCAAGCAAAGGCATCCGCTTCGTGCAACAAGATTCAAGACCAGCCCAACGGCTGGAAGGGAGTCATCGTGGAGCCCAAGCAAAGGCCATCAACAGAGCCTTTGGCAAAGCGAGGACCAACTTTAGTCAGATAAGTGTACCCGCTGTTCCCCTTCAAATGGCTAATTGTTGGCGCCCTTCCCGCTCAATATTTGGGAAGAGGCCCAGGGCCGCCTATAAATAGGAGTAGCCACCCACATGGTAGAGGCAGCTGGATCAAGATCGGAATCCTCATCAAGAAACCAAGAGCTAGAGCGACCGAACCCCACCTAGCAGTTCATCGCACTCTGCCAAGAATGACCCTCATGAGGCTGTTCTTCCTTGTATTGTTCCTCATCAGCCCAAGAGGCAATCCACTACACCACACACTGGAGTAGGGTATTACACCACAATGGTGGCCTGAACCAGTATAAATCTCGTGTCTCTTGTGTTGTTCCGTTTAGTAGTTTAGGTCCCAGCGATTTGGCGAGGTGCGAGACGGTGGAGGGTTGGATCTCCGCGCGCACCCCAGTGTTCGAACCTCAAGGGTCTACCGGAACCCGAAATCCGACATCCACCTCACTGGAAGACGCAGCCGCAGCGATGGTGCCCACTCTGGCGCGAATCACAACCCCTTAGCTGCCCCTGCTGCGGGCGCAGTTATGGGGCATGCGACTTCCCTAGGGAAAGGTAATCAAGAGGAAGCGCCGAATGGGGTCGTCGACCCCCACGCACATCCTTCTCGTCATCACGCCGCCATGGCGGCTGGCTCGCGGCGCCAAGAACACGACGCTGCCAGTACCGGTGCCGAAAGAATTCGGGTGACGTCGTGATCTGCATCGTTGTCCATGCCAAGCACTGCTTCGGAGGCCATGGCGCGAGCCCAGCTCCTGCTGAGATTCCCGCCAGTGGCCAATCAAATGGATGAGTTGAGAGCCACCGTTCAAAGTTTGATTGGTTTCGCTGGGGCGAGAGGATCAAAATGGGCAGACCCACCACGGCACTCGGAAGCGGCGACAACGACCCGAGCTGCCGGCAATGTTGAAGTGGCCACTCCAATGGTGCAGTCCCCACCACGGCAGCCAGCGCAGAGGCTGTAGCCAGTGCCACGCGACCAAGAACCCGCCGAGGTGTCAATGGCTTCATCGGATCCTCGGGCCCGTCGAGATCAGCGGCAGGTCCTCGAAGACAGGTGGAAGGAAGACGCGCGCGTCACCATAGAACGGCGCCGCGAAACCCGCCGCCAGTCCAACAGGCGCAATGGCCCCGATGTTGACAAGCTCGTGCCCAGTGGAGGCGGATACCTTCCTTTCGAGGTTGGGTGTCCTGCCTTCAAGCCAGTGATACCGGAAAAGTATGATGGAAGACTGAACCCGGCATAATTCTTGAGCATCTACACAATCGTCGTTCAAGCCGCCGGAGCAAGAGATGAAAAGATATTGATACGTCTCTAATGAATCTATAATTTTTTATTGTTCCATGCTATTATATTATCTGTTTTGGATGTTTTATATGCATTAATATGCTATTTTATGTTATTTTTGGGACTAACCTATTAACCTAGAGCCCAGTGCCAGTTTCTGTTTTTTTCCTTGTTTTAGATTTTCGCAGAAAAGGAATACCAAACGGAGTCCAAACGGAATGAAACTGTCACACCCTAATTTTCATGCCACAACACTTAAGCTAATAAATCATGATAAAATGTGGTTTGACAAAAACTTTTGAGTGTTTTTGTCTTTGCTTGATTTGATTTGTGTGTGTGTTGGTTGCAAGTGCTCTAAAAATCAAATAAATCCTCCAACTCTTATACTCCCTCTCCTTGATCCAAAACTTTGCCCAATGATCATGCCATGTGTATAGGACAACATAGTATTTTCTTTCAAAAATAATTTGGCCAAAAGGTATTTTCTAAATTAGTTTTTCCAAAACCCCCTGCGTTAAGACTTGAACTACAAGTACTTAATCTGGGATGTGAAAAATCTTTCAAAAAATTATATTTGAATCCTATTAGATATAGGACTCCCAAAAACCACAAAAATATTATTTTAAAAGTTATTTTGCTATTTTATCTAAAGGCCTTTTCTTTAGGCCAGAACTGGTATTTAATAGGTAAACATTATTTTAAAGTTTCAAAAATATTTGAGAAAATTTAGTGAAATTCAGTGGACATATATTTTCCATATATATGAGTTTCAACACATGGTCATGTTCAAAATATTGACAAAACCCTCCAAAACCATTTATGTATATTTCAAGCATTTGAAATATTTCTGTATGAAATATTGTCAAATAAATCCAAGAAAATTCTAGCAAGTCACATATGCCTAATGTGATGATCTTGAATTTTTTATTCCAATCAAAATAGTTTTGGTTCACAAAATAGCCCCAAAACCATCCCTGTCTAGATCCAAATTTGAGCAACTCTACATTGCCAACTGTCTCCTTTTGGTCTCAATTTTTGTGGATGTTCTAAAATCCTTAAATGGTGATACTACACCAAGTGGTGCATCAAGGAGAAAATATTTACAGAACTAAATCTTGGAAAAACCATTTCTGTTGATTTCTAGGGTTTACAAAAGTTGCATTGACCACTTTCTCCATGTGACCTCAAAATTGGTGGGAACTACTAATTTGTAATGCCTCTCACTCCTGTTAAGTTTCAAAGCAAGTTGAGCAACTTAGATAGCCCAAACCATTATCAAACACCTTCTGGCAGAATCTTATAATTCATGTTTTGGCCAGTTCCTTTTATCCCCATGAGTTGAAACTCCACCCACACCCTCATCTAGTCCCTCTTAACCTCCCACAAGCTTTCCAGCCTGAGGGGCAATGATTGAGGGGGGTGAGACCCCATTTTCCCTCTCTGTACAGCTGCGTTTCTCCCATTTTCTCACCTCTCTCTCACTCCTGCCAGGTCCCATAGCATCCAAGGCCTCCTCCCCCTTGTTTATTCTTCCTGCAGCCATTAGACACAAGTGGATGCGCAGGTGCGCGCAAAAGCCACGGATGCCGGTCAGTTGCATGCTCTGGAGCGCGTGGCAGAGCAACCGAGCGTTGACACCGCATCCCTCGACCACCTCGAGCCTCCCCCTCGCGCCAGTCGAGGTGCCTCGACGTTCTCAACAGTCCACGATGCTGTCCCCCTCCTTCCCCTCTCTATCTCACCCCCCGAGGCACGCGCCAGACTCCGCCCAGCTTGACCAATGCATGCGCCCACTACAGGGACCTCCTCGAGCTCACCCCGCTCCTCTTCTCTCTTCCTGGCACCCTACTCAACTCCCACAAATGCCGTAGACCGCCCCTTTCCCTCTCTCCTGGCTGCCCGAGCCGTTGCCGCGGCCACCTGTGCGCCACGCCCACGGTGAACCGTGGCCTCTTCATATAAGGCCGACCCTGACCTCCCTCTAGATCCCCTTTGCTCCCTATCTCTCCCGTACACCACCCAGGCCAAAACATTCTTCTCCCCGAGCCCTCCATCGCTCCCCATGGCCGGAGCCTTGCCGTTGGCCCTCGCCTAATTTCGCACCCACCACCCCTCCTCCTCCCCTCTAGACCGCACCAGAGCACCTCCAACATCACAACGGCCCCCTCCCGTGCTTATTTCTCTCCTCCCCGTGGCCGTGCCATCGAGTTCCATCATCACCGCTGGCCTTGCCCGCCACGGCCGACAGAGTGCTCGCGTCTGACCACCCCTGCCGACATGGCGCACCTCGGCGGATGCGCCGCGACCTTCTGAAACCGTCGGTGTGCTGGGCATCGCCGGAGGTGGCCGGTGCCGCCGGGGAGAGAGCCGACACTCGCTCGGCCTCACCCCCCTGCCTTTGCTCCGTTCGAGCGGGAGGTAGGCGATGTCCTAAACGCTGGGCCCCACGCACCAGTGACCCAGCGGGCGGGCCCCGTCTGTTTAAGTGGATACGGTTCCAGCGGATCCGCTTCCCCCGCGCAGAAGCGTATTCTGCGAAGGCGCCTTCGACGTCACCCTATCGTTCGCTTGGCCGAGCTGCTGGGCCGGCCTAGTGCGTCGCGGTGCTAAACTATGCACTGTGCATGCTTTAGGTATAACCCAAATCTTCTTCTTTTTCTTTTCCAGTGAACTTCTAAAATCCATAGTTAATTCATTTCATGTCCAAATTAGATGATTAAAATTTCCGGAGACTCCGTAAATATAGGTCTATTTAGTGAGCCATAGTGAACATTTTTACTGTGCTTGGTTTTCACTGGATAAATGAAATAGGTCATTTATCAACATAAGTCCACTTCAAAAATCCATAGGATATTCATTTGGACTCCAAATCCAGTGAAACCAATTTCTAAATGTTTCCAAAATCATGCCGGATTTAATGGGTACTTTTACTCATTTTTATAAAAAGGCATTCTGTGGACAACTTGCAGATCCATTAAATCCATTGATTCCATCATATTGAAATGTTCAGAAATATCCACTGATCTAATCCCAATGAAACCACTCTGGTTATTTTTCATATAACCAGAGATGTCCTAGAAAAGTCAAATTCATATTTTTAGAGCACTTTTATTTTCTGCCTTGTTGTGTTGCTTATTATGATTGCTTTTGACAATAGTTTACGAAGTAGACGAAATGCTCGGAGTTGGACCAGAGATATATGAATACCTCAAAGACTTTGTTGAGCCAGGCAAGCAGCCCTTTGACCATGTCTCTGAAACCCTTTTTATGCATGTCATATAGCACTTTATTAGTGTTGCATCGGAATCATGATGAGATGGTAACCACTTTGGTGGGTTGCCTTCGTTACTTCCTTGTTGATACTTGCATTGTGCATGACCCTACCTTCCTATTAGGGTTATGCCGGTGGGAGTGGATAGGATGCTAAAGTAGGTTCTACGCAAGTGGGACAGGGTATATGCATGGTGATGGAGACAAAAGCATTCTTAAAGACTTTTTGAAAACCCCGTCGGGTGCCATTAATGCCCGAGGGAGATGTTGAGCTAGTTAACCACTTGATAAAGAAGTGGTGTACCGAGGCAAGTGAGTGTGTTGTTTTCGGAAACAGATTGGTTTAAGCTAGGACCGTTACTCCAACCTTACATTCGCAACCACTCTAGCCTTTTATGGGAAAGGGCATTATTGATTACCTAGTTCATGCTAACATGGAGGCCCCCATTACTAGTGACGGGAGTGGCATGGTCACTCTCGGGAGGGGGTCGTGCCAGGTAGGGCGGCCATGACTGTTTTCACAGGGCACCGGACACACCGTTGGTACCCCGTGCTTGTGATATGTGATGAATATGGGAGCGTAGCTGCACAAAAAGAATTTATTGTGTGACAATGTTTGGCATGGGGGCTGCTACCAATCGAGTGGACTCCTTATTAGTCGCGGCTAGGGAAAGGTAGTGATCGGGTGCTTACCCCGGGTACTTGAGGTACCGCGGGTCGTGGATGCCACAGAAGTTCCCCGGATCTTGTGGGTAAAGTGTGCAACCTCTACAGAGTGTCAAACTACTCGAATAGCCGTGTCCACGTTCAAGGACAGTTGGGTAACCACTCCTGGGATACGTCCAAATGTTTGCGAAACCGGTGTGTGGATGAGAGGAAAGAACTACTTGGGTCAAGTCAAGGGACTTAAAATGTTGATAAAGCTGGAGTTGATGGAAGCTCTGTTTATGTTGATATCTGTAACCCGTCCTCATGATTACTTAAATTCTTATGATGCATGCTTTACAAATTGTTGAACATGTCATGGCACTCAAAACTAGCTTTCTGCAAAAATTTACCTATCATGCATTGTTGTACCTTGAACCAAAACATGGGTTGCTTGCGAGTACATTCAAAGTACTCATTGGCTTGCCACTAGTTACTTTATTGGCCAGGCATGAAAGAACAGGATATAATGAGGAGTACCTTGGTAATGAACATGTGAGCTAGGATGCTTCCCAGTCAGAATGCCTGTAGGGTTAAGGCAGATGGCTTGGGTCCAAGTTATCGACGAAGATTTCCGCTGCGAAGTTATACTCAACACTTGACCATAATGGTCATAATTTATGTAAGACGGTATGTATGGATGTAAGACTCTTGTTATTCAGCTTATGTGTGTTCAGTGAGCATTGATCTCTGGGATCACTGTACACATGCATTCGGTGATCACGACTTATGAGTCCAGGTCCCCACAGAGCTGGTATCAGAGCCATCCTGACTGTAGGAAGCCTTACTTAGCATGGTCGTTAGTTAGGATAAAACTATCTTCAAAACTATTACCCCCTTCTCAAAAAGTATCTCTACTTCTCTTCCCTTCTGAGCTTTTCAAAAACTAAGATATATTTCCTTATTGACCTGTTCCCCTTGAAAACTTTTGGCAAACGGTCGCTAGCACCCTCATGTCCCTGACCACTGGATTGCTCGTAATTTTCAAGGATAGCCGAGAAGGAATAAGCATTGCCCAACATTCTCCCACGTCTTCTGAACACAAGTTAGACGACAACACGCCAAGATGATGCCAACAAAAGATACCATTAAGACCAAGAAGATGGTGACACCCTTAACGCTGCCCCAGGATGATGCAACCTTGTCCTACGACGATTAGGGTGTAAGATATGCAAGATCATGATGTACATTGCTAATAGAGCAACTATGTCCTTACCGTTGATGTACCGGCAACCACCGGTGGATGAGAACCTCGCCATTTGGTCCACTTCACTATAGCGAGCAGGAAAACAGTTCTCTTCATCCCCCTCTGTTGGTGTCGATGTTGTCATCAATGCAACCGACAGGTTGGACCTCTATTATGCCTTGTTCATGTCATTGCATAAAGTATTGCCTACCTGGTACCCTCGACGCCATATAAGGCAAAAGAGATCCTCATGAATAAGAAGACAACAGAAGACCGAGTCAATGCCAACTACGAGGAACCACCTTCACCCCGTGAGCTCATCAGGCGAGAAATTGTTGAAGATTCTTCAGGCCCAACCCGGATCGTTTCATCGAACAAATACAAGAGACGTAGCGACACCTGAGGAAAATCCAGAACACTACGTGAGACATGGAGCAAAGCACGACTACTGAGTCTGAGAACCCCTAGGGTAGGATGAGTCGTGTACCCCCTATGCGCAGTCGAGTCCATATAATGGTTCAAGTAGAACCATGATTGTGTGTTGCTTGTTTTTATTTGTTTGTGTTTTGATAGGTCGCACTTTTGCCCTAGGCAACAAGTACGCGACTATATCACCTTCCTTATCTTGTTTCTTTTTTTGGCCCTTTTTGCACCTATTTGTTTGCACTTGCACTATATAACCCCCTTTAGGCATTCCCCTCCCCTATGATATTTTTTTCCTCTCATCTCTCTCATCAACTAAAGATCAACAAGACAAGATGCACCAAGGATTCTACCTCGGCAACCAACTAGCAATGAAGACTTTTGCTACCGCCTCCTCGACCAGGTGCAACCCCGTAGAGTTATGTTTAACCCTCCAGACTAGAAACCCATCCCCAAACCCTTCGAGATTTCATGAGATACCACAGCTTGAATTCTTAACCATGTGCTTAACCCACATAAATGCAGGAGAACCAGTTGTGCCCAAACAACCGTTGCTTAATATAGGTTCATTAGGGAAGTAGTGGACATAGTGAACTAGAACATTACGATCTTAATATAGCACCAGAACTTATGATGCCATAGGGAAGACCAATTTGAGGATATGGGAATAGAGGACAAATGAGTCGATGAGTTTATATTAGTCAACTTGAGGAATTATCTGAGACACTTTGGGGGATTATGAGGCTTTCATGTTGGTAGATGAACTTGGTGGGATCATGTTGATAGAGTAGCATAACTTTCATTACCCCGGGAGTAAATTGGATTTTGTAGGATAATTATGATCGCACGATGAAATTCTTGGAGGTATGAGGATTTTACTTAGCCAAGGGATAATTGATATTACGATAGTGACTTGGGGGAAACATGTGGGAATTTCCGCTGGACATGAGATTTGGATTTAAATAGGTGATCCTATTGGAGTATAGATGCTGAGTAAGTCTACATGGTTCGGAGTAAACTGGATTTAGACTAATAATCTCGGTCATGATACCATGTTTCTCGGTGGACAATAAGCTAGGAGATTAGATTAATTGTCGGAGTCGATTTAGGGAACTATATAAGCCTGACCTTGGAGTTACCTGACCATGATATTGGGAATTGGTGGACTGACTATAGTAAGGACAACCCTTTCAAGTATTTGGGGATTATAGGACATTAGGGGGTCATGTGGGACTCCATAGATATTGGATTTGTAGAATTAATGGATTACGTAGTGATTGATGGAAGTTAATGGGCTGCGGAGTTGATTCATATGAAGGAAACAAGATCTTGGAGTGGCTTACGATGTGTTTCCTTAAGATAGGGATGCATTATCTTGACCTTGGAAGAATAAGATGAGCACTTGGATTGTGATGTTTAATTCAAGCTTAGCAGCTTGTACGTTCTACCCATGGATTTTTGCATCGATATGAGTTTGGGGATAGTTGACATGTATGTTTTTTTTAGAACTCCTCTTGGGAGTCATGAGGATATGAATAGCATGAGCGATGATTGGTGTTGACCTATACAAGATAATTCTTTTGGTGGTATAAGGTGATTTGTTTGAAGGACTAGGTAGAACTATCGGCATCTCAGAAACTGAGCTCAAGGATAGGACGACAAATGTTCACTCGCACCCCAGAATCCTTCAAACCCTTGAGCCTTACCAATCCACAACATGGTCGGATCATGACCTTGGGCTTTGACTCTAGGTCAAGAAGACCTTGGCCAACACTCAACCGTGACCACCACCAATGCCCCAACCTACTTTATGTACATCGTGAACAAAGTCATCATGGAGTACTTGGACAAGTTGTGTGTCCTCATTATATGATGGCATACTGGTCTACCCGAAGACAGAAGAAGAGCCATTCAACTGGTTAAGGAACATCTGAAGACTGTCGTGTCAAGGGGAAAGAACTAAACCAACCACCATCGTCAAGAAGTAAACTCCCATGCCGAAGACCATGTGTACCAATGGGTCACTCCTCTCAGAAGAACCAAACATTTCCATGTCAAAGTGAAGCTCACACCAAGATTATCGACCCCCTTTTGAGGTCACTACAAGACGAAGAGAAGGCGGTTACCAGATGGAGTTGCCACCCGAGCTACCCACTGTGCACAACGTTTTCCCACACAACACAACTTCGGGAGTGTTTCCAACTTCCTAACTAGCCCGACCTCGACCAGGACATCGGTCACCGAGCCATCGACCCCCGGCCCAACCTGACTTACGCAAGAGACCCCTTAGCAACCTGGATCAAGCAGAATGTCATACACGAAGCCACATCATCAAGTACTTCAAGGATTAATGGAGCACCATTTGGAAGCAGAAGCAGTATGAGGAGGTGAAGACTGCCCCGGCTCCAAGTTTCCGTATTCCTTTCCACGCCTAGTTAGGGAATCTCGGGGACGAGATTCTTGCAAGGGGGCTAGGTCTGTCACACCCTGATTTTGATGCCACAACACTTAAGCTAATAAATCATGATAAAATGTGGTTTGACAAAAACTTTTGAGTGTTTTTGTCTTTGCTTGATTTGATTTTTTTTTGTGTCTTGGTTGCAAGTGCTCTAAAAATCAAATAAATCCTCCAATTCTTATACTCCCTCTCCTTGATCCAAAACTTTGCCCAATGATCATGCCATGTGTATAGGACAGCATAGTATTTTCTTTCAAAAATAATTTTGCCAAAAAGTATTTTCTAAATTAGGTTTTCCAAAAACCCCTGAGTTAAGGCTTGAACTACAAGTACTTAATCTGGGATGTGAAAAATCTTTTAAAAATTATATTTGAATCTTATTAGATATAGGACTCCCAAAAACCACAAAAATATTATTTTAAAAGTTATTTTGCTATTTTATCTAAAGGCTTTTTCTTTAGGCCAGAACTGGTATTTAATAGGTAAAAATTATTTTAAGTTTCAAAAATATTTGAGAAAATTTAGCGAAACTCAGTGGACATATATTTTCCATATATATGAGTTTCGACAAATGGTCATGTTCAAAATATTGGACAAAACCCTCCAAAACCATTTACGTATATTTCAAGCATTTGAAATATTTTTGTATAAAATATTGTCAAATAAATCCAAGAAAATTCTAGCAAGTCACATATGCCTAATGTGATGATCTTGAATTTTTTTTATTCCAATCAAAATAGTTTTGGTTCACAAAACTGCCCCAAAACCATCCCTGTCAAGATCCAAATTTGAGCAACTCTACATTGCCAACTGTCTCCTTTTGGTCTCAATTTTTGTGGGTGTTCTAAAATCCTCAAATGGTGACACAACACCAAGTGGTGCATCAAGGAGAAAAGATTTGCATGGCTAAATCTTGGAAAAACCATTTCTGTTGATTTCTAGGGTTTACAAAAGTTGCATTGACCACTTTCTCCATTTGACTTCAAAACTGGTGGGCACTATTAATTTGTAATGCCTCTCACTCCTGTTAAGTTTCAAACCAAGTTGAGCAACTTAGATAGCCCAAACCATTATTAAACACCTTCTGGCAGAATCTTATAATTCATGTTTTGGTCAGTTCCTTTTATCCCCATGAGTTGAAACTCCAGCCACACCATCATCTAGGCCCTCTTAACCTCCCACAAGCTTTCCAGCCTGAGGGGCAATGATTGAGGGGGGTGAGACCCCATTTTCCCTCTCTAGACAGCTGCATTTCTCCCATTTTCTCACCTCTCTCCCACTCCTGCGGGGTCCCATCGCATCCAAGGCCTCCTCCCCGCTTGTTTATTCTTCCTGAAGCCACTGGACACAAGTTGACGCGCGGGTGCGCGCAAAAAGCAGTGGATACCGGGCATTTGCATGCTCTGGAGCGCGTGGCAGAGCACCCGAGCGTTGACACGGCGTCCCTCGACCACCTCGAGCCTCCCCCTTGCGCCAGTCGAGGTGCCTTGACGTCCGCAACACTCCACCGTGATGTCCCCCTCCTTCCCCTCTCTCTCTCTCTCACCCCCTGAGGCGCGCGCCCGACGCCGCCCAGCTCGTCCAATGCACGCGCCCACGTCAGGGACCCCCTCGAGCTTGCCCCGCTCCTCCTCTTTCTTCCTGGCACCCTACTCAACTCCCATGAACGCTATAAACAGCCCCTCTGCCTCCCACCTGGCTGCCAGAGACGTTGTCGCGGCCACCCGTGCACCACGCCCACGGTGAGCCTTGGCCTCGCCATATAAGGCCGACCCTGACCTCCCTCTCGGTCCCCTTTGCTCCCTATCTCTCCCGTACACCACCCATTCTTCTCCGCGAGCCCTCCGTCGCTCCTCATGGCCGGAGCCTTGTCGTCGGCCTCCGCCTAAATTCGCAACCACCACCCCTCCTCCTCCCCTCTAGACCGCACCAGAGCACCTCTAACATCACCGCGGGCCCCTCCCGCGCTTATTTCACTCCTCCTCGTGGCCGTGCCATCGAGATCCATCACCACCGCTGGCCTTGCCCGCCACGGCCGATGGAGCGCTCGCGTATGACCACCCCTGCAGACATGGCGCACCTCGGCGGATACGGCACGGCCTTCTGAACCCGTCGGTGTGCTGGGCATCACCGAAGGTGGCCGGTGCCGCCGGGGAGAACACTGGCACCAGCTCGGCCTCACCTCCCCTGCCTCTGCTCCGTTCGAGCGGGAGGTAGGCGACGGCCTGAGCGCTGGGCCCCGCGCACCTGCGACCCAGTGGGCGGGCCCTGTCCGTTTAAGTGGATACGGCTCCAATGGATCCACTTCCCCCATGCAGAAGCGTATTCCGCGAAGGCGCCTTCGACGTCGCCCTGCCGTCCGCGTGGCCAAGCCGCTAGGCCGGCCCAGTGTGCTGTGGTGCTAAACTGTGCACTGTGCATGCTTTAGGTATAACCCAAATCTTCTTCTTTTTCTTTTCCAGTGAACTTCTAAAATCCATAGTTAATTCATTTCATGTCCAAATTTGATGATTAAAATTTCCAGAAACTCCATAAATATAGGTCTATTTAGTGAGCCATAGTGAACATTTTACTGTGCTTGGTTTTCACTTGATAAATTAAATAGGTAATTTATCCACATAAGTCCACTTAAAAAATCCATAGGATATTCATTTGGACTCCAAATCCAGTGAAACCAATTTCCAAATGTTTCCAAAATCATGCCTGATTTAATGGGTACTGAGGGAGTCCTTGACTAGGGGGTGTCCGGATAGCCGAACTATCATCACGGCCGGACTCCAAGACTATGAAGATACAAGATTGAAGACTTCGTCCCGTGTCCGGATGGGACTTTCCTTGGCGTGAAAGGCAAGCTTGGCGATACGGATATGTAGATCTCCTACCATTGTAACCGACTCTGTGTAACCCTAACCTATCCGGTGTCTATATAAACCAGAGGGTTTTAGTCCGTAGGACGAACAACAATCATACCATAGGCTAGCTTCTAGGGTTTAGCCTCCTTGATCTCGTGGTAGATCTACTCTTGTACTACCCATATCATCAATATTAATCAAGCAGGAGTAGGGTATTACCTCCATCAAGAGGGCCCGAACCTGGGTAAAAACATCGTGTCCCTTGTCTCCTGTTACCATCCGCCTAGACGCACAGTTCGGGACCCCTACCCGAGATCCGCCGGTTTTGACACCGATATTGGTGCTTTCATTGAGAGTTCCTCTGTGTCGTCACCGATAGGCCCGATGGCTCCTTTATCATCAACAACGACGCGGTCCGGGTGAGACTTTTCTCCCGGACAGATCTTCAGATTCGGCGGCTTTGCATCTGCGGGCCAATTCGCTTAGCCATCTCGAGCAGATCGAAGCTACGCCCGCCATCAGTCAGATTTGAAGTTTGAACTATACGGCCGATATCCGTGGAGACTTGATCTTCGACGGATTCGAGCCGCAGATAGCGAGCCGCCTTTGTCTCGATGGGCATGATCTAGCTCGCAGCCAACAAAGGCCCTAGAGGCCGCATCAAAGATCCGCCCAACCCTTAATCCGAGCCGGATTCCCGATCGAGGACGAGTGGTTGGACATCGCCCGGGGCTACAATCTCTATGGCGATTGAGCCGAACTCCATCCTCGTCCTTTGCGAAGACCTCGACCTGTGGTGCCGGACTCCTCTCCGGACCACGAACCCTTCGTGCCCCCGCCAATCGAATCCGATTGGGCGCCGGTCATGGAGTTCACTATCGCGGACATCTTTCAGCACTCGCCCTTTGGCGACATCCTGAATTCACTAAAGTCTCTCTCTTTATCCGGAGAGCCCTGGCCGGACTACAGACAGGAAGTTTGGGATGCGGACGACGAAGAAATTCAACGCCCACCCACCACCCACTTTGTAGCCACTGTCGAAAGCTTACACGGCGTGCTCGATTTCGACTCCGAAGACATCGACGGTATGGACGACGATGTAGGAGACAACCATGAACCAGCGCCTATAGGATGCTGGACAACCACTTCATCCCATGATGTATACATGGTGGATACACCTAAAGGAAATGAAGACGAGGAACAACGGACGCCACGAAGGATAATCCTCAAAAGCAGTCAAACGGCAACGTAAACGCCAACCAAGTCCCGCCTCAACAGAGAACCAGCCATAGAGCATGGCGAACCGGTGGACGACGAACATGCTATCGAGCAATCGTCCGAACAAGACAACTTGATAAACAACCCGCCCCGGCGAAGACAACAGCCCGGACGATCTCACACGGACAAATTGTTGGAGCAAAATAACCTCCACAAAAGGCTCGCCGCCATCTGCTGTAGCCTGAAAAAAGGTAAGCGAAGCTCAAAACAGCGAAAGATGCACTCAGAATCAGATGGAGCAAAGTATTCAACATCATGAGACAAATACGGGCGACGACGCCGAACAAAGAGCTACCCAAAGAGAAAGCCATCGCCGATTTGATGAGGAGGCCATAGAGCCCCACAATCAAAAGTAAGAAGGCCACCCGTCGGATGGACGACCCCACGGCAAAAAGAGAGCGGCAAACGGCGCCGCACACAAGCCGACGCGATCCGCATAAGGATTCACATCAAAAGGATGGCCCGCTTAGGTCCGTCTATGGGCCGAGAAAGCAAGCTCCTCAAAGTAATGCAACACGCCAAATATCCGAACATCACGGCACACCCAAATGGGGCGCCAGACATCCCCTATGTTTCACCGATGAGGTGCCGGATCACGAATTTCAAATGGATTCAAACCCGTAAACATAGAGGCATACGACGGAACAATGACCACTCGAGTCTGGATTGAGGATTATATCCTCCACATACACATGGCTAGAGGAGATGATCTCCACGCCATAAAATACTTACCCTCAATCTCAAAGGGCCAGCTCGGCATTGGCTTAAAAGCCTCCCGAAAATACCATTGAAGCTGGGAAGATCTCGAGGATGCGTTTGGGCAAATTTTGGGGACCTATGTCCGCCCTCCGGATGCGCATTTATCTAAGTCACATAACTCAACAGCCGGAGAGTCAGCCCGAAATTCGAACATGTTCCTTACTAAAAGAACCAAATAGTCGATTGTTGGGATGCCAAGCCTTAGCAGCCTTCAAACACAACGTCCGAGACGAATGGCTCGCAAGACACCTCGGCCAAGAAAAGCCAAGAACAATGGCCGCATTAACAAGCCTCATGACCCGCTTTTGCCTCGGAGAGGATAGCTAGCTAGCAAGATGCAACACCAGCGACCCAAGTACATCCGAAGTCAGGGCTGGAAACGGGAAACCACGGCGCAACAAGGACCAGCGCCGGATTAAAAGTAACGGTCCAAAGAGCGCGGCCGTCAATGCCGGATTCAAAAGCTCACGGCAGAACAATGAAAAACTGCCCCTTCAGGACAATAGCGATGAGCTATCCAACTTAAACAAAATTTTGATAAGATATGTCAAATCCACAAGACTCCGGGAGGCCCGCAAACCATACCCACGTAAATTGTTGGTCTTCAAACAGTCCGCAGACTCAACGCCGAACACAAGGGGCTCGACACACCAAGTGAAGATGATGACGAGCACCACAGGCAGAGCCCCGGAAAACAATTTTTTTTTCCACAACAGGTTAAAACAGTAAACTCACTTCACCGATCAAAGGGAAAACAGAGCGGCGCTTACTAAAATGCGCGCGCGACACCTGGTTGTCAAAACCAATCACCTTCGACCATCGTGACTATTCGAAAGTATCCTAACGCAGGATGGACTGCCTTGATATTGGATCCTATAATCGACGGATTCCAATTTACACAAGTCCTCATGGATGGTGGCAGTGACATAAACCTGATATATCAGGACACAATCCGCAAGATGGGGATAGACCCAACCAAGATTCGCCGTAGCAACACCTCCTTTAAAGGTGTAATGCCAGGCCCATATGCCCATTGTACGGGCTCCATACTGCTAGAAGTTGTGTTCGGTTCATCCGACAACTTCCGTCGCGAAAAATTAGCCTTCCACGTCGCCCCGTTTAAAAGTAGCCATCAAGCACTATTGGGACGCGAAGCTTTCGCCCGCTTTAACGCAATACCGCATTATGCATCTCTTACACTTAAAATGCCCGGCCCACGCGGCATCATCTCATTAAAAGGGAGTATTAAGTGTTACTCGAGCACGGAGGAACGTGACACTGCCTTGATAGCCCCACACCTATCCGGCTATGCTAGTCAAAGAACCTGAATAGGTCATCCCAACACCGGACACGGCTAGACGAGTCCGGCGCCTACTAGCGGCATGCCCCCATACAAGGGGCTGCATGCATGTACAACAAGAGACAATAAAGCTCAATTTTATTCACTTCTTCGAACCGTACTCTGTTTATTTAATATAAAGTACATCTTTCGCACGATCCTTTTTCTTTTAAACTAAGTTCCTCTCTTTTACAGATGAACAACGTGCTACACCCATCCAGGATACGGCACAACGGAGACACAGCGCAGATGTGCAGAGGGACCCGTGCAAGGATTCTTTTCAGATTAAGACCTCGTAAACCTTTTTTTGTCTCTTGTTGATATACATCCCCGGTTTCTTACCATAACCAAGGAGGAGGCTGGCGTTTTGGCATTGGCCGCACAGAATTTTTGCGTGCACTGACACCAGGGCTTAGGGCATTATTCTGCCTGTTTTTATAAAGACCGAATACCATAGGGAGTATTCGGCGCCTCGAGTTAGGCCTTATATGCATCAGCTTCAATCATGTCTTTGGTCAAATGTTGGGTTTGCCCGGCTCTGTGTTTTGCTGCCTTACGTTCCGATTTATCGGCTAACGCAGCACCGGAGAACTATGGGATTGTGCCCGGTTCGCCGGGCGAGCACCTCAAGAGAGAAAGCCAAAACTGACTCTCATGATATAGCGAGACTGGTCAACCACTCAATGACTCATCGGAATGTTTAGAATTCCTCCGCATTAACGAAGGACGGTTTTGGTCGCACTTACGCACCGAATTCGGGAGAGTGCGGTGCCACCTGTGGCTATATAGTAGCCCCACCCTTGAACTCCCGTGGCTAAGTGAAAGTGATAAAGCATTATAGTCCAGTTGCCTAGTTTGCTACGCTACCACCTCCTTAACAGACCAAGACGTTGATTAATGTGAAAAGCGCTTCTTTGCAAACCCCCGACTATGTGCGTGGGGCTGAAGCCAAGGACTGCCATCTTTCAAAGTTATATATACATATACATAAAAGGCCGCATAGGGAGTAGTTTACTACTTGAACGCACAAATATAAAAAACTCTTATATCATATTGAAACATTGTTTTCAAAAATCATACATGTCATTCAAACATAATATCCTTCGAGCACTGCGTCTCTATTAAACGAGCGCCCTGCAGGACTTCCTCAGAGTAGTGCTTGGCAGGTACTCGGCTTCTGTCCGAATCTTGGGATGCAACGTCGGTGGCCTTCATATCTGCCCAGTATGTCTTGACACGGGCCAGAGCCATCCGCGCTCCCTCAATACACGCCGACCGCTTCATTGCGTCGATACGCGGTACCGCACCAAGGAACTGCTGCACTAAACCAAAATAACTCTTCGGCTGGGGTCCGTCCGGCCACAAATGAGTCACGACATGCTTCATGGCAAGTCCGGATAGTCGATTCAGCTCGGCCCATTCAGCCAACCGATCGGTCAACGGAAGAAGACGCTCCGGACTATGGAACTGCGACCAATATAGCTCTTCCCTTATGTGCCCCTTCTGGCCTCGGAAGTGCTCAATCGCGTCCGCAGCGCTCACCGCTAAGTCCAGATAAGCATCCTCCGAACTCCACAACTTGTCCAATTGAGCATACTTTGGATCCGTATATTTCCTCCGCAGCAGAAACGGTTTTCCATCCGCAATTGCCCCGGCCTGACTCAGCTCCTCCTTGGCAGCTCTCAAAGCCGAACGGGCATCCTTGGATTCGGCGGCGGCCTTCTTCAGGCCCTCTTGCTCCGCTTAACGTTCTTTTTCAAGAACCTCACAGTGATCGGTAGTATTCTTCACCTTTCTGGCCATCTCGGCCATTTCCTCTTGCTTCGGCAAAGGAGCAGCCCGTTCGCTTTTAGCTCTTGACGCCCTTAAAGCGCCGCATTACTATTTCTGGCTTGCTCTTTCGCTCGGGCGTGTTCTGCCCGCAGCTCCTCCACAGCAGCGGCACCATCTGCATTAAGCATACAAATAGTAAGACATGGGCATCAAGCTCCCTTACCAGGTGTCCGCCAGAAGTTGTATACCTTGTGACTCGTCAAACCGCTTATTGACCAGCGATGTCCGTGATCCGCCTCGTCAAGTTGCCGCTTTAGTTCGGCACATTCATCAGTCCGGCTGGCCACCGGACGCCCCGCCACCTGTTTAGGAGCGGCGATAAGTCATAACTGAGATTTTGATCCTCGGCAGGCTGTCAATTTTGACAACATACCGAGTCTCAGGGGCTACTATCTATACAGGGTGCATTCTATATGCATAAATGTCAGAAGGTACATCATTTTTGCGTACCTCGAACCCCGTCAGTAAGGTTCTGACGACTTCATGCAATCCTCTCTTCGCGGATGCAATTCTTTCAATCACCGTACCCATTAGAGCACGGTGATCTTCTGAGATAGCCGCTCGCCCGAGAAGATCCTTCAGCTCCTTTGACCGCACACCACTTGGCGCCGGGCCTTCCGGCCCCGCCGGACTTGGGGGAACCCTCCGCGACGACACCTCAGGGTCGTCCGCCTCGCATGAGGGTGCGACAGGTGGAGGCGTTTCACTCTCCATCATCTCCGGACGAAGATCCTCAAGACGAGCTCACGAGAAGGGTTGAGGTCCCAACTACAAGGTACAATTTCGTTATCTTCATAAATAAATGCAGGGATGTTCCTTATTTACAAGACCCCTTCTTTCTACTTACGGCTCGCTGGAGGGCTGATCCCCTTGGGGAAATAGTGCGGCTGGGTTACTTTCCAGCACCGGACTCTCTGACGAACATTCCTTTCCCCTCTTTGAGGCCTTGACCTCCGGATCTTCCGAAGCGGTCCTCTTCTCTCCTCGAAAGATGGGACTTTTAATCCCTCCTTCCTGGATAGCCTCCTTCGTAGAGGCAGTTGCTTCTCTGCTCCCCCCTTCGCCTTCTTCAAAAGGCGCGGCCTTCAACATCTTGGTCAGTATGGGATCCGGCATGGTCTCTGGGAGGGGAGCCGGACACCTTATTAACTTTGCCTTGGCTATCCACTCCTGTTCAAGAAACGGCTCCTTTAAAGGGCATATATATATGATAAATGAATGAACAACTTATTCGGTTACATGACTACTTACCTGAGTATCTCGGCGATTGCAGCTTAGTCCTGCGTCCTCAGCATGGTCCGGACACTTCTCTTGTGATCCGAAGAATAGTTTATACATCTCCACGGGCGTCGTGCCCATAAAATTTTGGAGAGCTCGTGGTCCCTCCGGATTAAATTCCACAAAGGAGGGGGCGGCGTTTGCAGGGCAGAAGGCGCCGGATCAACATAACCTGCGCCACTGCAACCAGATTGATCTCTCTTTCTTGGAGGTCTCGAATACGGCCCTGCAGCGAAGGAATGTCCTTGGACGACCCCCAGTCGAGCCCCTTGTTGGCCCATGACCTTGGCCGCTGTGGTGGACTGAGCGGAAGGCGGGAGCGCCACCCATTTGGTGCCCCCGAGCGGTGATATAAAACCACTCCCCTGCCACAAACCAAGCTCCTCTTGAAAAGAGCCCTCGCCACGGAGCATCAAGACATTTGCTTATGACCGCCCCTCCAAGACTCGCTTGTTGCCCCCGATCATCTTGGCTCCACCTTGAAGGTCTTGAGCCACAATCCAAAG
Organism: Aegilops longissima; assembly: GCA_021605205.1. Classification (NCBI taxonomy): domain Eukaryota; kingdom Viridiplantae; phylum Streptophyta; class Magnoliopsida; order Poales; family Poaceae; genus Aegilops; species Aegilops longissima. Next base: position 239,348,205 of record CM038679.1, read on the forward strand.
TGAGGGGTAATATGGAGGAAGGCCTCACATACGACAATGAATGACGAGATATGGAGGATGGACTCCGGATTCAAGTCATGGAAATCCAGCCCATAATAAAACATGAGCCCCCGCACAAAGGGATCCGTCGGGAAGCCTAAACCCCAAAGGAAGTGTGACACGAACACCACGTTCCCGCCGGGCTCGGGAGTGGGAATGACCTGCCCTGGAGCAGGCAGCCTATGCGAGATTTCGCCGGTTAGATACATGGCATCTCACAGCTTTAGCACATCTTCTTCTGTGACAGAGGAAGACATCCATCGACTGTGCTGGTCGGAGCCGGACATCATCGAAGGTCCGAAGCGCCTAAATCTGAAGCTTTGGGTGTTAGAACTCGAAGCGCGAGGCGAACTCGATGGAGGGTGTAAAAAGAAGAGTGCCTTGGTCTCATTATAAAGAGGTTGATACCAAGAGCCCACCCGTGGTCGATTAGGACTCGCCTTTGATAGAGGAGGCGGCCGACGCACGGTTGGGTTACCACGTCCGTATTGATGGGAATCCCGGAATAAAGGGCACGATCTATGCTTTGATAAGACGTGCTAAGGAAACCGCCTCGCTAAACGCGCTTAAGGTGGAGCGGTAAAAACGATTCATATAAAGGCCTGGCCGTGGTGTGATGTCACGCCCGCGGAATACGTCCACAGATCTGTGCAAAAGTTATTTTCTATGGTGGTATGTGGAACTTGTTTTGCGAGCCGGACACTATCCCGGTGTTCAAAACCTTCTATGAAGTATTCGAGGATGAACCCGCTTGCAATGCGAAGACAATATGCGCGCCGGACTCGTCGTCATTGAAGCCTGGTTCAGGGCTACCGAGGAGTCTCGACTAGGGGTGTCCGGATAGCGAACTATCATCACGGCGGACTCCAAGACTATGAAGATACAAGATTGAAGACTTCGCCCCGTGTCCGGATGGGACTTTCCTTGGTGTGGAAGGCAAGCTTGGCGATACGGATATGTAGATCTCCTACCATTGTAACCAACTCTGTGTAACCCTAACCTATCCGGTGTATATATAAACCGGAGGGTTTTAGTCCGTAGGACGAACAACAATCATACCATAGGCTAGCTTCTAGGGTTTAGCCTCCTTGATCTCGTGGTAGATCTACTCTTGTACTACCCATATCATCAATATTAATCAAGCAGGAGTAGGGTATTACCTCCATCAAGAGGGCCCGAACCTGGGTAAAAACATCGTGTCCCTTGTCTCCTGTTACCATTCGCCTAGACGCACAGTTCGGGACCCCCTACTCGAGATCCGCTGGTTTTGACACCGACAGGTACTTCTACTCATTTTGATAAAAAGGCATTATGTGGACAACTTGCAGATCCATTAAATCCATTGATTCCATCATATTGAAATGTTCAGAAATATCCACGGATCCAATCCCAATGAAACCACTCTCGTTATTTTTCATATAACCAGAGATGTCCTAGAAAAGTTAAATTCATATTTTTAGAGCACTTCTATTTTCTGCCTTGTTGTGTTGCTTATTATGATTACTTTCGACGATAGTTGACGAAGTAGACAAAATGCTCGGAGTTGGACCAGAGATATATGAAGACCTCGAAGACTTTGTTGAGCCAGGCAAGCAACCCTTTGACCATGTCTCTGAAACCCTTTTTATGCATGTCATATAGCACTTTATTAGTGTTGCATCGAAATCATGATGAGATGGTAACCACTTTGGTGGGTTGCCTTTGTTACTTCCTTGTTGATACTTGCATTGTGCATGACCCTACCTTCCTATGAGGGTTATGCTGGTGGGAGTGGATAGGATGCTAAAGTAGGTGCTATGCAAGTGGGACAGGGTATATGCATGGTGATGGAGACATAAGCATTCTCAAAGAATTTTTGAAAACCCCGTCGGGTGCCACTAATGCCCGAGATGTTGAGCTAGGTAACCACTTGATAAAGAAGTGGTGTACCGAGGCAAGTGAATGTGTTGTTTTCGAAAACAGATTGGTTTAAGTTGCGACCGTTACTCCAACCTTACATGCTCAACCACTCTACCCTTATATGGGAAAGGGCATTATTGATTACCTAGTTCGTGCTAACATGGATGCCCCCATCACTAGTGACGGGAGTGGCGCGGTCACTCTCGGGATGGGGTCGTGCCAGGTAGGGCGGCCATGACTGTTTTCACAGGGCACCGGACACAGCGTTGGTACCCCGTGCTTGTGATAAATATGGGAGCGTGTCTCCACAAAAAGAATTTATTGTGTGACAATGTTTGGCATGGGGGCTGCTACCAATCGAGTTGACTCCTTGTTAGTCGCGGCTAGGGAAATGTAGTGATCGGATGCTTACCCCGGGTACTTGAGGTATCGCGGGTCGTGGATGACACGGAAGTTCCCCGGATCTTGTGGGTAAAGTGTGCAACCTCTGCAGAGTGTCAAACTATTCAAATAGCCGTGTCCACGGTCAAGGACAGTTGGGTAACCGCTCTTGGGCTATGTCCAAATGTTTGTGAAACCGGTGTGTGGATGAGAGGAAAGAACTACTTGGGTCAAGTCAAGGGACTTGACATGTTGATAAAGTTGGAGTTGATGGAAGATTTGTTTATGTTGATATCTGTAACCTGTCCTCATGATTACTTAAATTCTTATGATGCATTCTTTACAAATTGTTGAACATGTCATGGCACTCAAAACTAGCTTTCTGCAAAAATTTACCTATCATGCATTGTTGTACCTTGAACCAAAACATGGGTTACTTGCGAGTACATTCAAAGTACTCATTGGCTTGCCACTGGTTATTTTATTGGCCAGGCATGAAAGAACATGATATAATGAGGAGTACCTTGGTGATGAACATGTGAGCTAGGATGCTTCCCAGTCAGAATGCCTGTAGGGTTAAGGCAGATGGCATGGGTCCAAGTTATCGATTTAATATTTTCGCTGGGTTATACTCAACACTTGACCATAATGGTCATAATTTATGTAAGACGGTATGTATGGATGTAAGACTCTTGTTATTCAGCTTCTGTTTGTTCAGTGAGCATTGATCTCTGGGATCACTGTAGACGTGCATTCGGTGATCACGAGTTATGAGTCGGGGTCCTCACAGAAACCTTCGCGATGATTTTTCTTGGACCAGAAGACAACCAGGAGACTTGGAGATGAAGTCTAAGGAGCCACGAGGCGACCACAAGACGGAGTGCGCGCCCCCACCCTTGTGGGCCCCCCGAGACCCTCCCGGCCTAATTCTTTCGCCTATATATTTCCAAATATCACCAAACCACCAGAGGCATCCACGAAAACACTTTTCCACCGCCGCAACCTTCTGTACCCGTGAGATCCCATCTAGGGACCTTTTCCGGCACCCTGCCAAAGGGGGATTTGATCATGGAAGGCTACTACATCAACTATATTGCCCTTTCGATGAAGCGTGAGTAGTTTACCATAGTCCTACGGGTCCATAGCTAGTAGCTAGATGGCTTGTTCTCTCTCTTTGATTCTCAATACCATGTTCTCCTCGATGTTCTTGGAGATATATTCGATGTAATACTTTTTTGCGGTGTGTTTGCCGAGATCTGATGAATTGTGGATTTATGAGCAGCTTATCTATGAATATTATTTGAATCTTCACTGAATTCTTTTATGCATGATTTGATATATTTCTAATTCTCTTCGAACTATCAGTTTGGTTTGGCCAACTAGATTGGTTTTTCTTGCAATGGGAGAAGTGCTTAGCTTTGGATTCAATCTTGTGTTGTCTTTTCCCAGTGACAGTAGGGGCAGCACGGGATGTATTGTATTGTTGCCATCGAGGACAAAAAGATGGGGTTTTCATCATATTGCTTGAGTTAATTCCTCTACATCATGTCATCTTACCTAATGCGTTACTCCATTCTTTATGAACTTAATACACTAGATGCATGCTGGATAGCGGTCGATGTGTGGAGTAATAGTAGTAGATGCAGAATCGTTTCGGTCTTCTTGACACGGACGTGATGCCTATATTCATGATCATTATTACCTTAGATATCGTCATAACTTTGCTCTTTTCTATCAATTGCTCAACAGTAATTCATTCAACCACCGTATTATTTGTTATCTTGATAGAAGCCTCTAGTGAAGCCTATGGCCCCCGGGTCTATTTTCCATCATATAAGTTTCTATTTTCCATCATATAAGTTATCGATATACTATTTTGCAATATTTTACTTTCCGATCTATAAACCAAAAATATTTACTTTACCGTTTATCTATCTCTATCAGACCTCACTTTTGCAAGTAACCGTGAAGGGATTGAGAACCCTATTATCGCGTTGGGTGCAAGTTGTTTTATTGTTTGTGCAGGTATTAGGTGATTTGTGCGTTGTCTCCTACTGGATTCATACCTTGGTTCTCAAACTGAGGGAAATACTTATCGCTACTTTGCCGCATCACCCTTTCCTCTTCAAGGAAAAAACGAACGCAAGCTCAAGAAGTAGCAGGAAAAATTTCTAGCATCGTTGCCGGGGAGATCTATGCCAAGGCAGGACATTCCAAGTACCCATCATAAACTCTTATCTGTTGCATTACATTATTTGCCATTTGCCTCCCGTTTTCCTCTCCCCCACTTCTAAAACGATTTTCAAACAGATTTGCCATTTTCTTCGCCTTCTTTCGTTCGTCTTTTCATTTGCCCTTATGTCTTGGTTTTTTTGCTCGTTTGCTTGGTATAATTGTGTATTTATTGAAAATCAGAAGCAAGGAGTTTATGGATCCTCATCCACTTACTAATCTTTTGAAAGATCCAACTATGATGAACCAATTTCTAGTGTGTTGAGTGCACTAGATTATCTTTATGATGTGTTGCTTGAAATTCGTGAATCTAAAAATTGTGATGAAGTGCTTTATGAAGTGATTCACGATAAATCTTTGAATAAAAAGCATGATTGCAATGATGTTATTATAATTCTATTAATGTCAATTATGCTAATAATATTCAAAACCCCAAGCTTGGGGATGCTAGTTTTGCTATGTCCACTACTTATTGCAATGATCATGATTGGGGTGATTCTTCTTATGATCATGAAAATCTGTTTGACCCCCATGATGAATATGAGATTGATAATAATGTTTTCATTAATATTGAAAGTGGGTTTGTAAGAGTGTCAATTTTAGATCCCACATATTTGAAGGATGTTCAATATTATGATTTTTTTTATAAAAGTGGGTTTGGAGAAGTCATGACTTTATTCTATGATAATCCCACTATTTTGGAAGAGTGTCAACTTTGCATGCATGTGGATCATGTTGAGAATATTTTTGATAGCTATATTGTTGAATTTTATTATGATCCTACATGTAATTATTACGAGAGAGGAAAATATGGTTGTGGAAATCTTCATGCTACTAAATTACCCCTCGTTATGTTGAGATTGCTATTGTTTCTTTCTTATTCCTTACATATGGCGGTTTTTGTTTGTCTTGATAAATTGTTTGCTTATAAAATCCCTATGCATAGGAAGCATGTTAGACTTAAACTTGTTTGTCACAAATTTTATGATGCTCGCTGTGTGTTTCAATTGCTATCTTTCATGTGAGCATCATCTGAATCTCAACGCCTAGCTAAAAGGCTTTAAAGAAAAGCGCTTGTTGGGAGACAACCAAATATATTTCCTTGCTGTTTTTCAATAAATAATTCATCTAGCCTCTGGTTAGATGTGGTTTTGTGTTTTAATTAGTGTTTGTGTCAAGTAAGACCTTTGGGATGGCTTACGGTGATAGTTGATTTGATCTTGCGGAAAAACAGAAACTTTTGCACTTAGAAAAACAGTTCTCATTTTTAACTGAAGCGTGATGAAATATTGATTATATTTGAAAAATATTAATAAAAAAATTGCTCAGGCTTTCCTCATTTTTCAGAATTTTTGGAGTTACAGAAGTATTCGAGAGTTACAGATTACTACAGACTGTTCTGTTTTTGACAGATTCTGTTTTCTATGTGCTATTTCCGTATTTTAATGATTCTATGGGTAGTATCTGGGGGTATGAACCATGGAAAAGTTGGAATACAGTAGATATTACACCAATATAAATAAATAATGAGTTCACAACAGTACAAAAAGTGGTGATTTATTTTCTTATACTAAGGTAGCTTATGAGATTTTCTGTTGAGTTTTGTGTTGTGAAGTTTTCAAGTTTTGGTAAGGATTTGATGAACTATGGAATAAGGAGTGGCAAGATCCTAAGCTTGTGGATGCCCAAGTCACCCCAAGGTAATATTCAAGGACAACCAAGAGCCTAAGCTTGGGGATGCCCCCGAAGGCATCTCCTCTTTCGTCTTCGTCTAACTGTAACTTTACGTGAGGCTATATTTTTATTCACCACATGATATGTGTTTTGCTTGGAGCGTCTTGTATGATATGAGTCTTTGCTTCTTAGTTTTACACAATCATCCTTGTTGTACACACCTTTTGAGAGGGACATGCATGAATCGTGATTTATTAGAACACTCTATGTGCTTCACTTATATCTTTTGAGCTAGGCAATTTTGCTCTAGTGGTTCTCTTATATCTTTTTAGAGCACGACGGTGGTTTTATTTTATAGAAATTATTGAAATCTCATGCTTCACTTATATAATTTTGAGAGTCTTTAAACAGCATGGAAATTCACTTTGGTTATAAATTTAGTCCTAATATGATAGGCATCCACGAGGGATATAATAAAAACTTTCATATAAAGTGCATTGAATACTATGAGAAGTTTGATTCCTTATGATTGTTTTGAGATATAAAGATGGTGATATTAGAGTCATGCTAGTGAGTAATTGTGAATTTGAAAAATACTCGAGTTAAGGTTTGTGAGTCCAGTAGCATGCACGTAGGGTAAACCATTATGTAACGAAGTTGGAGCATGCACTACAAAAAAAATACACTTCCGTGATGATACGTGTTTGTCACAGTAGGTCACGTTTTCTGTCATGCATGTACATCCATGACAATTTTATGACAGAATCAAGATAGTCATACATGTGCTGTCATAGAAGTGTTCCATGACATTACCAAAATTATCATCACGGAAGTGTCCACTTCCATGACAATAAATCACGCATCACAGAAGTGCTTTCGTCAAGGGTGACCGACATGTAGCATCCACCGTAACGGATCGCCGTTAAGCTATCGGGTCCAGTTTTGGATTCGATAACCCGTTAACAGCCCGGACCAATGGGAAATTTCCACGTGTGAAATTTTGATTGGCCGGAGGAAACACGTGTCAGCTCGTCAGTGGATCAGATAGGCGCCTATGATATGTTGACACGTGCGACGGCCCACCACCGACCCATTTAGCTTACAAACGCCGGTCCGTTTGACTTGGTCAAAAGTTAGCAGGCTGGCCCATGAAAAGCCTGTTAACGGTCTCTTTGCAAATAACCCAATTTACGACCCAGTAACTCACGGCCTGTTAGGGCCTACCCGAAATCGGCCCAACAACGTCAGGTGGGCCGTCGATTGTAACACCAGCCCGTTTCACTTTCGGTTCATGTATGGCCCACGACGTCTTTCGGCCCATATGAGGCCTTCGTATCTTTAGGCCCTTTAAAGGCCCACGGTGACTCTAGCCTAGAATGAACAGTAACTTTCTTTGTACCTGTTAACGGCCCATGTCACATGGGCCGTTTCCAGCCCGTGTTAGCTTTCGGCCTACTGACGGCCCTTATGTTCTTGGGCTCCTTTCCGGCCCTCGTTTACTTTTGGCCCGTTACTGGCCTGTTCCCCTAATGGGCCAAATTCGGCCCATGGCAAGAGTCGGCCCGTTCCTGGCTTGTTAACCTGTTGCGCCGTGTCCAACCAGTCCCATATTCTGGCCCATTAACGACATGTTATGCCTGTGACAGAATTAAGCCTTTGCTGTCCTCCCGCCTATTAACGGCCCGTTACCATGCTGGGTCGATACCAATTACGCCCGTTTATGGCCCATGTAGACCCATTTATCCGACGGCCCGAGGCCCACCGATTCTACGGCCGTGTTGGAGGCCCATTTAAAGACGGCCCGTAGGAGGCGCATGGATCCTACGGCCCGTAGCAGGGTCATGGTTACCACGGTCCGTATATGGCCCATGGTTGTTGCGGCCACTAGCAAACCAGGGAAAAAGAAGACTAGGAAATAAATAAGCCTGAAACTAGCGCTAGGCTATCAAGGCGATTGCATAGATTACATCCACTGGGCATCAAAGATTGCCACCAGTGCAAATATACGGAACACCCTACACTATACAAAAATGGCTTGCTGTTTTCTCCAGCCGGTGGCTGCACGTTAAGAACAAATTTTGTATCGCAACAATACAAATTACAACTATAAAACAAAAGGAAGGTTGGCATAAAGTTAACGATCCGGCGATAAATGCACCACGAAGTTCAGAAGCTCAGTTCATTTGACCTGACTGTTATGTTTTCATGTTGTATTGTCCGATGGAGCACCATAACCTTCGCCTTCATTTCTCCTAGGCTCCTGAACAATATAGCAAATGTCTGATAGTCTGGTTTCAAAACCATGCATATATTGACGACATCGAACAATGTATGTCCTTGTTTCACAAAGGGTCTCTATTAGGGAACGGACTTGTGTCTGGAGCGCAGATATAACATTGTTTTGAGCTTGCATATCTTGATCATGAGGCAGTTTGGACGAGATTGCCTTAACAACCAACCTAGTATTACGCAGGAACGTGCTTTTGGCACTGTTAGTGGGACAGTATCGACCTCTCGCAGCAAGAGCTGACATTGCGGTTATAGTTTCCTCGCCACCTTCAGAAGGTGGCGGTTCCACCATTTTTTCCATAGCTTGCTGAAAAGTTGAGTTTTTACATTAGTACCAGAACATAAGATATTAAGGAGGCAGAAAAACCAAACAAAATAGCTTTGGTCTATATACATAACTTATTTTGGTGAACCCATGTAAAATATTAGTTGTATTTTACTGCAAAGTACATAATAAAACCAGGTTCCAAACATATGACCATGTACCATGGCTAATGTATTGTCTATTTCTTCACATTGTATTGACAGCTAAGGATAAAGAGACAAAGTTAAGATAAGCATAATATGACATCATTCATATCACAAAACAACTGAGAACATACAGACAGGCAATTGTAACGTTGTGTGGGCAAGTCCAGCACGGAACTAGATTACAGGTCAAGATCAAAGGAACATCACTCCTCTCTTTTAAACCTTGCAAGGTGCAATGATACACTAAGACAATTGTGTATAAAATTGAAAAGAGTAATAGACATTGGCTGCAAACCATGCAGTTCAAGGCACGAGTCAGAGTAAGTAGTAGTTAAAAGGCATGAGGATTAAGGACTTACAACAACGACTTTTACTGGTGTAGTCATGCCCTTCGTCTTGCTAGTGTGACAGTCCTTGAAGATTTCCACAACATTTGGTTCAGGTACTTTTTGGTCCTTGTAGGCTTTCCTCTGCATTTGGAACAAGTCAATATAGAGCTGATAATATGGTACACCGAAAAGAGTGAAACAACAACTAATTACAAGAGCCTCACAGTGTGCAATATAGCTACGAGATCCTGTCGTCTGTTGGAATTTCACTTTCGTACGGTTGGCCTTGTTCATTGAACAATTCACCTACAAGAAGATAGATTTGTGTGGCACATGCGTAAATAGGACTTCAACATGTGATCTAATCACACATATATATAATGTACCTGATACTTCGGATCGGACCAGTGTTTAACGAGGCCTCTCCAGTCTTCATCCGATATATTTTCCACTGGAGATGTTTGGGCAAGTTCACTGTTAGCCTTGCCTTCAAAGTGAGTTTTCCTCAAGTTATACCGACATCTTGTTGCAGAAAGCAGACTTGAAAACATGGGTGCAAGCTTGCAGGTTGCATCATCTTGGCTATCCAACTTGAACCTCATCATTGAAAATTACGGAATCTCATTATCAACAACCTAGAAAGTATTGGATGAGCAAGATGATATTACTAGTTTCCATAAATAACCATAGTTATAGATAAATGGTCGAGGAAGGTGTTGAACTGGTTTCGTCTTTGTCATTCTGCATGAATCCATGTTGGGAGGATACGACATGACACCTAACAACAACCGCTGCCTCGATATTAACTTGGCTGACTCAGAGCATCACGTGGCCTTTTAAACCTGCCTCAAAACGGATCTCCATTCTTCCTCCTCTAGATTTAGTTAACCTATCGAGCATTATCCCCGATGTTGTTTCCTCTTGCGCCTAGGTGCTAGTCCAACAACAAACACAGAAGTGTTAGTGTACATCAAGCGTGAGACTACATATAAAGAAGCATGCAATCAGTAATTTGACTCCAGCAACTACCTTCTTGCTGTTGAAGCTCACAAAGTTCATCTGATCGTGCCAACTCATCTTGTGTCAAGGGTGCTTTGGAAGTAGTGTCAGGTGGCAAGGGAGCTTGGGAACGTGCTCCTAGCTGAGTTAACCAACGAGTGGATCGTGCAGCTGGTAGTACTGTGGAAGGTGTTGCAACAACTAGGGCTATCTCTGCTTGTTTGGTGGCAGCTATTTGTTTCTGTTTTGCTTGTTCTGCAGCTCGTGTAGCACAGGATACCCTATCGGTACAATTTTCCGCTGGACTTTGACCTTCTATTGCACCATCAGTACTAGCAGAATCTGCAGGATTCTTCCGCTTCCCTTTCCCTGTCGTTCTGTCTTGCTTCCTCTTTATTTGTGCCATGTTAAGTCAAGCCGACAAGAAAAACGGATAACAATTTAGTTCTTCAGAACAAATTGATGCTTGATACAGACGAACTGAACTTTGATGTTAGACAACCACATGATAGGAGGATGTAATATGTATGAAAATTAGGATGGCATGAGATAACCAGAACTATGATGTGTAAACTAAGCAGAAGACAGTTCACTAAATTAGAAGCAATGCAATGGAAGGTAGACACCATATGAAAGATGCTACAAATATCGCTCTGCCAAGTTAACAGTGTCCCATCATAAATGCTGTTTAAACAAATGTGAAGCAGTACAAGAAATAAATCATATGCAAGATGCAAACAACATCACACTACCAAGTTAAAGGTCTCACGTCATTAGTGCCATTGCATATTCACAGCTTATGATGTGTAAACTAAGGAGAAGGCATTTCAACAAATTAGAGGCAAAGAAAGCTAGACACCATATGAAAGATGCAATGAATATCACTCTACCAAGTTAAAACTGTCTCGTCATAAGTGCCATTTCAACAAACTAGAAGTAGTACAAGCTAGAAAAGAATACGAGATGTAACTTATATCACACTCCCAAGTCAAACTTGTCATATGATAAGTGATTGTTGTAGGTTACACAACAGTAGTACTTTGATGTAAGAACATGGTGTGATAGACATATATTGTATGTTCTAGAAATAGGAGCACATGTCTTATTCACAAGTATAATGTGTAAAGTAAGCAGATGAAATTCAACAAAATTAGAAGCAATACAAGCTAGACATCATACATAACATGCAACCACATATAACAGTGCCAAGTTAGAGGGGGCACCTGTGATGGTGCACTAGGGGAGACGTGCTCATCATCAACACAACTACGTTGAGTGTCTATGCATGTGTTGTCTTGGAAATCATCTTGGGGGGGATGGAGGAGTAGAATCTGTAGAGGCCCTCCGTTTGGAAGGAGCACCATATCCGTTGCCTTGCTAACTTCCTTTCGCTTTATTGATTTTGAATTGTCAAGTAAAACCGACAAGAAAAAGCAATAAAATTCACTCTTCAGAACTCATTCGTGCATGATACTGACAATCACTACATTGATGTAAGGCAAACACATGATTCCAGGATGGAATAATACGAAAAACAGGACGGCATGGTAGATGTAAGCTAGAAACCATTTCAACAAATAAGAAGCAATGCAAGCTAGACACCACATGAAAGATGCAACCAATATGACTCTGCCAAGTTAAAAGCATGCCATCATAAATGGCATTTCAACAAATTAGAAGCAGCGCATGCTATAAATCATATGAAAGATGCAACTAATATCACACTGCATATACTAAAGGTGTCTCATCATATTGATTTATGCGGGATACAAAGAAACAATAGTTTTATGTAAGGACATGCTTAATAGAAAGATGTACTATGTACTAAAAATGGGAAGGCATGTCACATTAACCGGTATAATGTATAAACTAAGCAGAATAGCACATGCAATTTAACCAGATTGGAAGAATTACAATCTAGACACCATATGCAACATGGAACCACATATCACGCTGCCAAGTTAGAGCAAGCACCTGCGATGCTAGTGTAGGGGAAATGCGGTAATCAACTATAGAGCTACGTTCACTATCTTTGTAACATCCCAAATTTTCAATTTGGAATGTTATACATAGATCATCATTTGCATATCATATTTTTTTTGCATTTTGGCTAGATCCTAGAAATTTCACGCAACTCGACGATCCACGGAGAGAGTTGGAGATTTCATTATTTTCATATTTGAGTTTTCTCAAATTCTGAAAATAGGATCTTTTGATTTTATTTATTTAATCTTCAATTCGGACCGGTTTTTTTAAGAAGAAAAAACCCTAGATTCAGTTTTTTAGATTGGTTTTTTCTGGTTTAGTTTATTTAGCAGATGTTCGTCCGTATGTTTGTTTTAACAAACGGTTTTCATCGTTTAGCCGCAGATAGCGAACGTTCGTTCGTTAGCCTGTTCGTCCGTTTTTCTTTTCTCGGATTTTCCGCGATTATTCCAGATTGTGATTTCTGATCCGATTTTCGCTCTAGTATAACTTTTCGCTCGTTTATCGGAATCAGGCGATTCAAGTGCCTAGAGTTTCGTCTCGATACCCTCTTTCCGTTTAATCAACTCAAACAAGTATTTGCTTCCGTAAAATTTGACTTAGGTCCAGATTAGTAAACAAAGCTAGTTTCTTTCGCCGTTTGACATTCGTTGCTTCGTTCAATTTGATTCTTTTTTGCAAACCGGAGTTCTTAAGTTGAACTTTCTGGTTAAATTTTTTATTTGAGTTTTACCTGTGCACTAGTTGAGTATTTATTGTATGCTTGTTTGTTTGTGATAGAGTACCCGGAGTGCGCCTCTTTCTACTTTGAATCGCTAGGTTTCGCGGATCATCAGCAAGGCAAGTAACACTTTGATCATATCCCTTTTCATACCCAGTTTTTATGCATTAGATCAATCCTCAAACATTGCATGATTAGGATCTAATTAAACTCTGGGTTTTGGGAAAGTAGTTGAGGTAGTACCTATTACCTGTTTTATTATCAATCCCTTGGGAGTTACTTCTACGTTTGCTTATTATGCCATGCTATGCTAGTAGACGTGGATTGGGTGAGTGTATCCATGACAGATGTAAGATTGTTAATTAATGGTTTACTTAAGGTGGCAACTTAAACACACATCTGGGTGGATTGAGGTACCTGGGTATTCCAGGATTGCCTGTTTTTCTTTATGGACCGCCACTCAGGCTCGAAGGGATCATGAGATTATTCATGCTAGAAACTTCCGTGTGCAGCCAGAAGCTACTATGGGCTCTAGCATAGTTGATTAGGTCGTCACGAACTCTTACAAGTGGTAGACTAGCAGATGTAGAGGGATGTAGGTGTAACTGCTCTACTGCTCGTAAGGTGCTAGCGCTTCGAAAGACTATGTCTCGGTCATCCGTTTCTCAAACACCATGTAGTGCGAGAATCCCAACGGAGGAGATCGAGTCTTGTGGGGAAAAGTGCAGAAACCTCTGCAGAGTGTAACAAACTAATCATGGTTAGCCGTGTCCCCGGTTATGGACATCTTGAGTATCTAGTACTTGGATTATCATGTGAATCTCACCATGTTACTTTAATTAATATTGTTGGGTCTTAATGATGATGCTTAATTGGGATTGAGAATGCTGTCAACCATTCTCAATGTTTAACAACCACCAAGATAGTTAAATAAAATTTATTCCTTTGCACTAGGGAAAATTGGCTTTACGCAAAACTATAACCATAGATCTTTCCACCAGCCATATATGCATGTAGTATAGCATTAATCTTTCATGTTACTCTCTATGTGTTACTTTGCCAGCATATTCCATGTGCTGACCCGTTTTCGGGCTGCAACGTTCATGTTGCAGACTTTTCAGACGATGAGTAAGGTGCCTTAGGTCGTGGTTCTATACTCAGTGATGCCGTTGGAGTTGATGGACTCCCTTATCTTCCAAGCCTTCCGCTCTTATCGTTATTAGATGGCCTTAAGCCATATTTATTGTGATAAGTTCTCTTTTGAGACATTCGATGTAATAAGTGTGTGATTGCTACTCTGTTATAAATCGTTCAAGTACTGTGCGTGTCAGCATTACTGATCCAGGGATGACACTAATGCCTAGAGAGGTCAGACTGTTTGAGGTCTGGTCGCTACAATCTTCATATAGCCTTGCTGTTTCTTGAGAATCATGTGGGGAGGCTGACGCTGCAATCTTTAAATGAGGATATTTTCTCAAAGTAGTCCACTTGCCTGACTGCCTCATCATAAGTGATTGATGAGGAATACACAAGAACATTAGTTTGTTGTAAGAACATGGTTAATAGACATATGTACTAGTATGTACCAAAAACAGGAAGGCATGTCATGTTCAAAGGTATAGTGTGTAAGCTAAGCAGATGCAATTTAACCAAATTGGAAGCAATACAAGCTAGACATCCGGTTGGAGTGGTGAGCATGATCATCTAGGACCTGAGAGCCTGGTGGGAGGCGGGCTGCTTCGCCACCATCGTGGCTTTTTAGTTGGCTTCCAAGTGATGCATGTCTGTGCTGGGCTTGTCACTGGCCGAGCTAGTGCCCTGACTAGCCATTTGACTTCTGGTGCTCCCGGGATGGTGGTTCATGTAAAAAATATCTTTCCTTACCTTAATAAAGACCGACTTTGGCCTTTCGAATACAAGCTAGACACCATATGCAACATGCAACCACATATGACACCGCGAGGTTAAAGCAGGCACCTGGGATGGTGGTTCATTGGGAGCGAGGTCATCAACTCTAGAGCTACGTTTACCGTCTCCATCTGCTGACACTGCAGCCTTTAAATGGCTGAAACGTGTCTGGCCTAGCCGCGTACCATGCTGGAGCAACTTCTCTCTTTTATTTTCTGCTTCTGTGAGGGCAGCAGAGTCTGAAATACCCTTGCATAAAAACACAATAGTGAGAGTATGGGTGAAGTGTGTGCAAAACTAGTGCACTGTAAAAGTAGCAGATAGCAGGTGGCTGAAAAATAAATGACAGGAGACATATGATAGCTCTACAACATTGCATGGCAAACAGAATTAGATTCTACTCCGTATGATTTTGTAATATATGAGCACAGGAAATGCAGGTACTCCTCCAGCACACCACCACATGTGGTCCTATCAAGATAACAGTCGATTGAAAATAAATAGGTCAGTCAATTTTTTTATGAACCGTCCGATCTATAAGGAACGGGCAGATGGCCTTCGTCTACCTCCCACCAGTTACTGTTGATGATCTTTCTCGAACCTTGGCGACTACCGCGGCCGAGAACCTGCCTCCGCCACTCCGCCTCCTCGACCTCACACCACCGCCGTGCTTGGCAGCGCCCTAGGCCAACCTTTAATCCCGGCCGACCTCCAGATCGGGCGCCAAGAGCTCTAGGCCCCACACGCCCTAAGATAAACATGAGGCTGCTTCCCCGACGTAATAGGCGGACTAGCGCCTGTTATGCCGGGGAATGCTTCCGTTAATTGGGAATCAACTGACCAGGAATTGAAATCTAGGGGGCGACGGACCTCTAGCTAAGGTGAAATAGTATATGAGGAGAAACCTTGTGCATCACGAGTAACTAGGAACATCTAGTATCAAGAAGAAGCGGTCAACTAGTGTCTTCTGTGGGATGAATACCGTGCAAGCAGACACGTAATATTTGCACAGATAAGGGAAGAGGAGTACCATTTCTGGTTGCCAGTGTGGTCGCCTCCACATGTCGCACTGGTCTTCTTCTTTTTGCCGGGGAAACCGATGTTTTGGAGGAGGGTGCAGGCTTGGATGAACCCATGGCGAAATTGTTGACTGTGTTGCCGTGGCGTATGTCGGCGGAGGGGAAGTAGATCCGAGGCGGCGAAGGACGACGTAGCAGGAACAGATCTGGTGCGGTGGACGGTGGCGAAGTTGGAGCGGCAACGGTGAGGCGCAGGACGGCGTGGTTGAACTAGCTCGGGTACGGACGGCTCAATCTCGGCTTCAACTACTAGCCTTGGAGGGCGTTGCAGTTCAAGTTGCGGTGGACGACAACGTTGGGGTATCAGCTCCGGCGTGATGGAGGGGGGCGGCGGTTGATGGGTGGGATGGGGTGGCGGGACGGGCTGGTGGAGAGGAAGTTTTGGCGCCCACGGAGTATGAATGGGGAATCGGACGGGGCGGGGGCGGGGAGCTAAGGGAGAACCAAGTTTCGGTCTGGGATACGCTTGTTTTTGGCGTTTTTGAACAGATGGGACACACTTGTTTGAAATTTGGGGAAAGTACAAACTTTGCCCCCTCTTAAAGTTCGGACCTACTGCAGGTCGGGGGTAGGATGGTAATCCCAGGTGTCCCAAATAGTGGGCGGGAGCGATTTCGGCCGTGCGCATGTGTGCTTAGGCGGCCATTGTGTATGAATGTTTTTCGGAGGCGGTTGGGCGTCTAGATGAAGCTACAAACCTACCCCGGTTTAGACCTTTGGACGTTGGGCCGGTAGGTTTCACGGGTCGGAGTTAGAAAAGTAATTTCCTTCTACTACCAAACATTGGTCTCACGCGGTTTCGGGCGAGTAGAGGCTCTTTTGGCGCTTCGTTCGGAATTTTGAAATGGAAGCATTCACGTTTAGAGTACTCTTGAACTTTGAGGATTGACCTAAATAGACAACATTAAATTTGACCTTGTATGTTTGAAAACCTCATTAAATTATCCACTTCTTTTTGAAATTTTGAGACTTGAAAATCCTATAACTACGATTATTTTGGAATGGAGGAGCTAAATTTGAATCTATATTGTACACGACTATATATGCTATTATGTACAAAATCAGAGCAAAGATTGGTGCCCCCATAATTTAGGTATGACTTACAAATGCCATGATACCAAATTCAAATAATTGAATGGACTTCATGTTGAATTCGATTTTTTAAACCATCTTAAGTTGAATTCAAATGTATACTAGTTCATAGCTAGCTATTTATAATGTTCATTGTGTAACTTACGTATGTATAATGTGCTTTACACACACAACATGAACTATACTCACATTTATATTCGATTGCTAAAGCGATACATTGTCTAGAGTTCAAAATACTAACTATGTGGATCAATTATGTCGAATAATAACATAGACATGCTCAAATTCGATAGAATCTAGATGTCTGATGGATCAATGACCGTTTCTTACGCGAATTGCAAATATCATGATCCCATCCTAATATTTGGATACAATTTATATCTTTAATCAATGTGTACATCAGTCTTTTACGTGTAGTTTCACTCTCCATCGATGGTCTCTCACACATGCTCACACACTCTCTCCCGAGGTGTCTTTCTCGCATACATGCTCTCGATATAACCCTCCCTCCCTCTCGTAACCATTTACGACTGTTTTCACTAACCTTTATCACAAGCACTCTTCCTCTCACAAGCATACACACGCACAATCCCCATCGACCCTTTCTATATACATAGACCTGCCTGTATGCACATTATCTTTAGGTCTATCTCTCACGCATTGTCTCACACCTCTCTTCCTAATCGACGAGTATGATTCTAGTAGAGCATTCTGTAGGATGCCCCTTAAAGTTAGGTTGGATGAATAGTAATATTAGAGATAAGGGGTTACCTTAGTCCGAGAACCCAGGGTTACAAATCCTAGCCGGCTTTGTCATTGGACACAGAGTCCTTCACAATTCTGCTATCGTTGTCTTGTACGACAAGTCATCCATGGGTCTCCCTAAATGCATCACGGGCCGACCAATGTGGCGCAGGAACTGAACCAAGGGCCTCACCTCGACCCACCGGACCTCACGCGGTGACACACCCTCTGCCCCCAGGTCTCGTTATCTTCTCACACCCACACATACCAACACAGACACCATACAAAAAAATCTCATCGTGCCTCTATCCCCTCCCCCCTTGCATATACACACTCAAGGGAATCTCTCGCCGTGACATCATATTAGTCTCTCTCTCTAGACCTCTCTCATTTCTCGTGCCATCTCTCCCACGCCCCCTCCCCCTGCCGGCCCCTCCATCCATGCCTCTCTTGAATACGTAATACACACACATACCTCTCTAGGCCCTGCCAAATACATCAACTACACATTCACACATGTTACATCATGTACCCCATTGATCTAAAAAGCCCTCTCTTCATGTTTATTTCGCATACAACATTCCTTTTGAATAAAGTGTGGTCAAAAAATTATTTTAGACTTTCTACATATATACAACATTACAAAGTTATATGGAGGAGTATGAACGTTAATTTGTTGCATGGTGCCCACAATGATATTTATTCCGCATTGTGAATTTTTATATTTTTATACTATATATAAAGTTAGTCATAATAAAGGGAAACGAAGAGCATCTCTCTCCCCATCGCATACACCCCCTCTACGCCCCTTTCACGTACACACAGAAACTATCTCCAGGTCCTCTAAAATTAAGCCCCCAGCACATTCACGCATGTTTCATCTTTCTCTCGCGATATATACAGTGACGATCATTGTATTTAAAGCGAAAGCATGATACGTACATTGGACTTCAGAATCCACTCATTATGGTCACCATTTACATTTTGTGGTTATTATACAGTCACGAGCTCACCGTACAGCTCTGTATTTGCTCAAGACACGACTAGTTGACCAGTTAAACGCTCCACGTGGCACCTCTAGTGTTGCATCACATTATCTCACTACCATTGGGCCCACCTGTCGGCTTGTATCTACTCTTCTACACTCTTATAAAAAACAGAGTTGGTGATGATGGTGTGCCTTCCATCCTGCAATATAGGCCGTCCGATTTATATCTGACGGATAGGAAGGAAACTATGGCAATTTTGCAAAAAGGTACCCACACACCTCTCCACATTTGCAAATAAGGCCTTCCCTCGTTCATCCTTTTCTCTCACAAGTAAACTAGTCATACAAATGCATCTTGATGTTACGTGCAATGCACGGGCATCTTGCTAGTAAGAATGGAAACAAACGACAAAAAAATATTGGACGGTGGTTCGAAGTCATGACCGCGGGCACATCGGACAAGGTGGCCCTGTATTGGTATGCTGAGTCGTCTGTTTTAACACACAGGAGCTGGTGTGGTGATTATACACACGCGCACGCATGCACACAAACTGCATGCACGCAACACTCACACGAACACATGCAGCCATGCACGCACGCAACACTCACACGTGCACATGCATCCACGCACGCACGCAACACTCACATGCACACACGCATGCATGCGTGCACACACCACACGACCAACACACACTCTCACACTCAAGTGCTCAACCTACACGTGCATGCGCACACATCAGGCCTTGACTGACACATACACAACCAAGTGATTCCCGCGCACGGGTTGGAGTCTTGTCACGCCTGCGTAAATTTGTGTTTATCTGACCTTTTTCCTATGCGAACTGACAGGTGGGACCCACAAGGAACGTGGTCAATTTAACTAGTCAACATGGTGCCACGCAGACTATTTGGCCGGTCAACAGAGTGCAATCCGATGCTGAATGGTGAGCAAGTGACTGTATAATCACCGCAAAAATTATATAGTGACGGTAATGAGCGTATTCTGATGTTCGGTGACCGTATTATGCTTTCTATCTGTAGGCCCTCCAAAACTAGATCTCTACACGTTCTCGCATATTACATCTAACAACTATGCAATACAACACTACTACTACACTCTAACACAATAAATCATATGTGTTTTTAGTTTACTAGATATCATATTGTTACTTAATTATTTAGTTTGCATACATTAAAATTGCATTTGAAATGTATGGCCAGTATCATCTACCACGCGGGAAAAATCCCACCCTTTCTGTTTAATCGGGTTTGTATCGATGGATCATGCGAAACAGCAAAACTATAGTACTAGTATACAGTACAAGTGACAGTTCACTGGGCCGCCGGTCGTGTACTCCTCCGTCATTAGAGTGGAGCGCTCGCTTTCATAAATGTTCTAGTACCTTTCACTGACATGTGGGACATCAAGCTACCGGGTCCACGTGCCATACCGAAATATAGTGCAGAGCAGCAGGGGTGAAGCACCCCAGTCATGGCGCCGACGTAGTAATGAGCAATGAGGCGTCAAATCAGAAAGCTGCACCTTTCCCGCAGTTAAGTTGGAGGGACGAAGTAATAATAATGCTAGTAAAAAAAGAAGTTGGAGGGACGAAGCAACCATCACTTCACTCGTTGTTGAATCGCTTCTCCCTCATCTTCTTCAAGTTAACCATGTGTTGCTTCTGCCGTTGTTTTGCCTCATGTGGGACGCGGATCATCTTGGTAAAGCACTGACACGTGGGACCGCATGTTAGAAAACCGCTAGGCCAACGTCCTCTAAAAATAAGAAACCTCCCCCGACATCCGCGCAGCAAAATCACCTCATATTTACTAATCTTGATTCTATAATTTTTTAGATCAATATAATTGAGATTTGTATAGATAGCACATAGGAGCAGAACCAAGTGGTACGGTTAAGGGCATCCACAATGTGTAGCCAAATGTGAAAATAGCTTTTGTCATCGATGGGAACCATTTGTGGACGGTGCTGCCAAAGCCAAAAAGATGGAACCGAAGCTCCCTGATTGATTGATTGATTGAAGGAGTAGAAAAATGCAACGTCTCTCCTCTTTCTCCCGTGCCTGGACGCATGTACAGTATAGAGCACAGAGTCTACTCCCCTATCCCTTCTATCACAAATCACAAAGCAGTGAGGCGTCAAATCACAAAGCACGGACGAAGCAACCATCATTTCACTCTTCACTGACTCGGCTTCTCCATCGTCTTCTTCAAGAAACCACCCCACCGCACTAAGCTGGACGGACGACGCTATTGTGTACTAGTAGTACTAGTACATTTACGCGTCCTTTGGTTCAACGGACTTCCTGGATGCAAATAAGGCGGTTGTCTCGGCTTGCAGGCGGCACTTGCGAACGACTTACCGTGGTCTCCCTCAATGGTGTTCTCTGTCGAATGCACTTTGTACACCAGGCCAGTATATCAAAATTACAATTTGCAAAAGGCCACTAACACTAATCGAGGCAAAATTGATGGGGTTTTCCTCGTACTAGCAACCAAGAACATTAATATACCCTTGCATGCATGCGGAAGTGAGAAGGTTGTTTTCATGGTGCTGCATTAATCAAGCGATGATGAGTGAGATGGTTAGCTCTTTGGGCTTTGGAGAAAAAAATACGCATTAATTGACACGTCAAATGATGATTTGTATCAAACCGCACCCTCACACGGTCGCTCCTGCACGCCGCGGTCGCACCGCACCCTCACACAGTCGCTCCTGCATGCCGCAAACCCAACCAAGGGAACGCACCCTCACTGACACGTGCTACCGCTGACAGATAATTTTCATTCATACATTATGTTTATCCAACTGCGTGTTGGGGTGGATCCTTACGGCCCGTGCGGTGGTCTGTTGGGGAAGAAGAAGCTGTGAGGAAGAAGGGTTAGGAGATGTAGGATATTCATCCAACCGCCTGAAATGGTAGACTGACCCAAATGATTAAAGTCAGGCGACTTGCATAACAATATATGTTTTTACACAGCAAAAGATCCCTAAAAACAACAACATAAAGAAAAACTATCACTGCTCGCGGAACGAGACGGCCTCGTCGTCTTTGGCTGCCGGCGCGAACCAGCCGTAGCTGCCGACGTGTGTCTCTGCACCGTGGTTGTCCTCGTCCTCCAGCTACTCGTTCATGCGGAGCGTGTGGGCGCTCTGCACGGACGAGAGCACCGCCTGGTTCAAGCCGAGGACGTCCGGTTCCGCCTACAGGAGGGCCTCGACGGCAGCTGCATTCGTGCTCCGCGTCGAGTTGAGCCTCCGCCGCCCGATTCAAGTCCAGGACGTCCAGTTCTGCCTGCAGGAGGGCCTCGATGGCAGCAGCATCCGCACGCTCCGCGTTGAGTTGAGCCTCCGCCGCCCGGTTCACATTCACGACATCCGGTTCCGTCTGCAGGAGAGCCTCGATGGCAGCGGCATGCGCGCGCTCCGCGTCGAGTTGAGCCTTTGCCTCCTAGTCCTCCTTTAGTATCGCCAGGTTGAACCGCTGGTCCGCCTGCACCATGGGGGACCCGGACGACGGCACAAAGTCGATGTCCATCGTCTCATAACCATCGGGGGCCTTCTGCGCTGCGACCTCCGCCATGAACATTGGATCGGCTTCCTCCTCCTCCTAGCTTGGCTTCAGAGAACTCCGGGATTGGCCTGCCGCAAAGCAAGCTTGGGAACGGAGGTCTGTGGCGCCGAGCGCCGCCGCGATTTCTGCGCGGCGCTCCGGCATCAGCATCTTGTAGTACGTGATCTTGCGGCGCACCATGGCTTTCCACCGAACTAGGGGACGCTTGATGCGGGCTAGGGGATCGAAAGGTGGGGGAATGGGCTAGAGAGGAGGTCTGGTTTTAGGGCAGTAGCTGGAGTAGGCGGAGCAGCGAATGTTCTGGTGTGAATAGTGGTTCTGGCCGAGCAGCGAAGGTCAATCGGTTTTGACTGTACATCGCTCTTGTCGCGTTCCCATTGCAACCCGGCACACTGGACACTCCACGTCGTTCACCGAATGGAATGCGCTTCATCTTGCGTTTTTGCTCGCTTGTGGGACCGCACTTGAGAGCAAACCGATGTCCCTCCCCCTCCCCCGCCCGCGTCATTTATACTACCACTCCCTCCGTTTTATGTGGAGTAAATAAAAATAGTGGGAGTATACTATGGATGAGGGTCCCCTGACGTGGCCGAACCCATTGAGTAACCGACATTCGGGGCCTACCAAGCATGGGTCCGCCAGAAAGTGATCGAAAGGGAGGGTAAGGCAGGGATCCTATATCAGAGGACCCACTTCCACTACTAGTCCCTCCTTCCATCCATGGCCTAATGCGTTTTTCGAGGCTAACTTTGACCAAATGTTAGAGTAATAATATATGACATGCAACTTACACAAAGCATACGGTCAAATTCGTATGTGAAAGGAGCTTCCAGTGATATAATTTTCACATTATACATCTCATGTACTATTAATCTTGTCAATAGTCAAAGGCAGTTTTGAAAAACCCATTAGATCATGGTTAATAATATAGCCAGCCGATGGCTATAAGGAACTGCCATGTCATCTATAGCCATCATCTATATGCACTCATACAATAGTGTGGGCTATAAGGTTGGCTATTTCCTGCAAAAAAATAATATTAAAGGTTGGCTATTGTATTAGTACTTTTTCCCATCTCCTCTCTACTATCTCTTTCTTCATATTTATTGTATTTACCTAGGAATGCATATATAGCTAGGCTCTTGCATGAGAGCTCACTCCCCTTACTTTTTCACATCTATCTCCTTCACATCGGCAAAAGTGCCATGTAAGTTGGCTCTTAATGGCTATTAGGTTGGCTCTAAGCATTTAATATTTGCATGAGAAAGGTATATGATTGGAAGAGAGTTGCATCATACTTTTTTTCTTGATCTATGTGTTATGGTCGGGCTGTAGAATATAAGGGCCCGCTTCGCTCTCTCTCCTCTCTTCTCACTCCTCCAAGTAGGATTTTAATGACATGACAAGTCTTATAGCCTGCTGACTAGACCTTATTAGACTTGCTCTTAGGCCCTATATAAATGGAAGGAGGGAGTACTATGAGCACTGCATACTCTACTACAAATGTTGTCGGTACTCCACTAGTACTATTGGACAGGGAGCTTAAAAAAAGTTACTATTGGACTGGCTATACGTGGCGAAATCCTAGTAGGAAGAGCATGCGCGAGAACAAGCACATCCATATGGTTGAAAACAAATTAGAAACCATCTCTGTTTGAATACAAATCTAGGAGTACATACGAATCTAACAATATTGATTGGGCATTGTTGAATGGTGATACTTTTTTCTGTAAGTTTGATCAAAGTAGAGATACTTTGACTACACATAAAACTTATATGTAAACTAGAAAGGATCGGAGGGAGTATATTGTATGTTCAAAAGCGAAACGAACATTGAATACCCTTTATATATGATTTGCGGATGCTATGATCACCGGTTCAAAATTTTGAATCCGCCTTAGGTATCACACATGCACCCACTCGTTTTCTCTCAATTTCATCTCAGGGTCCGGAGATCGATTGAAAGAGGACTAGGGTGGGTACAATATATTCGTTTCGCTTATGAACGTACAATATACTCCCTCTGATCCCCACAGACCCCCCCACGGGTCATTTCTATCATAAAAATAGACCAAACCTTTATCTCCTTGCACGACACACAATTGATGTCTCAAACATCAATCGATCTCGTCAAGATGTGTCGGGGCATGAGCCGAATGGGATGTCAAAACTAAGATGGGAAGCGACACGTAGTGGAGGCAAAGTGAAACTTTAAACAAACCGTTTGTTTGTATGCATGTCGTACAAATTACAACATTGGAAATACAAGCGAATGATACCCGACGGAATGTTCAAATGACGCATGCGGGAGGATGGACTCGACCGGAGGGTGGCATGATCGATGGAGAAGATGGTTGGAGAGGAATGAGAAATAAGCAACACCGCATGATTATACTTGAACGGCTCAAATAAAAAATAAATTGTCTCATTTTCCCTTCCGTCCTGGTCACGCAGTAAGATACTCCCTCTGTTTATATTTACTCTGCATATTAGGTTTGACTGAAGTCAAACTTCATAAAATTGGACCAAGTTTATAGAAAACTAGCAAGATGCACGTGCCTTGCATGGAACATCAAGATCTTGTGGGAGAAAAGGATGAACGAGGGAAGGCCTTATCTGCAAATGTGGAGAGGATTGTGGGTAAATTGTCATAGTTTCCATCCTATCCGTTAGATATAGATCGGACGGCCTATATTGCAGGATGGCACGCACACCATCATCACCAACTCTGCTTTTTATGTACACTAGCAAGATGCCCGTGCGTTGCACGGAACATCAAGATGCATTTGCCCGTGCGTTGCATGGAACATCAAGATGCATTTGTATGAGTAGTTTATCTTGTGGGAGAAAAGGATGAATGAGGGAAGGCCTTATTTGCAAATGTGGAGAGGGGTATGGGTATCTTTTTGCAAAATTTCCATAGTTTCCTTCCTATCCGTCAGATATAATCGGAGGGACTCTTATAAAAAACAGAGTTGGTGATTATGGTGTGCCTACCATCCTGCAATATAGGCTGTCCGATTTATATCTGACGGATAGGAAGGAAACTATGGCAATTTTGCAAAAAGGTACCCACACACCTCTCCACAATTGCAAATAAGGCCTTCTCTCGTTCATCCTTTTCTCTCACAAGATAAACTAGTCATACAAATGCATCTTGATGTTACGTGCAACGCATGGGCATCTTGCTAGTAAGAGTAGAAATATGAACATTTACAATAGCAAATATATATGATGTGAAAGTATATTCAATAATGAATCTAATGGTATTGATTTGTTATTGTATATGTTATTATTTCCGTCTATGAACTTTATCAAAGTTTACAAAGTTTGACTTTGAGCAAAGCTAAAATGCTGAGTAAATAAAAACAGAGGGAGTGCGCTGGGACTAGTATAGTTACTACTGCCGGAACATGGTAAGTTGGACGCCTAAATGTGGGCACGGACCAGGCACACCTCAGTTATTCTTTCAAACAGTCAGACACCTACATTTAGCACACCATCCGGCTAATTAATCAAGTGTTATGCTTCACTATTTGAAAATGAAAAGGGTGGCACTGTACCCAAAACCACCACACTTGGGGCTAGGGTAACAACTTGGTACTGTACCGCATTTGAATCAGGGCTCAAAAACCACCTGTTCTGCGCCTAATGCGCAACGCGGAGCACTGACGCTCAAATATGGACGGAAAACATGGAAACCGACATGTGGGGCACACCTGTCGGGACGACATGGCGCAGACTAGTCCAATAGAGGAGCTGGCCCACGACCTCCTCGCCACCGGCAACCGTTCATGTGGGTCGTGGGGGCCAGCAATGTGGCGCAGCTCCAACACCGCCTTTGGACAAGGCGACCACGGTGAGCGACACCCTCATCGTCGCTGGACACGGTCGGTTACAGTGTGCCGAGGGTGACGTTAGCGCTATGGCACGACTAGCAGATCAACACCCGGCTCGTCGAGGATGCACGGGGCGCCGAAGTGCGCGCGTGCCGCGACGCGTCCGCGGAGTGGTGTAGCGCGGCCAACTTCATTCCCAGGACCTGAGACCATGCCGGGTCGTCTTGCTTTTTCAATGACATGTGGGGTCGCATATGAGCAAAGGGCATCTCCAACGTTGCCACGACTGCAGCTGACTACCCTGGCACTGTCGGATTTCGGGTTCCGGCAGACCCTTGAGGTTCGAACACTGGGGTGCGCGCGAAGATCTTTCCCCTACCAGCTCACGCGAGAATGGATTGCGAGGGATCTAAACTATGAACAATGAACACAAGAGACACAGGGTTTATACTAGTTCGGGCCACCGTTGTGGTGTAATACCCTACTCTAGTTTGTGGTGTGGTGGATTACCTCAGGGGCTGATGATGAACAATACAAAGGGAGAACAGCCTCGCGAGGGTCTGTTCTTGAGCTGGTGCGGTGAACTGCTAGGACGAGTCTAGTCGCTTCTCTTTCTCTCTGTGTGATCTCGATCCTCCCCCCTACCTTGGTGGTGGCTAGTCCTATTTATAGAGGGAGGCCCTGGGCCTCTTCCCAAATAATGAGCGGGAAGGGCGCCAACAATTGGCCATTTCGAAGGGGAACATCTAGTACACTTATCCTGACTAAAGTTGGTCTTCGACTGCCAAAGGCTCTGACGGTGATGCCGTCCTGGGCTCCATGATGACCTCCATCCTGCCGTTCTGCTGGTCTCAGTCTTGTTGCACCGAAGCAGTAACCTTTTCCTGATGCCTTGGCCTGTGCTTGCCCCCTTTGCACCAAAGGGGAAATGAGGACACTGCGCGGGCTGGCGCCCGCCTGGCCTTGATCGTCATGGCTTGCATCACGGGGCACCCTCGTGAGGTACCCTGCCTTGATCTCTCCGCCT
Source organism: Aegilops longissima (assembly GCA_021605205.1). Taxonomy (NCBI): domain Eukaryota; kingdom Viridiplantae; phylum Streptophyta; class Magnoliopsida; order Poales; family Poaceae; genus Aegilops; species Aegilops longissima. The sequence continues at coordinate 239,375,495 of CM038679.1, forward strand.
CCTCGCGAGCCTGCCTGACGAGGCCGCTCCTGAGGAAGGTTCCCATCGTCCGCCCCGTTAGGCTTGGCCCCTCGCGAGGGTCTTGAGCTTGAGCTGATGAAGCTGGGCGTCTTTGGGCCCCCACTTGAGCCACGCCGCGGGCCGCAGCAGGCAAGTCTGGGGACCCCATTCCCTAACGCCGACAGAGTAGCCCGGGCCCAAAGCGCGCCGGACTTGGCTCAGCAGGGAAGCGAAGGGGCAAGTGCGAAGCGCCGCGGGCCCCAACAGCCTGCGGCCTTGGGCGCCGCGTGGCGATTGGTTGGTCGTGGGCGTCTCCACTTCCCCACGATGCCTCGGCAACCGCGTGACAAGTCCCTGCGTGCAGGAATGAGTCATGATTACCTACGATCGTGGAGGCCGACGGTTGGCCTCCTCCGGCTATAAGTATGGAACGACGCAAGCCCTTCCATTCCATCTCCTCTCGCTGCTCCTTTCTTTCCATGGCTCCGTCGAAGAGGTTCTTGACCGCGGAGAAGGGAAAGGCCCGCCAGGTAGAGCCTGACTCTCCCCCGGGCAAGCGCGGTCGAGGCTGTCCTCGCAAGCATCCTGTGGCTCCCGCAGCGGCTTCCCGTGGCCGTGGAGGCGATCTCCTGCGTGGCGACAGGCGCCAGGTTGTTGATGGGGGGCGTGCTGCGACCGCGCGGCCTCCCAGGCCGCGCTTCCACTCGGCAGAGGTGCTGCCAGAGTTTGTCGTGTGGTTGGTGGAGCCGACCAGCTCCTGGCTCCACCTTCCCCGCTTCCTTTTAGGCGAACTTCCGGCCGGCGCCCCGGGCGGTCTCTGGCTTCAGGCGGACGGTTGCTGCAGCCGGGCCTCCTGGGCTTCGCTGGAGGTCTCCGTTGCCGGGAGTGTGGCCCTGACCAGCGGCTGGCAAACGTTTGCCCGCGCGCGTGGCCTAAGCCGAAGGTGCACCCTGCACTTCAAGTTCGACGGCGATGCCACCCTCTATGTGAGGGTGTTTGGGGAAGACAGTCGCCACGCTGGGTGCTGCCCCGAAGACGACGTGATAACCCACAAGTATAGGGGATCGCAACAGTTTTCGAGGGTAGAGTATTCAACCCAAATTTGTTGATTCGACACAAGGGGAGCCAAAGAATATTCTCAAGTATTAGCAGCTGAGTTGTCAATTCAACCACACACGAAACTTAGTATCTGCAGCAAAGTGTTTAGTAGCAAAGTAATATGATAGTGGTGGTAACGGTAACAAAGTAAAGACAGCAAAAGTAATGTTTTTGGTATTTTGTAGTGATTGTAACAATAGCAACGGAAAAGTAAATAAGCGTAAACCAGTATATGGAAAACTCGTAGGCACTAGATCAGTGATGGATAATTATGCCTGATGTGGTTCGTCATGTAACAGTCATAACATAGGGTGACACAGAACTAGCTCCAGTTCATCAATGTAATGTAGGCATATATTCCGTATATAGTCATACGTGCTTATGGCAAAGAACTTGCATGACATCTTTTGTCCTACCCTCCCGTGGCAGCGGGGTCCTATTGGAAACTAAGGGATATTAAGGCCTTTTTTTTAATAGAGAACCGGAACAAAGCATTAGCACATAGTGAATACATGAACTCCCCAAACTATGGTCATCACCGGGAGTGGTCCCGATTATTGTCACTTCGGGGTTGTCGGATCATAACACATAATAGGTGACTATAGACTTGCAAGATAGGATCAAGAACACACATATATTCATGAAAACATAATAGGTTCAGATCTGAAATCATGGCACTCGGGCCCTAGTGACAAGCATTAAGCATAGCAAAGTCATAGCAACATCAATCTCAGAACATAGTAGATACTAGGGATCAAACCCTAACAAAACTAACTCGATTACATGATAAATCTCATCCAACCCATCACCGTCCAGCAAGCCTACGATGCAATTACTCACGCACGGCGATGAGCATCATGAAATTGGTGATGGAGGATGGTTGATTATGACAACGACGAGGAATCCCCCTCTCCGGAGCCCCGAACGGACTCCAGATCAGCCCTTCCGAGAGAGATTAGGGCTTGGCGGCGGCTCCGTATCGTAAAACGCGATGAAACTTTCTCTCTGATTTTTTTCTCCCTGAAAGCCAATATATGGAGTTGGAGTTGGCGTCGGAGGGCCACCAGGGGGCCCACGAGGTTGGGGCGCGCGCCCAGGGGGGACGGCGCGCCCCCCACCCTCGTGAGCAGGGTGTGGGCCCCCCTGGTCTTCATCTTTGGCGAGGATTTTTTATTATTTTTTCTAAGGTGTTCCGTGGAGTTTCAGGTCATTCCGAGAACTTTTGTTTTCTGCACATAAAACAACATCACGGCAATTCTGCTGAAAACAGCGTCAGTCCGGGTTAGTTCCATTAAAATCATACAACTTAGAGTCCAAAACAAGGGCAAAAGTGTTTGGAAAAGTAGATACGACGGAGACGTATCAACTCCCCCAAGCTTAAACCCTTGCTTGTCCTCAAGCAATTCAGTTGACAAACTGAAAGAGAAAAAGAAAAACTTTTACAAACTCTGTTTGCTCTTGTTGTTGTAAACATGAAAAGCTAGCATTCAAGTTTCAGCAAATATCATGAACTAACCATACTCACAATAACATGTAGGTCTCATAATTACTCATATCAATAGCATAATCAGCTAGCGAGCCATAATAATAAAACTCGGATGACAACAATTTATCAAAATAATCATAACATGATATAACGAAATGGTATCTCGCTAGCCCTTCTGAGACCGCAAAACATAAATGCAGAGCACCTTTAAAGATCAAGGACTGACTAAACATTGTAATTCATGGTAAAAGAGATCCAGTCAAGTCATACCCAATATAAACTAACTATAATGAATGCAAACAACAATGTGCTCTCCAGCGGGTGCTTTTTAATAAGAAGGGTGATGACTCAACATAAAAGTAAATAGATAGGCCCTTCGCAGAGGGAAGCAGGGATTTGTAGAGGTGCCAGAGCTCGATTTTGAAATAGAGATTAATTATATTTTGAGCGGCATACTCTCATTGTCAACATAACAACTAAAAGATGACGATATCTCCCATGCTAAACAGATTATAGGCGGTTCCCAAACAGAATGGTAAAGTTTATACTCCCCTTCCTCCACAAGCATCAATCCATGGTTTGCTCGAAACAACGAGTGCCTCCAACATTCAACGGGTCCCAAGGGGAGTTTTGTTTGCAATTATTTTGATTTAGTTTGCATAAAGCATGGGACTGGGCATCCCGGTGACCAGCCATTTTCTCGTGAGTGAGGAGCGGAGTCCACTCCTCTTGAGAATAACCCGCCTAACACGGAAGATAAGAGCAGCTCTAGTTGACATATGAGCTATTCGAGCATGCAAAACAGAATGTTTATTTGAAGATTTAGAGTTTGGCACATACAAATTTACTTGGAATGGCAGGTAGATACCGCATATAGCAAGGTATAGTGGACTCATATGGAACAACTTTGGGGTTTAAGGATATTGGATGCACAAGCAGTATTCCCGCTTAGTACAAGTGAAGGCTAGCAAAAGACTGGGAAGCGACCAACTGAGAGAGCGACAACAGTAGTAAACATGCATTAAAATTAATTTACACCGAATACAAGCATGAGTAGGATATAATCCACCATGAACATAAATATCATGAAGGCTATGTTGATTTGATTCAACTACATGCGTGAACATGTGCCAAGTCGAGTCACTCAATTCATTCAAAGGAGGATACCATCCCATCATACCATATCATAATCTATCTAATAGCATGTTGGCACGCAAGGTGTCAGATTTCGGGTTCCGGCAGACCCTTGAGGTTCGAACACTGGGGTGCGCGCGGAGATCCAACCTTCCACCGTCTCGCACCTCGCCGAATCGCTGGGACCTAAACTACTAAACGGAACAACACAAGAGTCACGAGATTTATACTGGTTCAGGCCACCATTGTGGTGTAATACCCTACTCTAGTGTGTGGTGTGGTGGATTGCCTCTTGGGCTGATGAGGAACAATACAAGGAAGAACAGCCTCACGAGGGTCTATTCTTGGCGGGTGCGATGAACTGCTAAATGGTGTTCAGTCGCTCTAGCTACTGGTTTCTTGATGAGGATTCCAGATCTCTCCCTTCTCTCCCTCTTCCAGCTGCCTCTTGCTCTGGGTGTGGCTACTCCTATTTATAGGCGAAGGCCCTGGGCATCTTCCCAAATATTGAGCGGGAAGAGCGCCAACAATTGGCCATTTTGAAGGGGAACAACGGGTACACTTATCCCGACTAAAGTTGGTCCTCGCTTTGCCAAAGGCTCTAGTGATGGCCTTTGCACAGGCTTCACGATGACTCCCTTCCGGCCGTTGGGCGGTCTTGGTCTTGTTGCAAAGCGGATGCCTTTGCTTGATGCTCTTGCTGCGCTTGCTCCCTTTGCACCAAAGAGGAAAGGAGGACGCTCTTGCTGGGCGCTCGACCGGGCGCCCTTGGTAAATCATGGCTTGCGTCATGGGCACCTCGCGAGTACCCTGCCTTGAACTCTCCGCCTCCTCATGAGCCAGCCTGACGAGGCCGTGCCTAAGGAAGCTCCTTGTCGTCCGCCCATGAATCTTGGCCCCTCGCGAGGGTCTTGAGCTTCAGTAGATGAAGATGGGCGTCTTGGGCCTCCTTGAGCCACGCCCAGAGCCGCAGCAGGAAAGTCAGGGACCCCGTTCCCTGAACGCCGACAGAGCCCCTGTGCCCACGGGCGCGCCGAACTTGGCGAGAGAGAGGCGAAAGGGCAAGTCTGGCATCGCGGCCCCTAACAGCCTGCGGCCTTGGGCGCCGCGTGGCGGTTGATTGGACGTGGGCGGCACTGTTCCCCCACGCCTCCTTATTTCGTGCCTTGCTAGGCGGACACGCTGCTGTACACATCCGTTCCCCCTTCTGCTGCTTGAGCGCTCCCTGTCCTTCCTTCTCTCAAACCCTAGCTCTTGCATCCACTCTGATCTCGAACCTTCCCCATCTCCTTCCTGCCGTCATGGCCCCAGCGAGGAAGGGAAAAGGGAAGAAACCCGTGCCGCTGCCTCGCTTCATTTGTCGACGGGCGGCCCCGCCCGTCGATTGGCGGTCATAGTCAACGGGAGGGCTGGGCAAGGTCCGCTCGGCCCCGCCACCATCTTCAATGAGTGCGGGAGGACGACGGCCTGGCCTGCGTCTCGCTTCTCCGTCGACAGGATTCCCACCGAGGTCCGGTACTTCACCGACGCCCTTTGGGCAGGACTGGTTCCCCCCTTCTCAGATTTCTTCAATGCCGTGCTTTCCCATTACCAGATCCATATGATGCATCTGGGTCCTGAATCCATCACCCTTCTCGCGGTATTTTCATTCGTTTGTGAGGCAATGGCGGGCATCATTCATACATTGCCTTGCTGCGCCACTTCTTCTCCTGCGCCTCGTCGACCCCATTCAATGCTCAAAGTGCGTGAGCTTCATCGTTGCGCCCGAGACAGCGGCTTCAGAATTGACTTCAGCCTCCCCGCCCTCGCTTTGGGTTTCATGGCGGTGGCTGTCACGTGGGCGTTAGGGTGCCCAGCCCCCTGCCGACGGAGCCATCTTACCGCTGTCCCCAACTCAGTGGGGCCAAGTGACACTCGAGGCCACCGGTTTGCCTTCGTCGCACCGCTTGAGTTCCTAAAGCTTGGCGTGTGGCGCCCAAGGTGGTGAAGGAGTTCCTGCTATGCCGTGTCGCTCCTCTCCAACGCCACTCCCACGGATGTGGGCCTTGTGAGCTTGTTGATCGTATGAGGCTTGAAAGAGGACTGGACGCTGAAGTCGCGATGTGGTGCTCCTGGTCTGTTGGTGACCCTAACCCGGTGGCATCCGGCATGGAGGGCCTTGCTGTACCTCTGCCCGAGCAGGCGACTTTGTGAACCAGATGCCTGTCTTTGTGAATGGGGGCGCGCCCTGGCCTCAGGGCCTCGCGAGAATCCGGTGGTGGTGGATCGCCCTTCCAATCGGCCAAAGCGACTCCTCCTCAAGTGGCGGGCGGGGAGGCACGAGCCACCAAAGGCGAAGGACCCCGCCCGGGGTGACAGCGCCAGGCGGCGCTCATGAGGGAGCAGCTCCACGAGGCTCATGCCGCCCTTGGTGAGGCGGCGGGCAGCCGCCGCAGCGCCTGCGGATGAAGCCCCGAGGCCCTGCTGCTTCTCTTGGTGAGGCGACCAGCGGCGCGTCAAAGCGGACGCCCTTGGCGTGGGTCTCCTTGATGCTTCTCCTCGTCGCAGGTGACCCTGCGCTCAAATCTTAGGTCGCTTCGCGTGGACTTGAGGCCCTCCGGAAGAGAAGGAGGCCCTGGGCAATGATTACCCTTGTCGCTTTCTTGAGGCGTGGGAAGTGCCGCCATTGACGAGTAAGCCTTCTCCTTCCCCAGCTCCTGATCCTTCGCTGCTTGTCTTGATCCTTGCTCTGCAGGCCCCTTCCTGCCGAGCTCGCGGAGACGGGTGAGGAGCCGTCCCACTCGGCTTCGCTCCCTCCCCCGTTCTTGAGTGCTCCGAGCAGTGGAGCCCTTGTGGTGAGGGCGATCAGGGGGCGAACCGCCCCGAGGCGCGTCGAGGCCCTACGCGCCTCGCGAGCCTTCTCGTGGCATAGCTAGCCTGCCGTGGGCTTCTCGCCTGGTCGTGGACAGCGATTGGCTGAGGCGCTTCCTGCGCTCTTTGTCTGGGGGTGGGCTGGCTCTAGGTCGGGCTTCTGGCGCGGCGTGCCCGGCCGTCGCGAGGGTGCCAGCCCCCAGCCCCCTGCCCGGAGGGGGAGTGATGATTTGTGGCTCCCGGCGCCCGCTTGGGACGGTTGATGGTGTGGAAGACGTGCGAAGCGCCGCCGGGGCGCCGCGCTTCGCCAAGGATTTCTTTGAAGGGCGGCTGACGCGGTGAGCCTTCTTGGTGAAGAGCTCGCTGATGAAGACGCGCGCCTTGAGGCCAAGGGCCTGCGCCTGGCCGCAGAGAGGCGTGAGCTGGAGGGCGCTGTCGCCCTTGCGCGCCATCAGCGCGATCTTGACGATGAAGAGGCCAAGGCGTCGCTGGCAGCCTCTCGGGAGGCTGTTCTCGGCCGTCGAGGAGGCCCGGAAGCTAACAGCGGCGAGGCGGCGAAGGAGCGGGCACGGAACTCTGGCCGGTGTCGCCTTTGGAGGAGCAAGTAGAGCTCGCGAGGCAGCCCTCGCGTCGATGAAGGTGGCCTCCGCAACCCGGCGGAGCTCGCGAGCGTGAGGCGTTGGCGCTTGAAGCCGCTGAGCAGCAATCTACGAAAGCGCTTGGAGGCGAGGGAGCGCGCTTAGCGTCTGGGCGGAGGATGAGGTCGCTGCACGGGAAGCCAGCGTCTGGAGGAGGTCGGACGCCAAGTGACGGCGGCGCTTGAACCTCGGCCGAGTTCGAGGAGAGCTGGGGTTGATCAAGGCGAGGCTGAAGGCAGGACTGCTGCCTTGAGGGCCAAGCTGGAGGAGGCGACGCGGCGGGCCGATGCTCTTCGGGCCGCCCTCGAGGTGGCGCAGGGGGAGTCAACCACCTCTCAGGCCGAGGTGCTCCTTCTTCGCCAACGGGTGGAGGAGGCTGAGGCCGTCAGCGCTGCACGCGGACGAGATCGTCGTGGCGAATCTGGAGCACGAGCACGCCCCATGCTCACCATGCTCGGGAAAGAGCCAACACAGCCTTGGGTAACATCTGCGAGGCAGCTGTTGGCGAAGCCGCACGTGATCTTCTACGCGGCAACCTTCGAGTTCTTCACCGGCGTGGTGGCGCGGTGGAGGCGCTTGATCGGTCGTGGCCAACAGGTTGGTGGAGGAGAGGAGCAGCGTGCTGCTTAGGCGCGCTTTTCTCGTGTCTTGAGTCATCTCCGGAACATGGACCCCACTTCGACTTTGGCGCAGCTATCGCCCAGATTCCCGAGCCGTCCGGGCGACTGGCGCCTGGGTGGAAGACAATGTGGATGCTCGTCGGGGCCTTTGCTTCGGACAACGACGGCGTGATCGTGGCTGCCGATGAGGCGGCGTGGTGAGCGGCCCCGGCGCCGCTGATGGCCTACGCAGATGTGGACGGCGAGGCCAGCGACGCCAAAGAACGGCTCGGGAGGTGCTCCCGAGGATGCATTGGGGATTTATCCGGCTGATTATGTATTGTCCTGTTCCTTTACCTGCATGAATAGAACTCGGGCTTTGGCCTGATGGCTGTGAGAGCATTTTGGGAGGGGGAGCCCCTCATGTAAAACTTGTGTTCATCGTATTAGCAGGTGCTACATCGCCCATACGCCCGCGCCAAGTGGTTGGCTAAGCGACGTGCTGGTTGGCTGATTTACCTTTGTTTCGTACGAGCCCTGAGATAGCCCGTGGGAGGCTGCGGTGACCCGAGTGTCTCCTGATCGAATCCGTAGGATCTGCAGTAAAAACCCTCCGGAGAGGACGCGGCGGCGGCAGGCTGGGCTGCGCGCAAGCTAGGCCTGGCCCGGCTCGCGAGGGGCTCGCGAGGGGAGGCAGCTGAGGCGGAGTGGTGACCGAAACCCGAGAGATTTGCTCGAACGAGACTAAGCACCCCTTCCCCAAACACACGCAAATCTCAAATTAGAATCCAACTTAAATCTAGCGGGGGAAAGAGACAACCAAATGGAAAGGCGAAGAAAGCAGAAGAAAAGCCGCGTCTGTCACCTAGTCTAGTATTGGACGTCTTCACACCAGCGCGGAGCTAAGTGCTGCCACTGGGCGTGGGAGGGAGCCCCAGGGCCTGAGGCCGGCACCCCTGAGACTCCGGGGCATGTACATCCCCACTCATTATTACGTGAGAGTGTCACGGGGCGGCGAGCTTCACAAGCACTGGGCCTTCTTCACAGGTACCGGCCTTGCTTCATATCGCCAGACGAGGGCCCCGCCTTGCGCCACACTCTAGTGCCATCAACGACGACCGGAAACCAGGACGCCGCCGATGGGGTAGAGCGGTCGCCAGCGGTTCCCCCGACGACCACGGGTCCTCCGCCAGGGGCAGGCCCTGAGGCACCTCCCCAACAGAGGGCCTACCTCCTGAGAACGCCTTGCTCCGAACGCCGCGGTGGTGATGTTGGATCTCGGCCCCTCTCCCGTAGCTCCCTGCTCCCTCCTCCCGAGGGGTAGAAGACTGCGGGAGCGGGGCAGCTGCTCGCCGCGGCGACCTGTACCTCCTGCGATCCATGATTAGCGTATGCTTGCTCTTGAGGAAGTAGCAGTACCCGATAATCGTCGCCGCTGGCGCGACCAGTGGGACAATCCTGAGGCTCTGGAAGAGCTCAGCTCGGCGCCTCATCCCCCGGCTTCGGGCTGAGGAGCGAGCCTTGTTCTCCTCATGCGGGTGCCCTTGGTCCATCATGTGGGGCACGTATTCTTCTGGCGCCGTCATCCCGAAGGCCACGCCGTAGTGCTCAGCGTGCCATGCGGCTCTGCTTGAAGAGCCCACCGTGGGGTGGTGGCGCGGCGGTCCACCTGGGCCGTGGGTTACGTCGAGTCATTCTTCTCCATGGGCGGGCGGGGCAACCCGCCCGCCGCCCGTCGACAGCTTCGCCGGTGTTGGAGTAGCTTTGGAGCCCGCGGGCACGCGTGGAGCCCCCGTGCGGGCCGCCGTGGGCCTGAGATGGGAACTCGGTGCAGAAGGGGTGAGCCCTCGAGGCGGCGAAGCCCAGGAGCTCTGCCACTCGCTCCAGCAGCACGTCGCGGCCGCTCTCCAGAAGCCTGCACTGCAGCAGCTCTCGGGCCACTGTGAGCGCGGCAATCGAGTTCACCTGCTCCTGGCGGGTGTATGGTGACGTGGTCGCGGCGTGATTGGAGGCCCTTGCTGCCGACCGCGCCTTCCGTGGTGTGAGAGCCGTCGAAGCCTGTCCGCGTCGCCCGCGGCCCGCAGCGCCCTGCGGACCGCGAGCTGCCTGGGTAACGGGGTCACCTGAGGCGAGCGGCACTGCACGGGCGGGCCACGCCGCCCAAGGATCTGGGTTGCCTGCTTGGTCGCTGGACATGGTGATGATGATGCGACGGAACACGAGGTGGCAGAAGGTGGATTCCGGCGCACCCCTACATGGCACGCCAAATGTCGGATTTCGGGTTCCGGCAGACCCTTGAGGTTCGAACACTGGGGTGCGCGCGGAGATCCAACCTTCCACCGTCTCGCACCTCGCCGAATCGCTGGGACCTAAACTACTAGACGGAACAGCACAAGAGACACGAGATTTATACTGGTTCAGGCCACCATTGTGGTGTAATACCCTACTCCAGTGTGTGGTGTGGTGGATTGCCTCTTGGGCTGATGAGGAACAATACAAGGAAGAACAGCCTCGCGAGGGTCTGTTCTTGGCGGGTGCGATGAACTGCTAAGTGGTGTTCAGTCACTCTAGCTACTGGTTTCTTGATGAGGATTCCAGATCTCTCCCTTCTCTCCCTCTTCTAGATGCCTCTTGCTCTCGGTGTGGCTACTCCTATTTATAGGCGAAGGCCCTGGGCCTCTTCCCAAATATTGAGCGGGAAGGGCGCCAACAATTGGCCATTTTCAAGGGGAACAGCGGGTACACTTATCCTGACTAAAGTTGGTCCTCGCCGCCAAAGGCTCTGGTGATGGCCTGCCTGGGCTCCACGATGACTCCTTCCAGCCGTTGGGCTGGTCTTGGTCTTGTTGCAAAAGCGGATGCCTTTGCTTGATGCTCTACTTTGTGCTTGCTCCCTTTGCACCAAAGAGGAAAGGAGGGCCTTCTTGGCTGGCGCCCGCCCGGGTGCCCTTAGTGCGTCATGGCTTGCGTCATGGGCACCTCGCGAGTACCCTGCCTTGAACTCTCCGCCTCCTCACGAGCTAGCTTTGACGAGGCCGTGCTCGAGAAGCTCCTTGTCGTCCGCCCATGAGGCTTGGCCCCTCGCGAGGGTCTTGAGCTTCGTAGATGAAGATGGGCGTCTTTGGGCCTCCTTTGAGCCACGCCCCAGCCGCGAGCACGCAAGTCGGGGACCCCGTTCCCGAACACCGACACAAGGTAAACCATTATAACTCATAGCTAATCAAGCATGGCACAAGCAACTATAGTCTCTAAATGTCATTGCAAATATGTTTACTTCATAATAGCTGAATCAGGAACGATGAATCATCATATTTACAAAAACAAGAGAGGTCGAGTTCATACCAGCTTTTCTCATCCCAATAAGTCCATCATATATCATCATTATTGCCTTCCACTTGCACGACCGAACGGTGTGTATAATAATAAGAGTGCACGTGAATTGGACTAAGCTGGAATCTGCAAGCATTCAACTCAAGAGAGAAGACAAGTAATATGGGCTCTAAGTTAAATAAACGATCATGCATATGAGAGCCACTAAGCATTTTCAATATGGTCTTCTCGACCCCCAAAGAAAGGAAAAGAAAAATAAAAACTATTTACACGGGAAAGCTCCCAACAAGCAAAAGAAGAACGGGAAATATTTTTGGGTTTTCTTTTTAATTCTACTACAAGCATGGAAAGTAGACTAACTATTTTTTTTGTTTTTTCTTAAGGTTCATCAAACACACAAGAAGAAAGCTAGAAAAAGAAATTTAAACTAAGATGGATATTACAGTGAAAGAGTATGAGCACCGACATCTAGCAATGAGTGCGTGTGAGCATAAATGTAATGTCGGTGAAATACGATACTCCCCAAGCTTAGGCTTTTGGCCTAAGTTGGTCTAATACCGAGGATAGCTGGCGGATACCCGTAGGTGTAGCTGGGGTCGATCTGCGATGAAGAATAGTTGGGATCATAATGTGATGAAGAGGACTCGGCCCTCGGGTGGCAATCGCCTCGAGATCCCAAGAATAAGCAGACATTCATGGAGGCTCATCTCGTGGCTCGGTTCGAGGCTGGTGCAGGATTCGATAGGATTGAACAGCCTCCCACGAAACAATGTAAGGACCTGTAGACAAGTTAAACAAAGAGGGAGCAGGCAAAGTAATAGTCTCAGGGTGATGTTTATCAAAGTACAATTTATATTTAAGCTCCCCTTCGCGGCTCTTAACAAGAAAATCATGCGCTAGCATACTCTTATAATCTAAATAAGCACGGGGCAGCGCTATTTCTTCTTTCTCCTCATGCCTAATAGGTATTTCAAAATATTCAGCTAGGCGCGAAGCATAAATGCCTCCAAAGATGGGGCCCTTAGTATGGTTCAGACTTAACCGTCTAGCAACAATTCCACCCATACTAACAGAGTTATTGCTGTATAAACCATGGAACAAAATGATAATATCGGGAATGCTAAGGTTTCCACAGTTCATGACCAATCAAGCAGCGACTAGCAAATAAGGCAAAGTAGCGTAGGAAAATGTATGCTAGTAATTCTTGCATCAGAAACCTTCCTGGTTTGTCCCACAGTTATTCTAGCAAGAAAGTCTCTATATTCAGATTTAGGGGGATCCCTGATACTACCCCAAGATGGAAGTTTGCATGCAAGAGTGAAATCCTCTAAGTCCATGGTATAAGATTTGTCATAAAGGTCAAACATGGTGAAGGAGAATTACGAAGATGAAAACTCAAACCTCCCCACAAATGAACTTGTGAGATCACGATACTGGGGGCATTTTTCAGCTTCAAAGTCCTCAAGACCGGCATTACGCAAATATGCGTTAAATTCTTCTTTGATTCCCGCTTGATCCATAAAATTTTCCGAAGGCCATTCAGAGGGCCTAACAAGAGCGTCTCTTGGTGGTTCCTCGTCAGCCTCACGCATTGCAAGCCTGGGACCTTGCTTCCTTGAAGAACAACCTTGGAACACTTCCTGAGCATATTGTTTTTCTCTGAAATATTCTGAAATTTTTAGTAACTTCAAACAAAAATGAACCAACTTCAATAAAACTGATATCAACTACTCATACAAGTGCCTAGAGCATATATCAAGCATTAGAACTACTTGGAACCATATAAATTTGACATGCAAGCTCAAGAACATGGTCACCTATGCAGCACAAATTTGCAATGAATAAAGCACTAGAACAAAAACTAATTGGACCAATGGAGGAGTCACATACCAAGGAACAATCTCCCCAAGCAGTTTTGCGAGAGGTGCTTTGAGCAAGGAGATCGAAAATCACAACAACGGGGGCTGGAACTCGTGCTTGAGTTGGTTTTTCGTGTTTGTGTGAGGCAGAGGAAGAAGATGGGTGCAGGGATAAGTGGAGGAGGGCCACCGTGGGCCCACGAGGCAGGGGGCGCGCCCAGGGGGGTCGGGCGCGCCCTCCACCCTCGTGGCCAGGTGGAAGCTCCCCCCGCGGTAATTTTTGCACTAAAAATTCTCAAATATTCCCGAAAAAATCATATTAAATTGGCATGTCATTTTGAGGACTTTTATTTTTGGGATATTTTTATATTGCACGGATAAATCAGGAAACAGCCAGAAAAATACTATTTTACTTTATTTCTATTAAATTACAGAGAATATAAAGAGGGTACAGAAGGTTGTGCTTCTAGTTTCATCCATCTCATGCTCATAAAAAAGAATCCACTAACAAGGTTGATCAAGTCTTGTTAACAAACTCATTCCGATAATCATGGAACTGGAGAAATTTCGAATAACACTATGTTACCTCGACGGGGATATGGAAATCCCCAATAATAAGTATATCATATTTCTTCTTGACAGTAGGGAGAGGAAATTCAAATCCTCCTAATATAATCGATGGAATTTTTCCAATAGAGTTGATACTATGAACTTGAGGTTGTTTCCTCGGAAAGTGTACCGTATGCTCATTACCATTAACATGAAAAGTGACATTTCCTTTGTTGCAATCAATAACAGCTCCTGCAGTATTAAGGAAAGGTCTTCCAAGAATAATAGACATACTATCATCCTCAGGAATATCAAGAATAACAAAGTCCATTAAAATAGTAACGTTTGCAACCACAACAGGCACATCCTCACAAATACCGACAGGTATAGCAGTTGATTTATCATCCATTTGCAAAGATATTTCAGTAGGTGTCAACTTATTCAAGTCAAGTCTATGATATAAAGAGAGAGGCATAACACTAACACCGACTCCAAGATCACATAAAGCAGTTTTAACATAATTTCTTTTAATGGAGCATGGTATAGTAGGTATTCCTGGATCTCCAAGTTTCTTTGGTATTCCACCCTTAAAAGTGTAATTAGCAAGCATGGTGGGAATTTCAGCTTCAGGTATCTTTCTTTTATTTGTAACAATATCTTTCATATATTTAGCATAAGGTTTCATTTCGATCATATCAGTCAATCGCATACGCAAAAAGATAGGTCTAATCATTTCAGCAAAGCGCTCAAAATCCTCATCATCCTTTTTCTTGGATGGTTTGGGAGGAAAAGGCATGGGTTTCTAAACCCATGGTTCTCTTTCTTTACCATGTTTCCTAGCAACGAAGTCTCTTTTATCATAGCGTTTATTCTTTGATTGTGGGTTATCAAGATCAATAGCAGGTTCAACTTCTACATCATTAGCATTACTAGGTTGAGCATCATCATGAACATCATCATTAACATTTTCACTAGGTTCATGTTCATTACCAGATTGTGTTTCAGCATCAGACATAGAGATATCATTCGGATTATCTAGTGGTTTAGCAATAGGTTCACTAGAAGTTTGCAAAGTCCTATCATTTTTCTTTTTCTTCCTCTTAGAAGAACTAGGTACATCAATATTATTTCTCTGAGAATCTTGCTCGATTCTCTTAGGGTGGCCTTCAGGATACAAAGGTTCCTGAGTCATTCTACCAGTTCTAGTAGCCACTCTAACAACATAATCATTTTTCTTACTATTCATTTCATTAAGCACTTCTTTTTGAGCTTTAAGTACTTGTTCTACTTGAGTGGTAACCATAGAAGCATGTTTGCTAACAAGTTTAAGTTCACCTCTAATATTAGCCATATAATCACTCAAGCGTTTAATCATAAAGGTATTCTGTTTTAATTGTCTACCAAAATAAGCATTAAAGTCATCTTGCTTAAACATAAAGTCATCAAACTCATCCAAGCATCGACTAGCAATTTTAGTAGGAGGGACTTCAGCTTTATCATATCTATAGAGAGAATTTACCTTTACTACATGTGTCGAGGATATGGGAGGTTCTTCAGTAAATAAGTAATTGAGATCATATACTTCTTCAACAAGCGGTAAATTAAGACCATGTATTTCTTCAATAGGAGGTAAATTCTTAACATCTTCAGCTTTTATACCTTTTTCTTTCATAGATTTCTTTGCTTCTTGCATATCTTGGGTGAGAAATAGAACACCTCTCTTCTTGAGTTGGTTTAGGAATAGGCTCGATGGTGGCTCGAGAGCTGGCTCGGGAGGTGGCTCGGAGGTGCCCAATTATTTTCATTTGCCAACATATTATTCAATAGAATTTCAGCGTCATCCGGTGTTCTTTCCCTGAAAAGAGAACCAGCACAACTATCCAGGTAATCTCTGGAAGCATCGGTTAGTCCATCATAAAAGATATCAAGTATTTCAGGTTTCTTAAGAGGATGATTAGGCAAAGCATTAAGTAACTTGATAAGCCTCCCCCAAGCTTGTGGGAGACTCTCTTCTTCAATTTGCACAAAATTATATATATCCCTCAAAGCAGCTTGTTTCTTATGAGCAGGGAAATATTTAGCATAAAAGTAATAAATCATATCCTGGGGACTTTGCACACAACTAGAATCAAGAGAATTAAACCATATCTTAGCATCACCCTTTAATGAGAACGCAAATATTTTGAGTAAATAAAGGTAGCGCGATCTCTCATTATTAGTAAACAGGGCAGCTATATCATTTAACTTAGTAAGATGTGCCACAACAGTTTCAAATTCCCTAGCCATAAAAAGGATCAGATTCAACCAAAGTAATTATATCAGGATCAACAGAGAATTCATAATAATCTTTATCGGGAACACAGATAGGTGAAGTAGCAAAAGCAGGGTCGGGTCTCATTCTATCTCTAAAAGATTCTTTACTCCATTTAACTAGCAACCTCTTGAGTTCAAGGCTATCCTGGCAAGCAAGAATAGCTGCAGAAGATCCAGCATCAAAAAGATAACCATCAGGAATAGCAGGCATATTTTCATCATCACTAACATCATCGTATTCAGTTTCAATATTTTCTCTTTCTCTAGACCTAGAAATTTGTTCATCTAGAAATTCACCAAGGGGTACAGTAGTATCAAGCATAGAAGTAGTTTCATCATAAGTATCATGCACAGCAGAAGTGGCATCGTCAATAACATGCGACATATCAGAACGAATAGCAGAAGCAGGTTTAGGTGTCGCTAACTTACTCATAATAGAAGGTGAATCAAGTGCGAGCTAGTTGGCGTTCCTTACCTCCCTCGTAGTTGAGGGATAAATTGTTGTCTTAGCGTCTTTCAAGTTCTTCATAGTGTCCAGCAGATATAAATCCCAAGTGACTCAAAGAATAGAGCTATGCTCCCGACAGCGCGCCGAGAAAAAGGTCTTGATAACCCACAAGTATAGGGGATCGCAACAGTTTTCGAGGGTAGAGTATTCAACCCAAATTTGTTGATTCGACACAAGGGGAGCCAAAGAATATTCTCAAGTATTAGCAGCTGAGTTGTCAATTCAACCACACCTGGAAACTTAGTATCTGCAACAAAGTGTTTAGTAGCAAAGTAATATGATAGTGGTGGTAACGGTAACAAAGTAAAGACAACAAAAGTAATGTTTTTGGTATTTTGTAGTGATTGTAGCAATAGCAACGGAAAAGTAAATAAGTGTAAACCAGTATATGGAAAACTCGTAGGCACCGGAACAGTGATGGATAATTATGCCGGATGTGGTTCGTCATGTAACAGTCATAACATAGGGTGACACAAAACTAGCTCCAGTTCATCAATGTAATGTAGGCATGTATTCCATATATAGTCATACGTGCTTATGGAAAAGAACTTGCATGACATCTTTTGTCCTACCCTCCCGTGGCAGCGGGGTCCTATTGGAAACTAAGGGATATTAAGGCCTCCTTTTAATAGAGAACCGGAACAAAGCATTAGCACATAGTGAATACATGAACTCCTCAAACTATGGTCATCACCGGGAGTGGTCCCGATTATTGTCACTTCGGGGTTGTCGGATCATAACACATAATAGGTGACTATAGACTTGCAAGATAGGATCAAGAACACACATATATTCATGAAAATATAATAGATTCAGATCTGAAATCATGGCTTTCGGGCCCTAGTGACAAGCATTAAGCATAGCAAAGTCATAGCAACATCAATCTCGAACATAGTGGATACTAGGGATCAAACCTAACAAAACTAACTCGATTACATGATAAATCTCATACAACCCATCACCGTCCAGCAAGCCTACGATTCAATTACTCACACTGCGGCGGTGAGCATCATGAAATTGGTGATGGAGGATGGTTGATGATGACGACGGCGACGAATCCCTCTCCGAGCCCCGAGCGGACTCGAGATCAGCCCTCGAGAGAGATTAGGGCTTGGCGGCTCCGTGATCGTAAAACACGATGAAACTTTCTCTCTGATTTTTTTCTCCCTGAAAGCCAATATATGGAGTTGGAGTTGGCGTCGGAGGGCCACCAGGGGGCCCATGAGGTAGGGGGGCGCGCCCAGGGGGGAGGGCGTGCCCCCCACCCTCGTGAGCAGGGTGTGGGCCCCTTGGTCTTCATCTTTGGTGAGGATTTGTTATTATTTTTTCTAAGGTGTTCCGTGGAGTTTCAGGTCATTCCAAGAACTTTTGTTTTCTACACATAAAGCAACAGCACGGCAATTCTGCTAAAAACAGCGTCAGTCCGGGTTAGTTCCATTCAAATCATACAAGTTAGAGTCCAAAAAATAGCAAAAGTGTTTGGAAAAGTAGATACGACGGAGACGTATCAAAGCGCGAGAGGGAGTCTGCCTGAGCTCAGGAGGTAGTACGAGCCCTCGCCGCGAGCTGGTGCCAAGGGAGTCGTGCCTATTTTGTTCTTCTCCTTTTCCCGCGCAAAGAGACAGTAATGGAGGGCCCCGCGGGGGCGTGTTTGAACTGTTGTTGTTAATTATCATACTGTTTCCGCTATTTCTGTGCTATGTTTTTGTGCCACATGCCCGAGCGTAGAAATTACTTAGCTCGGGGGGACCTGTCGCGGTCTTCACCTCCCGAAGCCGAGGCCTTGTCGAACGCTTCATGTCCTGCAAGGATTAGTCAGGAGGGGGTAGCTTCCGGCCTCGGTTGTGGGGGCGACCGACCCAGGTCCTGTGTTCGCGTCGCGGTGCCCTTGGGGCACGAACTGGGAGGGGCGCTCCCGTAGCGGACCCGGCTTGGAAAGCCTCAAACGATAAGGGCAGAAAACACTTGCGAGGGTGCCAGCGCCACCCCCTCGCTAGACTTGCACGAGAGAAACCGAGGCAGGAGAGCGAGAAAGGCAGAGAGTCACAAGCCAAAGACGGCAACAACTTCAACAAAGCTTCAAATGGGAATGAACAAGCCAACTGCAGAAAGCAAATGAAAAAGCTGCGTCCGGCACCTAATCTAGTCTTCGACGTCTTCTCACCAGTGCGGAGCTAAGTGCTGCCACTAGGCGTGGGAGGGAGCCCCAGGGCCTGAGGCCTGCGCTCCTGAGACTCCGGGGCGTGTACAACCCCAACTCATTATTACGTGAGAGTGTCACGGGCGGCGAGCTTCACAGGCATTGGCCTTCTTCACAGGCTCTGGGCCTTTCTCGGGGAAATGAACTTTACAAGCGCTTGCCTTCTTCACAGGCTCCGGGCCTTTCTCAGAAAAATAGGCTTCACATGCGTTTGCCTTCTTCACAGGCTATGGGCCTTTCTTAGGAAAATGAGCTTCACAGGCGTTTGCCTTCTTCACAGGCACTGGACCTTACTCAGGAAAATGAGCTTCACAGGCACTTTCCTTCTTCACAGGCTCCGGGCCTTTTTTCAGGGGTAGAACTTCCGGAGATGCTGGATGTTCCACACGTTCGGGATGGGCACCCCTTCCTAAGTCTCCAAGCGTGCAGAGCAGACTGGAAACATGAACAACTTTGAGCGGGCCCTCCACATGGGGAGAGCTTATGCAACCCCTCCACGGAGAGGACCCGTCGAGCACGAGGTCCCCTACCTCCGAGTCCGGGGCGGATGTTGCAGCGGTGGTATCGCCGCGGCGCTGTTGATACCTTGCCGCCGCAACGCTGACCTCTCGACGATGTTCCTCTCCAAAGACAAGATCCGTCCCCGCATGGCATCTGCTGCGCTGGTGAACGCCGGGACCCGTGTGGGCGGCGCTGGCCTCGTGAGGGAGGACAGCTTCGCCCGTGAGCGAGGAAGAAGGGGTCTCGCCCGATCGACTTGGCGCGGTCTTGCGGATGGACCACAACCTGATCGGAGCTCGTCGTGCCAGCCCCGCCGCGAGCCTCCGGCTTCTTCTTGAAGGTCCTAGTCTTGAGGCCCTTAAGGACCTCCGTTGGCTCGCTTCGGCTGGCTGTTGCTCGAGGGTGCGCCACCGAGGCGTAGCATATCTGCGTTCCAAGGTTAGCACAAGACGCTTTTGAAGAGATTCTTGGTGAAGCTGCGAACCGTTGTCGGTGATGATGCGGTTAGGCACCCCAAACCGGCTCACGAGGCCCTTGATGAACTTGACCGCTGAGCCTGCTGGGATGGTGCGGACAGCTTCCACTTCAGTCCACTTGGTGAATTTGTCCACGACGACGTAGAGGTAGCGATAGCCCCCTGGCGCCCGAGGGAACAGGCCTAGAATGTCTAGCCCCCAAACTGCGAATGGCCATGAGAGGGGTATAATTTGCAGACCTCCCGCCGGCTGATGGATCTGCTTGGCATGAAATTGGCAGGCCTAGCAAGCGTTTACCAGCTCATTGCGTCGTGGCCGTGTGGGCGATAGAACCGCTGCGGAACGCCTTGCCAACGAGGGTTCGCGACGATGAGTGGTGCCCACGGTCTCCGCCGTGTATGTCTTCCAGCAATTCCTTCCTTGCTCTTTGGGAATGCAGCGTGGGACCGTCATTGGCCGCCTCGGAAAGCTCCCCATCCACGATCTGATGGGTTGTGGCTTGCCGCACCACACGCTCCGCCTCCTCCTCCTTCTCCGGCAGGGTCCCCTGTATCAAGTAGCTCTTGAGCTCCGTGATCCAGCACCCCTCCTGAGGTTCCAACGCCAGGAGCAGGCGCACCCCTAAGGCCGGGCCGCAGGCCTGGGCTCCCGAGGCAGGCGGCGGGGGGAGCTCCTCCCGAGGTTGCGCCGTGCTTGATAGTGACGGTGCCGCTGAGGGCCTGAAGAGTCGCTCCTCAAAGACGTCAGGCTCCTGAGGTAGCCGCCTGGATGCTCTCTTGGCGATGTCGTCCGCTTCTTGGTTGGTGCCGCGTGGCACATGCTGCAGCTCCAGTCCCCAGAACTGCTTCTCCATCCTACGAACCTCTGCGAGGTAGGCTTCCATGTGCTCGTCCTTCGGCTCGTATATCTTGTTGGAGAAGTGGATGATGAGCTGTGAATTGCCCTTGATGATGAGGCGCTTTACCCCCCAAAGCGATTGCGGCTCTCAGGCCGGCTATCAGGCCTTCATATTCTGCTATGTTGTTGGAGACCTTTTCCCCATGCTGGAAGCAGAGCTGCACGGCGTAGTAGAGCTTGTCCTAAGTAGGGGATACGAGCACTACGCCGGCCCCTGCGCCATGTCGGGAGAATGCCCCGTCGAAGTACATGACCCAGCCGTCCGGTGCTTTGCTCCCCGGAGAAAGCGACCGGTCTTTGCCTGCTTCGACGGCAGGTGCCTCCGTACATTCTGCCAAGAAATCTGTCAATGCGGCCCCCTTGATGACTCCGGTCGTGCTGAACTCTAGCTGAAATGCTTGCAGTTCGATGTTCCACTCAGCGACTCTTCCAGGTGATTTGGGGCTCCTGAGCACCCTCTCCAGAGGGTATGCTGAGACGACCTTGATGGGATGACCCTGAAAGTAGTGCCGCAGTTTGCGTGAGGCTACCAATAGCGAGGAGGAGTTTTTGGGGCATGGGGTACCGTGCCCTTGCGTCCGGCAGCACCGTGCTGACGAAGTACACCAGGTGCTCGACGAGAGTAGGAGTGCTGACGAGGCACGTGCCCTCCGGAGGGTCTGATGCCTCCTGAGGCGATGGAGCCCCCAGCGCCTGGCCGCCTGGCGGGGCCTCGTCGGCTCTTGGGGCACCTTCCTGCTGAGGCTGGTCTCCGTCTGCCGGGGCCGTGACCTTCGCGAGGCCTTCTTGGTCTTGTCTTTGCCTTGGCCGGGGCCTTGGCCAGTATGTGCGCAGCCTTGATCTGGCGCTCTTCGAACCGCCACTAGGGCTCTTGTTGGCGGAGTAGGCGTGGTGGCGAGGTAGAGCACCGAGGGCTCAAGTGGGCGTGGCGCGACCATCACAGGAGGGCTGGTAAGGTACCTCTTGAGTTCTTGGAATGCCTTGTCGGCCTCTTGATCCATTCAAAGGGCCCTTCTTCTTCATCGGCTTGAAGAATGGCGGTGCTCGTTCTCCCAGCTTGGAGATGAAAGCGTCCTAAGCGCAGTCACGCGCCCGGTGAGTTTTCTGCATTTCTCCGAGGGTCTTTGGCGGGCTCACGTCTTGTTGCCTTGACCTTTTCGGGTTGGCCTCGATGCCCCTATGGGACACGAGGAAACCCGAGAGCTTGCCCGAGGGACTCCAAATCGCATTTCTCGGGTTGAGCCGCAGGTCCACTTTATCGAGGCTCGCGAAGGTTTCTTCCAAGTCTGTATCGTGGTTATTGCCTCGAGACTTCACCACAATGTCATCGGCGATGCCTCAACATTCCTCCCGAAGCTGTCGGCCCAAGACGATGTGCATCAGCCGCTGAAAGGCCGCGCCTGTGTTGCGCAAACCAAATGGCATGCAGGTATAGCAGTACACTCCGCACGGGGTCAGGAAAGCCGTTTTTTCCACGTCTTCTACCGCCATCTTGATCTGGTGATAGCCTAAGAAGGCATCCAGGAAGCACAACAGGTCACACTCAGCGGTGGAATCGACGATCTGGTCAATGCGAGGAAGCGGAAATGGATCATGTGGGCAGGCCTTGTTGAGGTTGGTGAAGTCGACACACATACGCTCCTTTCCCCCCTTTCTAGGGCACGACAACTGGGTTGGCCAGCCAATCCGAGTAGCGGACCTCGCGAATAACCCCTGCTGCCTCCAGCTTGCGGGTCTCCTGGACGATAAAAGCTTGTTTCTCTGTGGACTGTCGCCCGCCTATACGCTTCACGGGCACACGTTGGGGCACACGTTGAGGTGATGCTCAATCCGCCCCTCGGGACCCCGCCAACCGATCAGGCCCCATGCGAACACCTTCTTGTTTGCGCGCAGGAACTTTACCAAGGCCTCCTCCTGCTCGGGTTCGAGGTTCGCACCTATGGTGAAGGTGGCGCCAGTGGACCCGTCCTCGCTGACTAGTACCTGCTTGGTTTCTGCCTTGTTTTTGAGTGAATAGCTGCTTCTTCTTGGATGGTGCAGCCCCCTTGGGCTCGGGAGCGTCAACGCCGGTGGGTCGTGCCGCTGCAGCCGCTTTGAAAACATGCTTGAGCGCCTGTAGTGCCTCTCCAGCTTTTCCCGACACGGTAAGGACGCCACTGCTCCCGGGCATCTTCATGAGGTTGTACGCCGGGTGAGTTGCTGCCATGAACCGAGCCAAGGCCGGGTAGCCGAGGATGACATTGTAGGGGAGGCCGATGGGGGCGATGTCGAAGTCGATCAGCTCTGTGCGGAAGTTTTCGCGGGTGCCGAAGGTCACCGGGAGGCGAATTTGTCCCAATGAGGCGGTGGAGCCGGCTCTGACTCTGGAAAAAGGCCTGCTGGGCTGGAGCCGCTCTGGTGGCACATGGAGGAGGCTGAAGGCCTCCACAGAGAGCATGTTGAGGCTGGCTCCACCGTCGATGAGGGTCCTGGTGACTGCCACTTCGCAGATGGTGGGGGTGCACAACATCGGGAGCGCACCCGACCCGGCGGGGTTGGAGGGGTGATCGTCCGAGTCGAAGAGCAGGTCGGCCTCGGGCGCAACCCAGCCCGGCGGGGCTCCCTGGTGCTTGAGGCGGTGGCGATTTGGCGGGTGAACGGCTTGACATGGCGGCTCGAAGGTGGCACCAGTGAGCCGCCCAGGAGAGCTGCAACGACCGGGGGCGCCGGCCCAGCGCGAGGGGCGAGGTAGAGGTCGCACAGCTCTCCCCAACAGGTCTGCTGCCCGTTCCCCACCGGGCCGTTGGTGGCAGGCGACGGGGAACGGCAGGGGCGTCCGCCGACGGGAGCCATCTAGGCGACTCGAGCGGCGCGGGCAGCCCGGCGCTTGACGCGAGCTCGGCGAGCATCGGCCATGGACACGACGGAGAATCACACGCGACCAGCGGAGGAAGGATTCCGGCGCACCCCTACCTGGCGTGCCAAATGTCCGATTTCGGGTTCCGGCAGACCCTTGAGGTTCGAACACTGGGGTGCGCGCGGAGATCTTTCCCCTACCAGCTCACGCGATAATGGATTGCGGGGGATCTAAACTATGAACGATGAACAACACAAGAGACACAAGGTTTATACTAGTTCGGGCCACCACTGTGGTGTAATACCCTACTCTAGTTTGTGGTGTGGTGGATTGCCTCAGGGGCTGATGATGAACAATACAAAGGGAGAACATCCTCGCGATGGTCTGTTCTTGAGCTGGTGCGGTGAACTGCTAGGGCGAGTCCAGTCGCTTCTCTTTCTCTCTGTGTGATCTTGATCCTCCCCCCTACCTTGGTGGTGGCTAGTCCTATTTATAGAGGGAGGCCCTGGGCCTCTTCCCAAATAATGAGTGGGAAGGGCGCCAACAATTGGCCATTTTGAAGGGGAACATCTAGTACACTTATCCTGACTAAAGTTGGTCTTCGACTGCCAAAGGCTCTGACGGTGATGCCGTCCTGGGCTCCACGATGACCTCCATCCTGCCGTTCTGCTGGTCTCGGTCTTGTTGCACCAAAGCGGTAACCTTTGCACGATGCCTTGGCTGTGCTTGCCCCTTTGCACCAAAGGGAAATGAGGACTTCTTGCTGGCTGGCGCCCGCCTGGCGCCCGCCTGGCCTTGATCATCATGGCTTGCGTCACGGGGCACCCTCATGAGGTACCCTGCCTTGATCTCTCCGCCTCCGCGTGAGCCTGCCTGACGAGGCCGCTCCTGAGGAAGGTTCCCGTCGTCCGCCTCATGATCTTGGCCCTCGCGAGGGTCTTGAGCTTGAGCTGATGAAGCTGGGCCGTGCTGGGCCCCCACTTGAGCCACGCCGCAGGCCGCAGGAAGGCAAGTATGGGGACCCCCATTCCCAGAACGCCGACAGGCACACCAAAAACCTTCGTCCCTCGCGCCGTCGCGCGGTGCGTTCCCTACTGGCGCCAGCTGCTCGCATTCATGCCGTCCGTTCGTATGCCGTAGTTAAGAGGCTCGGTGCCCGAGGAACGAACTCTGGTGACTTAATGAGGTGCCCGGACGCCTTGGCCTCACCAGAATGCGCTACTTAAAGCGGCAATGCCCGGCTAACCTCCACACCATAGCGCATCGTCCTGCTACCTGGCACCACATCCGCCATGACCGCGAGCGCGAACGCTCTGTGGGAGAGCTTTGTCTTCGGGGATGAAGCTCCAAGTCGCTGCCCTCACTCAAGTCGCCATTCGTGACGCAATAGCGGCGTAGCTGGATGCGGATGCGACCGCACAAGCGGTGGCCACGATGGCAGCCGACGACGGGAGCACCATCAGCCACGCGTCGTACTTGCCACCGTCCAACGTCTGGCACCACCGAGGTCGGGGAATCCTCCGAGAATGAGTAGGGTATGGGAGGCGGCAGGGCATGGTGTGCCAACTGGCCAGTCCATCCCCCGTGTTCTACTCTTCCTTGTCGGAGACCGCACCTTCGTCTTGAACCCCTCCCCCCTTACATGGAGATCGCAGATGGAGGACGTGGGTCACCGCCGTAGAATAGGTTTAGGGTCGGGTTTCTTTTTTTTTCTGTCCTATAAAAGTTCGAAATGTAATGAAAATCTGTCATGTTTGCATTAATCTCGGCCGGTGTATATGAACTTTCACAATAATATAGTATATTGTAGGAGTACTAGCAAGATGCCTGTGCGTTGCAGGAACATCAAGATCTTGTGGGAGAAAAGGATGAACGAGGGAAGGACTTATCTGCAAATGTGGAGAGGAGTGCGGGTAAATTGTCATATTTTCCTTCCTATCCGTTAGATATAGATCGGACGGCCTATATTGCAGGATGGCAGGCACACCATCATCACCAACTCTGCTTTTTATTGAACCGGGACAAAGCTAACATGCGAAGTAAATGAACACATAGGGTCTACATACACAATTTATCTTAGGCACTCCAATAGAATGTCCACTACACGTTCACGCATTTGACATCTTTCTACATCTACGGGAACCTACGAAAGGGTTAACGTAAATTGCCTCTCACTGTCCTCCCTGATTTTCATGGTGGTGGGCCCTTCCCTCCCCCCAATCTACAATCAACAACTCACATGTTTCACATTACGTTAATTACATAACTGGGATTACGTAGGTGTAGCATTACTCGTCCAAAAAACCCAACTAAGCCAATCTCCCAGCATATCGCGCGGGAAAAGACACGGCCGCGCCGTTTTACTCGGGATTACAGGATTACTAGTAGTAGTATCGATGGATCGCGCGAAGCACCAAGTATTTTTTTGAGGGGGCAAAGCAGCTAGTTTAAAAGGAAAAAGGGGGTACACTCACAGCAACCCTGTCGCGGTCGCATTTCACCCCACACACGTTCAGTCCTGCACACGGCTAACGCAAATGGAACGCGCTTCGGCTTGACTCTTCACTGACCCGTGGGACTACACTTAGAGAAACTGACCATGCGGCAACCCCCCCCACCGTCGACCCCCCTCAAAAATCCCCCAAATCCCTAATTCAACGGCCCTTCGGTCAACTAGCCAATAATATTCCCCAAACCCCCTCCCCCATCCCCCTACACTCCATTTGATCCGCCAAAGCCGCCCTCCCCGCCGTGCCGATACGTCGGCGCTGCGGTTCATCGAGGGGACGCACGGCAATCCTCTCGTGCCCACAGTACGCTCTCGTACACAGCCGTCCTCGAGTCGCGCCTCCACCACTGGTGGCGTTCTTGTGGAGGCGCACGGCGGTCAACAACGCCACCGCTGGCGACGTTCGTGTGGAGACGCATGGTGGTCAGCTTCTCCCACGGTACGCACATTCTAGACTGAGGCCCCGTGCATGTCGGTGTAGTGCTGAATGTTAGCCGATAGAACGGCATTGTTAATCTCACTGTTTGCAAGTAGTTTACTGATCAATATGCTCGCTTAAGAAGCTTCCTTGCCTTGTTACGCACTCAATGCTTAGCTGAGATGGCATGCCAAGCCCGATTAGTTGCTAAAATATCCTACCATATATTTATTGTGACATAGATTGCCATGGTCTAGTAGCCAGTCTGTTAGGTGAAATAGCTCTACACCGTTTTATACTTGATCTTTGTTGCTGTGATGGCCTTTGATAGTTTGATGGCTGTGTGCTCGGCCTCATTGACTGCTGAAACAACCTGCCATAATTTAGCACTCAAATCTGTTTGCTGAAATAGCTTTAAATATATTTCGTTACTTAGACCTGCTCATCCAAATATCTTGCCATAGCTTTAGACATCGACCTAGGTATTTTTTTCTGGACTTCATAAAAAACATATATGTCCTTCATGTAATATCTAGTAGAAGAACTAACTTGTATGTCTAACAGATGGACATGACTTGGATAACTTCTGCTCGAAGATTCTCCGCTGCATGTGTCGAGGGGGTTGAAAACTTCATGAACTTTATCAGAGCTGAGTACGGTGGTCCGAAATCAGATGTGCTCTGCCCGTGTAGCAGTTATATGAATTCAGTTACAAGACCCCAGTCAACTGTGCAAAATCATCTACACTTGGATGGGATGTCAGCCACATATACTAGGTGGGTTCATCATGGTGAAGTTGTGAACGTCAATGTTACTGACTACGTGGAAGCAGCAGATCACCATCTTGATCTGCCTGATGCTCAGGTGGAAGAGGAGGAGGAGGAGGAGGTGGTGGAGCCAGTGAGTTTGACCAACATTGAAACAATGCTACGAAATGCTCGTACATTTCGTGAACTCTCACCTGCAGAAGAAAAACGGTGGGCCCGCATGTTGGAACAATGCAACATGGCTATCACCCAAGGAAATAAGCTGTGAGTACTCTCAGCTATGGTCACCTTTCTTCAGGTAAAGACATCTGAGCGGCTGACCAACAAATCATTCTATGCGATGTTGGTTGCTTTCCGCAAAGCTTTCCCAGATGCGTTTGAGCTGTCACACACCTACAGTAAAATGAAGAATTTCCTTCGTGCAGTTTGAATTGGATATGATATGATCTATGTTTGTAAGAATAATTGTGTTACATTAGGAAGGATTATGCCAACTTAAGTGAATGTCCAAATGCAAATCATCAAGATGGAAAGATGGCGATCTTGTGAAGAGGATTCCTCATAATGTTACGAGACATTTTCCAATTACACCAAGATTGCAGAGGTTGTTTCATGATGCTGAAACAAGATAGGATGTACTGTGGCATTCTACGAACCATGAGTACAGAGATCAAAATGTAATGAGCCATCCATCACATGGTAGTGAGTGGAAAAGCTTCAATCAGAAACACAAAAAGTTGGCTTAGCTTCAGATGAATTTAACCCATTTGGCCACCAGAGCGCCACATATAGCATGTGGCCAGTGCTTGTTATCCCTTAGAACATGCCTCCAAATGTCTGCACCAAAGAATCAAACTACATGATGGCCTTGCTCATCCCAGGTCCAAAAAGTCCTGGAAAGGATTTTGATTAATTCATGGAGCCTCTTGTGGAGGAACTTCAACAGCTATGGAGGGGTGTTCTCACTTGAGACCTATATAGCAGCCCACCAGCTGATTTCTTTTTGCGTGCTATTATAATTTGGTGCATCCATGATTATCTGGCTTTGGGCACTATGTCAGTTTGAACGACACATGGTTACAATGCATGTGTTATTTGTGATCGAATCATTGTCATACGCAATAGTTAGCAAGATCTGTTACATTGGACACGCCGTTTCCTTGCCAAGGACAAGCCGCGTCCTACAAAATATCAAGACATGTGTTCAATGCAAAGCATGAAAACGCGATCGCCAAAGAGGCTCACCGCCGATGAATTGCAAGTGGAATTAGAGAAGGTCGGGCATATTACACGAAACCATCCCGACAATGGTAGCGGGAAAAGGAAGCGTGGCAGGGCAGAAGAGAGATTATTGTTTACCCGCAGGTCCACTTTGTGGGACTTGGATTATTGGAAAGATTTGGATCTGCGACATAATCTTGATGTGATGCACATCGAGAAAAATATATGTGACAGCATTATCGGCACACTTCTTAATATTGAAGGCAAGACGAAAGATACCTTAAAATCTAGGATTGATTTGACACACCTTAGTATCAGAAAGGATTTGCAGGTGCAAGATGAAGGTAAACCACATGATATGGCACCGGCTGTGTATGTCTTGGACAAGGCAAAAAGAAAAGAATTCTGCGAGGTCCTGTCACGTGTTTGATTCCCACATGGATTTGCTTCCAACCCTGAAAGGAGAGTCAGTGTAGATGGAAACAAGGTACAAGGGTTGAAAACTCATGACTGCCACGTCCTACTTCAAAGGGTTTTACTGTTATCCTTAGAGGATTGGGCATACGACTTATCAATGCGATTGCGAGTTGGGACAATTTTTGGGAACTCTGCGGTAGAAATATCGGGGTAGATGCTTTGGGCGTCTTAGAGACAAGATAACAACTATCCTATGCGACCATGAGAAGATATATCCTCCAGCCTTCTTCAATGTGATGGTGCATTTGGCTATTCATCTACCTGATGAGGCACTACTTAGAGGTCCAGTACAGTATGGCTGGATGTACCCTACTGAAAGGCGACTTGGCAGTTTCAAGGGCTATGTTAGGAATAGAGCTAGACCCGAGGGTTCCATTGCAGAGGCCTGCATTGCTACAGAAGCATTGACATTCTGCTCAAAATACATTGAAGCAGCTGATCAACTAAGCAAAGAGGTGGGTGAAGACAATTCCGGGCTCAATGTTTTCGATTATTCTATTCGAGTTACACGGAAGAGTCGACAAGAGGACAAACCTAAATATTTGGACAAAATGGTTTAGTATGTGTTGAATAACTGTCCTGAGATACTAACTTATATCAAGTAAGTGCTAAGTACTACAGCTTATACATCGTAATCTACTCAACTTGCAGCACATTCTTATATATTTAGATGTTTGACGCGATCACTATGTTGTGCAGCATCTACAAAAAGGAGTTACTGCCGCAAAATCCAAGAAACATTGACAAACTGGTTATGGCAGGATTTGTGAAATGGTTCAAGAGCCATGTAAGTTTTTGAATTGCACTGTTAGTTTTTTTAGTATATTGAGTACATAAGATGATCAACTTGTCTATTTTCTAACCATAGGTTAAGAAGATGCGGGAGGATGGGCAGGCAGTTGATGATGCCCTTTACGCACTAGCAATGGGTCCTGATACTCGGGTAAGACATTATGAATCTTGCGTTGTTGGAGATGTGCGCTACAACACCCTTGCACGATTTGACGAAGGCGGAAGACACAAAACAGTGCCATCATGAGCACAGATATCGTCTGGCGGAGAGACAACTGAAATGTATGCTAACATAATGAGACATTGTTCGATTGCGATATATCTCGATTTCGAGGATCATCGGTACGTGGTTCTATTGTGCTGTCATTGGTATAACCTATTTTCTAGGATCGCAAAATCCAGAGCTGATGATTATTTCAAATCCATCAATGTCAAGGCGGCGTACCAGACCAACGAGCCTTTTATTTTGGCAAATCAAGCAACACATATATTTTTCTTGGAAGACACAATTGCACGTAGAGATGACTGGAGAGTATTGCAAAGGTTTGAGCAGAGGAATTCGTTTAATGAAGTTGCACAACAAGATGATGCTTACACTTCTCCTGATGTACAAGGTTCCACAGATGTTCCTAATATCTTTGAGAACCATCACGTCAATGACGCTGGCGAAAAGATTGCTTGTCGTGCTGTGGACATACAAGAGTTGATCAAGAAGAAGCCAACGTTCGAGGACATTGAGGATGAAGAAGAAGATGACACTCTGGGGAGTTACGATTCAGACTGATACAGATGGTGAAGATGTTGATGCTACTGCTGCGGATGATGATGAGATTGCTTTTGTCATATTTGCCTGTCAGAAGACGTTTTTATATCTACTATGTGAAATTGTGTTTGCTATGACAACTGAAACCTGATGAACGTGTTGTTTAGTATTTTGTTGTGAGAACATCACTTGTTATGTATGTTCATTTGTGTTTGGTGATTGTATGATGACTAAAACATGATGACATTGTTGTTTATTTGTACTCATATTTGGCTGTGAAACTTGACTTTGATAACATAGTTTGCTGTTGGACTGCAATTTGCTCGACGTCTTCGAATGGGAACAAAGCTGACCCGACAGGGCCTCTGCTAATTTATTTATTTATTACCAAAAGGGCCTATGCTATTTATTTATTTATGAGCAAAAGTGGATACCCCCCGATTTCTGTTAATAGAAATCATTAGATGTTCACAACACTATGCCCAGCCCGCTACACAGGTTTCATTCATTACTAGTTTCAGCAAAGTGCTCATGTCATAGCCACTGAATACATCATGAGTGCTACATACACTGCAAATAAAGAGACAATCATCCTCTGAGCACATCGATTTTGCCCATTATCTTCACAATCTCTTTCATCTCCTCATTCTTTGTCAAGGCCGTTCAGCAGACTATTGCTTGGCCATGGTCAAAAGAACTGCATCTTTAACCTTACGCTCTGCATCTTCCTCTTCGCCGTTCCTTGAGTTACTTGTCCAACACCCCAACCTGCTGGTATTGGGATTCCTCGGCTAACCAAATAATCAGCGTAGTTGCGTTCCCCACATCGGCAACTTCCCAGCAATACAAATCACATGAATCTTCCCTTTTTTGCACGAATCAAATTGCAAGATCATCAACCAAACTATTAATAATATCAGCAACTGAAAGCAGCAGAAAAACACTTAAACATATTATTACACCATGATTCGGGCATTTGTAGAAGACTCGGCCAGGGTTGAGGATTCTGGTTGAGACGCGACAGATGACTCTGCGTGATTTGCAGCAGTGGCACCACACCAACGGCAGCGGGTTACGATGAGCAACCGGCTGCGGTGCGTGTGCCAGCGGGGGTGTGATGAGACCCACAGGCGATGGTATAGGTGGCGACTTGGCGCATATCTGGTTGTTGCCTGCTGAAGAGAAGGTGGACGAGCAGCCAGCGGACATGGTTGCTGCGGCCAGAGCTTATGATGCTAGGCAGAGTAAGTAGAGAAGAGGAGAAGCGAACGTTGGATATGTCAGTTTCATTACTTGCAGAGTAGCATAGCACCATATATAGTCATAGTCTAGGTTCAGATTCGAACCAGCTAGAGGAGCACGTCTCTCTTTTTTCTAAAACTCAGCAGCGTCTCTTTCTTTGGTACACTAGCATTACATCGCCTTCTCAAGTCTTTGATTTTCTTTCTTTTTTTGCGAGGAAGGAAGGAGGACAAAATTGAGATTTCCTGGGACTCGAACCCAAACCTCTCGGTTGAAAACCAAGGGTGCTAGTCACTTATGTAGCAAACGTTCCCTGGCAGGAGGAGGGCAGACGAACGCATTTTCCTCGCAGTTTTAGTTGCGAAGCAAGATCGAACGGTCGCAGTTCTGAGAATGTTATCAGGTGAACGAGCCCATTTTTTCTTTTCTTCCTATATATAAAAAAGTATGCTACTTGGTGTCAGTTTAGTCAACAAACGATTGTGCCAACCTTGACCTCTTGATTGACATTCAACGTCTGTCATGTTTCTTTAGTCTCTTCTTCCTCCAGCCGCCAAAGCCAAACCAGTGCCGGCGGGACCGCCTGCTCCCGCCTCCCACGGTTGGCTGTGCTTCCGCGCACGCATCATGGCCACATCGCACCCTAAAACACTGCGCATCTTCCCCGTCTCCTATTCCTTCCTGTCCGAGGCCTCACCATCTTCCTCCGCCTTGGTTCGCTCGCCGCGGCGCTGCCCTCCGGTGTTGTCAACATGGTCAACAACCGAGAGGAATAAAGAGATGACTGTACATAGTGGGGATGACAGTAGGGACCCAACAACACGCAGTAATATTGTTTTTTTTTTGGGACGGAGAAGGGTATCAACTGGGCTGTTCGGGAGCTGTGGCCCATCTAGCACATGACCACCCTAGTTTGTTTTTTTGCTTTCCGAAAATGGCTAGCCCAGCTATTTTTGTTTTTTGCAGAATAACCAACGTAGGCCTACTTTTTTTTCCACGCCCTGCTGGGCTGGAAATCTTTCAAGACGAGGAGGGATGCATTTTGCCCAGAAAATGGGCTATAAGTAATAAGAAATGGGCTATAAGTAATATTAAATGGGCTGTAAAATGAATAAATACAACAAACAGGCAATTAGTTCCAAAGTACTTTTTTCTTTCGGATTTTAATATTTTAAATTTCATTGTTTTTGTGTGGGTAAAATCTCATTGGATTTAAATTAAGGTATGTTTAGTTTTTAAATTAATTTGAATCTGGCTAGAAATTTCTGGCTGTATGCTGTTTGGGACATATTTGGAGGATGACTTTGGGTCTACTAGGTTGACGTGTACGAAAGGCTTTGACAACTTAGTCCACAAACGATTCTAGCAGCAGTGACCGTTGGATGCTAATCCAACGGTCGTGCTGCTTATTCAATATTTCATCTTCTTGCTCCAGCCGCCCAATCCAGTATTTGGTGGGACTGCTGCTCCGCCTCCGTGGCATTTGTCTTTGCCGCATAGGCCGCACCGCCCCACCCTACTCCATTGCTGGTCAGGCCAATCAACTACTCACCCACACCTCCTGTTTTTTCCGGCGACGACAGCCGGACTAGTAAACCCTCGTACTCCCCACCGCGTGGGCAACCACTGTCGAGTCTTCCCCGGCTCCGTGTCATTCCCTTCCTAGGCCTCGCCGTCGTCCACCGCCCTGGTGCTCTCGGCGCGCCATGGTCAACGTGGTCAACAAACAACATCCATCGGACGTGGACTGTATGTGGAGAGGCTGACAGCTGGTCCACGGCCGCACACAAGGAAATGCCCCTTATTATGCGCAAAATAATGATTCCTCCACCTGACATCTGGGACCCACCGGAAGGGCCTCTGTATTTTGCGAAAAAACGTCCCCCCCGCTGGCAGGTCAGACCCACCAGCCATATCTTCGCACGCAAGGAAGTGCCTCCTTATTACGCACAAAAAATGAATACTCCCCCTGCTAGCTGGGACCCAACATAGTGGGAGGTTGACATGTGGGCCTACTAAGTTGACGGGGACGGAGGGCTTTGTCAACTTAGTCAATATGAACGATTCTAGCTCATGTGACCGTACGATGTCCATCCAACGACCGTAGTCCTTCTTCAACCTCTGGTCTTCTTGCTCCAGCTGCCCAAAGCAGCGCTGGTCGTGCCGCCTGCTCCTGCCTCCCGTGGTCGGCTGTGCTGCCACGGAGGCCTCACCGCCCCCAACTACTCCCACCACTGGCCAGGCCGTACGGCGACGGAAGCCTCACACCGCAGCCGAACCAGTGAACCCTCGTACTCCCCTCCGCGTGGGTATCCACTGCCGCGTCTTCCCCGGCTCCGCGTCGTTCCCTTCCCAGGCCTCACCGTCGTCCACCGCCTTGGTGCTCTCGGCGCGGCATGGTCAATGTGGTCAACCAACGACTTTCAGTGGAAGAGTACTATATGTGGAGAGGCTGACAGCTGGGTCCGCGGCCGCAGCAAGGAAGTGCCTCCTTATTACGTGCAAAATAATGATTCCTCCACCTGACAGCAGGGACCCACCGGACGGTCCACCGTATTTCAGAAAAAAAATGTTTCCCCCCTGACTGCTGGGACCCAGCAGCTACATCTTCACACACAAGGGAGTGCCTGACAGTCGGGACCCACCCGGTCCAAGCGTACGTAGCGTTGTCATTCTGATCGCGAACGTGTACGTACATACGATCGGTCTGTCTGCAGGTTGCAGCGATGAACCATGGCCGCGCAAGGAAGGGCACGTGTCGTAGTAGAGGCATGCACGTGTCGTAGTAGAGGCGCGCACGTAGCATGTACACGTACGTACAGCGGCCAGGGTGCAAGAAAGTAAATACAGCCACGTACGTACATACTGGTGGGGTCTCGGACGCCTACTCGCGCATACGTACGGCCAGGGCTCGTGTACATGGATGGGTCAGAACGGAGAAACTGTGTCGTCGTTGTGTTCATGGGGAGCCAACCGGCTGGGTCGGAACAGAATGCGTCATCATGTTCATCGGGAGTCATTCGGCTTGGACGGAACAGCTGATGGAAACGAGGCCTGGCGTACCGCAGAACGAAGGAAACGGGCTTGTGTTCGGCCAGCCATAGTCGAAACGGGATCCTGTTCATTGGGAGGGGTCTGGCATACTGCAAAACAGAGGAAACGGACTTCTCTTGGACCTCCTACGGTTAAACGGGGTCCTGTTGACCGGGAGGGGTCTGGCGTACCGCAAAACGGAGGAAACGGACTTGTGTTAGAGCGCTACGGTCGAAACAGGGGTCCTGTTCATCGGGAGGGGTGTGGCGTACCGCAAAATGGGACTCCACGAGATACTGTTCATCTCCACCGTCAAACTCCTCCAGCCTCCACGGGCTACTATTCATCCACTGTCGACCTCCTCCAGCCTCCACCTGCGACTATTCATCCACGGGCTCCTATTCATCCATCCTCCACCGCGCCTGATACGTCTCCAACGTATCTATAATTTTTGATTGCTCCATGCTACTTTATATACTGTTTTAGGCAATATTGGGCTTTATTATCCACTTTTATATTATTTTTGGGACTAACCTATTAACTGGAGGCCCAACCCAGATTTGCTGTTTTTTGCCTATTTCGGTGTTTCGAGGAAAAGGAATATCAGACGGAGTCAAAACGGAATGAAATCAACTGGAGAAGTTATTTTTGGAAGGAAACCCACGATGGACTTGGACCCCACGCCGAAGATACGGAGGTGCTCACGAGGGTGAGGGCGCGCCTCCCCTTGGCGCGCCCCCGCCTCGTGGGGCCCCGTAGCTCCACCGACGTACTCCTTTCACCCATATATACCGTCGTACCCTAAAACTTCCAGAATAGAAGATATATCGGGAGTTCCGCCGCCGCAAGCCTCCGGAACCACCAAAAACCAATCGGGACCCCTTTTCGGTACCCTGCCGGAGGGGGGATCCATCTACGGTGTTCATCTTCATCATCCCGACGCTCTCCATGACGAGGAGGGAGTAGTTCACCCTCGGGGCTGAGGGTATGTACCAGTAGCTATGTGTTTGATCTCTCTCTCTCTCTCTCTCTCTCTCTCGTGTTCTTGAGGTGATACGATCTTGATGTATCACGAGCTTTGCTATTGTAGTTGGATCTTATGATGTTTCTCCCCCTCTACTCTCTTGTGATGAATTGAGTTTCCCCTTTGGAGTTATCTTATCGGATTGAGTCTTTTATGAGAACACTTGATGTATGTCTTGGTGATCAACTTGCGGGTTTCGTGACATTGGGAACATATGCATAGGGGTTGGCACATGCTTTCTTGATTCTCCGGTAGGAACTTTGGGGCACTCTTTGAAGTACTTTTATGTTGGTTGGATGAATCTGAGATTGTGTGATGCATATCGTATAATCATGCCCACGAATACTTGAGGTGACAATGGAGTATCTAGGTGACATTAGGGTTTTGGTTGAGTTGTATCTTAAGGTGTTATTCTAGTACGAATTCTTTTATAGATTGACCCGAAAGAATAGCTTTGTGGTGGTTTCGTACCCGACGATAATCTCTACGTTTGTTCTCTGCTATTAGTGTCTTCGGAGTGACTCTTTGTTGCATGTTGAGGGCTTGTTATATGATCTATCTATGTTATTATTGTTGAGAGAATTTGCACTAGTGAAAGTATCAACCCTAGGCCTTGTTTCCTATCATTGCAATACCGTTTACGCTCACTTTTATCTTTGGTTACCTTGCTGTTTTTATATTTTCATATTACAAAAACCTATATCTACCATCCATATTGCACTTGTATCACCATCTCTTCGCCGAACTAGTGCACCTATACAATTTACCATTGTATTGGGTGTGTTGGGGACACAAGAGACTCTTTGTTATTTGGTTGCAGGGTTGCTTGAGAGAGACCATCTTCCTCCTACGCCTCTCGCAGATTGATAAACCTTAGGTCATCCACTTGAGGGAAATTTGCTACTGTCCTACAAACCTGTGCACTTGCAGGCCCAACAACGTCTACAAGAAGAAGTTGTGTAGTAGACATCAAGCTATTTTCTGGCGCAGTT
Source organism: Aegilops longissima (assembly GCA_021605205.1). Lineage (NCBI taxonomy): Eukaryota > Viridiplantae > Streptophyta > Magnoliopsida > Poales > Poaceae > Aegilops > Aegilops longissima. The sequence continues at coordinate 239,412,007 of CM038679.1, forward strand.
GCCGGGGAGTCTAGGTAAGTAAAGGTATATCTTTAGATCTTGCAATCAAATCTTTTTGTTTCTTGTTTTAGCACTAGTTAGTCTATAAAATAAAACTACCAAAAAAAATATGGAATTGAGTTTGTCTCACACGCTTCACCTTTTTAATATCTTTCGTGAGTATGATGGAAAAGAAAATTGTGCCAAAGTATTAGAAGAAGAAATCTATAAAATGTTTGGCACTAAATATGTGAATGATGAGCATGATTGCAATGTTGTTAGTATGAATTCCTTGAATATCCATGATGCTAATGATATGCAAAGCCACAAGCTTGGGGAAGCTATGTTTGATGAAGATGATATTTTTTGTCCCCAAAGCTTGGATGAGCAAATTTACTATGATGAAAGCATGCCTCCTATCTATGATGATTATTGTGATGACACGTATGCTTTAAAGAATAAGGATAACCATGAAACTTGTCATCTTGATCTTAATTCTCAATCATATGATAGTTATTTTGTTGAGTTTGCTCCCACTACTATTCCGAATGAGAAGAATTTTGCTTGTGTGGAGAGTAATAAAATTTCTATGCTAGTAGATCATCAAAAGAATGCTTTAGGTGCTGGTTATATTGTTGAATTCATTCATGATGCTACTGAAAATTATCATGAGGGAGGAATATATGCTTTTAGGAATTGCAATAATATCAAGTTTCCTCTCTATGTGCTTAAAGTTTTGAAGTTATGCTTGTTTTACCTTCCTATGCAAGTTGATTATTGTTCCCATAAGTTGTTTGCTCAAAAAATACCTATGCATAGGAAGTGGGTTAGACTTAAATGTTCTAGTCATATTCCTCATGATGCTCTCTTTATGTTTCAATTCTTATCTTTTATGTGAGCATCATTGAAATCATAATGCCTAGCTAGGGGCGCTAAACGATAGCGCTTGTTGGGAGGCAACCCAATTTTATTTTAGTTTCTTGCTTTTTGGTTCTGTTTAGTAATAAATAATCCATCTAGCTTCTATTTAGATGTGGTTTTGTGTTTTAATTAGTGTTTGTGCCAAGTAGAACCTTTGGGAAGACTTGGGTGAAGTCTTTATGATCATGCTGTAAAAAACAGAAACTTTAGCGTTCACGAGATTAGCTATAACTTTTTGCTGGAGAGTGCTATTTAGTTGATTATTTTTGAAGATGATTACTAGACAAATTACTCAGGTCCACCAACTTATTTTAGAATTTTTGGAGTTCCAGAAGTTTGCGTTAGTTGCAGATTACTACAGACTGTTCTGTTTTTGACAGATTCTGTTTCCATTGTGTTGTTTGTTTATTTTGATGAATCTATGGCTAGTAAAATAGTTTATAAACCATAGAGAAGTTGGAATACAGTAGGTTTAACACTAATATAAATAAAGAATGAGTTCATTACAGTACCTTGAAGTGGTGTTTTGTTTTGTTTCGCTAACGGAGCTCATGAGTTTTCTGTTAAGTTTTGTGTGGTTGAAGTTTTCAAGTTTTGGGTAAAGATTCGATGGAATATGGAATAAAGAGTGGCAAGAGCCTAAGCTTGGGGATGCCCAAGGCACCCCAAGGTAATATTCAAGGATAACCAAGAGCCTAAGATTGGGGATGCCCCGGAAGGCATCCCCTCTTTCGTCTTCGTTCATCGGTAACTTTACTTGGAGCTATATTTTTATTCACCACATGATATGTGTTTTGGTTGGAGCATCATTCTATTTTCTTTAGCTTTGCTTGCTGTTTGAATAAAGTATCAAGATATGAAATTATTAAATTGGAGAGTCTTCACATAGTTGCATAATTATTCGGCTACTCATTGATCTTCACTCATATCATTCGGAGTAGTTTGTCATTTGCTCTAGTACTTCACTTAGATCTTTTAGAGCACGGTGGTGGATTTGTTTTATAGAAACTATTGAACTCTCATGCTTCACTTATATTATTCTGAGAGTCTTAAATAGCATGGTAATGTGCTTAATCATAATATGCTAAGCATACAAGATTTGTAATAATTCTTATGAGTGTGTTGGATACTAAGAGAAGTTTGATGATTGATAATTGTTTTGAGATATGGAGGTGATAATATCAAAGTCATGCTAGTTGAGTAGTTGTGAATTTGAGAAATGCTTCTGTTGAAGTTAGCAAATCCCGTAGCATGCACGTATGGTTAAAGTTGTGTAACAAATTTGAAACATGAAGTGTACCTGGCTTGTGTATCCTTATGAGTGGCGGTCGGGGACGAGCGATGGTCTTTTCCTACCAATCTATCCCCCTAGGAGCATGCGCGTAGTACTTGATTTTTGATGACTTCTAAATTTTTGCAATAAGTATATGGGTTCTTTTGACTAATGTTGAGTCCATGGATTATACGCACTTTTATCTTTCCGCCTTTGCTAGCCTCTTCGGTACCGTGCATTGCCTTTTCTCACCTTGAGAGTTGGTGCAAACTTCGCCGGTGCATCCAAACCCCGTGATATGATACGCTCTATCACACATAAACCTCCCTATATCTTACTCAAAACAGCCACCATACCTACCTATTTATGGCATTTCCATAGCCATTCCGAGATATATTGCCATGCAACTTTCCACCGTTTCGTTCATCATCATGACATACTTTACTTTTGTCATATTGCCATTGCATGATCATGTAGTTGACATCGTATTTGTGGCAAAGCCACCATGCATTATTTTTCATACATGTCACTCTTGATTCATTGCACCATCCCGGTACACCGCCGGAGGCATTCATATAGAGTCATATCTTGTTCTAGGTTTCGAGTTGTAATCCTTATGTTGTAATCAATAGAAGTGTGATGATCATCCTTATTAGAGCATTGCCCAAAAAAAGGCCAAAAAAAAAGAAAGGCCCAAAAAAAAGAGAAAGGCAAAAAAAAAAGGCCCAAAAAAATAAAAAATAAAATAAAAAGGGCAATGCTACTATCTCTTTTTCCACACTTGTGCTTCAAAGTAGCACCATGTTTTTCATATACTGAGTCTCATAAGTTGTCTTTTCATACTAGTGGGAATTTTTCATTATAGAACTTGGCTTGTATATTCCTACGATGGGCTTCCTCAAATGCCCTAGGTCTTATGAGCAAGCAAGTTGGATGCACACCCACTAGTTTTATTTTGTTCAGCATTCATAGCTCTAGTGCATCCGTTGCATGGCAATCCCTACTCCTTGCATTAACATGAATCGATGGGCATCTCCATAGCTCATTGAATAGCCTCGTTGATGTGAGACTTTCTCCTTTTTTTGTCTTCTCCACACAATCCCCATCATCGTATTCTATTCCACCCATAGTGCTATATCCATGGCTCACGCTCATGTATTGCGTGAAGGTTGAAAAAGTTTGAGATTATTTAAGTATGAAACAATTGCTTGGCTTGTCATCGGGGGTATAGAAGTTGGGAACATCTTTGTGTGACAAAAATGAAGCATAGCCTAACTATATGATTTTGTAGGGATGAACTTTCTTTTGCCATGCTATTTTGAGAAGACATGATTACTTTTATTAGTATGCTTGAAGTATTATTATTTTTATGTCGATATGAACTTTTTTCTTGAATCTTTCGCATCTGAATATTCATATCACAAGTAAGAAGAATTACATTGAAATTATGCCAAAGTATCACTCCGCATCAAAAATTGTTTTTTATCATTTACCTACTCGAGGACGAGTAGGAATTAAGCTTGGGGATGCTTGATACGTCTCCAACGTATCTATAATTTTTGATTGCTCCATAATACTTTATATACTGTTTTAGGCAATATTGGGCTTTATTATCCACTTTTATATTATTTTTGGGACTAACCTATTAACCGGAGGCCCAGCCCAGATTGGCTGTTTTATGCCTATTTCAGTGTTCGAGGAAAAGGAATATCAGATGGAGTCCAAACGGAACGAAATCAACTGGAGAAGTTATTTTTGGAAGGAAACCCACCTGATGGACTTGGACCCCACGTCAGAAGATACGGGAGGTGCTCACGAGGGTGGGGGGCGCGCCCTCCCCCCTGGGCTCGCCCCCCTGCCTCGTGGGTCCCCCGTAGCTCCACCGACGTACTCTTTTCACCCATATATACCGTCGTACCCTAAAACTTCCAGAACGGAAGATAGATCGGGAGTTCCGCCGCCGGGAGCCTCCAGAGCCACCAAAAACCAACCGGGACCCCTTTCCGGTACCCTGCCGGAGGGGGGATCCATCTCCGGTGTCCATCTTCATCATCCCGACGCTCTCCATGACGAGGAGGGAGTAGTTCACCCTTGGGGCTGAGGGTATGTACCAGTAGCTATGTGTTTGATCTCTCTCTCTCTCTCTCTCTCTCTCTCTCTCTCTCTCGTGTTCTTGAGGTGATACGATCTTGATGTATCGCGAGCTTTGCTATTATAGTTGGATCTTATGATATTTCTCCCCCTCTACTCTCTTGTGATGAATTGAGTTTCCCCTTTGGAGTTATCTTATCGGATTGAGTCTTTTATGAGAACACTTTATGTATGTCTTGGTGATCAACTTGCGGGTTTCGTGACATTGGGAACCTATGCATAGGGGTTGGCGCACGTTTTCTTGATTCTCCGGTAGGAACTTTGGGGCACTCTTTGAAGTACTTATATGTTGGTTGGATGAATCTAAGATTGTGTGATGCATATCGTATAATCATGCCCACGGATACTTGAGGTGACATTCGGGTTTTGGTTGATTTGTATCTTAAGGTGTTATTCTAGTACAAACTCTTTTATAGATTGATCCGAAAGAATAGCTTTGTGGTGGTTTCGTACCCGACCATAATCTCTACGTTTGTTCTCCGCTATTAGTGGCTTCGGAGTGACTCTTTGTTGCATGTTGAGGGCTTGTTATATGATCTATCTATGTTATTATTGTTGAGAGAATTTGCAGTAGTGAAAGTATGAACCCTAGGCCTTGTTTCCTATCATTGCAATACTGTTTACGCTCACTTTTATCTTTGGTTACCTTGCTGTTTTTATATTTCAGATTACAAAAACCTATATCTACCATCCATATTGCACTTGTATCACCATCTCTTCGCCGAACTAGTGCACCTATACAATTTACCATTGTATTGGGTGTGTTGGGGACACAAGAGACTCTTTGTTATTTGGTTGCAGGGTTGCTTGAGAGAGACCATCTTCCTCCTACGCCTCTCGCGGATTGATAAACCTTAGGTCATCCACTTGAGGGAAATTTGCTACTGTCCTACAAACCTGTGCACTTGCAGGCCCAACAACGTCTACAAGAAGAAGGTTGTGTAGTAGACATCAGCGCCCTCCTCCACCGGCTACTACTCAACCAGCGCTCTCCACGGGGTCCTGTTCAACCACCCCTCCACGGGCTACTGTTCATCCAGCCCTCCATCGGCTACTATTCAACCAGCCCTCCACGGGGTCGTCCTGTTCATCCAGCACTCCACGGGGTCCTGTTCATCCACCCCTCCACCAGCTCGATCGATCGGGGTCCTGTTCATCCAGCGGCAATGGCCTCTACTACCACGGGGTCCTGTTCATCCAACCCCCCACCAGGAACTCTTCATCTAAACCCCCCAACAACGCTCACTGTTCATCAAGGGAAGGAGGCAGCAGTGTTCGATCGGCTTCAGTTAGCAGCAGTAGCGAAGGGATCGATCGATCGCTCGGGTTCAGTAACGCGTACCCTGCAGTGCAATCGCTCGAGTTTAGTTTGAGCCCAACGCCTTGCACACGCGCGCGTACGTACGAGAGAAACGCGCATCGCTTGGCCCCCGACCACCCACCTAACCGGGAACTCCCCGATATTTTCCTTGCCATCGCTTCTACCACGGTTTTTCCATCATGGACGGCCCAAAGAATGTCATGCAACCGCGTCTCCGGCCCGCCCAGGACGAAAAGCCCATTATCTTTCATGATTTTTTGTCATAGAAGTAGGACCCCACCACATCTACGATGATACCAGGTTTTGTCACAATTACCGTCATAGAAGTGTCATAAGTATGACAGAAAGAATTTTTGTTCGGCCCAAAATGCCACAGATGTGTCTTTTTTTGTAGTGATGAGATATTTTTTGATTGTCTTCCTTATGATTGGCGGTCGTGGACGAGCAATGGTCTTTTCCTATCAATCTATCCCCCTAGGAGCATGCGTGTAGTACTTTGTTTCGATGACTAATAGATTTTTGCAATAAGTATGTGAGTTCTTTATGACTAATGTTGAGTCCATGGATTATACGCACTCTCACCCTTCCACCATTGCTAGCCTCTCTAGTGCCCCGCAACTTTCGCTAGTACCTTACACCCACCATATACCTTCCTCAAAACAGCCACCATACCTACCTATTATGGCATTTCCATAGCCATTCCGAGATATATTGCCATGCAACTTTCCATCGTTCCGTTTATTATGACATGTTTCATCATTGTCATATTGCTTGCATGATCATGTAGTTGACATCATATTTGTGGCAAAGCCACCTTTCATCATTTTTATACATGTCGCTCTTGAGTCATTGCACATCCCGATACACCGCCAGAGGCATTCATATATAGTCATATTTTGTTCTAGTGTCGAGTTGTAATTTTTGACTTGTAAGTAAATAAAAGTGTGATGATCTTCATTATTAGAGCATTGTCCCATGTTAGGAAATAAAAAAAAGAGAGAAGGCCAAAAAAAAGAGAAGGCCCAAAAAAAAGAAAAGAAAAAAATGAGAGAAAAAGAGAGAAGGGGCAATGTTACTATCCTTTTTCCACACTTGTGCTTCAAAGTAGCACCATGATCTTCATGACAGAGAGTCTCCTATGTTGTCAGTTTCATATGCTAGTGGGAATTTCTCGTTATAGAACTTGCCTTGTATATTCCAAAGATGGGCTTCCTCAAACTGCCCTAGGTCTTCATGAGCAAGCAAGTTGGATGCACACCCACATAGTTTTCTTTTGAGCTTTCATAAACCTATAGCTCTAGTGCATCTGTTGCATGGCATTCCTTATTCACTCACATTGATATCCATTGATGGGCATGTCCATATCCCGTTGATATTCCTAGTTGATGTGAGACTATCTCCTTCTTTTTGTCTTCTCCACAACCACCATATTCTATTCCACCCATAGTGCAATGTCCATGGCTCATGCTCATGTATTGCTTGAAAGTTGAAAAAGTTTGAGAACATTGAAAGTATGAAACAATTTCTTGACTTGTCATTGGGGTTGTGCATGATTTGAATATTTTGTGTGATGAAGATGGAGCATAGCCAGACTATATGATTTTGTAGGGATAAGCTTTCTTTGGCCATGTTATTTTGAGAAGAAATAATTGCCTTTTTAGTATGCTTGAAGTATTATTATTTTTATGTCAATGTTAAAATTTTGTTTTGAATCTTATGGATCTGAACATTCATGCCACAATAAAGAAAATTACACGGATAAATATGTTAGGTAGCATCCCACATAAAAAATTCTGTTTTAATCCTTTACCTACTCGAGGACGAGCAGGAATTAAGCTGGGGGATGCTTGATACGTTTCCAACGTATCTATAATTTTTTTATTGTTCCATGCTATTATATTATCTGTTTTGGATGTTTTATATGCATTAATATGCTATTTTATATTATTTTTGGGACTAACTTATCAACCTAGAGCCCAATGCGACTTTCTGTTTTTCCTTGTTTTAGAGTTTCGCAGAAAAGGAATACCAAACGGAGTCCAAACGGAATGAAACCTTCGCGATGATTTTTCTTGGACCAAAAGACAACCAGGAGACTTGGAGATGAAGTCGGAGGAGCCACGAGGCGGCCCCAAGGACGGAGGGCGCGCCCATGGGGGTAGGGCGCACCCTCCAAGCCCTCCACCCTTGTGGGCCCCCCATGACCCTCCTGACCTAATTCATTCGCCTATATATTCCAAAATATCCCCAAACCACCGGAGGCATCCATGAAAACACTTTTCCACCGCTGCAACATTATGTACCCGTGAGATCCCATCTAGGGACCTTTTCCAGCACCCTGCCGGAGGGGTATTTGTTCACGGAGGGCTTCTACATAACCTCTATTGCCCTTCGGGTGAAGCGTGAGTAGTTTACCACAGACCTATGGGTCCATAGCTAGTAGATAGATGGATTCTTCTCTCTCTTTGATTCTCAATACCATGTTCTCCTCGATGTTCCTGGAGATGTATTCGATGTAATACTTTTTTGCGGTGTGTTTGCCAAGATCCGATGAATTGTGGATTTATGATCAGCTTATCTATGAATGTTATTTGTATCTTCTATGAATTATTTTATGCATGATGTCGGTGTTCTGGCAACGGGGGTCCCCAGACTTGCCTGCCTGCGGCCCACGGCATGGCTCTGCAAGTGGGTCCGTACGGCCCATCTTCACCAACAAGCATTCAAGACCCTCGCGAGGGGCCAAGCCTCTTAAGGCGGATGACACAAGACCTCCTCAGGAGCGGCCTCACTAGGTTGGCTCGCAAGGGGTGGAGAGATCAAGGCTGGGCAAACCACGCGAGGTTCTCGTGACGTGAGGCATGACGACCGAGACCAAGCAGGCGCCAGCACGCGCAGTGTCCTTGTTTCCTCTTTGGTGCTAAGGGGGCAAGCGCAGGCGCGGAGTACCGAGGCATCAAGCAAATGTTTCCATATTAGTGCAACGAGACCAAGACCATCAGGACGTCAAGACGGAGGTCACCATGGAGCCCAAGGCGGCGGCACCACCAGAGCCTTTGGCAGGTGAAGACTACTTTTGTTAGGATAGCTTGTACTAGTTGTCTCCCTTCAAACTGGCCGTTGTGGAATCCCTTCTCGCTCAATATTTGGGGAGAGGACTGTCAGCATTCCCGACAGGCAGGACCCACTGGGCAGCCCCTCCCCCAACATCGACGCTGCCCAGCGGTGGCCCAACAGGCCCAGGTGGCCCAACCCACGAGTCCACGGACCTGAGTGGGTTCACTGAAGCCCAGGACTACTTGAGGACAGAGTCGAGGCAGCTCCACCCATCCAGAGGATCAGACGAAACGGCGGCTACCACTTTCCCCTTTTCCTGATCCCTAGTTTCTTGTATCTCACATTCGAGCGCATCGCGCCTATAATCGATTGAATCGCTACTACTTCAGAGAGCCTATAGATCGATCCACTACTTTGCCCCTATCATCTGGTATCAGAGACCAGCCACCACTCCTTTCCGCTTCGCTCTGGCGCATCTCATCGAGACGAGAGGGGTGCGGCAAGCGCGAGAGGCCATGGATCCAAGCGTTTCTGCCTTCCTCACCCGCGTCGAGAACAAGATCGAGGCCATGATCGACGGTCTCACGAAGACGCAACAGTCCACATCGACTAAGATCGACGATCTACTCTCCTGGCGCCCCGATCTCGAGCGTCGTGTGACGGATCTGAGCAACGCCGTCACAGCGCTGCAGCAAGCACAAGCGGCGCCCCAAGGCCAAGTCGACGTGGATCAGGTGCCCTAGGGTACTGGCGCACTAGCAAGACCCAAGGGCCCGATGGCCACGGCGATTTTCAGATCCTATGGGGACCATCGGCGGCGTCCCTCCTGATGCCGCCGCCGCTCCCGGCTAACGGTACGAGCTCCGTCCCTGTCACACCACCCCTGCAGTCCCCGTTTTCCCACGCCAACCAAATGCTCGCGGGTTTGGGCCAGGCGCATCCATCTATCACGTTCCCGCAGTTTTCCGGTGAAAATCCCAACATGTGGAAAACTCTATGTGAGCATTATTTCACCATGTTCGGGATTACTCCGTCCTTCTGGGTTCCTATGGCGGCACTGAACTTCCCAGGACCAACAACGATCTGGCTGCAGTCCATCCAACGTCGTCTAGGCGAGTTTGATTGGAACTCGTTCACGGCATTGCTATGTACTCAGTTCGGTCGTGATCGACACCAAACACTCATACGCCAGTTTTACTCTATTCGGCAAATGACCATAGTAGCAGATTACATTGAAAGATTCGAAGCAGTTATTAATCATTTGAATTCATATTCTGAATCCATTCACCCTTACTCTTTTCTTACCCATTTTGTCGAGGGGCTGAGGCAAGACATCAGGGCAGTTGTCATGGTGCAGCGACCGCCCGATTTGGACACAGCGTGTGCGCTCGCGCAACTGCAAGAAGAAGTGGCGGAAGGGGCTCGCGGACACACACTAAGGCCACCAGAACCAGGCCCGCGGCCGGCAACACCATTACCGCTGCCACTGCCTCCAACACGCCAAGCACCACCTGCGGTCGCCACCGATCGACGCGGGACAGAAGCAGCGCGCGCTGATCCAACCAAAATCAAGGCGCTGCGGGACTACCGTCGAGCCCGCGGGCTCTTTTTCAAGTGCGGCGAGCGATGGGGGCATGATCACGTGTGCCCCAATCTGTGCAGCTACACGTCGTCGAAGAACTGATCGACATGATCGGCCTCGACAACTTCCTCGACTCCCAAGTGGAGCAAGGCAAAGGCTCTGATGACACAGTTATGGCTATCTCCCTGTCGCCTGTCACGGGGGGTCTCTGCCAAAGCTTTTCAGCTCCGCGCATGGATTCAAGGACGTGAGGTGCTCCTTCTGGTTGATTCAGGCAGTTCTAATTCCTTCGTCGACGCACAACTTGCATCACTCCTCACTGGCGTGCAACCTCTTCCCAAGGTAGGACGAGTCAGAGTGGCAGATGGGGGTGAGATGCTCTGCTCTAGCTTCATTCCTCACTGCGGGTGGTATTCGCAAGGGCACGAGTTCTTCACTGATCTGAAGGTGCTTTCATTGGGGACTTATGACGCAATTCTGGGCATGGATTGGCTCGAGGAGCACAGTCCTATGGTAGTTGACTGGCGCGCGCGTTTTCTGAGATCCCATCGCCAGCAGGGCCCCTGCGTCTAGTTGGGCACGATGATGCGTCCACTACCTGTGAGTCCATCAACAACATTCAAATGCAAGGGCTATGCAGCAAAGGGGCAGTGTCACACATCATTCACCTGTGCGTAGTGATGCAGGAAACCAGAAATCCCACCCCAACTCCAGCATGCATTCAAGCAGTTGTGGACGAATTCCCAGATGTCTTTGAGGAACCAACCGGTCTCCCTCCACGCCGGTCTTGTGATCACAAGATTCCTCTGATACCAGGGGCACAACCAGTAAATGTCAGACCGTACCGTCACAAGCCCGAGCATAAGACGGAGATAGAAGCTCAGGTGGAGGAGTTGCTCAGATCAGGTGTCATTCAGAGAAGCACAAGCCCTTTCGCATCACCTATCATTTTGGTCAAGAAAAAGGATGGAACCTGGCGTCTGTGCATTGATTACCGTCACCTTAATGCCCTCACAGTCGTGGCCAAATTTCCAGTTCCAGTTATCGAAGAACTTTTGGATGAACTCCACAGTGCTGCTTGGTTTTCCAAGCTGGACCTTCGAGCAGGCTATCACCAAATTCGGTTGGCTCCAGGGGAAGAATACAAGACAGCTTTCCAAACCCATCAAGGCCATTTCGAATTCAAAGTGGTTTCATTCGGCCTTGCTGGTGCTCCTGCAACTTTCATCGGGGCAGTCACAACCACACTGAAGCCTGTCAATCGTGTCTGCATCGTATCCTTCTTCGACGACATCCTAATTTTTAGTGTCTCACTTGAGGATCATGTGATCCACTTGCGTCAGGTTTTGGGGCTCCTGCTGAAGGACAGTTGGAAGGCAAAGTTGAGCAAATGTGTTTTTGGACATCAGCAAATCTCGTACCTCGGCCACGTCATCAGTTCTCAGGGGGTTTCTACTGACCCGACCAAGATCACAGCAGTGGCGAACTGGACATCACCAGCCTGCACCAAGGAGGTGCGTAGTTTCTTGGGTCTTGCCGGGTATTATCGGCGATTTGTGAGGAATTTTGGAGTCATTGCCAGACCATTGTTCAATCTGCTCAAGAAAGGGGTCCCGTTCGTCTGGACAGACACAACCAAGACAGCTTTTCAGGTCCTCAAACAACAGTTGATCTCAGCACCTGTTCTCGCGCTGCCCAACTTTCAGCAGCGTTTCATCATCGAAACTGATGCTAGTGATCGTGGCATAGGGGCCATCCTGCAGCAGCAAGGGCACCCGATAGCCTTTATGAGCAAAGCACTCGGCCCGCGTTACCAGGGGTTGTCTACGTACGAGAAGGAGTACTTAGCAATTGTTGTTGCAGTGGATCAGTGGCGCCCTTACCTGCAACACGCTGAGTTCTATATCCTCACAGATCAAAAAAGTTTGACTCATTAGGAAGAGCAACGACTGACCACTCCCTGGCAGCAGAAGGCTTTCACCAAGCTTTTAGGTCTGAGATATCGCATTCGCTACAAGAAAGGAACTGAAAACACAGGCGCTGATGCTCTGTCCAGATCCAACACCCAGGACACTCTCTTCGCAGTATCCTCCTGCCAACTAGCATGGCTCGAAGATGTGGTCAACAGTTATAACAGCAACAACCATGCGTCGCGACTGCTGGAACAACTGTCAATTCGCGATGACCCCAAAGGTCGTTTCTCTCTTCAGCAAGGAGTTCTTCGATTCAAAGGCAGAATCTGGCTCGGAGGGAGTACACAAATCCAACAAAAAATTATTCCAGCCTTTCATGACAGCCCCCTGGGAGGCAATTCAGGGTTCCCAGTAACCTACCGTCGCATCAGACGGCTTTTCGCGTGGCCAAAGATGAAAGCACAAGTGCTACAGTACGTGCGTTGCTGTCTGATCTGTCAACAAGCCAAGCCGGATCGCGCAACATCTCCAGGGCTGCTGCTACCTCTACCTATTCCAGCACAAACTTGGGATCTTATTTCCATGGATTTCGTGGATGGCTTACCACAATCCAGCAGGTTCAACTGCTTGATGGTGATAGTCGACAAGCGCACAAAATTTGCCTATTTCTTGTCGTTGGCCCACCCGTACACAGCAGCGTCGGTGGCCAAGCTTTACATGAGCCAGATTTACAAGATTCATGGATTACCCGGAGTGATCGTCTCTGACAGAGATCCGGTGTTCACAAGTCATTTTTGGCAAGAGTTGTTTCGTGCAACCAGCACTCAACTCAGACTCAGCAAAGCAAACCATCCTCAGACGAACGGACAAACTGAGCGTGTCAATCAGTGCGTCGAAACTTTTCTCCGCTGTTTCACTCAAGCTTGTCCCAGGCGGTGGAGTTTTTGGATACCTCTGGCTCAGTTTTGGTACAACAATGCTCATCATTCAGCCATTGGAATGACCCCTTTCAAAGCCATGTTTGGTTACGACCCTCAGCACTGGGGGATTTCAGCCAACATCACTTGTTCTGTCCCAGCGCTTCAAGCATGCCTGGACGAAAAAGAAACAGTACAAGCCCTGCTACAACAACATCTGAATAGAGCACAACAAATCATGAAGCAGCAAGCTTACAAGAAACGGTCTTTCCACACTTTCACAGTGGGGGAGAGCGTTTTTCTCAAGCTGCAACCTTACATCCAATCTTCAGTCGCTCCAAGAGCTAATCACAAGCTGAGCTACAAGTACTACGGACCGTTCACCATCATCGACAAAATCAACGACGTAGCAGACAAACTCCAGCTGCCACCTCAAGCCACCGTTCATCCAGTGTTTCATGTGTCACTTCTACGTCGTGCTCTCCTTCCAGGTATGGTTGTCGAAAATCAATTACCGCACTGCGCTGACGACCTTGTTGTGCCAGTTGAGGTCCTGCAAACTCGCTGGCGCCGGAAGAACAATTCCATGCGCGAACAAGTTAAGATCAGGTGGTCGAACTCTGCCACCCTCGGCACCACTTGGGAGGACAAGGACAACATCAAGGCCAGGTTTCCACATTCTGACGCTTGGGGGCAAGCCTCGTCTCAAGAAGAGGGGGATGTCAGCATTCCCAATAGGCAGGACCCACTGGGCAGCCCCTCCCCCAACATCGACGCTGCCCAGCGGCCCAACAGGCCCAGGCGGCCCAACCCACGAGTCCACGGACCTGAGTGGGTTCACTGAAGCCCAGGAGATCACTACTTGAGGACGGAGTCGAGGCAGCTCCACCCATCCAGAGAATCAGACGAAACGGCGGCTACCACTTTCCCCTTTTCCTGAACCCTAGTTTCTTGTATCTCACATTCGAGCGCATCGCGCCTGTAATCGATTGAATCGCTACTCAGAGAGCCCATAGATCGATCCACTACTCTGCCCCTATCAAGGACCAAGGCCTCTATAAATAGGACTAGCCACCATAGTAGGAGGCAACGGAACCGAGCTTGAACCAAGCCTTAGGCATCTGATCTTCAGCCAATCCTTAGCCACACAACGAGCACAAGAACACCTCAGCCTCAGGAGGCTGTTCTGCCCCTTGTAACTGTTCATCCTCAGCCCGAGAGGCAATCCACCACCACCACATTGGAGTAGGATATTACACCACAATGGTGGCCCGAACCAGTATAAATCTTGTGTTCTTTGTGTTGTGAGTTCCTCGAGTTAGGCCTTGAGATCTTAGCAAAGCTAGGACGCGGATCGGTAGGGGGAGAACTTCGCGCACTCCAGTGTTCGAACCTTAAGGGTTTTGCCGGAACCCGAGATCTGACATCTGGCGCGCCAGGAAGGGGTGTGCCGAAGCTTCCCTTCCGTCGCTCCGCATCCCGTTGCTTCATCGTCTCCATGGCGGACGCATGCCGCGCTCGCGCCGAGCGCTGGGCTGCCCTCGCCACCCGCGTTGCTCAGACGGCTCCCGTCAGTGGGCCACCCCGTCGTTCTCCGTCACCTGCCGCCAACGCTGGACCGGCCCAGCAGGGAACGAGCAGAAAGCATCCTCGCTGCACCCCTCGGTGCGGCGGGACGGCCGCACAACCATTCTGTCGTTGACCCCGGCCGGTTCATCATCCCACGCTCGTCGTGCTCCCGTGGACGTGCAGGCCACTCTGTGCATGGCGCGCGAGCTCCTGCGCTACCGCCCCGTCGACGACCTCTGTGAGGACTGGCTCGACCACATCGCCGATCTTTTCAGCGCCGTAGGGGGCTCCCCTGCGCCGTCTCCCTCGCTGCCTCGCCCTCCACCAGCTGCGGGTGGCGTGGCCCATGGAGCGCCTCCACCACCTCTGCCCCAAGACAGAGCCTTGGCGCCAAGGCGTGCTGCCCCATGGCGCAACCTGCCGCGCCCGGCACCCGCGCAAGAAAAGAGAAGCTGCCAAGAAGTCCCTCGACCGCAGGAAAACGCTCCACCACTCCCCGCACCGCCACGCCAGGATCGCTTGCTACGGCAGGGCCGCGCGCCGCTTGCCATGGCGGCGCGCGGGCGCCAAGACCAAGCCCCACCTCCAAGACAGGCCCCGATGACAACGGCCGGCTGCCGCGCCTTCACCCCCGAGCTGCGTAGCGTCGCCTGGACGGGCAAGTTCAAGCCGGATCTACCTCCTCGCTACGACGGCACCCCCGACCCCGTGGAGTTCTTGCATCTCTACGAGCTGAGCATCGAGGCGGCCAACGGCGACAAGAAAGTCATGGTGAACTGGTTCCCCATGGCTCTCAAAGATGGTGCCCGCTCCTGGCTCCTCAACCTGCCTCCAAGCTCGATCTCCTCCTGGGACGAGATGCGTAACCGCTTCGTCGCCAACTTCCAGGGCACTCGCGACCGCCCACCGGCCGCGGGTGACCTACGCCGCGTCAAGCAGCAACCAGGAGAGACCCTCCAGAAGTACATCCAGCGCTTCAACAACGTTCGCCTCAAGATCCCCAAGGTGACGGACGAGGCCATCATGTCCGCGTTCTCTGATGGCGTCTGCGACGTCAAGAAGAAGGAGGAGCTCGCCATCCACGAGGAGCTGTGCACGTCTCTGGAGTTGTTCAACCTGGCGACCAAGTGCGCAAGAGCTAAGGAGGGGCGCCTCTCCCTCCTCGAGCTCCCGGTTGCGGACCAGGAGGAGAAGAAAGCCAAGGCCAAGGACGTAAAGCGCAAGGGAGCAGCCGTGCTCGCGGCGGAGCCGGACACCAAGCGCGGCAGAGACCAGCCTGAGTCATCCAAGAGTAGCCGACCGTTCTGTCCCTTCCACAACCTGCATAGCCACAACACCAGCGACTGTCAAGAGCTTAGAGCCATTCGAGAAGGACACTTCGGTCGACGCCCCGAGCGCAATGACCGGGGCTACGACTGAGGAGGAGGACATGGTGGCGGACGCTGGGATGACCGCGGCCCATGCCAGGAGTGGTGGAGCGCTGGCAGGATCAGCCTCGCGAGGGCGCATGGAGGGATCAGCCTCGCGAAGATCGTCCTCAGGGCAATGCCGATCTTCCTCCACTACCGCCACCACCAAGAAGGAATGACGACCACCATCAAGACGAAGGGGCTGGGGGCTTCCAGGAGCCGCGTGCTATCGCCTGCATCTTGGGCGGAGTTCAGGCCCCAGCCTCGCAGCGTATCTTCAAACAGTTTGCTCGTGAAGTGAATGCAGCCCTCCCCAAGCTCGAGGCCACACGCCCGCTCAGATGGTCCAAGTGCACCATCATGTTCAGTTCGACAGATCAGCTCAAGTGCATGGCTACCGCTGGCGCCCTCCGAATGCTTGTTCACCAGTCATCAGCAACAAGTCACCAAGATCCTCATCAACGGCGGCGCAGGGCTCAACGTCCTGTCCGTCGATATGTTTGACAACCTCCAAGTGCCGTATGACCAGCTTTAGCCCACCAAGCCTTTCTCAGGAGTGACCGACGGCTCCACTGATGGGGAACGTAGTAATTTCAAAAAAAATTCCTATGCACACGCAAGATCATGGTGATGTATAGCAACGAGAGGGGAGAGTGTTGTCCACGTACCCTCGAGACCGAAAGCGAAGCGTTATAACAACGCTGTTGATGTAGTAAATGCGTCTTCATGGCCACGACCGATCAAGCATCGAAACCACGGCACCTCCGAAGTTCTTGCACACGTTCAGCTCGATGGCGTTCCCGGACTCGATCCAGCAAAGTGTCGGGAAGAGTTCCGTCAAGACGACGGCGTGGTGACGATCTTGATGTTCTACGTGCCGCAGGCTTCGCCTAAGCACCGCTACAATATTATCGAGGAGAACTATGGTGGAGGGGGCACCGCACAAGGCTAAGAGATCTCAAGGATCAATTGTTGTGTCTCTAGGGTGCCCCCCTGCCCCCGTATATAAAGGATCAAGGGGAGGTGCGGCCGACCGGGAGGATGCACGCCAGAGGAGTCCTACTCCCACGGGAGTAGGACTCCTCCTTCCTTGTTGGAGTAGGAGAGGAGAGGAAGGAGAGAGAGAGGAGGAAAGGAAAGGGGGGGCACCGCCTCCTGTCCAGTCGGACTTGGGGGGGGGCGGCTGCCCTTGGCTGCCTCTCCTCTTCCTCCACTTGGGCCCATGAGGCCCATTAACCTCGGGGTTCGGTAACCCCGGTACTCAATATATATATCCGATAACTCCGGAACCATTCGGTGTCCGAATATAGTCGTCCAATATATCAATCTTCATCTCTCGACCATTTAGAGACTCCTCGTCATGTCCGTGATCACATCCGGGACTCTGAACAACCTTCGGTACATCAAAAAACTATAAACTCATAATAAAACTGTCATCGTAACGTTAAGCGTGCGGACCCTATGGGTTCGAGAACAATGTAGACATGACCTAGAACTGTTTCCGGCCAATAACCAATAGCGGAACCTGGATGCTCATATTGGCTCCTACATATTCTACGAAGATCTTTATCGGTCAAACGGCATAACAACATATGTTGTTCCCTTTGTCATCGGTATGTTACTTGCCCGAGATTCGATCGTCGGTATCCAATACCTAGTTCAATCTCGTTACCGGCAAGTCTCTTTACTCGTTACGTAATGCATCATTCCGTAACTAACTCATTAGCTACATTGCTTGCAAGGCTTATAGTGATGTGCATTACCGAGAGGGCCCAGAGATACCTCTCCGACAATCGGAGTGACAAAACCTAATCTCGAAATACGCCAACCCAACATGTACCTTTGGAGACACCTGTAGAGCTCCTTTATAATCACCCAGTTACGTTGTGACATTTGGTAGCACACAAAGTGTTCCTCCGGTAAACGGGAGTTCCATAATCTTATAGTTATAGGAACTTGTATAAGTCATGAAGAAAGCAATAGCAATATACTAAACGATCAAGTGCTAAGCTAACGGAATGGGTCAAGTCAATCACATCATTCTCCTAATGATGTGATCCCTTTAATCAAATGACAACACATGTCTATGGTTAGGAAACATAACCATCTTTGATTAATGAGCTAGTCAAGTAGAGGCATACTAGTGACATTAAGTTTGTCTATGTATTCACACATGTATCATGGTTCCGGTTAATACAATTCTAGCATGAATAATAAACATTTATCATGATATGAGGAAATAAATAATAACTTTATTAGTGCCTCTAGGGCATATTTCCTTCAGTCTCCCACTTGCACTAGAGTCAATAATCTATATTACACAGTAATGGTTCTAACACCCATGGAGTCTTGGTGCTGATCATGTTTTGCTCGTGGAAGAGGCTTAGTCAACGAGTCTGCAATATTTAGATCCATATGTATCTTGCAAATCTCTATGTCTCCCACCTGGACTTGGTCTCGGATGGAATTGAAGCGTCTCTTGAGTTGCTTGGTCCTCTTGTGAAATCTGGATTCCTTTGCCAAGGCAATTGCACCATTATTGTCACAGAAGATCTTCATTGGTCCCAATGCACTAGGTATGGCACCTAGATCAGAAATGAACTCTTTCATCCAGACTCCTTCATTTGTTGCTTCCGAAGCAGCTATGTACTCTGCTTCGCATGTAGACCCCACCACGACGCTTTGTTTAGAATTGCACCAACTGACATATCCACCGTTCAATATAAACACGTATCCGGTTTGCGATTTAGAATCATCCGGATCAGTGTCAAAGCTTGCATCGACGTAACCATTTACGACTAGCTCTTTGTCACCTCCATAAACGAGAAACATATCCTTAGTCCTTTTCAGGTATTTCAGGATATTATTGACCGCTGTCCGATGATCCACTCTGGATTACTTTGGTACCTACCGCCAAGCTTATTGCTAAGCACACGCCGCTTCGGTACACAACATTGCATACATGATAGAGCCTATGGCTGAAGCATAGGAACATCTTTCATTTTCTCTCTATCTTCTGCTGTGGTCGGGCATTGAGTCTGACTCAACTTCACACCTTGTAACAAGGGCAAGAATCCTTTCTTTGCCTGATCCATTTTGAACTTTTTCAAAACTTTATCAAGGTATGTGCTTTGTGAAAGTCCAATTAAGAGTCTTGATCTATCTCTATAGATCTTGATGCCCAATATGTAAGCAGCTTCACCGAGGTCTTTCATTGATTTTTTTTATTCAAGTATCCCTTTATGCCATCCAGAAATTCTATATCATTTCCAATTAACAATATGTCATCTACATATAATATCAGAAATGCTACAGAGCTCCCACTCACTTTCTTGTAAATAAAGGCTTCTCCAAAAGTTTGTATAAAACCATATGCTTTGATCACACTATCAAAGCGTTTGTTCCAACTCCGAGAGGCTTGCACCAGTCCATAAATGGATCGCTGGAGCTTGCACACTTTGTTAGCACCTTTTGGATCGACAAAACCTTCCTGTTGCATCATATACAACTCTTCATCCAGAAATCCATTCAGGAATGCAGTTTTGACATCCATTTGCCAAATTTCATAATCATAAAATGCGGCAATTGCTAACACGATTCGGACAGACTTAAGCATTGCTACGTTTGAGAAAGTCTCATCGTAGTCAACCCCTTGAACTTGTCGAAAACCTTTCGCAACAAGTCAAGCTTTGTAGACAGTTACATTACCATCAGCGTCAGTCTTCTTCTTGAAGATCCATTTATTTTCTATGGCTTGCCAATCATCGGGCAAGCCAACCAAAGTCCATACTTTGTTCTCATACATGGATCCCATCTCAGATTTCATGGCCTTAAGCCATTTCGCGGAATCTGGGCTCATCATCGCTTCCTCATAGTTCGTAGGTTCATCATGGTCTAGTAACATGACTTCTAGAACAGGATTACCATACCACTCTGGTGCGGATCTTACTCTGGTTTACCTACGAGGTTCGGTAGTAACTTGATCTGAAGTTACAT
This sequence comes from Aegilops longissima, assembly GCA_021605205.1. NCBI lineage: Eukaryota > Viridiplantae > Streptophyta > Magnoliopsida > Poales > Poaceae > Aegilops > Aegilops longissima. The sequence continues at coordinate 239,432,095 of CM038679.1, forward strand.
GATCATCATCATCGCTTCCTTACTAATTGGTGTAGGAATCATGGAACTGATTTACGTGATGAACTACTTTCCAATTCGGAGAAGGTACAAATTACCTTATCAAGCTCTACTTTTCTCCCACTCACTTCTTTCGAGAGAAACTCCTTCTCTAGAAAGGATCCATTCTTAGCAACGAATATTTTGCCTTCCGATCTGTGATAGAAGGTGTACCCAACAGTTTCCTTTGGGTATTCTATGAAGACGCACTTCTCCGATTTGGGTTCGAGCTTATCAGGTTGAAAACCTTTTTCACATAAGCATCACAACTCCAAACTTTAAGAAACGACAGCTTAGGTTTACTGCTAAACCATAGTTCATACGGTGTCGTCTCAACGGATTTAGACGGTGCCCTATTAAAGTGAATGCAGCTATCTCTAATGCATAACCCCAAAACGATAGTGGTAAATCGGTAAGATCATAGATCGCACCATATCCAATAAAGTGCGGTTACGACGTTCGGACACATCATTATGCTGTGATGTTCCATGTGGCGTGAGCTGTGAAACTATTCCACATTGTTTAAAAATGAAGGCCAAACTCGTAACTCAATTATTCTTTTCTATGATCAGATTGTAGAAACTTTATTGTCTTGTTACGATGATTCTCCACTTCACTCTAAAATTCTTTGAACTTTTCAAATGTTTTAGACTTGTGCTTCATTAAGTAGATATACGCATATCTGCTCAAATCATTTGTGAAGATCAGAAAATAACGATACCCGCCACGAGAATCAACACTCATTGGACCGCATACATCGGTATGCATTATTTCCAATAAGCCAATTGCTTGCTCCATTGTTCTGGAGAACGGAGTTTTAGTCATCTTGCCCATAAGGCATGGTTACCAAGCATCAAGTGATTCCAAAATCCCATCAGCATGGAGTTTCTTCATGCGCTTTACACCAATATGACCTAAACGGCAGTGCTACAAATAAGTTGCACTATCATTATTAACTTTGCATCTTTTGGCATCAACATTATGAATATGTGTATCACTATGATCAAGATTCAATAAACCATCACCATTGGGTGTATGACCATAGAAGGTTTTATTCATGTAAACAGAATAACAATTTATTCTCTATCTTAGATGAATAATCGTATCGCAATAAACATGATCTTATCATATTTATGCTCAACGCAAACACCAAATAACATTTATTTAGGTTTAACACTAATCCCGAAAGTATAGGGAGTGTGCGATGATGATCATATCAATCTTGGAACTACTTCCAACACTCATCGTCACTTCCCCTTCAACTAGTCTCTCTTTATTCTGTAACTCTTGTTTCGAGTTACTAATCTTAGCAACCGAACAAGTATCAAATACTCAGGGGCTACTATAAACACTAGTAAGGCACACATCAATAACCTGTATATCAAATATACCCTTGTTACTTTGCCATCCTTCTTATCCACCAAATATTCAGGGCATTTCCGCTTCCAGTGACCATTTCCTTTACAGTGTAAGCACTCAGTTTCAGGCTTTAGTCCAGCTTTGGTCTTCTTCACAGGAGTGACAACTTGTTTGCCATTCTACTTGAAGTTTCCCTTTCTTTCCCTTTGCTCTTCACTTGAAACTAGTGGTCTTGTCAATCATCAACACTTGATGCTCTTTCTTGATTTCTACCTTCGTCAATTTCAACATCATGAAGAGCTCGGGAATCGTTTTCGTCATCCCTTGCATAATACAGTTCATCATGAAGTTCTAGTAACTTGGTGATGGTGACTAGAGAACTCTGTCAATCACTATCTTATCTGGAAGATTAACTCCCACTTGATTCAAGCGATTGTAGTACCCAGACAATCTGAGCACATGCTCACTAGTTGAGCGATTCTCCTCCATCTTTTAGCTATAGAACTTGTTGGAGACTTCATATCTCTCAACTCGGGTATTTGCTTGAAATATTAACTTCAATTCCTAGAACATCTCATATGGTCCATGACGTTCAAAACGTCTTTGAAGTCCCGATTCTAAGCCATTAAGAATGGTGCACTAAACTATCAAGTAGTCATCATATTGAGCTAGCCAAACGTTCATAACGTCTGCATCTGCTCCTGCAATAGGTCTGTCACCTAGCGGTGCATTAAGGATGTAATTCTTCTGTGCAGCAATGAAGATAAACCTCAGATCACGGATCCAATCCGCATCATTGCTACTAACATCTTTCAACACAATTTCCTCTAGGAACATATCAAAATAAACATATGAAAGCAACAACGTGCGATATTGATCTACAACATAATTTGCAAAATACTACCAGGACTAAGTTCATGATAAATTTAAGTTCAATTAATCATATTACTAAAGAACTCCCACTCAGACAGACATCTCTCTAGTCATCTAAGTGATCACGTGATCCAAATCAACTAAACCATGTCCGATCATCACGTGAGATGGAGTAGTTTTCAATGGTGAACATCACTATGTTGATCATATCTACTATATGATTCACGCTCGACCTTTCGGTCTCTGTGTTCGAGGCCATATCTGTATATGCTAGGCTCGTCAAGTTTAACTGAGTATTTCGTAATGCAACTGTTTTGCACCGTTGTATTTGAGCGTAGAGCCTATCACACCTGATCATCACGTGGTGTCTCAAAGACGAAGAACTTTCATAGCGGTGCATAATCAGGAGAACACTTCTTGATAATTAGTGAGAGATCATCTTAAAATGCTACCGTCAATCAAAGCAAGATAAGATGCATAAAGGATAAACATCACATGCAATCAATATAAGTGATATGATATGGCCATCATCATCTTGTGCTTGTGATATCCATCTCCGAAGCACCGTCGTGATCACCATCGTCACCGGCGCGAAACCTTGATCTCCATCGTAGCATCATTGTCGTCTCGCCAATCTTATGCTTCTACGACTATCGCTACCGCTTAGAGATAAAGTAAAGCATTACAGGGCGATTGCATTGCATACAATAAAGCGACAACCATATGGCTCCTGCCATTTGCCGATAACTCGGTTACAAAACATGATCATCTCATACAATAAAATATAGCATCAAGTCTTGACCATATCACATCACAACATGCCCTGCAAAAACAAGTTAGACGTTCTCTACTTTGTTGTTGCAAGTTTTACGTGGCTGCTACGGGATGAGCAAGAACCGTTCTTACCTACGCATGAAAACCACAATGATAGTTTGTCAAGTTGGTGTTGTTTTAACCTTTGCAAGGACCGGGCGTAGCCACACTCGGTTCAACTAAAGTTGGAGAATCTGACACCCGCTAGCCACCTCTGTGCAAAGCACGTCGGGAGAACCGGTCTCGCGTAAGCGTACGCGTAATGTCGGTCCGGGCCGCTTCATCCAACAATACCGCGGAACCAAAGTATGACATGCTGGTAAGCAGTATGACTTGTATTGCCCACAACTCACTTGTGTTCTACTCGTGCATATAACATCTACGCATAAAACCAGGCTCGGATGCCACTATTGGGGAACGTAGTAATTTCAAAAAAATTCCTACGCACACGCAAGATCATGGTGATGTATAGCAACGAGAGGGGAGAGTGTTGTCCACTTACCCTCGTAGACTGAAAGCGGAAGCGTTATAACAACGTAGTTGATGTAGTCGTACGTCTTCATGGCCCGACCGATCAAGCACCGAAACTACGGCACCTCCGAGTTCTTGCACACGTTCAGCTCAATGACGTTCCCCGGACTCCGATCCAGCAAAGTGTCGGGGAAGAGTTCCGTCGACGACGCAGCGTGGTAGCGATCTTGATGTTCTACCATCGCAGGCTTCGCCTAAGCACCGCTACAATATTATCGAGGAGAACTATGGTGGAGGGGCACCGACACGGCTAAGAGATCTCAAGGATCAATTGTTGTGTCTCTAGGGTGCCCCTGCCCCGTATATAAAGGATCAAGGGGGAGGTGCGGCCGACCAGGAGGAGGGCGCGCCAGAGGAGTCCTACTCCCATCGGAGTAGGACTCCCTCCTTCCTTGTTGGAGTAGGAGAGGAGAGGGAAGGAGAGAGGAGGAAAGGAGGGGGGGGCGCCGCCTCCTTGTCCAATCGGACTTGGGGGGGGCGGCGGCCCTTGGCCGCCTCCTCTTCCTCCACTTGGGCCCATGAGGCCCATTAACCTCTGGGGGTTCCGGTAACCCCGGTACTCCAAAGATATATCCGATAACTCCGGAACCATTCCGGTGTCCGAATATAGTCGTCCAATATATCAATCTTCATCTCTCGACCATTTCGAGACTCCTCGTCATGTTCGTGATCACATCCGGGACTCCGAACAACCTTCGGTACATCAAAAAACTATAAACTCATAATAAAACTGTCATCGTAACATTAAGCGTGCGGACCCTACGGGTTCGAGAACAATGTAGACATGACCTAGAACTGTTTCCGGTCAATAACCAATAGCGGAACCTGGATGCTCATATTGGCTCCTACATATTCTACGAAGATCTTTATCGGTCAAACCGCATAACAACATACGTTGTTCCCTTTGTCATCGGTATGTTACTTGCCCGAGATTCGATCGTCGGTATCCAATACCTAGTTCAATCTCGTTATCGCAAGTCTCCTTACTCGTTACGTAATGCATCATTCCGTAACTAACTCATTAGCTACATTGCTTGCAAGGCTTATAGTGATGTGCATTACCGAGAGGGCCCAAAGATACCTCTCCGACAATCGAGTGACAAAACCTAATCTCGAAATACGCCAACCCAACATGTACCTTTGGAGACACTGTAGAGCTCCTTTATAATCACCCGATTACGTTGTGACGTTTGGTAGCACACAAAGTGTTCCTCCGTGGCGGAGTTGCATAATCTCATAGTTATAGGAACTTGTATAAGTCATGAAGAAAGCAATAGCAATATACTAAACGATCAAGTGCTAAGCTAACGGAATGGGTCAAGTCAATCACATCATTCTCCTAATGATGTGATCCCTCTAATCAAATGACAACACATGTCTATGGTTAGGAAACATAACCATCTTTGATTAATGAGCTAGTCAAGTAGAGGCATACTAGTGACATTAAGTTTGTCTATGTATTCACACATGTATCATGTTTCCGGTTAATACAATTCTAGCATGAATAATAAACATTTATCATGATATGAGCAAATAAATAATAACTTTATTATTGCCTCTAGGGCATATTACCTTCATCCACTACCCCGATCGGGCAGGTTCACCTCCCAGTCACCTTCGGAGAACGCAACAACTACCGCACCGAGCTCATCGACTTCGACGTCGCGCACATCCGTCTGCCATACAATGCCATCCTCGGGTATCCAGCCCTGGCCAAGTTCATGGCGGTGACCCCTCGGGCTGCATCATCCCCAAGCCGCTCGGGCCTGGCCCAGTGGCATGTATCTTCCCTGCATTTACTTAAGCCAGTATGCTTTCCATGCTTAATCTATTTATGACTATCACCTGTTTGACTCTCACCTCCCATGGGGGCTACTCACGCTGGCACGACGCTTATGCACGGGTCCGTCCCTGCAACGTCGACGAATCTGAGTGGTCGAGCTCTGGCTCGCGGCACGCCCCGCGCACGTCACCACACCAGGCCCTCAGTGCCTCCATCTCCTCATGAAGCAACCAACGGCGTAGTGGCAACCATAATGGCAAACCGTGTTTCTCCTTGTGTTGGCTTGCAGGAATCTCATGGAAACGACAGCAGGCGGCACCGCGAGCTCCCTCTTGTCCCATGCAATACGCTTGCGCGTTAAAAGGGGGGCTCCTGAGCATCGCGACTCAGAAGCTCCTACTGGCTCTCCATCCCTCACCCCTGGCCTTGACCACGGCACGCGACCTGGCATACCAGCGGCGGCTGAGCTCGCTCGAGGGCCGGGACCTGAGGACGCAGAGCATGAAGGAGAGCATGGAGAAGAGGGGGAGGCTCGCATGGACCTGACCTAGCTATGCATGAACATGGCGCATAGCAAGGAATCAACCCCGGACCATCAAGATAAGTCACGCGCTCTGATCGGCTAAATCGTTGGAGCCTAGGGGTTACGCTCGCTGCAGCCCTGTTGCGGCAACGTCGCCTCCCTTTCTTACCTTACCACGGCTGCTTGAGCGCTAAAGGGGACCTCCTGAGCATCGTGCCTCAGGAGCTCTTACTGGACCTCGGGCCGCTCACCTCCTGGCCTTGACCACGGCACGCGACCTGGCATACCAGCGACAGCTGAAGCCTGCTTGGGGACCGGGACCTGTCAGCGTAGAGCACCAAGTCATCGCGAGGTTGGAAAGGGGAGACCAAGCCTGAACAGGACATGCGTTCGCAAATTTTCATAACAAGGATGATACCAACAAAAGACATTACAGACCCTTTACATGCCCCCATGGGGTACTTCTTGATTCCTCGCAGGGAACAAAAGATGAGAACTTAGGGGAATCCTAACTACACGCTTCCGCAGCCGACGCCATCATCAACAGTGGGCCACGGGAGGCCGGCGCCAACCCCATCCAAATCAGCGACGACGGCGGCTGGATGCTGCGGCCTTGCTCCGAGCGCGGCGAGAGCTCGGGGGCACATAGCTGTCGTCACTCGTCTCCGGAGTCTCGTAGAGCTTAGGAGAACCGCTGGACTCCCAAGAGTCGCTGCTGTTGGAGGAGATGCAGGACGGGCGCGCATCGTCCTGGCGCTCCCCTCCGGGGCAGCACTCCAGGCGACGGCTCTCCGCATCGAAGACCTTGAAGAACAGCGTGGAAGCACCATCGTACGCGAAATGGATCGCGAGGGCGCCCTCAGCACGGCACACCCGCGTGACATCACCCCAGACGCGGGTCATGAAGATCTTGCCGGAGGAGACTGCTTCAACCTCTTCCCCGGTCGCTGGAGCATCGTAGTCTGCCTGCTGCAACCAGAGCTCGAGGGGCCCCTCGACGGCATCACGTCGGAGAAGAACCGTGGGAAGCGGATCCAAGTGCTTGGGGGCATCACCGCCCACAACACGAATTCACGAGAGGAGTCCGCAGCGTGGATTCCAGGGGTGACGATGCGAGTCGCCACGGCACGGCGGCCGTGGTCACGGTGCGGGTGGTGTTGCTCGCCGCTCCTTCCTCCTGAGCCCCCGGCTTGGGCGTACAAGGGCAGCGGATACCCTGGAGGCGGCTGTTCGCACCAGGGCCTCGTCACGACCGCCCTCACGACAATGTCTTGGCGGTGGACTAGCCTCTTCTTCGGTGGAAGCGGCCCTGGCTCATCGCTGGGAGCCTTTCCCTTCTCCTCGGCGGAGAATCTTCGGATCGGCGCCATTGGAATTGCTACTAGCGGTGGAGCAGAGGAGGAAAATCAAGCGGAATGGGAAGAGATGGGCGACGAGGGCTCTGCCCTCCTCCCCATATATAGCAAGAGAAGGTCAACCAGCGCCCCTCACGATCACAGGTAATGATGGTTTTCCCTTGCATGTCGCAGGGGCTTGTCAATTCGGGCAGTTGCCGAGGCAGCGTGGGGAAGCGGACACGCCCACGTCCAATCAACCGCCACGCGTCGACCAAGGCTGCAGGCTATTGGGGCCCGCGGCGCTCCGCGCTTGCCCTTTGGCTTCGCCTCGAAGCCAAGCCTGAGCGAGCCTTGGGCCCGGGGGCTACTGTCGGCGTTCTGGGAACGGGGGTCCCTAGACTTGCCTGCCCGCGGCCCACGGCGTGGCTCCGCAAGTGGGCCCGTATGGCCCATCTTCACCAACAAGCATTCAAGACCCTCGTGAGGGGCCAAGCCTCACGAGGCGGACGACACAAGACCTCCTCAGGAGCGGCCTCACCAGGTTGGCTCGTGAGGGGCGGAGAGATCAAGGCAGGGCAAACCTCGCGAGGTTCTCGTGACGTGAGCCATGACGACCGAGACCAGGTGGGCGCCAGCATGCACAGTGTCCTTTTTTACTCTTTGGTGCTAAGGGGGCAAGTGCAGGCATGGAGTACCGAGGCATCAAGCAAAGGTTTCCATATCAGTGCAACGAGACCAAGACCAGCAGGACGACAAGACGGAGGTCACCATGGAGCCCAAGGCGGCGTCACCACCAGAGCCTTTGGCAGGTGAAGACTACTTTTGTCAGGATAGCTTGTACTAGTTGTCTCCCTTCAAACTGGCCGTTGTGGAATCCCTTCCCGCTCAATATTTGGGGAGAGGACCAAGGCCTCTATAAATAGGACTAGCCACCATAGTAGGAGGCAACAGAACTGAGCTTGAACCAAGCCTCAGGCATCTGATCTTGAGCCAATCCTTAGCCACGTACCGAGCACAAGAACACCTCAGCCTCAGGAGGCTGTTCTTCCCCTTGTAACTGTTCATCCTCAGCTCGAGAGGCAATCCACCACCACCACACTGGGTAGGTATTACACCAAAACGTTGGCCCGGACCAGTATAAATCTTGTGTTCTTTGTGTTGCGACTTCGTCGAGTTAGTCCTTGAGATCTTAGCAAAGCTAGGACGCGGATCGGTAGGGGGAGAACTTCGCGCACCCCAGTGTTCGAACCTTTAGGGTTTTGCCGGAACCCGAGATCCGACACATGATTTCATATCTTTGTAATTATCTTTTAACTATCGGTTTGGTTTGGCCACCTAGATTGGTTTTTCTTGCAATGGGAGAAGTGCTTAGCTTTGGGTTCAATCTTGCGGTGTCCTTTCCCAGTGACAGTAGGGGCAGCAAGGCACGTGTTGTATTGTTTCCATCATGGATAAAAAGATGGGGTTTTGATCATATTGCTTGAGTTAATTCATCTACATCATGTCATCTTACTTAATGCGTTACTCCGTTATTTATGAACTTAATACTTTAGATGCATGCTGGATAGCGGTTGATGTGTAGAGTAATACTAGTAGATGCAGAATCTTTTCGGTCTACTTGACACAGACGTGATGCCTATATTCATGATCATTGCCTTAGATATCGTCATAATTTTGTGCTTTTCTATCAATTGCTCAACAGTAATTCGTTCACCCACCGTATTATTTGCTATCTTGAGAGAAGCCTCTAGTCAAACCTACGACCCCCGGGTCTATTTTCCATGATATAAGTTTCCGATCTAGTATTTTGCAATCTTTTACTTTCCGATCTATAAACCAAAAATACCGAAAATATTTACTTTACTATTATCTATCTATCATATCTCACTATTGCAAGTAACCATGAAGGGATTGACAACCCCATTATCGCGTTGGGTGCAAGTTGTTTGATTGTTTGTGCAGGTATTAGGTGATTTGTGCATTGTCTCCTACTGGATTGATACCTTGGTTCTCAAACTGAGGGAAATGCTTATCTCTACTTTGCTGCATCACCCTTTCCTCTTCAAGGGAAAAACCAACGCAAGCTCAAGAAGTAGCAGGTACTCACCAACTACTGCCCTTTGGAACTCAAGCCGAACGTGCGGTCGTGGCTGATGCACTTGCCGGAGAACTCCATCTTGACCTGGGTTGACCCATGCAATGAGTTTGTTGGTGCCTTCATGGGCGGCCATCAAGAACCACGGCGGCCCAGCGATTTGCAGCTCCTCCCATAAAAGGAAGGAGACAGTTTGCGTAAGTACATGGAGATATTTAGCCGGGTGCACAAGAACATCCCAGATATCCACCCGGCAGCTGTGACTGCCGCATTCCAGTCCAACGTACGCAACCGCAGGATACGTTCCAAGATGAATGTCCGGTTGCCCAAGACTATGAATGAGCTTTACATCTTGGCAGATAAGTGTGCCCGTACAGAGGAGGGGAGGCAACTCCCCGGAGAATAAGATAGCATCGACGTTGACTTAGAAGATGACGACGAAGCTGCCAACCAGAAGAAGAAGAACAAGAAACGCAACAAGAAGCGCAAGGAGAAGGCAGTGCTAGCTGTCGAGGGATCTAGCACTCCAAGTACCAGCAAGAAGGCCAAGATCAAAGCCCCCGGCAAGGAAATTGTCGCGTGCACTAGCTGCCGGGAAGCTGTGGTGGCCAAGAAGGCTAGGAAGGCTGACGGACCGTACTACAAGACCCATCGGACCAAGGGCCATGATTTTCAAGAGTGTCATCAAGTTGAGAAACTCGTCAAGAAGCAGAAAGTTGAGTACGAGAAGCATGAAAAGGAGAGAGACCAAGATGGCGTTGGCGGGAAGGGCCGAGGCGGTAGAGGAGGCCGCCCCGGCAAGGTCCCTCAGCATCAAGGGAAGCCCGCTAGAGGCCATGAGAAGAAGGAATGTGATGATGATAGCGATGAAGCGGATGAAGAGGAAACCAGCGAGCAAGAGTTTTAGAAAGCCACTGACGCCGTGTGCATTGACGGGGGCACATCCTTGCACTCCTCTCACCGCCAGCTCAAGCAATGGGCACGCGAAGTCAATGTTGTAGAGCTCGCGGCAGATTCCCAGAGACCCCTCAGGTGGTATTGCACGCCCATCATCTTTGACGAACAGGATCACCCTGACCGCACCACCACGGTGGGGTGTTTTCCATTATTGGTTTCGCCAATGATCCGCAACCTTAAGGTCACGAAGATGCTGGTTGATGGCGGGGCCGGGTTGAATCTGATTTATCCCAAGGTAATCAGCAAGCTGTAGATATCAGATGAAGAGCTCGAGGTTATTGGCATGTTCCAAGGGATCAACCACGGCAGGAGACATCCAAAGGGGAAGATCACACTACCGATGACATTTGGAGGAGAATTGAACTATCGGACCGAGAAGATTGTGTTCAACATGGTCGAGCTTCCGTTACCTTACAATGGGATACTTGGACGACCTACCCAGGTGAAATTCATGGCGGCATCCCCCTATGCATACAACACCCTGAAGATGCCAGGACCAATGGGCGTCATTTCTATCCCATCTGTCAGAGAAAATATACAGGGGTATGCATTTTCCCCTGACTCGTGCACAGACAAGCCAAGATGTACAAGGAATCAAGAGATTCGAAGGACCAACAGGTAGATCAGAGGGACCAAGACCCAGCCAGAGAAACAAGATATTGCCAAGAGAAAGGCCTCCTTTACCGTGCAGGCGAGCCCGGCAAGGGGCGAGGCCACTCCCAGAAGCAGGCGACCAAAGCACCCCGGCAGCGCCTGCCGGGGCTCGCGGAGGCAAAAACACCTCACCAACTATTCCACCACGACCCACGTCATCGATCAGTGCGGTGTCAAGCCGCAGAGTGACTAAGTGGCAGCCATTCGCCACATGGCTGCCTCTCCCTATAGGAAAAACCTGCAGACGACACCCATCCTGCAACGTGTCAAGCAAGCAGGCATGGAGCTGGCAAAATAGCCCGGGAAGCCTTGCCGGGCAACCAATGATGTGAAAATAAATGGTGTATTTAATGCACCCTATCAGCCCACAGAGTTAGGTATGATAGCACCGTTGCTATCTTATTAATGTGTAATGACTACTTTGCCATTGTGGTGACCCCTTGATTTATAAAAGGAGTATGACGCCCCCGATTCGACCGTACACTAATCATACACGCAAATGTGTACGATCAAGATCAGGGACTCACGGGAAGATATCACAACACAACTCTAGACACAAATTCAAATAATACAAGCTTCATACTACAAGCCAGGGGCCTCGAGGGCTCGAATACAAAAGCTCGATACATAAGCGAGTCAGCGGAAGCAACAATATCTGAGTACAGACATAAGTTAAACAAGTTTTTCCTTAAGAAGGATAGCACAAACATGAACGATCGAAGAGGCAAGGCCTCCTGCCTGGGACCTCCTAACTACTCCTGGTCGTCGGCGGGCTCCACGTAGTAGTAGGCACCCTCGGGGTGGTAGTAGTAGTCGACTGGGGTGGCATCTGGCTCCTAGGATCTACCATCTGGTTGCAACAACCAGAAAGAAGAAAGAAGGGGGAAAAGGGGGAGCAAAGCAACCGTGAGTACTCCTCCAAAGTACTCGCAAGCATCAGATCTAAACTAAGTATGCATTGGTATCAAATGGAAGGGTTGTATCTGTGGACCGAACTGCAGAATGCCTGAATAAAGGGGAAGGCCTAGCCTATCGAAGACTAGCATCTTCAAGAAACTCCAAGCATCTTGCTGCATGTAGAAGAGTAAAGAATAGCATATTAGTTAACAAGCATGTTGTAGCATTAATGCCCAGAGATACTTCATCAACTCCTTGCGAGAAAGCAATCCCAGAGCCAACATATCCATCACATATCAAGTATCCATTTCTAGTTGTATAAGATCAGGATATAAGTCTGAATGTCCGTTACCGAGGACACAGCTATTAATAGATAATCTTCCCTACATGGGTGCACCATGTAGTCCAACACGCTTGATTACTCTGGCCGGACACACTTTTCTGGGTCAATGCCTGGCCTCGTAAGATCAACACGTCGTAGCCCTACCTAGGCTCGGCAGAGAGATCCCCGCCGGTCTACATCCTAAGCACTCCGGGTGCGGGCCCATCGCCTGCTGCACCCGGGTTGTTATGAAAGAGGCGGACCAGGCTCCACCACTATGGGATGGTGCCGGCCCAGCCGTGTCGCGATGCTGAACTGGACGTCTGACAAAGCTTTGGCTGATACTGTGACGCCGAGGCCCATAACTATTCTCGCGTGGTGGTTAGTGCATTATTAAAATAAGTGATGGCTGTCGGGACAAGTCCGGAGTTATCACCCCTCCTGGGTGATACCGCTAAACAGCCAGCCGCCACCGTCACATCGCACAGGTGCTCTCCGGGCCCGTCCGGCTTTCACAACGGTCTCAAGTAAAGTCAAGGTAACCGTGCGTCCAGCCATCAAGGGGAAAACCCAGGAATCATCCTCAGTGAATTCCACTCAATGTAATCATCAAGGTGAACATAAGAGGAACCACCCTCGAGGTTCACACTTGAGGTGTTGCACGACAGAGCCGTATCGGGAATGGTGAAGGAGGAACCACCCTCGTTGACCACGACCAAATATCTACACTACAGAGATCTCATCAGAAGTGATGTATGAGGTTCCACCCTTGGCACTCAATGGTAACTCTACAGAGTCGAGCAACAAAAAGGGGTGTGATGTGATGTGAAGTGTGATCACTATCCAACCTATACTAAGCAGTTTAGGATAAGCAGGTAGGTAACAATAAGCAGGTTACAAAAGCAGGCTATGCGAGCAACAAATTCAATAGCAAAATATAATGCAAGCATGAGAGAATGGAATGGGCAATATCGGGATGATCAAAGGGGGGGCTTGCCTGGTTGCTCAGACGAGGAGGGGTCGTCGGTGAGTTAGTCGATCGCAGCGGCATTGGCAGCTGTCACGGGGTCTACCAAAGAGAAGAGGGGGAAGAAACAGTAAATATATAGCAAGCAAGTGCATAACAGGACAACAGGCAGAGCTAGACATGTTCTAACGCGGTGCTACACGATACCGGCGAAGGGTGATAACATCCGGAACGTTTTCCCGGAGTTAGGTATTTTCGGACAGATGAACTGGAGGGGAAAAGTTCGATGTTCGCTATGCTAGGGGCATGTGACAGATGAACGAAGAGCATATTCTGATTCGCCTCGTCATTCTGAGCAACTTTCATGTAGAAAATTTTTTCATCGGAGTTACGGATTATTTTCTACGAGTTTTCAAAGATTTAAACAATATTCTAAAAATCCCTGAAATTTTGCGAACGTGTGAGAATTCCTCAGTTTTAAACATCTTTTAGTTGTTTTCAAAAGGCTACAACTTTAGATCTGTACCTCCTATGATTTTGTGCCTTATATCAATTTTTAGCATTTTTCTGTGGTCTACTTGTTAGTATCACTTTCACCCATATTAGGGTTCATTTGCTTGATCATCAACCGCTCTAAAGTATCTATGAAAATAAATCTGTTTTCAGTTTTTCTATTAACAGAACATTGGACTTTGTGATTTTCGTAGGAATTAATCCATGCATCAAAAGGATTTGGTCCAGTGGGATAAAATGAAAATTTTCAAGTGTATTTTTTGCCCAAATTATTTTTATCCACATAAGAACTTGTTTTGTGAATGTTTATTGGCTGTCAAAGGGGCTACTCAATGTGAATTTGCCGAAGCTAGCTGCAGCTACAGTAACTGAATGTTACTGTAGCTAGTAGTCGGTAGGAGCGGCAGCAGAAGGTAGACAGCAGTAGCACGCACGCACACACAGGGGCGCCGACGGCTGAAGCTGGCAGCGCCAGCAGCACAGACGCGGGCGCGCACGCATGCACGGGCTGGTCGCTGGGTGTCGCGCGACCGATGAGGAACGGGCAAGCGCGGAACGGTGATGGGTGCCTGCGCGGCCGAGCGCAGCGGCGGCGGAGCAGCGTAGCAGCATGCGGAGATGCAGCAAGCTGGGGGAAGCAGTGCCGGGCACGATAGTGCGGGCGCATGGTGCGCGCGGCGCAGGCAGTGGCTCCGCGGGGGCGGTGGCAAGCGGCAGTGGCAGCATCAGGCGTGGACGAGCGGGCGATGGGCTCGCGGGGTGGCTGGGAAAGCCGCGGGCGAGGCTAACTGGTGCCGCGGCGCAGACAGAATCGATTGCAAGAGCCGTGGACGCGCACGAGCAGTACGAGATTGAGGCACGAGCGCGGGAGTAGAGCGATGGCAGCAGGGGCTGCGGGCAACAGCAATTTGTAGCGACGCAGAGGAGCAGCTAGCAGCATGCACGCATGTACGCGTACCCGTAAGCAAGAGCTCGGACGAGCTCGGGGACGGCGGCCTGCGGCGGAAGAACGGGAGGGGAGAGGAGGTACTGGCCCCGCTTCTAGCCCGCTCCGCCCCTAGCCCGTGCGCTTCGCGCTTACCGCCGGCGGCCACTCCGGCCCCGGCGTCCACTCTCACGCGCCCGCTCTGACGCCCCCTGCCGGCGCCCTCCATGGCCTCCCCCTCCCCCTCCGCTAGGCTGGGACGGACCTGCGAGCTCCGCTGACGCGACGACAGCCCAACGGGCTCGCCGTGCTCGCCCCGCCCATCTTTCGCCCAGGTCCTATAGCCTCGCCTCCGTCGCCCTCACCACCGGCCGCCCGTCCGTGCCCGCGCTCCGAGATCCACCGCGTGCTTCCGGTGGAGGAGCCTGTGGCGTCGTCAGCCGGCGATGGTTGGATCACCGTCCGTGGTCGTAACCACCGCTCGCCTCTGCGGCCGCTTCGTGATCCGGCCGCGCTTCGTCGCCCCCCGCGCCGCAACCTCCCCCGGGATTCCCACCACCGAGACCCTGCCTCCCTGCGGGCCGCTGAGTGCCCCCGCTGCCTCAGCCCCTGCACGGACCATCGCTGCAGTGAGTGCCGTCGGGACGTCCGCTGCCAGCGTTGTCGCCACTACAGCCACATAGCCCGGTTTTGCACCTCCCCCCCCCCCCCTCCGCCTCTCCGCCGCCCAAGTGGCCTCGCCCCTGCTCCCCCAGTTCGTCGGAGGCGAGCGTGGCGCGAGCGTGGCCGGACCCTGCGTCCCCGCGTTTTCCGGGGCCAGGTCCGTGTCGTCCTCGCCCGTGGCCTCGGAGGATTCCCCCTGCTGGTCGTGTCGTCCTTGCCTGCGGCCTCGGCGGGCTCCTCTCTGCCGGCCATGTCGTCCCCTCCTGCATCCGCGCCGGCCACAGCATCCTTCCCGCCCCCGGCCAGGTCTGTCTTCTCGTCTGGGGCCGCCATTCCCCTGTCTGGCCATCCCTCCTTACGCCCGGCCGTGGTGGTCTGCTACCTTCCGTGGTCTGCGGAGTTGGAGGAGGTGGAGACGGCGCTGGGCTCGACGCTCATCGGCACCCTCGCTGGCAGCCGCGTGGGCATCTCCGCGGACGAGGTTGCCGATGCCCTGCAAGCGCGTTTCAAGCTCCGCCGTGGCAAGTTCTCGGTGCACCTCCACCATCCCGATGACTTCTTGATACGCTTCCGTTCCATGGCGGATCGAGCCCGTGTCGCGGCCGGCTGCCTCCGCTCGCAGTGCTTCTGGCTGGTTTTCAGCCCCTGGAGCAGCCTCGCCGACGGGGAGCCCGTCTCTGCAAGGTTCCGTGTGCATATTGTGATGCATGGTATCCCTGACCACGCCTGGTGCCGTTCCTCTGCTCTCACCCTTCTCGCTCCTTTCTGCCTCATCGACGAGATCGCGTCGGAGACGCGCTCGGGGCTGGACATGTCAGTGTTCCGCCTCACCGCCTGGACGGCCAACCCGGACGCCATACCGTGCTCATCCGAGCTGCCGCTGCCGGAGCGGGACGGCGTGCCGTTAGATGCCGACCCGGACCGCGTGTCCCGCTTCGCGCGCCTGCTGCTCCATTTTCCGGTGTCCATCCATGTCGAGAAGACCGAGGACTACCGCTTTCCTGGCCCGCCACTACGGCCCGCTTTCGGCGCGGATTCTGATCCTGACCATGCTTTGTAGCGACCCAACCTCAGACAGTCAAGTCTTTGTTCTTAAGTGTCATCCCTGGATCGGTATGCTGACACACAAAGTACTCGAGGATTTATAACAGAGGTAAATCACATGTATAAAGTAACGTAAATACTATTACCTCAACCCAAATAGCGGAAGTAACAAGGTTGTGGATTCCCATCAACACCAACGGAAAAGTTGAGTGTAGAAATCATAACCCTAACGTATCACTTACTCGTCATAAGATATCCTGCAACATGAGACGTTGCAGCCACAAAGGGTTAGTACATTGAATGTACTGGCAAATTCACACCATAGGATAATGATGAATAATAACTGTCACTACATGCATATTTGGCTGGTGGAAAGCTCTATGGTTATAGTTTTTGCGAAAAGCCAATTTTTCCCTACTACAAAGGAATATATTTTGTTTAACTACAAAGTTGGTTGATAAAATATTGAGAAGGTAAACCCCCTCTCAACCCCAATTAAAAGTAATAATTAACCCAACAAATTAATTTAAGTAATATGATGAGGTACTTAAGATACTCCAAGTACTAGATACTCAAGATTGTCCATAAACGGGGACACGGCTAACCATGATTAGATTGTACACTCTGCAGAGGTTTGTGCACTTTTCCCCACAAGACTCGATCGCCTCCGTTGATTTCTCGCATTGCATGGTGTTTGAGAAACGGGTGACCGAGACATAGTCTTTCAGAAACATTAACTCTCTACTCCGGGTAGACCATACCAGACCTACAAAACCCACTACGTGCTGATCTACCTCTTCAAGAGCTTCACGTAACTTACTCAACTATGCTAGAGCCCATAATAGCTTTTGGCTGCACACGAAAGTTTCTAGCATGAAAATATCTCAGTTCCCTTTGAGCCTGGGTGGCGAACCATAGGATGATCACACGGTGTATCCCCGGGATCTCCTAGGACAACACTGGTATATCCCCAGGTGTCCGGGCAAGTCCACTGGTATATCCCCAGGGTGACCCTACCAATCCACCCAGATGTGTATTAAAGTTGCCACATTAAGTTGAACCATTAAGTAAACAATCTCACATCTGTCATGGAATACACTCAAACCCAATCCACGTCTACGAGCATAGCATGGCAATATAAGCATAACGTAGAAGTAACTCCCAAGGTTTGAATGCAGGACAATAGGTTCCTACCTCATCAACTACTTCCTAATACCCACATGTTATCAAACCTACTCATGCAATGTTTGAGGGCGAAACTAATGCATAAAAACTGGGTATGAAAGGGATATGATCAAAGTGTGAACTTGCCTGTACTGTTGATGAAGATGATTCGCACTCAAAACTCTTGATAGGTCTACTCACTCCGGTCAATCTATCGTAAGCAATCAATAGTAACCACACATAAGCAATCACTCAAAAGATCAGAAAGAACGAAGAAGACGATTCGAAAAACTTTGAAAACAAACAAATAACTCTTGCAACATAAAACAGTTTCTAACAGTACCAAAATTAGGTGGATTTGGCCTTATCAGAAAGTTTAGGTCAAGAGCTTCGATTTGCAAAAAGATCAACTCAAACGGAGTTATAAAACTCAAGTTACGATCAAACAAAGTTCAAATTCAAATCTGGTCTTATTCAAATTTTAAAATTTCAAAAACATGTTTGAGTTAGATTACTGGATAGACGAGATCGTAACGAAGAAGTGTGCGTTGGTTTCATCTAATTTGGATGAACGAGTAAAAAGTTATGGCTATTTGAAAAATCAAGGCCAAGCTGTTTTACGGAAGGAAAAAATAGATATGGCTAAAAGAATTTTAGGTCATACGGAGACAAATTAGTAATCTAATTATTGTATCATACTAGTCTAGAAAAAAATAAACTATGGACGTATAAAAAAGAAAAAAAACGAAGAAAGATACCTTTATAAGGCAAAGAAAAGACAACTTCGGAGAGAGAGACAATTTCCAGAAGTCGCGCCGGAGAGGAGAAAAAATATTTTTAGCTAGTCAAACCAAAATATTGATTTAATCCACAATGAATAATTTTTGAAGGCTCTATGGGTCTATATTTATAGTTGGAAAAGAGGTTTAGGGATTAATGGCTAGGCAATGTGGGACTAAACGTAGACGAACAAATAAAATAAACGGGGAACCGCATGGGCTAAAAGCACCACGGGTCGGCTGCGCGCGCACGTACACGGTGCTGCAGTTTTTTTTAAATTGAAAAAAAACTAAGGAGAAAAAAAATGGGGAAGCATTATGGCCGGCTGGACCTGGCCCACTTAGGAGAGAAAAAAAACAGTGGGGCGCCAGAAGCTACTATACTGCGCATGTAGGCGATAAATAAATATGGGCCGCACGTACAGTTTTTTTAAATAGAAACAGAAGGAAAACCGGATAAATAAAATAAATTAAAATTTTATATAGGCATATTATATTTCAAAATTTTCAGAAAAAGATTTCCTACATGCTGGACATTTTTCTAGAGTCAAATAAAATACACACAAATTCAAATAAAACAAAGAGTGCTTCTGCTCTAGTAAAATCCAGTAAAAATCATTTTAAAAGTACCAAAATTAATTCAAATTTACTTCTCTCCAATTTTCTGATGTAGGGAATCATGTTACCCTATTTTCCATATATTTTATTTTTGGAGAAAAATAATTTGAATAAAACTCAAATAACTCCAAATTGAAAATAAATTCAAAAGAACTTTGAATTTAATTCTTTGAAACTCCCAACTCATATTTCATATGTTTTGAAGAAGTTATTTTATCTTCGCTCATGAAAATCATCGAGTTGCATAAAGTTCCTGGGTTGGAAATATTTTCCAAATGAAATTCAAATATTTTCAACACCCCTTGTCATTTAAATAAATGGAAGAAGTCATGTCATCTTCTCTCCAGGGTTTTGTGGTGAAAATAATTTGAATTCACGGAGATCACGAATGCAAAATGAAACTTGGGAAAGTCGTTTTATTCCCTCTCATTTAACTTTCAAAAAGTTTCGAATTTCACTCAGTTTCACACAATCAATCTAACAATCAATCAAATCTATCTATTTATTGTAACATTCCAAAATTTAGAATTTTGGGATGTTACAAACCTACCACCCTTAAAATGAATCTCGTCCTCGAGATTCGGAGAGGCTAGAAATAAATAGGTTAGGTTTAGGGTCTTCTCAAAAATCCATCGATCGTCTCCGGTGTTCTCGGGTGCTACCACCCTTAGAAGCATGGTTACGGTTCCATCAAAACTCATATACTCCATCATTATTGTTGACAGTGTCGGTCTTCCCAGATCTCAGGAAATTCCATCTCTGGGCTCCTCCGGTAGCGGCATAACCTTTTCCTCAATTCTTACATCCTTTCCTCTTGGTAAGGTTATTCGAGATTGGGTCTTCTTAGTGGCATGGTGCAGGCGCCAATACTAAACAACTATCGATATCTCATGGTGGTCAACAATTTATGGTTTCTCCTACAGGAAATGGGTCTGGTTGATCCTCACCGTATAACCTACAGTTGGCAAAAGCTGCCTTGTACAAGGGAAAAAAATTCTTATACCATTCTAAGGTTTAAACAGGGTTTTGATCGTCGTCTCTCTACTATAGGTAAGTCACTCAGATTTACCATCCCATATAGCAAGGCAAACAATAAGAGTAAGTCGGTATGGTGATCAATCCATCCCGCACCCAAATCATTACCTTGCACATGGTTTAGCGAATCTCGCATTCTAACACTCGGTTATCCTCACAAGCATTGCAGAATTTCTCTTGTCAACGAACCAAGTTCGGATAAATCCATTGATTCTGCAAGCCAAACAAACATCTATCGTTCCTTAACAACTCTCAGGTTTTGCTTAAACTCCTATAGAATCGTCGGTCGATAAAATCGTAAATTCTTCCAGGGTTTTTCCTTCAGCAAGAGTGTGCTTGCTTCTTGGCAGGTCCTGGGGCCTGTGGGTTATGGCCCATCTCATCACTTGTAGTCCTTGAACTTATCCTCGGGCTTCTGATCATTATTCCAACTTCCAACTTCCTAGTATTCTTAAATCCATCCAATTGTACTATCTTCCTTCCTTCTATTGGCACCAAACTAGGACATGATTACTCAGACTCATCATGGAATTTCCATTGATCCATATTTCCAACATCACACCTCCTTTATATCCAATAGTAATTCATCTCTTCATCCTCGTGGGATATCCCACCTACCGTGATAAAAACTTATACTTATGAAGTCCATACTCCACTTCGTGGAACATCATTATCCTTTCCAGGGTCAAGCGTCCTTACAGGGGAATATTGGCCATCTCTGCATGGCACTTCTTCAACTGGGAAATGTGAAACACATCATGAACTCCTGACAGTCCTTCGGGTGACTCCAACTTGTTGGCCACTTCTCCCATACGCTCCAAAACTCGGTATGGTCCTACAAATCTCGGGGCTAACTTTCCCTTAACTCCAAATCGTTTAAATCCTCGCAGAGGGGACACACGAAGACATGCTCTGTCTCCAATTTCATAGACTACCTCCTTGCATTTTGAGTGCATAACTCTTACGCCTAGGTGAGCTACCTTCAGTCTATCTCGAATCAACTTAACATTCTCTTCTGACCCCTTGATCACATTTGGTCCAAACAACTGACCGTCTCCAACTTCATCCCACATCAACGGTGTCTGGCTCCTTCTCCCATACAACGATTCACAAGGGCCATCTTCAAACTAGCTTGGTAACTGTTGTTGTATGAGGACTCAGTGTAAGGTAGATTATCATCCCTACTAGATCCATAATCTAGCGCACACGCTCTCAACATGTCCTCCAGAATCTGATTGACTCTCTCGATTTATCCATCTGTCTGCGGATGAAAGGTTGTACTGAACTCTAGCCTAGTACCCAAAGTCGGGTGCAGCTGATTCCAAAACTTTGAGGTAAACTGTGTTCCTCTATCTGATACGATGGTCCTCGGAACTCCATGCAGACATACGATCCGGGTCAAATATATCTTGGCCAACTTCTCACTTGTATAGGTTGTTTCACTGGGATAAAGTGGGCCACTTTGGTCAAGCCAATCAACTACTACCCCGATAGAATCATATCCCGATCAGCTTCTGGGACAATCCGGTAATGAAATCCATGCCAAGCTTATCCTGCTTCCATTCGGGTATCGGCATAGGCTGTAGTAATCTGACTGGCTTCTGATGCTCTGCCTTTACTCTCTGGCATACATCACCCATGACTACATACTCCGCAATATCCTTCTTCATACCAGTCCACCAGAAACGCTTCTTCAAATCCAAATACATCTTGGTGTTTCTGGCGAATCGAGTATGGTGAGTCATGAGCCTCTCAAGTATTAACTTCGATCTTTGCATTATTAGGCACATATACACGATCCTCGAACCATAAGGTGTCGTGCTCATCCTTACGAAAACCTTCGGCCTTTCCTTTGCTCGTCCTCTCTTTTAACTCAGCAATCTCTTTGTCGTCCTTCTAAGCTTCACGGATCTTTCCCAGCAATGTAGACTGAACTTCCATTGCTGCAACAAAACCTTTGGGAACAATCTCCAACCGAAGTTCCCTGAGATCCTCGGCTAACTCCTTTGATAATCCTCTGATTATGAGGGTATTTGTCCTTGTTTTCTTTATGGTTGTGTCCTATTCTCCACAAAGCTTGTATGCACAAGGTTTCTTCATATCCTTTCCATAAGGCCTCAATTTCTGGGACACTAGCCGAGATCTTTGGCAAATTCAACTTAAATTCTTTCCAAGTGGTTACTCCTTGCCATCCATTGATGGTTTGGTACATCCTCCACCAGGTAGCAGCACCTCTTTCAAAGAACGGAAGAGCATGCTGGGCCATATCCTTTCCGACTATAGGGTTATTCTTCATATGATCTTCCATCTTCTAAATCCATCGGTCTGTCTCCAAATGACTCATTGGTCCAGAAAATACAAGCTCATCTCCATCCATCCTCTAATGGGTCCATGGGTTTGGGGTGGGATAAGAGAGATCGAGAGGGATGCACACAATACAAACAAAAGTTTTGAAAAGGCAGATTTTATTTGTGGCTGTCGGAAAAACATCAAACAAATGACAGCTCACAAACGTCGCATCTAACGTAAGGGTATAAAAGGGGTTTGGTCTTCTAAAGGTCAATAAATCTTCAAAGTCATTAAACTCTTCGATTCTTGTTCATGTCTCCGATGGCTTCTTCTGATCATGCTTGTCCTACTCAAGTTCTTTTGCCAGTTCATCTCTGTTGACGCGAAGTCTCTAGTGACATCCTTTAATATTTCTGGAGTTGCATCCCAAACTTCTAGGTTTCATCAACCTCGACATGAACCATGAACCTACTGTCCTTTAGTTCCTGACAAATCTTCGGTACCTCGGGGTTTTGCTTCTCCAGCTTGGCTACTTCAGCTTCTGGTTCCTGAGTTCTTCACGAATTGCCTCCTTGTCAAATATGACTTCCTAAAGTCCATCTTAAAATCCTTGATGCAATACTCCAGATCCTGGCGATACACCAGCTAAGGTTAAAACTGCATCATTTTCTTGACATATGCTCCATGAGCCTTCTACCATCCAATCCTTCCATGCATATGCATGCTTAACTTAGCACGGTGACAATAGCATAAGCGGGCGATAACATCATGGATAGCGTGTTTCTGCTCTTGTCATTTCCATGAGCTATCATTCCACAGTTGATATCTCCTGCCTTAGGGTTTTCCTGACAAAACTTTGAGTTTCTAACTCTCCATGTTCCGGTCTTACTCCAGTACACCATGATCTCGGGTATTGATAACTTCCATAGTCTATCAAATTCGATAAGCGTAACCTTCCTAGGTCATAAAAATCTGGGAATTCTTGAGCCTTCAAAATCTCCTAGTCTTTGAGTCTTCAACAGTTGTAGTTTCCATTTACGGTAAAATCCTCTTCATTCCAAATGGTCTTAGTTGTCCGATATCTTATCTCCTTGGAGTGGTCTCATCGGTCAAATCTTCGAGTGGTCAAAAGGGAAAAGGGGTATGGTCTCACTAAAAGGGAATATTTGAATAAGCTCAGAAGAGAAGAGAGGTAAAAGATCTTTTTGAAAACTGAAGTTGTAGAGAGAAAATCTTTCCTATGGGCTTGTCAGTTTCTAGGGTCACGTCCTACAGTCAACATGTGCTCGATACCATCTTGTAGCGACCCGACCGAATGGATCAAGTCTCGTGCTTAAGTGTCATCCCCGGATCGACATCTTCGACACACACAAGACTCGAGGATTTATAACAGAGGTAAATCACATGTATAAAGTAACGTAAATACTATTAACTCAATCCAAATAGCGGAAGTAACAAGGTTGTGGATTCCCATCAACACCAACGGCAAAGTTGAGTGTAGAAATCGTAACTCTAACGTATCACTTACTCGTCATAAGATATCCTGCAACATGAGACGTTGCAGCCACAAAGGGTCAGTACATTGAATGTACTGGCAAATTCACACCATAGGATAATGATGAATAATAACTATCACTACATGCATATTTGGCTGGTGGAAAGCTCAATGGTTATAGTTTTTGCGAAAAGCCAATTTTTCCCTACTACAAAGGAATATATTTTATTTAACTACAAAGTTGGTTGATAAAATATTGAGAAGGTAAACCCCCTCTCAACCCCAATTAAAATTAATCATTAACCCAACAAATTAATTTAAGTAATATGATGAGATACTTAAGATACTCCAAGTACTAGATACTCAAGATTGTCCATAACCGGGACACGGCTAACCATGATTAGATTGTACACTCTGGAGAGGTTTGTGCACTTTTCCCCACAAGACTCGATCGCCTCCGTTGATTTCTCGCACTGCATGGTGTTTGAGAAACGGATGACCGAGACATAATCTTTCAAAAACATTAACTCTCTACTCCGGGTAGACCATACCAGACCTACAAAACCCACTACCTGCTGATCTACCTCTTCAAGAGCTTCACGTAACTTACTCAACTATGCTAGAGCCCATAATAGCTTGTGGCTGCACACGGAAGTTTCTAGCATGAAAATATCTCAGTTCCCTTTGAGCGTGGGTGGCGAACCATAGGATGATCACACGGTGTATCCCCGGGATCTCCTAGGACAACACTGGTATATCCCGTGTGTCCGGAAAGTCCATCGGTATATCCCCAGGGTGCCCCTACCAATCCACCCAGATGTGTATTAAAGTTGCCACCTTAAGTTGAACCATTAAGTAAACAATCTCACATCTGTCATGGAATACACTCAAACCCGACCCACGTCTATGAGCATAACATGGCAATATAAGCATAACATAGAAGTAACTCCCAAGGTTTGAATGCATGACAATAGGTTCCTACCTCATCAACTATTTCCCAATACCCACATGTTATCAAACCTACTCATGCAATGTTTGAGGGCGAAACTAATGCATAAAAACTGGGTATGAAAGGGATATGATCAAAGTGTGAACTTGCCTGTACTGTTGATGAAGATGATTCACACTCAAAACTCTTGATAGGTCTACTCACTCCGGTCAATCCATCGTAAGCAATCAATAGTAACCACACATAAGCAATCACTCAAAAGATCAGAAAGAACGAAGAAGACGATTTGAAAAACTTTGAAAACAAGCAAATATCTCTTGCAACATAAAACAGTTTCTAACAGTACCAAAATTAGGTGGATTTGACCTTATCAGAAAGTTTAGGTCAAGAGCTTCAATTTGCAAAAAGAATCAACTCAAACGGAGTTATAAAACTCAAGTTAAGATCAAACGAAGTTCAAATTCAAATCTGGTCTAATTCAAATTTTAAACTTTCAAAAACATGTTGAGTTAGATTACTGGATAGAGGAGATCGTAACGAAGAAATAGGCGTTGGTTTCATCTAATTTGGATGAAGGAGTAAAAAGTTATGGCTATTTGAAAAATCAAGGCCAAGCTGTTTTACGGAAGGAAAACAATAGATATGGCTAAAAGAATTTTAGGTCATACGGAGACAAATAGTAATCTAATTATTGTATCATACTAGTCTAGAAAAAAATAAACTATGGAGGTATAAAAGGGAAAAAAACGAAGAAAGATACCTTTATAAGGTAAAGAAAAGACAACTTCGGAGAGAGAGACAATTTCCGGAAGTCGCGCCGGAGAGGAGAAAAAATATTTTTAGCTAGTCAAACCAAAATATTGATTTAACCCGCAATGAATAATTTTTGAAGGCTATATGGGTTTATATTTATAGGTGAAAAAGAGGTTTAGGGATTAAAGGCTAGGCAATGTGGGACTAAACGTAGACAAACAAATAAAATAAACGGGGAACCGCATGGGCTAAAAGCACCACGGGCAAGCACTCACAAGACGCACGTGCAGTGCTGCAGTTTTTTTAAATTGAAAAAAAAACTATGTAGAGAAAAAATGGGAAGCAATATGGCGGCTGGACCTGACCCACTTAGAGAGAAAAAAAAAAAACAATGGGCGCTGTGAAGCTACTATCTGCGCATGTTGGCGATAAATAAATATGGGCATACGTACAGTTTTTTAAATAGAAACAGAAGGAAAACCGGATAAATAAAATAAATTAAAATTTTATATAGGCATATTATATTTCAAAATTTTCAGAAAAAGATTTCCTACATGCTGGACATTTTCTAGAGTCAAATAAAATACACACAAATTCAAATAAAACAACGAGTGCTTCGCTCTAGTAAAATCCAGTAAAATCATTTTAAAAATACCAAAATTAATTCAAATTTATTTCTCTCCAATTTTCTGATGTAGGGAATCATGTTACCCTATTTTCCATATATTTTATTTTTGGAGAAAAATAATTTGAATACAACTCAAATAACTCCAATTGAAAATAAATTCAAAATAACTTTGAATTTAATTCTTTGAAACTCCCAACTCATATTTCATATGTTTTGAAGAAGTCATTTTATCTTCGCTCGTGAAAATCATTGAGTTGCATAAAGTTCCTGGGTTGGAAATATTTTCCAAATGAAATTCAAATATTTTCAACACCCCTTGTCATTTAAATAAATGGAAGAAGTCATGTCATCTTCTCTCCAGGGTTTTGTGGTGAAAATAATTTGAATTCACGGAGATCACGAATGCAAAATGAAAGCTTGGGAAAGCCCTTTTATTCCCTCTTGTCGGTGTCAAAACCGGCGGATCTCGGCTAGGTGGTCCCGAACTATGCGTCTAGGCGGATGGTAACAGGAGACAAGGGACACGATGTTTTTACCCAGGTTCGGGCCCTCTCGATGGAGGTAATACCCTACTCCTGCTTGATTAATATTGATGATATGGGTAGTACAAGAGTAGATCTACCACGAGATCAAGGAGGCTAAAACCCTAGAAGCTAGCCTATGGTATGATTGTTGTTCGTCCTACGGACTAAAACCCTCCGGTTTATATAGACACCGAATAGGTTAGGGTTACACAGAGTCGGTTACAATGATAGGATATCTGCATATCCGTATCGCCAAGCTTGCCTTCCACGCCAAGGAAAGTCCCATCCGGACACGGGGCGAAGTCTTCAATCTTGTATCTTCATAGTCTAGGAGTCCCACCAAAGATGATAGTTCGCTATCCGGACACCCCTAGTCCAGACTACCTCAAGAGCCCTGAACCGAGGCTTCAATGACGACGAGTCCGGCGCACATATTGTCTTCGACATTGCAAGGCGGGTTCCTCCTCCAAATACTTCATAGAAGGTTTTGAACACAAGGATAGTGTCCGCTCGCAAAACAAGTTCCACATACCACCGTAGAGAGAATAATTTTGCAGAGATCTGCCGACGATTCATGGCGTGCCATCACACCACGGCCAAGCTTTTATACTGAATCGTTTTTACTGCCCCACCTCGGTAGCGTTTAGCGAGGCGGTTTCCTTGGCACGCCTTATCAAGCGGAGATCGTGCCCCTTATTCCGGGATTCCCATCAATACGGACGTGGGTAACCCAACCGTGCGTTCGCTGGCACGCCTCCTCTATCGGCGAGTCCTAATCGACCACGGGAGGGCTCTTGGTATTCAACCTCTTTATAATGAGACCAAGGCCCTCTTCTTTTTACACCCTCCATCGAGTTAGCCTCGCGTTTGAGTTCTAACACCCAAAGCTTCAGATTTAGGCGCTTGGACCTTCGACGATGTCGGCTCCGACCAGCTTGGCCGATGGATGTCTTCTTCCGTCACAGAAGAAGATGTGCTAAAGCTGCGAGACGCCAGGTATACAACCGGCGAGATTTCGCATAGGCTGCCTGCTCCAGGGCAGGTCATTCCCACTCCCGGGCCCGGCGAGAGCGTGGTGTTCGTGTCACACTTCCTTCGGGGTTTAGGCTTCCCGACGGATCCCTTTGTGCGGGGGCTCATGTTTTATTATGGGCTGGATTTCCATGACTTGAATCCGGAGTCCATCCTCCATATCTCGTCATTCATTGTCGTATGTGAGGTGTTCCTCCATATTACCCCTCACTTTGGATTGTGACTCAAGACCTTCAAGGTGGAGCCGAAGATGATCGAGGGGCAACAAGCAGAGTGCGGAGGGGAGGTCATAAGCAAGTGTGTTATTGCTCCGTGGCCCGAGGGCTCTTTTCAAGAGGATCTTGGTTTGTGGCAACGAGAGTGGTTTTATATCACCGCTCCCAGGGGCACCAAATGGGTGGCGCTTCCCGCCTTCCGCTCAGTCCACCACAGTGGTGGCGTCATGGGTTAACAAGGGGTCTCTCTGGGGCCGCCCAGGGCGTTCCTCTCTTGCAGGGCCGATTCGAGACCTCCAAGAAAGAGAGATCAATCTGGTCGCGATGGCGCAGGTTATGTTGATTGGCGCTTCGCCTGCAAGCGTCGCCTCCGTCTGTGGGAATTCAATCCGGAGGGACCACGAGCTCTCCATCATTTTATGGGTACGACACCCATGGAGATGCATAAACTGTTCTTCGGATTACAAGAGAAGTGTCTGGACCTGACTGAGGACGCAGGACTAAGCTGCAATCGCCCAGATACTCAAGTAAGTAGTCCTGTAACCGAACATGCTGTTCATTCATTTATCATATATATGCCCTTTAAAGGAGCCGTTTCTTGAACAGGAGTGAATAGCCAAGGCAAAGTTAATAAGGTGTCCGGCTCCCCTCCCAGAGACCACGCCGGATCCCATGCTGACCAAGATGTTGAAGGCCGCGCCTTTTAAAGAAGGCGAAGGGGTGAGCAGGGAAGCAACTGCCTCCACGAAGGAGGCTTCCAAGGAAGGAGGGATAAAAAATCCCACCCTCCAAGGGGAGAAGAGGACCGCTTCGAAAGATCCGGAGGTCAAGGCCTCAAAGAGGGGAAAGAAATCTGCGTCAGAGAGTCCGGCGCTGGGAAGTAACCCAGCCGCACTATTTCCCCAAGGGGATCAGCCCTCCAGCGAGTCGTAAGTAAGAAAGAAGGGGTCTTGTAATAAGGGACATCCCTATATCTATTTCTGAAGATAACCGAAATTATACCTTGTAGTTCGGATCTCATCCCTTCTCAGCAGAGCTCGTCTTCGTGGGATCTTCTTCCGGAGATGATGGAGAGCGAAACGCCTTCACCTGTCGCACCTTCATGCGAGGTGGACGACCCTGAGGTGTCGTCGCGGAGGGTTTCCCCGAGTCCGGCGGGGCCGGAAGGTCCGGCGCCAACTGGCGTGCGGTCGGAGGAGCTGAAGGATCTGCTTGGGTGAGGGGCTATCTCAGAAGATCACCGTGCGCTAATGGGTACGGTGATTGAAAGAATTGCATCCGCGGAGAGCGGATTGCATGAAGCCGTCAGAAGCTTACTGACGGGGTTCGAGGTACGCAAAAATGGTGTACCTTCTGACAGTTATGCATATAGAATGCACCCGGTATAGATAGTAGCCCCTGAGACTCGGTATGTTGTCAAAATTGACAGCGTGCCGAGGATCAAAATCTCAGTTATACATCGCCGCTCCTAAATAGGTGGCGGGGCGTCCGGTGGCCAACGGACTGATGAATATGCCGAACTAAAGCGGCAACTTGACGAGGCGGATGCGGACATCGCGTTGGTCAATAAACGGTTTGATGAGTCACAAGGTATGCGACTTCTACGCGGACACCTGGTAAGGGAGCTTGACGCCCATGCCTTACTACTTGTATGCTTAATGCAGATGATGCCGCTGCTGTGGAGGAGCTGCGGGCGGAACTCACCCGAGCGAAAGAGCAAGCCAGAAATAGTAATGCGACCGCTTTAAGGGCGGCCGAAGAGCTAAAAGCCGAACGGGCTGCTCACTGCCGAAGCAAAGAGGAAATGGCCGATATGGCTAGAAAGTTGAAGAATACTACCGACCGCTGCGAGGTTCTTGAAAAAGAACGTCAATCGGAGCAAGAGGACCTGAAAAAGAGCTGACAAGGAGGAGCTGAGTCAAGCCGGGGCTATTGCGGCTGGAAAACCGTTTCTGCTGCGGAGGAAATATACGGATCCAAAGTATGCTCAGTTGGACAAGTTGTGGAGTTCGGATGATGCTTATCTGGACTTAGCAGCGAGCGCTGCGGACGCGAGTGAGCACTTCCGAGGCCAGAAGGGGCGCAGAAGGGAAGAGCTATATTGGTCGCAATTCCATAGTCCGGAGCGTCCTCTTCCGTTGACCGATCGGTTAGCCGAATGGGCCGAGCTGAATCGATTATCCGGACTTGCCATGAAGCATGTCATGACTCATTTGTGGCCAGGCGGACCCCAGCCGAAGAGTTATTTTGGCTTACTGCAGCAGTTCCTTGGTGCGGTACCGCGTATCGACGCAATGAAGCGGTCGGCGTGTATTGAGGGAGCACGGATTGCTCTTGCCCGTGTCAAGACATACTGGGTAGAAATGAAGGCCACCGACGTTGCATCCCAAGATTCGGACAAAAGCCGAGTACCTGCCGAGCACTATTTTGAGGAAGTCCTGCAGGGCGCTCGTTTTATAGAGACGCAGTGCTCGAAGGATATTATGTTTAAATTATATGTATGATTTGTGAAAACAATGTTTCAATATAATGGAAGAGCTTTTTATACTTGTGCGTTCAAGTAATAAACTACTCCCTTTGCGGCCGTTGATGTATATGTATATATAACCTGAAAGATGGCAGTCTTCGGCTTCAGCCCCCACGCACATAGTTCGGGGGTGTTTACAAAGAAGGCGCTTTTTCACACTTAATCCAACGTCTTGGTCCTGTGAAGGAGGTGATAGCGTAGCAAACTAGGCAACCGGACTATAATGCTTTATCACTTTCACTTAGCCATAGGAGTTCGAGGTGGGGCTACTATATAGCCCTCGGGGCACCGCACTCTCCCGAATTAAAAGTGCGTGTGCTGCTGACGAAAAATGGTCCTTCGTTAATGCGGAGGAATTCTAAACATTCGGTGAGTCATCGAGTGGTTGACCAGTCTCGCTATATCATGACGGTCAGTTTTGGCTTTCTCTGCTGAGGTGCTTGCCCGGCGAACTGGGCACAATCGCAGAGTTCTCCGGTGTCGCGTTAGCCGATAGAACGGAACATAAGGCAGCAAAACACGGAGCGGGCAAACCCAACATTTGACCAAGGACATGATTCGAGCTGATGCATATAAGGCCTAACTCGAGACGCGAACACTCCCTAAGGTATTCGATCATTTATAAAGCGGGCGTAACAATGCCCTTGGTAATAAGCCCCGGTGTCCAGTGCGTGAAAATTCGACGCGCCGATGCCAAAACGCCACCTCCTCCTCGGTTATAACTAGAAACCAGGGATGTGTATCAACAAGAGACAGTAAAAAAGGTTTACGCAGGGTCTTAATCTGAAAAGAATCCTTGCAACGGGTCCCTACTGCACGTCTGCGCCCGTGTCTCCGTTGTGCCGTTTCCTAGACGGGTGTAGCACGTTGTTCATCTGTAAAAAAGAGGAACTTAGTTGAAAAGAAAAAAAAGATCGTGCGAAAAATGTACTTTATATTAAATAAACAGAGTACGATTCGAAAAGTGAATAAATTTGAGCTTTATTGTCTCTTGTTGTACATGCGTGCAGCCCCTTGTACGGGGGCATGCCGCTAGTACGCGCCGAACTCGTCGAGCCGTGTCCGGGGTTCAAATTACCTATTCAGGTGCTTTGGTTAGCAGAGCTGGATTGGTGTGGGGCTGTCAAGGCAGCCTTGCATTCTTCCGTGCTCGAGTAACACTTAATACTCCCTTTTAATGAGATGATGCCGCGTGGACCGGGCATTTTAAGTGTAAGAGATGCATAATGCGATATTGCGTTAAAGCGGCGAAGCTTCACGCCCAAAGAGTGCTTGATAGCTACTTTGAATGGGGCTATGTGGTAGGTTAACTTTTGGCGGAAGTTGTCGGATGAGCCGAACACAACTTCTAGCGATGAGGGAGCCCCTACAATGGGCATACAGCCTGTTATTACCCCTTTGAAGGAGGTGTTGCTATGGCGAATTTTGGTTGGTTTATCCCAATCTCATGGATTGTGTCCGATATATCGTTTATGTCACGCCACCATCCATGAGGAATTGTGCAAATTGGAATCCGTCGATTATAGGATCCAATATCAAGGCAGTCCATCCTGCGTTCCGGATACTTTCGGAGTAGTCCTGATGGTCGAAGGTGATTGGTTTTGACAACCAGTGTTGGTACTCCGCTAGGGTAGTATGTGCGGCGCGCATCTTAATGGGCGCCGCTCTGTTTTTAAAGTGAGTTTACTGTTTTAACCTCTTGTGTGAAATTCTTTTGTTTTCCGGTGCTCTGCTTTTGGGGTTCGTCATCATCCTCACTTGGTGTGTCGAGCCCCTTGTGTTCGGCGTTGAGTCTGCCGGACTGCTTGAAGACCCAACAATCTCTGTGGGTATGGTTTGCAGGCTTCCCGGGAGTACTGTGGATTTGACATATCTTGTCCAAGATTTTGTTTAAGTTGGATAGCTCATCGCTATTGTCCTTAAGGGGAAATTTTTTATTGTTCTGTCGTGAGCTTTTGAATCCGGCGTTGATTGCCACGCTCTTTGGACCGTTTCCCTTAATCCGGCGCTGGTCCTTGTTGCGTCGTGGTTTCCCATTTCCATCCCTGACTTCGGATGTACTTGGGTCACTGGTGCTGCATCTTGCTAGCCAGCTATCCTCTCCCGCGCAAAAGCGGGTCATGAGGCTTGTTAATGCGGCCATTGTTCTTGGCTTTTCTTGGCCGAGGTGTCTGGCGAGCCATTCGTCTCGGACGTTGTGTTTGAAGGCTGCTAAGGCTTCAGCGTCCGGACAGTTGACTATTTGGTTTTTTTAGTGAGGAACCTGTTCTAGAATTTGCAGGCTGGCTCTCCAGGTTGTTGAGTTATATGACTTAAATCGTCTGCATCCGGAGGACGGACATAAGTCCCTTGAAAATTTGCCCGAAAAGCATCCTCGAGCTCTTCCCAACTTCCAATGGTATTTTCAGGGAGGCTTTTAAGCCAATGCCGGGCTGGCCCTTTGAGCTTGAGGGGTAACTATTTTATGGCGTGGAGATCGTCTCCTCTAGCCATGTGTATGTGGAGGATGTAATCCTCAATCCAGACTCCAGGGTCTGTTGTTCCGTCGTATGCCTCTATGTTTACGGGTTTGAATCCTGCTGGAAATTCATGATCCAGCACCTCATCGGTGAACCATAGGGGATGTGCGGCGCCCCTTTATTTGGGTGTGCCGTGATGTTCGGATATTTGGCGTGTTGCATTGCTTTGAAGAGTTTGCTTTCTCGGCCCATAGATGGACCTAACTGGGCCATCCTTTTGATGTGAATCCTTATGCGGATCGCTGCGGCTTGTGTACGCGCCATTTGCCGCTCTCTTTTTGCCGTGGGGTCGTCCATCCGACCGGTGGCCTTCTTACTTTTTGATTGTCGGGCTCTAAGGCCTCCTCATCAAATTCAGCGATAGTTTTCTCTTTGGGTAGCTCTTTGTTCGGGCGATCGTCGCCGTATTTGTCTATGGTGTTGAATACTTTGCTCCATCTGATTTCGGGTGCATCTTCCGCTGTTTTGAGCTTCGCTACGCTTTTTCAGCTACAGCGATGGCGGCGAGCCTTTTGTGGAGGTTATTCTGCTCCAACAATTTGTCCGCGTGAGATCGTCGTGCATTATTATCTTCGCCGGGACGGGTTGTTTGTCAAGTTGTCCTGTTCGGACGGTTGCTCGATAGAATGTTAAATGCGTCCACCGCTTCGCCCTGCTCTATGGCTGGGTCTTTGTTGAGGCGGGACTTGGTGCGGCGTTTACGTTGCCGCTTTGACTGCTGCCGAGGATTTATCCTTCAGTGGCGTCCGTTGTTCCTCATAGTCACTTCCTTTAGGTGTATCCACCACGTATACATCATGGGATGAGGTGGTTGTGCAGCATCCTATAGGTGCTGGTTCATGGTCGTCTCCTACATCGTCGTCTATATCGTCGATGTCTTCGGAGTCGAAATCGAGCACGTCGTGTAAGCTTTCGACAGTGGCTACAAAGTGGGTGGTGGGTGGGCGTTGAATTTCTTCGTTGTCCGCATCCCAACCTTCCTGACAGTAGTCCGGCCAGGGCTCTCCTGATAAAGAGTGAGACTTTAGTGATTTCAAGATGTCGCCAAAGGGCGAGTGCTGAAAGATGTCTGCGGCAGTGAACTCCTTGACCTGCGCCCAATCAGATTCGATCGGCAGGGGCGCGGAGGGTTCGGAGTCCGGAGAGGAGTCCGACACCTTGGAGTCACGGTCTTCGCAAAGGACAGGGATTGTGTTCGGCTCAATCGCCGTAGAGATTTCAGCCCCCGTGGTGGTGTCCAACCAACCATCCTCGATCGGCGAGATCGGCTCCAAATCAATGTTCGGAGCGGACACTAGTGCGGCCTCCAGGACACTGTTCGGCGTCAGATTATATCATGCCCATCGAGATAGTGCGGCGTGCTTGGCTGCGGCTCGAATCCGTCGAAGATCAAGTCTCCGTGGATGTCGGCCGTGTAGTTTAAACTTCCAAATCTGACCTGATGGCTAGGGGCGTAGCTTTCGATATTCTCCAGATGGCCTAGCGAATTGGCCCCCTGTGCAAAGCCGCCGAATACCAAGATCTGTCCGGGGAGAAAAGTCTCACCATGGACTGCGTCGTTGCTGATGATTGAAGGAGCCATCGGGCCTATCGGTGACGACACAGAGGAACTCTCAATGAAAGCACCAATGTCAGTGTCAAAACCGGCGGATCTCGGGTAGGGGGTCCCGAACTGTGCGTCTAGGCGGATGGTAACAGGAGACAAGGCACGATGTTTTACCAGGTTCGGGCCCTCTCGATGGAGGTAATACCCTACTCCTGCTTGATTAATATTGATGATATGGGTAGTACAAGAGTAGATCTACCACGAGATCAAGGAGGCTAAAACCCTAGAAGCTATCCTATGGTATGATTGGTGTTCGTCCTACGGACTAAAACCCTCCGGTTTATATAGACACCGGATAGGTTAGGGTTACACAGAGTCGGTTACAATGATAGGAGATCTACATATCCGTATCGCCAAGCTTGCCTTCCACGCCAAGGAAAGTCCCATCCGGACACGGGACGAAGTCTTCAATCTTGTATCTTCATAGTCTAGGAGTCCGGCCAAAGATGATAGTTCGGCTATCCGGACACCCCCTAGTCCAGGACTCCCTCACCTCTCATTTAACTTTCAAAAAGTTTCAAATTTCACTCAATTTCACACAATCAATCAAATAATCAATCAAATCTATCTATTTATTATAACATTCCAAAATTTAGAATTTTGGGATGTTACACGCTTCCCCTCTAGTCCCGGAGCCCTGGCCTCGCCGTCATGAATTCTCGCCCAAGGCGTTTGATGCTCGTGCTTTGGGGCGATCCTCCAGTCGTGGCTCCGGCGGCGGGCGTGGTCGTCGTCGGCAGCTTCCTTACCGGGGTTGGCAGGGAGTCCTGGGCCCGCATCCCCTCACTGGCCCGGTCGCGCCTCGGATCCCTATTGCCCTGTGCCTGACCCCGGTCGTCAGCAATCCTGCCCTGCTTTTGGATAATGCTGGGCCCGCCATGCTGAGCTCCTCTCCCCAGCTGCCGTGCTCTGTTGACCAGATTCAAATGCCGTCGTTCGTTCCCGCGCTACTCCTGGAGCCCGCCCCGGCCGCGACACGCGTCAGTCCCGTGTTGGCCGCCGCGGCTCCAGAACCTTCCCAACAGTGCGACCGGTCGCTATCGCCACCTCCCTCTCCTGTGCTGCTTTTGGCGTCTTCCCTAGATGAGACACCCGCCACTCCTACACTGGCTGCCGCGGATCCTGATCCTCCAGTTGGCCTGGTCCCCCCCGGCCCCCACCCCGACCGCCTCATCTTCTGCTCCTGACCCGATCTGCGTGCCGGACTCGACCTCTGCTCAGGTCATTGTATCCGCAACAGCCGCCCCCCGTGTCACCAGCAGGTAGCAAGGCCCCCTCTGCAGTGCTGGGCCCGCAGCGCCTACCTTTGACGTACCCAGTATCCGAGGGCGATGCGCCTCCTATTTGCGGTCCTGCATCGGATCGGCTGCCCCTGGCGATTAGCGGTGATCATCAGGTGGGGCCGGATTTGTCCCCTGACGCCTTGCATGGCCGGGTCACATCAACCGATTCTGTGGCCCAGGACGCGCCACGCCTCCCCAACCCATGCAGGGCCATGCAGCCCTATTCTAGCTCTGATAAGAGTTTATTTCATCCATCTCCGCCCCAGTGACTCCGGTTCTTCCTACTCCCGGTCCGTGGCATGGCAGGGCTGCCCTTCCGCCCAGCTTCACCCCGCGCCGTAGCGCACGCATTGCCAAGGCCGACCGTGGCTTAGACTCTGAGGCAAAATCCAAGCACGTCCTCCTTCTTCGCTTGGGCTTCCTCAAGGAAGATGAGCCAGTCTCGGACGCAATTCTCATCCGCTACAACAAGTTGTTCGAGCAGCCTTTGGCCCTGGATGACGTGCGAGCCTTCGCTGATTTCTATGGTTGGAGCATCCCGTAGTCTTTCCTTGGAGGCTTGGTGCCCTCCCCCTCCCTGCCATGCCTGCCCGTGGCATGATCTCCGCCTTTTGGCTTCTCGTGTGAAACACCTTTCTTAATGTTAGACAACCTCAAAGTTATTTTTTGGAATGTGCGCGGACTTAACAGCCGGGCTAAGCGCACCGCTGTCCGCATGGTGATACACTTCGCCTCACCTTGTATTGTTTGTCTTCAAGAAACAAAACTTCCCATGGTCTCGTCGGCGCTTGTTCTTGAGACCCTTGGCACTCTTTTTGATGGTTTCTATTGGCTACCGGTGGATGGCACCCGTGGTTCAATCATCCTTGCATGGCAATCTTGCGTAGTCTCTCTGACCAACCCGATTGTTGGTGACCATCATGTTTCTGCCGTTGTGACCCCCCTCGGTGGTTCCCATTGGTGGATCACGGGTGTCTATGGCCCTCAAGGAGACGATGCGAAATTAGCCTTTCTTAACGAGCACCAAGACCTGCGTAGCAATCTATCCGGCCCTTGGCTTTTGGTTGGTGATTTTAACATGGTCACCTCGGCGGCGGACAAGAATAATGACCGGATTAACCAGCGCACATCGAAGTGCTTCCGTCGCTTCATCTCGGACCACGACCTCCACGACATCTACCTTCATGGTCGGCGCTATACTTGGTCCAATGAGCAGGATGTTCCTACCCTTGTTCGAAACGACCGTGTTCTCTGTACCCCCTCGTGGGAGGTGGCTCACTCACAGTGCTTGCTACGGTGTCTTTCCTCCGCGGCTTCGGACCATTTCCCGCTCCTCATCGCTTGTTTTGCTCGATCCCAAGGTGGCCGACGCTTTCACTTCCAAAAGTTTTGGCCTTCCCTTGATGGCTTCCATCAGGTTGTCCAGGATGGATGGTATTCTGTCGCACCCGACCCAGACCCCTTCCGGCGTTTCTTTGCGCGCGTCAAGGTCACGGCGGGCTGTCTCCAGCGTTGGAGCTCGCGCTCCATGTTTACGATCTCCGCGCAGTTGGGTGTAGCGCGTGAACTCATCGCCCTAGTCAACGCGGCCTAGGACCACAGGCTGCTCTCCCCCGCCGAGGCTTGGTTGCGCCGCAAGCTTAAGATCAAATACCTTGGGCTTGCATCTCTGGAGCGGTCGATCGCTCGTCAGCAAATTCGCTTGCGTTGGCTAAAGCAGGGCGAGGCTTCCGTGGCTTTCTCCAAGATTCATGCCTCACACCGTGCCTGCAAGAACCACCTGGTCGACCTTACTATTAACGGGATCCGCATTTCTAGCGAGTCGGACTTGGCCAGGGCCGCCTTCGATCACTTTTCCGCTACTTTGGGCACGAAGAGTGACAGAAGCACCTCCCTTAACCTCGACGCCATTGGCCACCCCGGTGCTTTCGACTTGTCCTCTCTTGAGGAACCTTTCACCACCGATGAGATCTGGGCCGCCATCAAGAAGCTCCCCTCTGACAAGTCGCCCGGCCCGGACGGATTTACCGTGGAGTTCCTGCGCTCATGCTGGGATATCATCAAGGATGATCTTTGCGAGGTTTTTTCCAAGCTATACGCCCTCATTGGTCAGGCATTCCAACGCCTAAACGAGGCCCTCATCACCCTCCTACCTAAGAAGACGTATGCGACCACACTCTTCGACTACCGTCCGATCAGCCTAATTCACCTGGTGGCAAAGCTTTTTGCGAAAGTCCTCTCTCTTCGCCTAGCCCCAAGGCTGGGGGAGCTTGTCTCCGCGAACCAAAGTGCCTTCATCGTTGGTAGAAACGTCCACGACAACTTCCTGCTTGTTCAACAAACGGCGAGGCATCTGCACCAACTCAAGCACCCACGGGCCCTCTTGAAGCTTGATATCGCCCGGGCCTTTGATTCGGTTTCCTGGCCCTTCCTCCTTCGGTGTTAAAGCACTTGGGCTTTGTCCCAAGGTGGCGCGAGTGGGTGTCCATCCTCATCTCCACGGCCTCCACGCGCACCTTGATTAACGGCACTCCAGGCCCTCCCATAGCCCACAGCAAGCGACTCCGTCAGGGTGATCCTGTCTCGCCTATGCTCTTTGTCCTGGTCATCGATGCCCTCAACTCACTTCTCCAACATGCTATTGCGTCTGGCGTCATCAGGCGGCTTACACATTGTCACGCCGCCTCCAGCGTGTCTCTGTTCACGGACGACGTCGTGGTCTTTTGCCAACCCGACACCCATGAGTTGTTCATAGTCAGCAAGCTCCTGGAGTTCCTTGGAGATTTTTCCGGCTTATGCATGAACTTCGCCAAGTGCGTGGCTGTGCCCATCCAGTCCCCCCCCCCCCCGACGTCGTCCAGTCCGTTGGTGCAACGCTCTCTTGCCCGGTGACCTACTTGGGCCTCCCCCTTTCCCTTCGGAAGGTCCCGTCCTCCCACCTGATGCCCCTAGTCGACAATCTTCTCCGTAAGCTGGCTACTCGGAAGGCCGCTCTCCTCACGCGTGGTGAGCGCTTGGCCTTGGTCCGACATGTGCTGTCCGCCATGCCTGTGCACATCTTACTCCCATGGCGCTTTCTCCTCCACTCCTTAAGAAGGCCAATAGAATCATCCGGGATTTTCTTTGGCATGGACGCAAAGATCGTCGTGCGGGTTCCTGTCTTGTCAGCAGGGCGCGAGTCTGCCGGCCCATTGAGTTCGGAGAGCTTGGCATCCGGGACTTGCATCGCACAGGTATCTCCCTCCGGGTCCGGTGGCTCTGGCTGCAGGCCACAAATCACACTCGCCCTTGGTCTCACCTCCAGCTACCCCATAATGCCGAGGTCGTCCAGTTTTTCCGTGCGTCCACATCTTGGATTGTTGGCAATGGGGCTTCTTGCCGCTTCTGGACCGACCCGTGGCTTGAGGGCAACTCTATCTCTACCCTATCTCCCGCCTTGGTGGCCCTTGTCCCGGCCAGGAGGCGGCGTACCCGTACGATTGCCACGGCTCTCATTGGCCGCACGTGGATCTCTGACATACAGGGATCACTTGGTCCGGCGGCCACCCTAGAGTACATCGACATCTAGCGCAAGCTACAACATGTGGCCCTCTCCTCCCAGCCTGATATCCTTCGTTGGAAATGGACTGAAAATGGTGTATAGTCGGCATCCTCTTGCTATACCGCCCTATTCATCGGATCCACGGCACCCGAGCACTGGCGGCTTGTGTGGAAGTCTGGCGCACCCCTATCGGTGAAGTTTTTCATATATCTGGCCTCCTTGAACCGCTGCTGGACCGCCAATCGGCTTGCTCGGCGTGGTCTACCGCACGAGCTGGCATGCGTCCATTGTCTTCAGGAGCCAGAGACTCTGCAGCACATCATGGTGGGATGCATTTTCACTCGTTTTGTTTGGCATGAGATGCTCACTTGGTGCTGCCCCTCCACCCCGCCGCCCGACGAATCTTCCGGCTTCTTCGACTGGCTATCCGCGGCCATCCTCAGGCTACCTCCGACCACTCGCCGCGGCCTCACTACCTTGGCCGGCCTTGTGGCATGGGCGCTTTGGCGCCACCGCAATGCGGTCATCTTCGACAAGATCGCCCCGTCTACCCCGACCGTGGTCACCACTATTAAAGACGACGCTCGCTCTTGGGCCATTGCCGGAGCCAAAGGGCTTAGCGCTTTTATCCCTGTAACCTGATCTTGTATGAGGGGATGAGCATCCCCAATACTCCATGCTCACACGATCGACACAGACACACCTTCTTGCGTACATGAACGTGGCGTTGACCTGTTGTTTTCTTTTCCCTCTATCAATGCAAAGATACGCTCCAAAGCGTATTCGCGAAAAGAGAGGAGGTGCTCACCGAGCGGCACATGTGGCCGGCGGGAGGCTTAGGAGCTACAGCGGCGTCGCAATTGATGGTGAAGCTCCAGTGACCGAAGCGGGAAGAAGAGCTCGATCCCGAGGAGGCAGTGGCGGAGAGCTTGATCTCGTGGTCGTAGACGATGTGAAGACCGACGACGGAGCTCCCGCCGCGGTCCTAGGCGACGGGGTCGACAGAAGGCGCGTGGACAGTGGCGTCCATGGCCACGACGATGGTGGGTGACCAGAGGGGAAAAAGGAGGACGGGGGCGCGAGGGAGGGAGGAGAGGAGATGAACTAGGGTTCCAGGGAGGGGCTTCGGGGTCTTATAGACGAGGGGGTGGCCGTGGATGGCCGGCACTTGGCTGGGGTGTGACGCCCGGGTAATTAAGATACAGTAATCCCCACTAATGTTGCCTCGTCACCTCGGGTACTGTGGATAAACTCGCTTTAGTTCGGAACCTAGTTCGAATTTCAAATTCAAAATCGAGCAAACAATAAAGGTTTTCAAATATTAAGATTTAAATGTTCGGAGTGAACCAAATAATACATAGGTAATTATGGTGGAGAAACCAAACTTTGATAAAATGTATAAAGGTCCTAAAACAATTAAAACAATAGTGAAAACAATTGTTTAAATACCTTTTGTAATTAATAAAATGTCAAACTAATTTATTTGAGGATTAGACTTTTTGTGACTATGGACTAAGTTGAAATACTAAATTAGATGCTAAGTGTGTATTTTAATAAAACTAAAATAATAGGAAACAAAACTAAAACAGTAAAAGGTAAAATAAATAAAAAATAAAAACAAAAGAAAAGAAGAGAGAGACCCCCTCTCCTTGGGCCGAGGGCCTAACCAGCCACCTGAGCCACCAAGAGGCCCACCCCGCACTCCCCATATCCCTCACCCCCGAAACCCTAGACCCCCACGATCCCACCTCCCCTCCAGTGCCGTCACGGTCAAGGGCGCCACGATCCTCGCTCTCCCCCACCCGAGGCCTCGAACCAGATCGGGCAAGCTGCGCCCGACCCCGCCGACCAGCCCCCCTCCCCCCGACGTCTCTCCTCTCCCTCCAGCGCCGCCCACCCAGCGCCCAGGCCAAGCGCCGCCACCTCATCCTCCCCTTTCCCCCTCGCCTCCTCCCTTGGCCTGATCCAGATCGGGGATCGATCCCCGCCGCTACACGCGCGACGTCGCCCCGACCCCATCACCTCGCGCGCCGCTCGCCACCGACACCGGGGCAACCACGCCCCGAACCCGTCGGCGCCGCCGCCGCCCGAGGGCTACCTCGCGGACTGCTCCTCCCGCCCTCGTCGTCGACCCCTCCATCGCCGGACCGCCTAACACCTCCTCGAGCTCAGATGCGACCCTCCCGTGAGCCTCGCCCGCCTCTCTCTCCCATCACGGATCCGGCGCGCCTCACAAGCGCCGCGCCCGACCACGTCGCCAGTAGTCGCCGTCCTTGGGCTCGTCCGATTCCGCTCCGGCGCCGTCGTTGCGCGCCGATGCCGACTCCGACCTCCTTTTTACGGTCAGCGCGCTGGTCCACCGTGGCGACGCTGGTGGCCTCGATCGCGGCGCCGCCCGTTGACCCGCCCGCTACCCGCATCACCACAGCCTCGCCCGCCGTAGCCTCTCCGCTTCTGCGTCGGCGCGCGGCAGCGCCAGCACGGCGTGCCCTCGCCGTGGTACCGATCGGCGCGCCCGATCCGGCGCTTTCGCGCCACAGCGCCCGGTCCAGCGCCGGTGCACCACACCGTAGCTGTTTCCCCCATGCCATTGACAACAGGCCCCACGCCAGAGAACAAAATAATAATAATAATTAAGATTAATAATAATAATAACGAAATTAAATTAATTAATTAAGATAATTAATTAACTTAATTAATCCTGTTAACTAATCTAATTAACATTAACGATTTGATTAGATAAACAGATTATGACACCTGGGTCCCACACGTCACTTGACTGGTCAACAATCAACCTAATTGATCACGATGGACCTTTGATTGAGTCAATCGGCCCCTCGCCCCACTAGCAGGTTGTGTGGCACAATGTTGTGTACACTTTCTGTGTACACCTAGCATTTAACATTAGATGATTTTCGGATTAAATTAATTAATAGTAATTTCAGAAATGTTTAAATCTTTGAAATTTAATATAAAATAATCCGTAACTCGGATGAAAAAACTTTGTACATGAAAGTTGCTCGGAACGACGAGACGAATCCGGATACGCAGTCCGTTCGTCCGCTACACACCCCTAACCTATCGAACCTGCAACTTTCCCCCTCCGGCTCCTCGCCTCAAACGCTAAACACCGGGATACTTTCCCGGTTGTTTCCCCCCTTCACCGGTATCACCTATCCCTACGTTAGATCACCTCTAGCACCGCATTTGTCATATTATGCTTTGATTTCTCTGTTATATATTATGTTCCCCCTCCGTTATTTTTTGGTGAGACCCCGAGACCGCTGCCGGTACCCCTCGTGATCGACTACGTGTCGACGACCCTCTCTCTTGCCGAGCAACCAGGCAAGCCCCCCCTTGATCACCAGATATCGCCTATTCTACTCTATACCGCTTGCATTAGAGTAGTGTAGCATGTTACCGCTTTCAGTTATACCTATCTGATACATAGCTTTGTCCTTGTTACTATTGTTGTTACCTTTACCGCAATCCTATATGCTTAGTATAGGATGCTAGTACTTTCATCTGTGGCCCTACATTCTTGTCCGTCTCTGCGTGCTATACTATCGGGCCGTGATCACTCGGGAGGTGATCACGGGTATATACTTATACTTATACATGATACATGTGGTGACTAAAGTCGGTCGGTGGTGGAGCACCCATGAGTGATTCACGGATTGGGGCTGAAAGGACCTTTGTCCCGACGGCCCTCTGGATGGATCTTTGTGGCGGGCAGCAGTGGCAGGTTGAGACCGCCTAGGAGAGAGGTGGGCTGGCCTGTTCGGGCGTTCGCGGATACTTAACACGCTTAACGAGGTCTTGGTATTTGATCTGAGTTGGCTACGAGCTTATACGCACTAACCATCTACGCGGGAGTAGTTATGGGTATCCGGCGTCGTGGTATCACCAAGCACTTCAGACGTTAGCGACGGAGCGGCGCGCCGGATTGGGTGGAACACTGTTGGGCTAGGTCTGCTTCCGGCAGCAGACGCAAGCGTCTTGTGTGTGCTCGAGGCGATGGGCCTGCACCCTGCGCTTAGGTTTAGACCGGCGTGTTGGCCTCTCTGTTGTGCCTAGGTGGGGCTGCGACGTGTTGATCTTCCGCGGCGGGCATGACCCAGAAAGTGTGTCCGCCAAATGGGATCAAGCGTCTTTGGGTAAGATGGTGCACCCTGCAGGAAGTTAATCTATTGAATAGCCGTGATCTTGGTAACATGACGACTTGGAGTTGTACCTTGAGCTTATGACAACTAGAACCGGATACTTGATAAAACACACCCTTCCAAGTGCGGATATAACCGGTGGTCGCTCTCTCGGGGATATGAGGAGGGATCGCGGGTAGGATTATTGCTATGTGATGTTACTTGGAGGACTTCAGATTGTCCTCTTCTACCTGTTGCAAGACAGGTGTCCAGAAGCGTAGTCTTCGATAAGACTAGCTATCCCCTCTTATTCGGCATTCTGCGATTCAGTCCACCGATATGGCCCTTTACACATATATCCATGCATATGTAGTGTAGCTCCTTGCTTGCGAGTACTTTGGATGAGTACTCACGGTTGCCTTGTTCCCCCTTTTTCCCCCTACCTCTACTCGATTGCTGCAATCAGACGATGGAGCCCAGGAGCCAGACGCCGCCACCTATGACGACTACTACTCTGGAGGTGCCTACTACTACGTGCAGCCCGGCGGCGGCGACTGGGAGTAGCTTAGGAGGATCCCAGGCGGAGGCCTGCTCCTCTTCGATCTGTATCCCAGTTTGTGCTAGCCATCTTATGGCACCTTGTTTAACTTATGTCTGTACTCAGATATTGTTGCTTCCGCTGACTCGTCTATGATCGAGCACTTGTATTCGAGCCCTCGAGGCCCCTGGCTTGTATTATGATGCTTGTATGACTTATTTTATTTGTAGAGTTGTGTTGTGATATCTTCCGTGAGTCCTCGATCTTGATCGTACACATTTGCGTGCATGATTAGTGTATGATTAAATCGGGGGCGTCACAAGTTGGTATCGAGCCGATCGCTGTAGGAATCCCCCTTCCCACTCCTTGGCCGAAGTCGAGTCTAGACATTGCAAAAACTTTTACTAACTTGGCTGTGTGCCTTAATGGCCCACGTCGCCATCGGGTGGTACTAGGATCTTTTACTCCTCGACCTTTACTCTGGGACTCTGAACTCTCTTATATTCGGGTTAAATGAATTTGCTGAAAACAAAACTAACTTTAGGTTCTCGCAAGTACTTTCTCCGGAGAGCCCTCACTTCAGATGATCGATCGCTAATCAGAAGATTCCGAAGATACTCTCT
Source organism: Aegilops longissima (assembly GCA_021605205.1). Classification (NCBI taxonomy): domain Eukaryota; kingdom Viridiplantae; phylum Streptophyta; class Magnoliopsida; order Poales; family Poaceae; genus Aegilops; species Aegilops longissima. The sequence continues at coordinate 239,476,647 of CM038679.1, forward strand.
GATGTTCTCTCGAGACTTTGTGCCCATCACTTTTGCTATTCCTGACCACCGATAAATCCGTATGGATAACTAATTACACTTGCCATTCATACGATCATCCCCATTGATCTTGTTATTACAAGATACCCAAGTTTTTCTATTGTTCCGAGAATACTTGGTGCCTACTGCCTAGCAGTTCTTTGCCACATGAATACCCCTTCAAATAAATCCTCGCACTTGTCGAGTATCCGCTCAACCCCAGCTTGTTCATGTGTTTCACAAAAGTCTTCAAAATACTATTCAATCTTCGAAAATCCTCTGGAGCCTTTGGCTCTTGAAATTTTGTTTGCTTGCATTATGGTTAATCCCATAAGTCTCGTAGTCATATTGACATTCCTTGTCATTATCATTTTGAGTCTGTTGACTCAATATGTTTCATGAATACCGCAATCATCATTGATCCTTATAAATTACCTTTACGGCTGAGCTGCCATTCTTTTAAGCTGGAATTGGTTCTCGACCAATCCAATTGTCGTTGATTGTACCCTAAGGCTATTCAACTTATCCATCCCTAATCGAGCATTGCTTCGATCCCTTGAATTGGGAATCATAATTCCTTTGCATTTGACAATTGAGTTAGTCATTGTTTCTATAATTTGATCTCCTTGCATTCTTCTACCTCTAGTTGAGTCTCGATGCTCACGCGGATCCCTTGTGGACCACCAGATCCTTTGTTGGATTTTATCCGACAACGCCTTCATATTCAATAACCTTGTGAGCCTTTCCTCCGATACATAATGCCTTTGGTAAATTGTATCCTCTGCTTCTCAACCATGCTCGCCTTCGAGCTTGAGTTAATTATTTCTAAAGATTCGGTATATGATTCCAAGAAGCCCCTATGGGTTGAACATATGCCTTCACTAAACCGTGTGAACCCGAAAGTTTTCACGAATCATACTCTTCTGGTGCTTCGCCAGATAAAATTTTCAACACTGCAACTTCATCGAACGTGAGAAGTGAATGAAGGGTTATGCATTGGAGAAGTGGGAGTCGACCTTGAACTTTGTGTTCATGCCCATGGACACGATGTAGATCTTATCATTAAAGCTTCTCTTAAATTAATTATTCCTTTGGTATAAGTTCATCTTATATCAGGGAACTGGCCTTTTACAATCGTGGTTCCGACCATGTTCTCTTTTAAATACCATTTCTCGTGCAAGTTTTAGCACTTGTCTTACAGAGAGCAATACCCCGTCCAACCTCTACTTTGATATGTCATCGAGTATTACCCTCAGTATCTCGAGATTACCTTGGAACTGCATAACTTCTTATGAGTTCTTCATCAAGTGCTACCTTCCCATCGATTCCAATTTTTCACGGGCTCGAAGTTATTAAACACTCAAGGACACCGATAATCGAACCGAGTCCGCTCTACGGTTCAACAACTCTTCAGTAAGCTTCTATAAGTACGAGTTTGTACCCGACCACGCCATTCCTAGCCTGTTTGGCTATATCATTGTCGTGATGATTTTAACTGTGCTACCCGGTCCTTCTTCTCGGAGCACAATTTTCGATGACGAATTAAGCTTACGTCGATTTTCCTCGTCATTCCCTTTCACCTTAAACAACAAGCTTGAGTTCGAGTTTATGTCGTAACCGTGGTTCCAATAACCTCTTGCTTCATCATTCCTTTGACTTGATGTCGTCGCTGATTGATTACATCTGCATGAAATCTCTCGACAATTGTGTCGTGATCATCATCAACCTTATGAGCTCTTCCAGGAATTCAATTGAATTCATGATGGGTAATACCATCCTTGCCCTCGATGATTCCTGTTCTCATCGACCACTTTATTGCCTTCCGTTCAACACAAGTTGTTCGTGCTTTGTGTAAACCTTGAGATCCCTGCTATCCAGCATTTGTTCTTCTTTACCTTGGAGTATTACCATCTGTTAATATCAAGGATGTTGTGAGGACTGCTCCACCTCTTAAGAAATTCTTGGTATTGAGATGCTTCTCACCATCACCATTCTTTCTTGGTCCCCGTGTTGCTTCCAACCGGTGTACCAACAAGTGAACGGTGCTGTTTGAATTCTGCCCTTCTAGCAAGCCTCTTGCTTTGAAGTGAAATTCTTAGACTATCGATTATTGAATCACCATTCTGACATTGGTCGTGCAACCCAACCCATCGGGCGCACCTTTCAACCAATGTTTACTTGTATATGTTTTCCTCGAGCATACTTCCTTGTATCATTTGATCCGACAAATGTTATCTCCTTGTTCACTTAAATGTGGGAGTCTATCTTTTGGGAATCTCGGTGAATTGCCGTTGAGTTCACCAGACACCTCCTTGTCCTCTCCTTGGGTTAATGATGGACTCTTGTTAACGGAAATCACTTCATAGTTCATTTCCCCGAGAATCTTACAATGTCATCTCGTCAAATTGCGTTGCACCTTTTCTTCTCGGACATCCTGAGTCTGAGGTATCTTTACACCAATCGGATCTGAATCTCGGTCAGATATGATGGTTGGGACAACTTTCCAAGAGTTATGTTATTGGTCCTTTGATGAACCGGTAGCATGATGTCATGCCTAGCACTTCCGGTGGAGGACCTATCATTATAGATTCCTTTTAGCGTGGTTATCCATTCATCCATGAGGGAATTGTAATACTGATTCTACAAGTTATTCTGATGGATCCTTCGTGATTCCAAAGTCTGATCTTCACCGAAGGCCATGTCAATGCTATCTCAAGCATGTCTCGTGATACTCTGATTTTCAACAAGAACATTCAAGCCCAATGCTAAATGTTTCTTGCTCAATTATCCTAACACCGTCGTATGGGTAATGTCATGAAATTTCTCTCCCTTACCTAAAGGGTTTTCTACATTATATCCTGTCATGGATATCATGCTCGCTTATCCTTGGGAAGGATATACCCTGAAATATGTGTTTAAACACATTTTTCCTTTCCATTGTTCTGCTTAACCTAATGATCACATTTTCCTTTCCATGGGTCTGTTTGACCCTTCTTGTGATCTATATAATCTAAGCAGTGATAATCCCTCGCTTAGGTAAGCACCTCGTTGTACCACTGTAAGTAAGACCCTATTACTATTGTTGATGACATTCCGGTAACCACCGATGGACGAGAACCTTGCCTATTGGTCCGCCTCGCTCAACGAAAGCAGAAAATGGTTCTCTTCGTCCCTCGCCCTTGGTACCTATGTTGTTGCCGACTGACCTCAACTCTCCTCGACATGCCTTGCTTACATGATCGTGCAAGATGTCACCAACCTTTCTACTTTTAACCACAAGGTGGGCCCATAACCCACAGTTTCACGGGATCAAAACCTGACTCTCCTGTACACCCTCGTTGCGAAGTTATTCCTCACGCTTGACTTTGTATGTAATTCACGGGCCACTTGCTCGTTGATCTATTCTCGCATCGGACGCAATACTTATTCCCGCTGCTCTCAACCCTTTTCGCTTCGCTTGTGCAATGAACGATTGCCTATCCGCTTGAAACTTCTTATCGCACTGTCTTACTTTGCTCTCGATGTGTGTCATTTGTTCAACTCGAGAGATACTCATAAGTTCATTCTTGGGATACCCCCAGATGATTTTCCCTTATAACATCCTTTCATTGTAGAGCTACCCCTTACCTATTCGTACGTACGATGGAGTTCACGAAGAAATGGTGACAAGTTTATCATGATGCATCGGAATAAAGGATTGAAGACATCAACGAAAGGAACTAACTTGTTCGAGAAGATCCGTTAGAATATCGTAACCAGAACTTTCCCCTTACTCCCCTCTTAAATCTCGGGACAAGATTTCTTGTAGTGGAGGAGAATTGTGACGCCCGGGTAATTAAGCTACAGTAATCCCCACTAATGTTGCCTCGTCACCTCGGATACTGTGGATAAACTCGCGTTAGTTCGGAACCTAGTTCGAATTTCAAATTCAAAATCGAGCAAACAATAAAGGTTTTCAAATATTAAGATTTAAATGTTCGGAGTGAACCAAATAATACATAGGTAATTATGGTGGAGAAACCAAACTTTGATAAAATGTATAAAGGTCCTAAAACAATTAAAACAATAGTGAAAACAATTGTTTAAATACCTTTTGTAATTAATAAAATGTCAAACTAATTTATTTGAGGATTAGACTTTTGTGACTATGGACTAAGTTGAAATACTAAATTAGATGCTAAGTGTGTATTTTAATAAAACTAAAATAATAGGAAACAAAACTAAAAGTAAAAGGTAAAATAAATAAAAAAATAAAACAAAAGAAAAGAAGAGAGAGACCCCCCTCTCCTTGGGCCGAGTGGCCTAACTGGCCACCTGTGCCACCAGAGGCCCACCCGAACTCCCCATATCCCTCACCCCGAAACCCTAGACCCCCCGATCCCACCTCCCCCTCCCTCCCGTCACCGGTCAAGGGCGACGATCCCTCGCTCTCTCCCCCACCCGAGGCTCGAACCAGATCGGGCAATCGCGCCCACCCCGCCGACCAGCCCCTCCCCCAGACGTCTCTCCCTCTCCTCCTGGCCACCACACCCAGCGCCCCGGCGCTCGGCGCGCCGCCACCTCGTCCTCCCTTTCCCCTCGCCTCCTCCCTTGGCCCGATCCAGATCGGGATCGATCCCCCGCCACACGCGACGTCGCTCGACCCCATCACTCAGCGCCGCCACATCGACACCGGGCAACCACGCCCCGAACCCGTCGCCGCCGCCGCCGGAGGGCTACTCGCCGGACTGCTCCTCCCCGCCTCGTCGTCGACCCCTCCATCGCCGGACCGCCCTAACACCTCCTCGAGCTCGCACGCGACCCTCCCCGTGAGCCTCGTCCGCCCCTCTCTCTCCCATCACCGGATCCGGCCGCGCCTCCGCGCGCAAGGCGCCGCGCCCACCACGTGCTAGAAGTCGCTGAATCCTTGGGCTCGTCCAGTTCCCGCTCCGGCCGCCGTCGTTGCCGACGCCGATGCCCGACTCCGACCTCCCTTGCTGCGGTCCCACCTGTCAGCTTGACCTGGTCAACAGTCAACCTAATTGACTGCTGACTGGACCTTTGACTGAGTCAACTGGCCCCCTGGCCCCACTAGCAGGTTGTGTGGCACAATGTTGTGTACACTTTCTGTGTACACCTAGCATTTAACATTAAATGATTTTCGGATTAAATTAATTAATAGTAATTTCAGAAATGTTTAAATCTTTGAAATTTAATATAAAATAATCCGTAACTCGGATGAAAAAACTTTGTACATGAAAGTTGCTCAGAACGACGAGACGAATCCGGATACGCAGTCCGTTCGTCCGCCACACACCCCTAACCTATCGAACCTGCAACTTTCCCCCTCCGGCTCCTCTGCCCGAAAACGCGAAACACCGGGGATACTTTCCCGGTTGTTTCCCCCCTTCACCGGTATCACCTATCCCTGCGTTAGATCACCTCTAGCACCGCATTTGTCATATTATGCTTTGATTGCTCTGTTATTTATTATGTTCCCCCTCCGTTACTTTTTCGGTAGACCCCGAGACCGCTGCCGGTACCCCCCTGTGATCGACTACGGTGTCGGCGACCCTCTCTCTTGCCGAGCAACCAGGCAAGCCCCCTTGATCACCAGATATCGCCTATTCTACTCTATACCGCTTGCATTAGAGTAGTGTAGCATGTTCTTGCTTTCGATTATACCTATCCCGATGCATAGCCTGTCCTTGTTACTATCTGTTGTTACCTTTACCGCAATCCTATATGCTTAGTATAGGATGCTAGTACTTTCATCTGTGGCCCTACATTCTTGTCCGTCTGCGTGCTATACTATCGGGCCGTGATCACTCGGGAGGTGATCACGGGTATATACTTATACTTATACAAGATACATGTGGTGACTAAAGTCGGGTCGGCTGGTGGAGCACCCATGAGTGATTCACGGATTGGGGCTGAAAGGACCTTTGTCCCGACGGCCCTCTGGATGGATCTTTGTGGCGGAGCGACAGGCAGGTTGAGACCGCCTAGGAGAGAGGTGGGCCTGGCCTGTTCGGGCGCTAGCGGATACTTAACACGCTTAACGAGGTCTTGGTATTTGATCTGAGTTGGCTACGAGCTTATACGCACTAACCATCTACGCTGGAGTAGTTATGGGTATCCCGCCGTGGTATCACCAAGCACTTCGGATGTCACGACGGCAGCGCGCGCCAGATTGGACTGGAACGCTGTTGGGCTAGGTCTGCTTCCGTCACAGACGAACGTGCAGGTGTGCTTTGTAGGCGATGGGCCTGCACCCTGCTGGCGCTTAGGTTTAGACCGCGTGTTGGCCTCTCTGTTGTGCCTAGGTGGGGCTGCGACGTGTTGATCTTCCGCGGCGGGCATGACCCAGAAAGTGTGTCCGCCAAATGGGATCAAGCGTCTTTGGGTAAGATGGTGCACCCTGCAGGAAGTTAATCTATTCAATAGCCGTGATCTTGATAACAGGACGACTTGGAGTTGTACCTTGAGCTTATGACAACTAGAACCGGATACTTGATAAAACACACCCTTCCAAGTGCCGATACAACCGTGGTCGCTCTCTCTCGTGGATATGAGGAGGGATCGCGGGTAGGATTATTGCTATGTGATGTTACTTGGAGGACTTCAGATTGTCCTCTTCTACTGTTGCAAGACAGGTGTCGAGCGTAGTCTTCAATAAGACTAGCTATCCCCTCTTATTCGGCATTCTGCAGTTCAGTCCATCGATATGGCCCTTTACACATATATCCATGCATATGTAGTGTAGCTCCTTGTTTATGAAAGTGCTTTGGATGAGTACTCACGGTTGCCTTGTTCCCCTTTTTCCCCTACCTCTACTCGATTGCTGCAATCGACGATGGAGCCCAGAGCGACGCCGCCACCTATGACGACTACTACTGGAGGTGCCTACTACTACGTGCAGCCCGCCGACGACCACTGTGAGTAGCTTAGGAGGATCCCGGCGGGAGGCCTGCTCCTCTTCGATCTCAGATCCCAGTTTGTGCTAGCCATCTTATGGGACCTTGTTTAACTTATGTCCGTACTCAGATATTGTTGCTTCCGCTGACTCGTCTATGATCGAGCACTTGTATTCGAGCCCTCGAGGCCCCTGGCTTGTATTATGATGCTTGTATGACTTATTTTATTTATAGAGTTGTGTTGTGATATCTTCCCGTGAGTCCCTGATCTTGATCGTACACATTTGCGTGCATGATTAGTGTACGATTAAATCGGGGGCGTCACATGGGGCGCCATGGATGACCTCCACAATCCCCCTCTAGTGAACAGGAGGAGGAGGGAGGAGTATGTGGGCTGGCCTATGGCCAGTTGGGCGACGGCCCACTGGGGGAGGCAGGTTTGTTTTGTTGTTGTTTTTGTTGTTGTTTGTGTCTTTCTTTTTGCTTACTTTCTTTTTACTGTTTTAATCAATTTCCATAATATTCTAGTTTAGTTAAAATACAAAAGTAGTTTCTAAATTAGTATTAGTATTTACGCCACTGCCACAAAAATAACTTGGCACAAAATAAATTAGTTGATAGTTTTTATAAATGAAAAAGCATTTATATAATCGTTTAAGCCACTGTTTTAGTCATTTTGGAACACTTAAACCTTTTATTAAAATTTCGGTTCTTCACCAAAAATACTTATGACTTATTATCCGCAGTTTACTCATTTTAGTTTTGACATTTGAAAACTTTTATATTTGACTTTATTTTCAATTTGAATTTGAATTGTTTTGAATCTAAACAAGATTAGCAGTAGTAACAGTGGTGACATGGCCTCATTTGTAGAGGATTACTGTAGCTTAATTATTCGGGCGTCACAATTCTCCTCCACTACATGAAATCTCGTCCCGAGATTTTAGGAGGTAGAAGGAGACAAAACGGGGTATTCATCTCGAAGACAATCCTCGAGTTCCTGAGTGGCTTCATCTTTAGAATGATTTGACCACTAAACTTAAAGAAATTTGATAGCCCTTAGACGGGTGCAACGTTCAGCTTGAACGAGAACGTGGATCGGATGCTCTTTGTAAGTGAGATCATCTTGCATGGGTTGAGCTTTACAAGCCATGTGGTTTTTGCAATAAGACTTGCGACTCAGGGCATCGGTCATGAAAAATTAGCCTTGCCATGGGTATAAGAAATATTATAGTCATACTATGTAGTTGTTTCCATACGTCGCTGTTGACGGAGATCCAGATCTAGCTAAGTAAACAGTTACTTCAGACTTTGATGATCGGTGAAGATCTCGCAATGATTAACAAGAAGGAAATGCTGCTACACCTTCAGTGCAAACTTAACTGCAACAAGTTCAAGATCATGGACTGGGTAGTTCTTTTGGAAAGACATCCTAGAATTCACAAACGGCTGGAATGTTTACAATTCTAACAAGAGGAGAAGCGTTTACACATTCAAGGAATAAATCCATGCTTCGGCATTACGAACAAGGTGAGCATGTTATCTTACCATCTCACTCGAAGGATGCAGTAGATGGACGGTTTTAGTGGTGCAAATGATAGAAGATGTATGTGTTTTAACCATTCCATTCCCAGAATGATGTCAATATTGGATGACTTCGAAACAACGGGGGAAACATGGAATTCCAACTCTTCAAGTTAAACGGGGACGTTGTGGCTAACCATGGTGGTTCACATTGGCCCGCGGAATGCAACTTGGAATTCCAGCCAAGTGATGGCGGTTCCAACAGGTAAGGAATGCACGTGGATGTCCCACCTGAACAGCGGGACCTTTCGTACAGTAAGCCACAAAGGTGACATAGTTGGCAGGGGCTACATCAGTAGACTCCAACTCGAAAGGGGTGTCATGGAGCCAGTCATCAGCATCAAAGGGCTGAGTTGAGCCGCGGTAGATGGCAGGGTTGTGACGCGCAAAGTCTTGCAGAGTCACTAGGGCTGGTTGCTGATTCGGGATGCCAAAATTGAGCCATGCTCCTTCCATGAACTAGCGATTCAACTTCGAACTGTTGTATCATTCCGGCCATGAATTTAGGCGGTGGTGAAGCGTTGCCACCACGGCCACGACCAACGGGTCTAACCATCTTGCTTAAATGCAACAGGGCATAGTTTAGCAAGGTGTGGAACGAGTGTATGGAGTCATTCATGGTGTAATCAGATCAATGAGCAAAGGCGCAGTATGTACAAAGCAGTAGTCATTGGAGACATACCGATACATATACGGAGCCAATTACATGCTATTCATATGAGTTTCGGACAAGAGAAACATCCTAAACATACTAGGCGGCACACATGCACGCGATGGAGGGATAACACAACGGGACATAGCAAATGCTACATCAATGTCGGAGAAAACCTCTAGAGCGAGGGATTTGCAAGTGACGATGCAGGGTGCCCTCAATAAAAGGATCCTGTGGTCAGTGAATATTGAGAAGCCGATCTTGACACACAATTTGAGAAAGGGGTAACACAAACCTCTGGATGGATATGATCACGAGATCCTAATGTTAGAGTTAGCAAAATCATTTAACCCGAATAGAGGAGAGATCAGAGTCCCAGAGTATAGACGAGGAATAAAAGATCCTAATACCACCCAATGGCGACGTGGGCCCGTAAGCCACACCACCATGTTAGTAAATCAGTTTTCCAAAGACTAGACTCAACTTCGGCCAAGGAGCTGGAAAGGGGGATCCTACAGGCAGTCGGCTCTGATACCAACTTGTGAAGACGCCCCAATTCGACCGTACACTAATCATACACGCAAATGTGTACGATCAAGATCAGGGACACACGGGAAGATATCACAACACAACTCTAGACACAAATTCAAATAATACAAGCTTCATACTACAAGCCAGGGGCCTCGAGGGCTCGAATACAAAAGCTCGATACATAAGCGAGTCAGCGGAAGCAACAATATCTAAGTACAAACATAAGTTAAACATGTTTTGCCTTAAGAAGGCTACACAAACATCAATGATAGAAGACGCAAGGCCTCCTTCCTGGGACCTCCTAACTACTCCTGGTCGTCGGCAGGCTCCACGTAGTAGTAGGCACCCTCGGGGTGGTAGTAGTAGTCGAGTGGGGTGGCATCTGGCTCCTGGGATCCACCATCTGGTTGCAACAACCAGAAAGAAGAAAGAAGGGGGGAAAGGGGGAGAAAAGCAACCGTGAGTACTCATCCAAAGTACTCGCAAGCATCAGATCTAAACTAAGTATGCATTGGTATCAAATGGAAGGGTTGTATCTGTGGACTGACCTGCAGAATGTCAGAATACAGGGGAAGGCCTAGCCTATCAAAGACTAGCATCTTCAAGCAGCTCCAAGCATCTTGCAGCATGTAGAAGAGTAAATAATAGCATATTAATTAACAAGCATGTTGTAGCATTAATGCCCAGAGATACTTCCTCAACTCCCTGCGAGAATGCAATCCTGGAGCCAACATATCCATCACATATCAAGTATCCATTTATAGATGTATAAGATCAGGATATAAGTCTGAACGTCTGTTACCGAGGACACGACTATTAATAGATAATCTTCCCTGCAGGGGTGCACCATGTTTTCCAACACGCTTGATTACTCTGGCCGTACACAGTTTTCTGGGTCAACGCCCGGCCTCGGAAGATCAACACGTCGTAGCCCTACCTAGGTTCAGCAGAGAGGTCCCCGCCGGTCTACATCCTAAGCACTCCGGGGTCTGGGCCCATCGCCCGTTGCACTCCGGGTCATTGCGAGCAGGGCAGACTAGGCTCCACCACTACAGGATGGTGTCGTCCCAGCCGTGCCGCAATGCTGAACTGGACGTCTGACAAAGCTCCGACTGATACTGCGATGCCGAGGCCCATAACTATTCTCGCGTGGTGGTTAGTGCGTAAAGGCCAAAGGCCAGTTCAGAACAAATACCCAAACCTGTTATTGCATTATTAAAAGAAGTGACGCATGTCGGGACAAGTCTAGAGTTATCACCCTTACTGGGTGATACCGCTAAACAGCCAGCCGCCACCATCACATCGCATGGGTGCTCTCCAGGCCCGCTCGGCTTTCTCAATGGTCTCAAGTAAAGTCAAGGTAACCGTGCGTCCAGACATCAAGGGGAAAACCCGAGGAATCACCCTCGGTGAATTCCACTCGATGTAATCATCAACGTGAGCGTAAGAGGAACCACCCTCGAGGTTCACACTTGAGGTGTTGCACGACAGAGCCGTATCAGGAATGATGAAGGAGGAACCACCCTCGTTGACCATGACCGAATAGCTACACTACAGAGATCTCATCAGGAGTGATGTATGAGGTTCCACACTTAGCACTCGATGCTAACTTTGCAGAGTCGAGCAACAAAAAGGGGCGTGATGTGATGTGAGGTGTCGGGCTCTAGTCGTCCATGACATTGATCGAGTCGTCGATGATGAAGCAGGGGCAACAAGGACAAGGTGGGGGTCACTGATGGATCACTATCCAACCTATACTAAGCAGTTTAGGATAAGCAGGTAGGTAACAATAGGCCGGTTACAAAAGCAGGCTATGCATCAGAATAGGAGCAATAAAATACAATAGCAAAATCTAATGCAAGCATGAGAGAATGGAATGGGCGATATCGGGATGATCAAAGGGGGGGCTTGCCTGGTTGCTCAGACAAGGAGAGGTTGTCGATGACGTATTCGATCACAGCGGCATCGGCAACCGTCACGGGGTCTACCGAAGAGAAGAGGGGGAGAAACCATAAATATAGAGCAAGCAAGTGCATATTGACGAAACACCACATCAAATATTTAGTTCTCTCTCATTTATGTACCCAACAATATTAAATGTTGATTAACATGGCAAGAGGTGAAGCATAAGTAGACTAACTATTTAGGCAAGTCTAAATGAGGCCGGAACAACAAATAACAATTCCGGAAAATCCTCATATGCATGTTTCGAATTTGCTACTGTTCTGCCCCAAACATAATTTAATGTTGTTAAACAGCAAAATGAAGTGCACCATGTTAAACTTGGCATTTTTCTACCCCATTTACATATAAAGTTTATTTAAAATGGAGCTACGTTATTTAGTTATGAAATAAAACATTTTAACATGGCATTTATGTGAATTAAAGCAAAAAACAATTTAAACATTTTAAACATGGATGAAAGCAACATATTATGAAACTACATGAAATTCTAAGCATTTTGCATATATAAAACATTTTAAACCGAAGCACGGTTGTGGAGTAATTAAATGCATGAACATGAGGGTGCAATCTGTAAACATGCAGTTCCCTGGTTAATTAGCAAACTCGTAGATTTCAAAAAAAAGTACACGGGCCAAATCTGGATAGCCCGATAGTGTACAGGAGAGGGGCTGGAGGGGCTGCTCACCCATGGGCTCGGCCCAGTCGGTGGAAGAGGCGCTGGGCCTTGGCGTGCTGGACGCGGCCCAAGCCCGGTCAATGCGCGGCGACAGCGAGCGCTCGTTCTCTGCTCAACCGAGGACGAGGCAGAAGACAGGGGGCGATGCAGGGGAAGCAGAGGCGTGGAACTTGGGGATGAGCGCTCCGGCGAGGGACTTGGCGGCGCAGGGAACGGAGGGGTGCGGATCCGGGCACGGGGGAGGACTTGGCGAGGCTCGACGGCACGGAACGGTGATCATGGCAGCAGGGGCGACCTCCAGTTGCTCCTGTACCTGGCGAGAGAGAGAGAATTTGAGAGAGCGAGAGAGACAGAAGGAGGAGAACGAAGGGAGAGAGAGAGAGAGAGACGAGGCCGGTCCTGGTCGACGAGGAAGACGATGTTAGAATCTGTGTATATAGTGTTGTATATTGTAACGTTTACTCTCCGGGTTTGTTGGATCACGCCGCGCCATGGCCTTCGTGCCTACATTGTAGGGTGTCTGTACTCTGTAACAGTTGTCATCAATCAAGGAAATATAGTTTCCAACTTGGTATCAGCTGCTTCCAGGTCCCCTTCATGGCCGGCACGCACCCCTCCCCGTCCGTCGCCGCCATTGATTCTGCCACCTCTCCGGCCTCCCTCAATTCCACCACGCCTGCCGCCACCGCTGCCGCGGCCTCCTCCTCCACTTCCTCCCCGCCGTTTGTCTTCGGCACGGCCCCCTCTCTCTTCAGCAGCAGCAGCTCCGCCGCGACCGTATCGCAGTTCGCCCCTCTCTTCTCCTCCGCAACTACTGCGCCACCACCCTCTTCCCCCCGCCTCTCCATCTACAACGACCATATCTCCAACCACATCAAATTCCTCCTCAACCCTGCGGATCACAACTACCACAAATGGAAGTCCTTCTTCCTCATGGTCCTCATTCGCCACGGCGTCAAGTTTCTCATCAACCATCCTCCTCCTCCCAACGCCGATGCTGCCTACCTCGAGCTCGATGCCCACGTCGTTCTCTAGATCTACGCCACGCTCGCCGACTCCATGGTGGATCACGTCGTCGGCGCCACCAACACCTACGCCCTCTGGCACAAGATCAAGGATTTCTTCCTGGCCAATCGTGCTGCCTGGTTCATGATCCTCAACTAGCAGTATCGCAACCTCAAGCAGGGTGATCTTCCTGTGGCCAAGTACGTGCGGCGCATGAAACTCCTCACCGACGGTCTCGCCGACATCGAGCACGTCGTCACCGAGGTCGATCTACGCACCCAGTTCCTTCACGGCCTCGACAAGCGCCTCAAGTCGTCCTCGGCGACCAGGAGCTGCCCTTCGACACTGTCCTCTCTCGGGTCATCCTGGCCGAAGAGTCCCAGGCGCAGCGCGCCGCTGAGGAGAGCGCCTCGGTGTTTGCGCTCCCCGGTGGTGACCGCGGCCAGAGCAGTGGCTCCGGCGGTGGTGCTCGCGGTTCCGGCGGAGACCGCCCCAACGACCGCGCGCAGGGCCACCCTCCTCATCAGCAGCAGCCTGCCCCTGGTCGTGGACGTGGTGATCGCTCGGCCGATGGCCGTGACCGTGGCCGCGGACGTGGCCGGGGTGACCAGTCAGGCCGCGGATCTGCACCGCAGCTTTAGTTCTCGCCGTTCACGGGCTACTTTGCGCCCTACGGCATGGCGCTCCCCTCGCCTCGCTCTGGGTGGGTGCCCCCGAACGCCGCCGGCGTCCTCGGCCCGCGCCCCGGCTCCCACGCGCACGCCTACCCGATGTACCAGCCTGCACCGCCTCCTCCGCCCTACCCGCTCCAACCGCCGTCATGGGAGCACCTTGCGATGCTCAACACCGCCTACAGCAACTCCGGCTTCCCCTCCACTCCCGGCACCGAGTGGTTCCTCGACAGCGACGCCTCTTCCCATGTGACGGGCAGTCAAGGTAACATCACCACGTCAAGTTCTTCATTAACGCATGTACCTCGCAACATTCTTGTTGGCAATGGCCACTCTCTTCCCGTCACTGCCACTGGATCTACCGTCCTCCCCCCTCACGCCTTTAAACTTACCGATATTCTTGTCTCCCCAAACGTCGTCACTAGTCTTATTTCTGTTCGCAAGTTTACTAAAGATAATTCTTGCTCCATTGAATTTTATCCGTGTGGTTTTCTTGTGAAGGATCTACGCACTCGGAAAGTTCTCATGATCTCCGCTAGTACCGGCGACCTCTACCCATTCATCAGCAATAATCCGGCGACGGCGGCCGCCTTACTCACCACTTCCTCGGCGTTGTGGCACCGCCGACTTGGACACCCAAGCGCTCACACTCTGTCCACATTATCTCGCGACTTTCTTAGTGTTTGTAATAAGGAGCCGCACTATGTATGTAGTGCATGTCAACTAGGACGCCAACCACGTCTACCTTTTCCTTCCTCTACTAGCAAAACTTGTGCTCCTTTCAATTAATTCATTGTGATTTGTGGACCTCTCCGGTTGTAAGTTTCTCTGGATATCAATACTACCTCATTGTGTTGGATGATTACACGCATTATTCGTGGTCCTTTCCTATGCGCAATAAGTCCGACACCTCCACTATCCTACAATGCTTCTTCACATACGTTCACACCCAATTTCATGTCATCATCCAAGCCATGCAATGTGATAACGGAGGTGAGTTTATCAAATCTTATCTCCGCTCCTTCTTCTCCTCAAACGGCGTTGTCTATCGCTTTTCTTGCCCCCACACCTCCCCACAAAACGGTAAAGCCGAACGACTCATTCGCACAACCAACGATATAGTCCGCACGCTCTTATCCAAGCCAACCTCACTCCCCCGTTCTGGGTCGAGGCCCTCCACACCGCCACGTACTTGCTGAACCGGCGCCCATGTCGGATCATCGCACCTCACACACCATACTACCTTCTCCATGGCACACAACCTGATTATTCTCACTTACGGGTCTTTGGGTGTTTATGTTTTCCCAACTTATATGCCACCACCGACCACAAACTAGCTCCCCGCTCCTCCCGCTGCATCTTCCTAGGATACCCACTCGATCACAAAGGCTATCGGTGCTACGATCTCACCACTCGCCACGTCATTGTATCACGCCATGTCACGTTTGATGAAAACGTGTTTCCGTACACGCCCACACCGCCCTGGCACACCACCCCCATGACCACAGAAAATCCCCATGCAGCCTCGACCCCACCGGATCTTGGATCGCACGCACCTACCTCCACCTCCCTCGGACAGGGCCCCACCTCCTCCACCAGCGACTCGGCCACCCAATCCCGCAACCCCCTCCGCCACATGCTCGCCCGCCCCTGGCTCGCCCCCCACTCACTGCCAATCCGCCTCGTCCAGCGCGCCTGTCTCCCCAACTACCCCCTGACCCCCCTCGCTTTTCGCACCAGCCAGCTCGTCTGCCACCGTATCCGCCTCGGATCACTCGCCACATGCAGCCGCGTCCTCTGCTCCTGTCCCCACCGAATCCTCCTCACTTTCCACACCGTCCACTCCGCCCGCGCCACGCCTCCCTCGCCACGCCAGTCCGGTTCAGCCACCCAACAATGCACACAGGATGTCCACACGCGCTAAAACTGGTTATCTAATGCCAAAACGCTTATTTCTTGCTGCCACCTCCTCCGACACCATATCTCCCATCCCACCCACCTATAAATCAGCCCTTAAAAACCCACATTGGCACCAAGCAATGCTCGAGGAGTATAATGCTTTAATGAACAACTTTACTTGGTCGTTGGTGCCTAAACCTGCAGGTGTCAATCTTTTCACGGGAAAATGGAATTTTTGGCACAAATTCAACCCGGATGGCTCTCTTGCTCGCTACAAAGCTCGGCGGGTCGTGCGTGGCTTTACTCAACAGGAGGGAGTGGACTATGGTGAAACTTTCAGCCCGGTGGTCAACCCAGCAACCATCCGTGTGGTCCTAAGCATTGCTACTTCTCGCTCATGGCCTATTCACCAGCTCGATGTCAAGAATGCATTTCTTCATGGGGATCTTCACGAGACGGTGTATTGCAGCCAGCCTTCGGGGTTTGTGGACAGCTCCAAACCGGATCATGTTTGTCTTCTTCGCAAGTCCCTCTACGGCCTTAAGCAAGCCCCAAGGACTTGGTTTCTCCGATTTCAGGCATTTCTTCTTCACTTGGGATTTCGGGCATCAAAGAGTGACTCCTCCCTTTTCATCTTGCACCACGGTAACTCCATTGCATACTTGCTCGTTTATGTTGACGATATCATAATTACGGCTAGCTCCTCCACCACCCTCACATATATCATCAACTCTCTCAAGTCCGAGTTCTCCATGACTGACTTGGGTGCTCTACATCACTTCTTGGGCATCAATGTCATGACCAACTCCTCCGGCCTTTTCTTGTGCCAACAACAGTATGCTCTTGAGATTCTCGAGCGCGCCAAGATGCTCAATTGCAAGCCCGTCTCCACGCCAATTGACACAAGGTCCAAGCTGTCCTGTCACACCAGTGCTCTACTCTCCAATCCTACACATTACCGAAGCCTTGCTGGGGCCCTACAATATCTCACCCTTACCCGACCGGACATTGCCTATGCCGTTCAACAAGTATGCCTCTTCATGCATGCCCCTCGGGATACGCACATGCAACTTGTCAAACGACTTTTACGCTACATCAAAGGCACGTCTCATTATGGCCTTCAGCTCTTCAAGTCCTCCTCCATGGATCTTCTTTCCTACACCGATGCCGACTGGGCAGGTTGCCCGGACACCCGTCGGTCCACCTTCGGGTTCTGCGTGTTTCTTGGGGACAATCTCATTTCCTGGTCTTCGAAGAGGCAACCTACCATTTCACGTTCAAGTGCCGAAGCTGAGTACAGGGGCATTGCAAACTGTGTGGCTGAGTCCTGCTGGTTATGCCAACTTCTCCATGAGCTCAGACTCCCTCCGACTCGTGCCACCCTAGTATACTGTGACAATGTCAGTGCTTCTTACCTTGCCTGCAACACAGTTCAGCATCGACGAACAAAGCACATTGAGATCGAATTGCACTTTGTGCGTGACCGCGTCGCTCTTGGGGAAGCTCGCATTCTTCACGTTCCATCAAGCTCTCAATATGCAGACATTTTCATGAAGGAGTTGCCGTCTTCAGTCTTCATAGATTTTCGCTGCAGCCTGAACATCCTTCCAAAAGGAGTTCTGGCTGAGGGGGGGGGGTGTTAGAATCTGTGTATATAGTGTTGTATATTGTAACGTTTACTCTCCGGGTTTGTTGGATCACGCCGCGCCATGTCCTGCGTGCCTACATTGTAGGGCGTCGGGTGCTCTACTTTCCCTACATATACTCTGTACTCTGTAACAGTTGTCATCAATCAAGGAAATATAGTTTCCAACTGACGAGGCGCGCAGAGGAGGAGCGGTGCCGGGGCTTGGCGAGCTCCGCGTCGAGGAAGGAGCTCCGGCGAGGTGACAAGCGGGAGGAGGTGGTTGGAGCTCGAAGGAGGGGCTCCTGACTCGGGGACGATGGGTGCATGATTGACGACGAGAGCGAGGAGTCCCGCGTGTGCTCGGCGAAGCGGGAGGCGTTCAGCGCGGGTGCGGAGATGGGGGCGACTTGGCGGAGCTAGTTGCCGGCAGCGGCGGCGCGAGGGGACGAGGTCGAGCACTCCTTCTCGAGGCCTCGAGCAGCTCCATGATCCATTCCGGATCGAGGGGAGAAGAGGTAGGCGTCGGGCGCTTGGGGAAGAAGCAGAGGAGCTCGAGATCGAGGCTCCTAATCTGAAGCTGGGCACGAGGATGGATCGAGAGGTGGAGGTGGGTGGCTGCTGGGATTTGGGCGGCGCGGAAAACCAAGGGAGGATTTTGGATCGGGAGAGGATCTGGGAAGATCCTGAGGTGGAAGGAGAGACCCGGTGGAGTGGCGGCACTGCAGATGGAATGGATGGGACAGGAGGCCGTTAGACTGATATATATAGCCGGTGGATTTTTGGGTAGGGGCTAGCTCGTCCCTCGATCATAATCGGATGGCTGGGAAAAATATACTCCCTCCGTTCCCAAATAATTGTCTTTCTTGCCATCTCAAATGGACTACAACATACGGATGTATGTAGACATGTTTTAGAGTGTAGATTCACTCATTTTGTTCCGTATGTAGTCACTTGTTAAAATCTCTAGAAAGACAATTATTTAGGAACAGATGGAGTAGGTTAGAAAGTTCAATCTATCATTCTTAAGAAGTTGCTCCCCACTACTACCTATTCTCTCGTCATGCACATCGTCCACATCAGCGATGTGCCATGTCATTATTCAGTTTCCAAAAGCGGCCAATCAGATTTACTTGATTTATTTTAACAAGCAAACAGTCCACATGATGCCACATCAGCATTCAATTTCCAAACAGCAACCAATCTATATCTTTTTGTGCGATGCATTATTCTTCTGGCGTACGAGAAGGCCCACATGCCAATGGCTCACGTCTTCGATCCAGCCCTTCCCTATCTCCCATCTTCTCCACTTCTCCCATGCAATCAATTTCCCCACCACGAAGGAACATGAAACGGACGGGGATGCGAGCGATCATCCACCTTCATGACCTAAAGAGGGATTTTATTCTCCCTACGCCCCCATCTTCTTCATTCTCATCAGCACCACATAGTAGGGTGATCGTGCTCCTCCTTCTCCCGGGAAGTCATCACGAGTATTCTTAATAGAGCCATCTCCGGCGTAATCGAGTTCCGGTGCACGCGACCTCATCAGTAGGCCAAGATGGAGTTCGATGCAGCACCACCACACCACGGCTGGACGGTGTCGCCAGATGCCCACAACGCATCCCCGTTGCCCTGCATCGGCTTCGCCCGAACGCGACTTCGTGGGCCGTGCCACCGCACATTGGCAACGCGTCACCGGCAACAGCAGCACCTCCCGGGTGCCCCGCATCGGCTTCGCCCGACGGGTTCAATTTTGATCGTCGCGTTGGCTTTGCCTGGCAGCAGGCCACCGGCTGCCCTCCACATCTGCCCTGCGACGTCACAGGTCCACCAAGGATCTTGCCGCTGCCCGTCATTCAGCTCCTCCTCCCTTTGACCGGAGTGGATCGCGACGAGGCAGTGGTACTCTATTCACGTCGACCCAATTCATCCCAGGCTACGAGCTGCAATCAGGTTCAGAAGCCGAACAGGTAGGTTCTTCTGCGTCCCCTCCGTGCATAAATATCTTACGTTTATTTATGTTGACCCATTACTAATAAATCTAGGAGAAGTATGCCCCACAATATTCTTCCCCTCCCCTCCACTTCACTTTCTCTCGCAGGCCTCCTCCCGCGCCACGGTTCTTTCAATTGATGCTGCATGCCTCCTCCTGATTGTAGGAACACCGGAGCTCTTGCCATCCTTCAAGCATTGGTTATCGCATCGGATCCACGATCCGTGGAAGAAGAGATTGATGCCCTGAATCATCATGTACGCATATACTCTACTACGGGGTGAACCCAATTGCTACTGCCCTTTTCTTCTCCATCCACCATAGCATCATGATGTTTCTTCTTCGCCGGTATCAATCTATGTGCAGGGCAGATTACTTTTTCATATGCTATTTTATTTTCTGACATTATATTCCATATGCATGCTACGTGCTGATCGGTCAAGGGAAATAATAAAACAAAGGGTTGTGCATGTGCTTTATTATACCAAACTCCCATGTTTTCTTTTGATGAATTAGCAACTAATGCATTCTACTATACAATGTTTTTGAACGCATTTTGTCCAAGCTTGCTAGATTGCCTATATAAGACGTTGAAGAAATGCCTCAACTACCTAACATATTTTTTAGGAACTAAGGGTTATTACTCCCTCGTCACAATATTATCGAGTTAGCTATTGCTACTTGCTAGAGTTTGAATATTCCTAATATATGACCGCAACTCTGTAAGTAATCCATGTTGAGCACAATTCTTAGAACTTGGAACACTCTTCTCCCTCCAAACAAGTTTCTGCAGTTGCGTACTAATGGCTAATACTAATTTGGCGAATGGATGATTAACAAATACATCAATTGAAGCTTTCTCACTGCATGTTTTTGCTTTTTCACATATGTGCTTCTGTCCTAATTAACGAGTCAGACTACTCTTCCTCATTACATGAACTTTGATCCTATACATTGCAATGATCCCGCAGCAACGCACGGGGAATTGTCTAGTTAAGAAAACATAGATGTTTTATACATGTTTGGGGATGATCTGAATCCAACAGTCACGACCGCTCGGATCGAGTTCGGGGAAGTTTCAGACACGCACGCAAAGGGGGTTAGGCGGTCACGGTCAGGAGGGAAGCGAAAATCCGAGGGACTCGGAACCGTCAATGAAGGCAGAGGGACACGGCAACTACGAATGGATGCAAGATTTATGAAAACATGCAAATGCAATGCGCATGATGCTATGAGATGAGATGCAACAAACAAATAAATAACCCATCTGACTCGCAAAACAAGGAAGGCATCTGGAGCTTCGGTCTTGGGGCGTTACAACACTCCACCACTACAAGAGGATCTCATCCTGAGATCTAGGATAGCACCAGGGAGAAACGGAAGAGGAAGAGGTAAAATAAAGTTGCTTCTTTGACAATCGAGTGAAACCAAAGAACCTTGAGAGGTTGAACAAACTGAAAGAGAGAATACAAGGGAGATGAACGAGATTGAAAACACTCCGTTAGACAAGAGGAACAAGCAACATTATGAGAACCTTGTAGGTTGAAAGACATAAGAAAAGGGTTACGATGGACAAGAAGTACATGCAAGCCCTCCGATTGAAAAGAGATGCAAGACTTGATAAGATGAAAGGAACTTGAGCAGAGGACACAACACTCCTGCTAAACGGATAAGCAAGGAAAAGAACATGATATTTACAAAATGAGATGATGGGTCGAAGAGAGTAACATCACAAAGCCTCCGGAAGAAATAAATAACAGAAGATAGATCCTTGGAATAAAAGAATGGAGAAGAAAATGACAACTTCTGCCACAAACGAGCTTGGAAAGCATCCTTCCAAGAAGTTTAAAACGGAGTTGTTGGAAAATCAACAACAAAAAAAACAAGCTTGTTGTGGGCTTATGGTACACATCTCAAAATTATGAGGTGACGACTCGCCACTAACGGAAACAGTTGATTGGATTGAGATCAACAAGCAGATGAAAACTTCTTCACCAAGATGAGAAGGAGAAAATTTGATCATTGATAAACACCACAAATAGCTACATTCCTTAGGGAAGGATATAGGTGAAATATAACCCAATACAACTCCAACAAAAAGATTGATTGGTTGGAAAGATCTCTTGAACGAAGATAAAAATGACGGATTCAAATATGTCACTCTTGAAAACTTTGTGAATCATGAAACCCGAAGGGAAATTATCCAGAATGACATAACACCACCTCAAAAGATAAGGTAGGAAGAATTGCACTTCGGAATGCAAGATGAAGAATGCTTGAACTCCTCAAAACAAAACATGTGTTGAACACCATTATTTTTTAGTATAGCTTGGCGGATCTTAACTCCGAGAAAACTTGAAGAAAAATTGAAGAATGAAAGGAATCCTTGAGAAACCACCATGTAAATCCTCCATGAAGAACTCCGGTAATAAAAGGATGGTCACAAAGAAAAGAAGCTTGAAAATAATAAGATGAAGCCTTGTATAGATTTAGATGAAGCTTCACGGCGAGTTAACTGAGAGAGCTTAGAACTCCGGAAACAAAAGATGAAGCATCTTGAACCGAGAATGTGACATGATGAACAACTCTGGAAATAAGAACTTAGATCACTTGGATGAAACAATAATAAGAATTGCGTTATGCGTATCCTTCACCAATTTAGATTGATGACAAGCAATGGATTTGGCATAGTACTTATTCTCATAGAATGGATTAAGATAGATATAACGCAAACTTGGGAAGGTCTTCAACGAACCCCCGGTAGGATTGAAACAATGAATAAATTAATATGAGAACAATGGAAGAGGAATCTTGAACAAACCGCCGTAAGAATAAAAAACAAACAAAGAAAAGATAGCGAAACACCGGGAAGAATTAGAAAATGAACGAAGATACTTGAGGGAATATAAATATATGAGAACAAAGAGATCACAAGCCGACTAGGGAATACTTGAGCGATGCACCGGTAAGATTTGAAGAATGAGAGCTGAAAGCTGAGAATGAGTAATATTCAAAAAGATGGCCTTTGGATGATCGACAAAGGAACTCAACTCCTGAGATGCGTCGGATGGGTGAAAAGAATTATCATAATCGAAAAACAATTATGATGATGGCCTGAAGCTAGAACCATGAATCTTTGGAAGAACGGGTAAGGATTTAAGAGGAACTCTTCTTCGATCTTCAAGATCCGAGAATGACGACGAGAAACACCACCATCAATTGTTGAGATACTCCGGGATGAAAATTAGAAAGGTTGAACCAACTATGAAAAGAATTTAAAAGATCTTGGAGAAAGACATTTGACTGATGATAACTCATTCTTACGTCAAACTTTGAAATGAATTTGGGAATAGCTCCGGGAAAATTAGAAGAGTCAGGTAAGATTCTGGAAAAGACTTGTGGGTTAGGGCCCACTCAAAAGAAACACCATTGAACGATTTAAAAGATAGATTGCACCGTTGAATTAAACGACTTGAATAAGGTAAGACCCAGAAATAGCTTGAAAGGATTACGAATAGAAACTTGAATCTTCTGGGATATCTTCAGCACTCCAGATAAACATGAATAACAAGAGGTGGATGATTAAGAGGTGCACCGGCATGAGAACATTTGAAACGAGGAAAGGAATATGATCAACATTGAAAGCTTGAATTGGACCCATCGGAGAAGAAAAGAGAATGTAGAATGATAAACTTGTCGCTTCCTTAGCATCTTGATGAGAATCACCAGGTAAGAATATGGAGGAAAAGAATAAAGAGGCTTCACAACCATAAGATGGATACTTGATTAAGAAATTTGAGTCCTTGAAGAAAAAGGGTGGGACGGCGAGAAAACAAAGGCAACTTGGGGATGGAATGAAACAGACACCATCGAGAAAACTTAGAATTGATCTCGCGAATGTTGAAATGATCAGATCCACTTGAAGAGAAGCACGCCGGTTGGAAAGGAATTAACATGAAAACCTTGATGATCAAGAAGGATTAGTATTCACATAGAAATATGAGAACACCGCTTAGAACAGGTATGGAATCAACACTTGACATTGAAGCAACTTGAATACCACAACTCAAAACAAAACAAAGGATTGGCTTAGGAAATAAGCCAGAACAAACATATGATAGACCCCATATCGTATCATGTGTCTGTTTGGAAAGAATTCCTACGTGATACTTGAATTCCCACCTATAAACTCCCGAAACTTTCTGGTTATGCAATCTGGTGTTCGGGATACAGGGGAAGCAATATATCTCACCCAAACTAACAATCCATACATCCAGCTGTATCCATCCGTCAACACATAACCAAGAAAACTTCGGAAATCGTGTACCTCAACCTTTGAAAAGCATCCATTATATGAGTTATGGCAATACTCCCGAACTCCCGCCCCAGTACTGGGTGGTGTCGAGGTTATCTCACCAACAACTGCATAAAAGAGATTTTTGATGTCGGCGAAACTCAGGTATTCCAGAACTACAACGATAAAATTGTGACGACAACACCTTGGAGCTCAACTCCCCGGGACACTTCCACAACCCTTAAATGTCAGGAGGCACCAAGAACAATGTTCTCGTCACAAGAATATTGGAATGATCCCAAGATACCCGCGTGATCCTAATTTTTTTAGTTAAATTTGAGGAGAGGAAAGTCAAAACATCTACGTCAGGAGGCCTCACCAGAGCGATGAAGGGGCTGAGGAGTAAAATGAATCCTACTCTCCGATATATATAATCCTAAGACTCAAAACATTTTTGTTCTAGACTCAACAACGACAGCGATTCGATCAAGCAGGGGGCTCCTAAGTCGAGGATGGCTCTGATTACCAACTTGTAACACCTATGATGCGGCTATATCTCCCACGTGTCGAGGCACGACTTAGAGGCATAACCGCATGGTGGTTTTGTAACAAGAAGGGTCATCTTCACACAATCCCATGTAATGAACAAGAATGGATAAATAGTTGGCTTACAATCGCCACTTCACACAATACATTAATTAACATACATCATTCAGAGTACACACATAGACCGACTACGGTCAAATCCAAAAGAAAAGAAGATAACCCCAAATGCTAGATCCCCGATCGTCCCAACCGGGCACCACTACTGATCATCAGGAAATGAAACATAGTAACGACCAAGGTCCTCGTCGAACTCCCACTTGAGCTCTGTAGCATCACCAACATTGGTATCATCGGCACCTGCAACTATTTGGAAGTATCCGTGAGTCACGAGGACTCATCAATCTCACACCTGCGAGATCAAGACTATTTAAGCTTATGGGTAGGATAAGGTAGTGCGGTGGAGCTGCAGCAAGCGATAAGCAAAATATGGTGGCTAACATACACAAATAAGAGCGAGAAGAGAAGCAACGCAATGGTCGAGAAGCTAGAAGTGATCCTGAAACTACTTACGTCCAAGCATAACACAAGATCGTGTTCATTTTCCAGACTCTGCCAAAAAGAAACCATCATGGCTACACACGCGGTTGATGCATTTTAATTAAGTCAAGTGTCAAGTTCTCTAAAACCGGATATTAATAAATTCCCATCTGGCACATAACCGCGGGCACGGCTCTCGAAAGTTTATACCCTGCAGGGCTGTCCCAACTTAGCCCATCACAAGCTCTCACGATCAACGAAGGATATTCCTTCTCCCGGAATAACCCGATCAGACACGGAATCCCGGTTACAAGACTTTTCGACAATGGTAAAACAAGACCAGCAAGACCACCCGACTGTGCCGACAAATCCCGATAGGAGCTGCACATATCTCGTTCTCAGGGCACACCGGATGAGACAAGCTACGAGTAAAACCAACCCTCAAGTTTCCCCGAGGTGACCCCGCAGGCTGTTCGGTTCGGACCAACACTTAGAGGAGCACTGGCTCGGGGGGGTGTTAAAATAAAGATGACCCTCGGGCTCGCGAAAACCCAAGGGAAAGGCTTAGGTAGGCAAATGTAAAACCAAGGTTGGGCCTTGCTGGAGGAGTTTTATTCAAAGCGAACCCTCAAAGGGGTCCCATGACCCCAACCGCATAAGGAACGCAAAATCAAGGAACATAACACTGGTATGACGGAAACTAGGGTGGCAAGAGTGGAACAAAACACCAGGCATAAGGCCGAGCCTTCCACCCTTTACCAAGTATATAGATGCATTAATTAAATAAAATATATTGTGATATCCCAAAATATCCAACTTCAACTTCACCTGCAACTAACAATGCTATAAGAGGGGCTGAGCAAATGCGGTAACATAGCAAAAAAACGGTTTGCTAGGAAGGTGGGTTAGAGGCTTGACATGGCAATATGGGAGGCATGATATGACAAGTTGTAGGTTGCGCGACATAGTGATAGAACGAACAACTAGCAAGCAAAGATAGAAGTGATATCGAGGGTAATGGTCATCTTGCCTGAGATCCCGCAAGCAAGAAGGACGAGTACATGAAGAAGACAAACGGACGTAGTCGAATGAATCCTCACAACTCCAGAACGAAACCCAAGCTAACGAGAGAAGCAAACCGGAAAGAAGCAAGCAACATGGTAAACAACCATCACATAAGCATGGCATGATGCAAAATCAAGTATGAAGCATGCCTGGTTTAATGAGGCATGGCATGGCAAAGTGCACAAACACAAATTAAGTGG
Source organism: Aegilops longissima (assembly GCA_021605205.1). NCBI lineage: Eukaryota > Viridiplantae > Streptophyta > Magnoliopsida > Poales > Poaceae > Aegilops > Aegilops longissima. The sequence continues at coordinate 239,502,806 of CM038679.1, forward strand.
AGCTCAATATGCAACGAGTTGCATATTGACGAAACACCACATCAAATATTTAGTTCTCTCTCATTTATGTACCCAACAATATTAAATGTTGATTAACATGGCAAGAGGTGAAGCATAAGTAGACTAACTATTTAGGCAAGTTTAAATGAGGCCGGAACAACAAATAACAATTCCGGAAAATCCTCATATGCATGTTTCGAATTTGCTACTGTTCTGCGCTAAACATAATTTAATGTTTTTAAACAGCAAAATGAAGTGCACCATGTTAAACTAGGCATTTTTCTACCCCATTTACATATAAAGTTTATTTAAAATGGAGCTACGTTATTTAGTTATGAAATAAAACATTTTAACATGGCATTTATGCTAATTAAAGCAAACAGCAATTTAAACATTTTAAACATGGATGAAAGCAACATATTATGAAACTACATGAAATTCTAAGCATTTTGCATATATAAAACATTTTAAACCGATGCACGGTTGTGGAGTAATTAAATGCATGAACATGAGGGTGCAATCTGTAAACATGCAGTTCCCTGGTTAATTAGCAAACTCATAGATCTAAAAAAAAGTACACGGCCGAATCTGGCTGGCCCGATAGTGTCTGAGAGAGAAATTTGGAGGGGCTGCTCACCCATGGGCTCGGCCCGATCGGTGGAAGAGGCGCTGGGCCTTGGCGTGCTGGACGCGCCCAAGCCAGGTCAACGCTACGGCGCATAAGGCGCTCGTTCTCTGCTCAAACGGGATGAGGCGAAGACAGGGGCGGCGTCTGGGAAGCAGAGGCGCAGAACTTGGGGACGAGCGCTCTGGCGAGGGACTTGGCGGCGCAGGGAACGGAGGGGAACCGGATCCGGGCACGGGGGAGGTCTTGGCGAGGCTCGACGGCACGGAACGGTGATCATGGCAGCAGGGGCGACGTCCAGTTGCTCCTGTACCCGGCGAGAGAGAGAGAGAGAATTTGAGAGAGCGAGAGAGACAGAAGGAGGAGAACGAAGGGAGAGAGAGAGGGACGAGGCCGGTCCTGGTCGACGAGGAAGACGAGGCACACAGAGGAGGAGCGGTGCCGGGGCTTGGCGAGCTTCGCGTCGAGGAAGGAGCTCCGGCGAGGTGACAAGCGGGAGGAGGTGGTTGGCTCTCGAACGAGGGGCTCCTGGCTTGGGGACGATGGGCGCATGGTTGACGACAGGAGCGAGGAGTCCTTCGTGTGCTCGACGAAGCAGGAGGCGTTCAGCGCGGGTGCAGAGATGGGGGTGACTTGGAGGAGCTGGTTGCCGGCGGCGGCGGCGCGAGGGGACGAGGCCGAGCGCTGCTGCTCGGGGCCTCGAGCAGCTCCACGATCCCTTCCAGATCGAGGGGAGAAGAGGTAGGCCTCGGGCGCTTGGGGAAGAAGTAGAGGAGCTCAAGATCGAGGCTCCTGATCTAAAGCTGGGCACAAGCATGGATCGAGAGGAGGAGGTGGGTGGCTGCTGGGATTTGGGCAGCGCGGAAAACCAAGGGATGATTTTGTATCGGGAGGGGATCTGGGAAGATCCCGAGGTGGAAGGAGAGACCCGGTGGAGTGGCGGCGCTGCGGATGGAATGGATGGGACAAGAGGCCTAAAAACTAGGGTTAGACTGATATATATAGGTTAGGAAGTCCAATTAAGAATATGTAGATGTTTTATAGATGTTTGGGGATGATCTGAATCCAATGGTCACGACCGGCCGGATCGAGTTCGTGGAAGTTTCGGTCACGCACGCAAAGGGGGTTAGGCGGTCACGATCAAGAGGGAAGCGAAAAATCGAGGGACTCGGAACCGTCAACGAAGGCAGGGGGACACGGAAACTACGAACGGATGCAAGCTTTAAGAAAACATGCAAATGCAATGCGCATGATGCTATGAGATGAGATGCAACAAATAAATAAATAACCCAGCTGACTCGCAAAACAAGGAAGGCATCTAGAGCGTCGGTCTTGGGGCATTACACTAGGGGCATGTGATAGATGAACGGAGAGCGTATACCGATTCGTCTCGTCATTCTGAGCAACTTGCATGTAGAAAGCTTTTTCATCGGAGTTAGGGATTAGTTTCTACGATTTTTCAAAGATTTAAAAAATATTCTAAAAATCCATGAAATTTTGCTAAGTCTGAGAATTCGTTAGTTTTAAACATCTTTTAGTTGTTTTCAAAAAGCTACAACTCTGGATCTGTACCTCCTCTGATTTTGTGCCTTATATCAATTTTTAGCATTTTTCTGTGATCTACATGTTAGTATCACTTTCATTCATATTAGGGTTCATTTGCTTGATCATCAACAGCTCTAAAGTAGCTATGAAAATAAAGTTGTTTTCAATTTTTCTATTAACAGAACATTGGACTTTGTGATTTTCGTAGGAATTAATCCATGCGTCAAAAGGATTTGGTCCAGTGGGATAAAATGAAAAATTTCAAGTGTACTCTATCCCCAAATTATTTTTATCCACATAAGAACTTGTTTTGTGAATGTTTATTGGCTGTCAAAGGGGCTACTCAATGTGAATTTGAAGCTAGCTGCAGCTACAAGAATCGAATGTTACTTTGTAGCTAGCGATCGAGAGGAGCGGCAGCGAAGGTAGGTAGACAGCAGCAAGACGCACGCATTGTGGGCACCGACGGCGGAAGCTAGCAGCACCAGCAGCAGACGACAGCGGCGCGCATGTACGTGTAGGCTGGGCGCTGGGTGTGGCGCGGCCCGGCGAGGAACGGCAAAGCAAGCAAGATGACGGCGGCGCCCGTCGGCCGAAGCCTTGATGGCGGCGAGCAGCGTAGCAGCGTCGCGGAGATGCAGCAGTTGGGGAAGCAGCACTGGCACGCCGCGACGGTCTGGTAGCGGTGCAGCAATGGCTCAGGGGCGACGGCAAGCGGAAGTGGCAGGATCGGGCGTGGACGAGCGGGCGGCGGGCTCGCGGGGTGGCTGGGAAGGCTGCGAGCGAGGCAAGCTGGCGCTGCGGTGCAGACAGCAGTGGTTGCAGGAGCCATGGATGCGCACGAGCGGTACGAGATCAAGGCACGGGCGCGGGAGTAGAGCGACGGCAGTGCGGAGCAACAGGGGCCGCGGGCAGCAGCAGCTTGCAGCGACGCAGGCAGCTAGCAGTATGCACGCATGTACGCGTACCCATATGTTGGAAATATGCCCTAGAGGCAATAATAAAAGCATTATTATTATATTTCCTTGTTCATGATAATTGTCTTTTATTCATGCTATAACTGTATCGTCCGGAAATCGTGATACACGTGTGAATACATAGACCACAATACGTCCCTAGTGAGCCTCTAGTTGACTAGCTCGTTGGTCAACAGATAGTCATGGTTTCCTGACTATGGACATCGATGTCATTGATAACGGGATCACGCCATTAGGAGAATGACGTGATGGACAAGACCCAATCCTAAGCATAGCACAAAGATCGTGTAGTTCGCTTTGCTAGAGCTTTTCCAATGTCAAGTATCTCTTCCTTAGACCGTGAGATCGTGTAACTCCCGGATACCGTAGGAGTGCTTCGGTGTATCAAACGTCACAACGTGGCGGGTGACTATAAAGGTGCACTACGGTATCTCCGAAAGTGTCTTTTGGGTTGACACGGATCTAGACAGGATTTGTCACTCCGTATGACGGAGAGGTATCACTTGGGCCCACTCGGTAGTGCATCATAATAATGAGATCAAAGTGATCAAGTGTCCGGTCACGGATCATGCATTACGGTATGAGTAAAGTGACTTGCCGTGCTTGAGACTGAACGAGGTATTGGGATACCGACGATCGAGTCTCGGGCAAGTAACATACCGTCGACAAAGGGAATAGAATACGGGTTGCTTGAACCCTTGACATCGTGGTTCACCCGATGACAACATCGAGAACATGTGGGAGCCAACATGGGTATCCAGATCCCGCTGTTGGTTATTGACTGAGGTCGTCTCGGTCATGTCAAGATGTCTCCGAACCCGTAGGGTCTACACACTTAAGGTTCGGTGACGCTAGGGTTATTAGGAAGACAAGTATGTGATTACCGAATGTTGTTTGAGTCCCGGATGAGATCCCGGACGTCACGAGGAGTTCGGAATGGTCGGAGGTAAAGATTTATATATGGAAAGTGGTTAAACGGACTCGGAAAGTTTGGGGTATACTGTAATGTACAGGGGCCACCGGAGGGTTCCGGAGGTCCACGGAGGGGCCACCCCTCTCTGGGGCCACATGGGCTGTGTGGGAGAGGAGCCAGCCCTGGTGGGCTGGGCGCGCCCCCCACCAGGCCCATGCGGCTAGGGCTTGGGAGGAAACCCTAAAGGGGCGCCCCTAGCTTGGGGGCAAGCCACCCTCTCCTCCTCCCTTTGGCCGCCGCCCCATCTAGGGTTCCCCTAGATGGCGGCTCCCCTTGCCCTCTCCTCCTATAAATAGAGGGGTGAGGGAGGGCTGCATACACCATTGAAGGCGCAGCCCTCCCTCCCCAACACCTCTCTTTCTCCGTGCAAGCTTGGCGAAGCCCCTGCCGGAGAACTGCCGACCAACCGCACCACGCCGTCGTGCTGCCATTGGAGTTGTCTTCCTCAACCTCTCCTTCATCCTTGCTGGATCAAGACGGAGGAGACGCCATCGTCCCGTACGTGTGTTGAACACGGAGGTGCTGTCCTTTCAGCGCTTGGTCATCGGTGATCGGAATCACGTTGGGAACGACTCCATCATCACCACTCCCTCGAATGCTTCCGTACTCGATCTACAAGTGGTATGTAGATGCAAACTCTCTCTCTTGACTCATTGCTTAGATGAACTCATAGATAGATCTTGGTGAAACCGTAGGAAAAATTTTAATTTTCTGCAACGTTCCCCAACACCATAAGCAAGAGCTCGGATGAGCTCGGGGACGACAGCTGAAAGCACAAGAGCTCCCTAGGTGGTTTTGGTAATTAATGTCAACATATCTCTTGTTGGACTAACACTTTTCTCTAGTATGTTTCAGACAAGTTCAACAATGGAGTGGCATGGACTAAAGGATGTGGGAACTCCTTTAAGGTGCTAAGGACAAAGGATTTGCTCAAGCTTCAAGCTCAAGACTCTTCATTTTACATTTTAGTGATCCAAGATCACATTGAGTCTATGGGAAAAGCCAATACTATCAAGGAGGGATGAGGTGTTGCTTAATGAGCCTCTTGCTTCATGTGCTTGGTGATATGCTCCAAAACCCTCCACTACTTTCTCACATCCACATATGACCTAAACCTAAAGTCAAACTCGACCCTACCGATTCTTTCTATCCGGCGCCACCGAGTTCAATTGTCATAGCCACTGCCACAAACCCTAGGCAAATCGGTTTCACCGATAGGGATCTCGGTCGCACCGAGATGGAATTGCAATCTCTCTGTGTATGTCCATTACCAAAACCGGTCCCACCGAATTTGAGCAATCGGTACTACCGAGATTACAATGCAAACTCTCTGGTTAACTTATTACCAAAATAGGTCCCACCGAGTTTGAGTAATTGGTCGCACCGAGTTTGCCTGACCAACTCTCTGATTAGCTAATTACCAAAATCAGTCTCACCGATTTTGTGTAATCGGTCTCACCGAGATTACGTTATGCCCTAACCCTAACCATATCGGTCCTACCGAGTTGCATATCAGTCCCACCGAAAACCCTAACGGTCACTAGGTTTACTAAATCGGTCCGACCGAGTTTTATGATTCGGTCCCACCGAGTTTGCTAAATTGTGTGTAACGGTTAGATTTTGTGTGGAGGCTATATATACCCCTCCATCTCCTCTTCATTCGTGGAGAGAGCCATCAGAAAAAAACTACACTTCCAGCTTACCAGTTCTGAGAGAGAACTACCTACTCATGTGTTGAGGCCAAGATATTCCATTCCAACCATATGAATCTTGATCTCTAGCCTTCCCAAGTTGCTTTCCACTCAAATCTTCTTTCCACCAGATCCAAATCCTATGAGAGAGAGTTGAGTGCTGGGGAGACTATCATTTGAAGCACAAGAGCAAGGAGTTCATCATCAACACACCATTTGTTACTTTTTGGAGAGTGGTGTCTCCTAGATTGGCTAGGTGTCACTTGGGAGCCACCGACAAGATTGTGGAGTTGAACCAAGGAGTTTGTAAGGGCAAGGAGATCGCCTACTTCGTGAAGATCTACCGCTAGTGAGGCAAGTCCTTCGTGGGCGACGGCCATGGTGGGATAGACAAGGTTGCTTCTTCATGGACCCTTCATGGGTGGAGCCCTCCGTGGACTCGCGCAACCGTTACCCTTCGTGGGTTGAAGTCTCCATCAACGTGGATGTACGATAGCACCACCTATCGGAACCACGACAAAAACATCCGTGTCTCCAATTGCGTTTGATTTCTCCAAACCCTTACCTTTACATTCTTGCAAGTTGCATGCTTTATTTTCTGCTGCCTATACTCTTTGCATGCTTGCTTGTTATGTATTGAGAAAGTTAAACTTGTGCCTAAAACTCCACTTAAACCTAAAAGAAGTTAAAATCTGCAACTTTAGTACTTAGTGTCTAATCACCCCCCTCTAGACACCTCTTCTCAAGATCCTACAAGTGGTATCAGAGCATTGGTCTCCATTGCTTTGGTTTAATCACCTTTGGAGGAAGATGGATGAGTCTACTTTGGGGAGTCTTAGACATAGAGTGCCTATTCTTGATGGAGAGTATTTTCATGAGTGGAAAAATGAGATGCTTGTAATTTTCAATCAATATCATTTGAACAAGTACATTGCTAGCCCTTGTGCACCTCATGTTGATCCTATGCATCCTACCCTTGATGAATCCATTGACATGATTAGGAACCTTAGAACTGTTAATGTCATCTCTAGAGGCTTGCCTAGAAACTTAATTAGAATCTTGCCTACTCTCGAGTGTGCCTACACTATATGGAAATTTCTTGAGGAACGCTTTCCAAATTATTCCTTGAAAAATCTAGATGAAATTCTCTATAAGTCTATTGCCTTGAGTAAGATGAATACTTGTGATCCTATGTTTGGTGATCGTCTATTTGAACTTACCGACCTTATGCGTGCCAAATGAGATGTTGGAATTATTGGTGATATTATTTCCGAAGCTATAAGAATTCTTAAGCAAGATCATTGTCAAACTTACTCTAACGAATTACCCTCTCTAGGACTTGATCCACCACATGACAATGTTGAACATGGATACTATGATGAGGATGATGATAGTGACTTCGATCTTGATGATGCAATGAGACATTTTGGTCTTATGGTAAATCTTCGGGGATATGTGTCAGGAGGAAAGGAATGGGTTCTTGACAGTGGATGTACCGATCACATGACCGGAGATAAAGACATGTTTCGTGAGCTTGCTGAAAATGATAGTCCTCGAAAGTATGTTACTTTCGGTGACAACTCAAAGGGTAAGGTGGTTGGCCTTGGTAAGGTGGCCATCTCACATGATAGCTCCATTCAGAATGTCATGCTCGTTGAATCTCTTGGCTACAACTTACTTTCAATATCTAGACTTGCTGATTTCGGTTTCAATGTCCTATTTACTGAAGTAGATTGCCAAGTGTTTCATCGAGACAATCATAAAATGGTATTTACCGGTATACGTAGAGGTGATCCTTACATTGTTGATTTCTCTAAAAAGGCACAACCTAAAACTTGCTTCATTGCTAAATCCTCAAAAGGTTGGTTATGGCATAGACGACTAGGTCACGTTGGCATGAGAAATCTTGACAAGCTTATTAAAGGAAATCATATCCTTGGAGTTAACGATGTCATATTTGATAAGGATAGACTATGCGGTGCTTGTCAAGCAGGTGAACTGGTTGGAGGAAGGCATCCCGTGAAGAACATCATGACCACAAGGAGGCCACTCGAGCTACTTCATATGGATCTCTTTGGTCCCAACGCTTACAAAAGTCTCGGTGGAAATTCTTTTGGTCTAGTTATAGTTGGTGATTTTTTCAAGATTTACGTGGGTGTTCTTTCTCGATGATAAATCGCAGGTCCAAAAGATCTTCAAAAACTTCGCTAGGAAGCCCCAAAATCAATTTGAAGTGAAGATCAAGAAGGTTCGCAGCGACAACGGAACGAAGTTCAAGAACGCAAATGTGGACACCTTTCTTGACGAAGAGGGGATTTCACACAAGTTCTCGGCTACGTACACACCTCAACAAAACGGAGATGTTGAGAGGGAGAACCGGACGCTCATCGAAATGGAGAGAACGATGCTTGATGAGTACAAGACGCCGAAGCACTTTTGGGCAGAAGCGGTTGAGACAGCTTGTCATGCAACAAATCGCTTGTATCTTCACGAGCTACTCAGCAAGACGGCATACGAGCTCCTCACCGGTGACAAACCCCAAGTTGGATACTTTCGAGTATTCGGCTCAAAGTGCTACATTCTTGATAAGCATCGTCGTTCAAAATTTGCTCCTAAGTCTCATGAGGGTTTCCTACTAGGTTATGGCTCAAACTCTCACACTTACGGTGTCTACAATAATTTCACCCGAAAGGTTGAAGAAACGGTAGATGTGAAGTTTGATGAATCTAACGGCACGCAAGTAGAGCAATTGCCAATTGATGTAGGAGACAAAGACCCTTCGGAAGCAATCCAAGACTTGTCTATTGGCAAGGTCCATCCAACGGAGGTGAAGGAGAGTACCTCGTCCGTCCAAGTGGAAGCTTCTACTTCAAGACAAGGTGAACCAAGAGTTGATACGGAAGCATCCACAAGTGGAACACACCAAGATGAAGAAAACGAGGAAGAACATCACGAACGTCAACAACCTCCTTCTCCACCACGACAAGAAAACGACAACGCCAACAATGAAGATGATCAAGAAGAAGAACAACAAGATGAAGAAGATGTTCAACCGAGACCCAAGCAAAAGCTTTCACGAGTTCGAGCAAGAATTGCTAAAGACCATCCCGTCGAGCAAATCTACAATGATATTCAAACCGGGAGAATCACTCGCTCTAAAACTCATTTAGCTAACTTCTGTGAAAACTATTCTTTCATCTCTAGCATTGAACCTATGAAGGTCGAAGAAGCATTGGAAGATCCAGATTGGATAAATGCTATGCATGAAGAGCTACAGAACTTTGAGATAAAGCAAGTTTGGACATTGGTTGAGAAGCCCGACAATGACCACAACATCATCAGTACCAAATGGGTGTTTCGCAACAAGAAAGATGAAGATGGACAAGTAGTCCGCAACAAAGCACGTCTCGTCGCCCAAGGCTACACACAAGTCGAAGGTATGGACTATGGTGAGACTTATGCTCCCGTTGCTAGACTTGAGTCCATTCGCATCTTAATTGCCTATGCTAATCACCATAATATCACCTTGTACCAAATGGACATTAAAAGTGATTTTCTAAATGGTGAAATAGAGGAGGAAGTTTATGTTAAACAACCTCCCGGCTTTGTTAATCCTAAGAAACCAAACCATGTTTACAAACTTCACAAAGCCCTTTATGGTCTTAAACAAGCTCCTAGAGCTTGGTATAAATGCTTGACCAAGTTTCTTCTTGAAAAAGGCTTTGAAATTAGGAAAATTGATTCCACACTTTTTACTAAAAGGGTTAATGGAGAATTATTTGTATGCCAAATTTATGTTGATGATATCATATTTGGATCAACTAACCCTCATTTTAGTGAAAAGTTTGGGAAGCTAATGTTGGAGAAGTTTGAGATGTCAATGATGAGTGAACTCAAATTCTTTCTTAGGCTGCAAATCAAGCAAACTAAGGAAGGTACTTTTGTCTCTCAAACGAAGTACACTAAGGACTTATTCAAGAAGTTCAATATGCAAGAGTGCAAAGGTATGTCTACACCCATGCCTACTAGTGGACATCTTGATCTGACCAAAGATGGTAAACCGGTTGATCAAAGGGTTTATCGCTCTATGATTGGATCATTGTTATACCTATGTTCTTCACGTCCCGATATTATGCTAAGTGTGTGCATGTGTGCAAGATATCAAGCTGCTGCTAAAGAATGTCATCTTTAGGCCGTAAAAAGGATAGTGAGATACTTAATTCATACACCAAATTTTGGCATTTGGTATCCTAAGAGGGCCTCTTTCGATCTTGTTGGCTACTCCGACTCGGACTATGCCGGAGACAAGGTTGATAGAAAGTCCACTTAGGGTACTTGTCAATTTCTTTGTAGATCTCTTGTGTCTTGGTCCTCCAAGAAACAAAACTCGGTATCCTTATCTACAGCCGAAGCGGAGTACATTGCCGCTGGTTCATGTTGTGCTCAATTACTTTGGATGACCCAAACTCTTAAAGATTATGGGATATATGTGAAACATGTTCCATTTCTTTGTGACAATGAAAGTGCTATCAAAATTGGTCATAATCCCGTACAACATTCTCGAACTAAGCATATAGAAGTTCGTCATCACTTCATTCGAGATCATGTTGCTAAGGGTGACATTAAACTTAAGCATGTTCGCACCGAAAAGAAATTAGCGGATATATTTACTAAACCCCTTGATGAGAAATTGTTTTTCAGGTTGAGAGGAGAATTGAACATCATTGATGCTTCAAACTTGGAGTAGAAACTCCATTGGATGCATGCAAGACATGAGCTTATGACTAATCCATGATATCTCTCTTATGTTGAAAATATTATATCTTGGATATATTTGCATCTTGCATGTTATCTAACCCATGTAGGTACTTGGTGGAATCAAATTCCATGAGATTGTAATCTACTCACATCTTGAGCAATCTCCACATCACCAAGTCTCTACACTATGGTGGCTAAATACAAGGAAGCACGAAATCACTCAAACATATCCTTTGACAAACTCTATGTTGAGCTTCATGATTATCATTTTTGGATATACAAGTGCTACTCCTTGCAAGAACTAACCCATGTAGGTAGATGGACTCAAATTCCAAGTGGTGCTCCCAACTCTTGATGAGCTACATCAACCTTGAGCAATCCACACAAGTTCAACTACATGGTCAACACCACCAACCAAGGTATGTTATTCCATCTTAGAGAAGCTTTACTCCGAGTCATGAGCTAAAGCAACTCGACAAGATGTGAATACATCAAGATGCTTAAACGAAAAATGGTAACCCCATTTTGAGCTTAAACGATGAGTATGACCTATGATCAAGTGATCTCACTTGACTCCTAAGTCAATATACTCTAACATAGGTGACTTTGTCACCGACCATCTCTAGATGAAGTTCTCTCGTGTTCTTTTCTCTGTTTTTGCATTTGTCTCATGCATATTTGTTTCCCCTTCCCAAAAAAAACTTCATCTAGATTTCTTTCTGTTTGCTCTGCATTTCCTGCATCCAATTCATTGCACATCATTCAGTAAATTCCTTGCAAATCTTTGTGAGATCTTTCTACTCTAGTGAGCTGAGGTGACAACAGTTTTCTCTGCGATGAACTCGGCTTCACCGATTTGTTGTTTTCGATCCTACCGAATCCTTTCGGTACAACCGAAGCATACCACTCGGTGCCACCGATTTCACAACAGGAAAAACAGTTTGCCACTTATTCTGTGTTTCTTCTGATCCAGCTCCACTCAATGAATCTTGTCCTCTACAAGCATCACAATTTTATCCAGTGCTTTGTGTTGTGACTCAAGGACCAAACCCATTCACAACAAATTCCAAAAGACCCTTCTTGGAAATTGATGTCAAAGGGGGAGAGAGAGATCACATCAAAGCTTATCACTTCCAAGAGGGAGAGAGTATTAAGGGGGAGAAAGAGATCTCCAGGGGGAGAGAATACTCAAGTAGAAAGTATTTCTCAAGGATCCTAGATGCTTGGTGTTCAAGAGGAGAGATGCCACATGTCTTTTTGGGGGAAAGACATGTTCATATGTGCTTATTTGCATTAAGCTCTGTTCTTTTATAACTTTTCAGCTCTGATTTTCTGTTCCTTATCTTCTCCCAATATCTCATGCTAGATTCAGGGGGAGCAAGACATCTAAGGGAAAGGAATCATTTAAATTCATTGCATATCTTTACTCTTGGGGACATGTCTAATCCAATGTGGTACTTAGTATTCACTCTTTACATGTCATCCCAGTCTTGGTATTCTTGTGGTTTCTTTTGTTTGCTCTGGCTAGTAGATGTACCTGTGTTATCTAACCTTGTTTGGGCAGGTTCATTCCACCCTAAGCCAACTCAAGACTACAAGGTAAGTATATGCATCACACTCATGTGTATGAGGAATTCTTGTTGATGTACATACTGTTTGCAAGAAGGACTCATGAGCATGAAGGTACTTTCTTTAATATTCTTTGCTCGGATGCATATGGCCAAGATACATGTAACACATTGCCTACTCTATCATGGTTATGCTCTCACATGCTTCTACATTCCATATTCACATGATTGCATACATGTAGGGGGAGCCTATGCTTGTTACATATCTTCTCAAAGCTTTACTTGCTATTCTTTATATCTTTATCTAAAGCTTTGATGTATGTTGCCATCAATTACCAAAAGGGGGAGATTTAAAGCACAAGTGCTCCCTAGGTGGTTTTGGTAATTAATGTCAACATATATCTTGTTGGACTAACACTTTTATCTAGTATGTTTCAGACAAGTTCAACAATGGAGTGGCATGGACTAAAGGATGTGGGAACTCCTTTAAGGTGCTAAGGACAAAGGATTGGCTCAAGCTTGAAGCTCAAGACTCTTCATTTTACATTTTAGTGATCCAAGATCACATTGAGTCTATTGGAAAATCCAATACTATCAAGGAGGGATGAGGTGTTGCTTAATGAGCCTCTTGCTTCATGTGCTTGGTGATATGCTCCAAAACCCTCCACTACTTTCTCACATCCACATATGACCTAAACCTAAAGTCAAACTCGGCCCTACCGATTCTTTCTATCCGCCACGAACGAGTTCAATTGTCATAGCCACTGCCACAAACCCTAGGCAAATCGGTTTCACTGATAGGGATCTCGGTCTCACCGAGATGGGATTGCAATCTCTCTGTGTATGTCCATTACCAAAATCGGTCTCAATGAATTTGAGCAATCGGTACTACCGAGATTACAATGCAAACTCTTTGGTTAACTTATTACCAAAATCGGTCTCACCGAGTTTGAGTAATCGGTCCCACCGAGTTTGCGTGACCAACTCTCTGGTTAGCTAATTACCAAAATCGGTCTCACCGATTTTGTGTAATCGGTCTCACCGATTTTGTGTAATCGGTCTCACCGAGATTACGTTATGCCCTAACCCTAACCATATCGGTCCTACCGAGTTGCATATCAGTCCACCGAAAACCCTAATGGTCACTAGGTTTACTAAATCGGTCCGACCGAGTTTTATGATTCGGTCCCACCGAGTTTGGTAAATTGTGTGTAACGGTTAGATTTTGTGTGGAGGCTATATATACCCCTCCACCTCCTCTTCATTCATGGAGAGAGCCATCAGAAAAAGCCTACACTTCCAACTTACCAGTTCTGAGAGAGAACTACCTACTCATGTGTTGAGGCCAAGATATTCCATTCCAACCATATGAATCTTGATCTCTACCCTTCCCAAGTTGCTTTCCACTCAAATCTTCTTTCCACCAGATCCAAATCCTATGAGAGAGAGTTGAGTGTTGGGGAGACTATCATTTGAAGCAGAAGAGCAAAGAGTTCATCATCAACACACCATTTGTTACTTCTTGGAGAGTGGTGTCTCCTAGATTGACTAGGTGTCACTTGGGAGCCTCCGACAAGATTGTGGAGTTGAACCAAGGAGTTTGTAAGGGCAAGGAGATCGCCTACTTCATGAAGATCTACCGCTAGTGAGGCAAGTCCTTCGTGGGCGACGACCATGGTGGGATAGACAAGGTTGCTTCTTCGTGGACCCTTCGTGGGTGGAGCCCTCTGTGGACTCGCGCAACCGTTACCCTTCTTGGGTTGAAGTCTCCATCAACGTGGATGTACGATAGCACCACCTATCGGAACCACGACAAAAACATCCGTCTCTCCAATTGCGTTTGATTTCACCAAACCCTTCCCTTTACATTCTTGCAAGTTGCATGCTTTATTTTCTGTTGCCTATATACTCTTTGCATGCTTGCTTGTTATGTATTGAGAAAGTTAAACTTGTGCCTAAAACTCCACTTAAACCTAAAAGAAGTTAAAAGCTGCAACTTTAGTACTTAGTGTCTAATCACCCCCCCTCTAGACACCTCTTCTCAAGATCCTACAACAGCCTATTGCGGATGAACGGGAGGGGAGAGGAGGTACTCACCGAGCGCGACACGGTGGCTGGCGGGAGGCTTAGGAGCTGCAGTGGCATCGCAATCGTTGCTGAAGCTCCGGTGACCGAAGCGGGAAGAAGAGCTCGATACCGATGAGGCAGTGGTGGACTGCTTGATCTCGTGGTCGTAGACGATGTGAAGACTGATGGCGGAGCTCCCAGTGCGGTCCTAGGCGACGGGGTCGACGGAAGGTGCGTGGACAGTGGCGTCCATGGCCACGACGATGGTGGGCGACCAGAGGGGAAAAAGGAGGACGGGGGCGCGAGGGAGGGAGGAGAGGAGGTGAACTAGTGTTCCAGGGAGGGGCTTCAGGGTCTTATAGACTAGGGGGTGGCCGTGGATGGCGGGCACCTGGCCGGGGCGCCATGGATGGCCTCCACGATCCCCCTCTCGTGAACAGGAGGAGGAGGGAGGGGTATGTGGGCTAGCCTATGGCCAGTTGGGCCAAGGCCCACTGGGGGAGGCAGGTTTGTTTTGTTGTTTTTTTGTTGTTTGTGTCTTTCTTTTTTCTTACTTTCTTTTTACTGTTTTAATCAATTTCCATAATATTCTAGTTTAGTTAAAATACAAAAGTAGTTTCTAAATTAGTATTAGTATTTATGCCACTGCCACAAAAATAACTTCGCACAAAATAAATTAGTGGAGAGTTTTTATAAATTAAAAAGCATTTATATAATTGTTTAAGCCATAGTTTTAATCATTTTGGAACACTTAAACCTTTTATTAAAATTTCGGTTCTTCACCAATAATACTTATGACTTATTATCCGCAGTTTAGTCATTTTAGTTTTGACATTTGAAAACTTTTATATTTGACTTTATTTTCAATTTGAATTTAATCATTTTGAATCTAAACAAGATTAGCAACAGTAACATCGGTGACGTGGCCTCATTTGCAGAGATTACTGTAGCTTAATTATCCGGGAGTCACAAGGAGGCCCGTGGCAACTGTAGAAAGGGTTAGAAGGTTGGATAACTCACACCTCCCACACGCGCGTAGCCACTATCGCCCTGAGACAACCCTTGCTAGGCAAGTGTACTACACTCCGCCACCACCTTTCCACCATCAATCCACCAAAGCAGGAGTAGGGATTTACGCCTCGCGGTGGCCCGAACCTGGGTAAAACTGCCCGTGTGATCTCTGTCGTGCTGCCACACACTCGTCTACTCTTTGTGCAATGCGACGTCCCCCCGTCGAACCAGCAAGGGGCCTCCTGGTCCCATAGGTGGCCGTGGTTTCCCACGACATCTTTGGCACGCTAGGTAGGGGGCTCGCTTGTGCGAACCTGAAGGCGTGTGCGGCGCGTCATCTTCATTGCCATCCTCGTCTTTGATGACGCCATCGACCGTGGCGCCCATGAAGACGCAGAAGCAGATCGGGGCCATCCCCACACTACATTGTAGGTCTCCATGCTTCATCGTAGCCATGGCTACGGCAAAGATCGCCGCTGGTGGCGATATGCGTACCTCAATGGCCCATATGGTGTACCCACCATTCAGGCGCCGTTCGGAGAAAAGGCACAAGATGTGTGGGCGTGAGCTCCCTCCTTCCCATCCCTTCCCTTCGTTAGCAGCCGAATTGCTTTGACATCGGCGTCGTCGACATTGACGATTACCGCGCGACGCTCGGTTCAGTACCCCCCCCCCCCCATTTCGGGAAATCCTGAGCGAAGAGCTGGTATGAGTTCGTCGATAGACGCCCCGGCAAGTGCACTTCGGCAAGGCTGTCCGCATCGGTGCGACCCATGCAGCGGCAGCCGCCGGACTGACTCGAAAGGGAAGGAGAAAAAGGGAGGAGGATGAGAGAAGCCCGACACTATGCTCTGATGCCCGCAGGCCACAAGAAATGCATATCGGTCCCTGCCGGGAACGAGGAAACCATCTGATTGTGTCCCGCTCCTCCATGTGCCGTGGGCGCGCCTGACGCACACGGCCCGGCAGAGGAGGAAGAAGCTCAAAACGAAAGCTAAGTTTGCGCTTTCACTTCTTGATTGATACGTTTCAGAATTTTGTAGTCGTTTATCCCTTAAACTCTAGTGAACGTTCGTATCGTGAAAAACCTCGTGTGATGGAAGCTTGGCTAGTTTCTTTGGTCGCACCATCGTCCTGTCCAGATCCATGCTCGCAAGTCGAGAGGCTGCATCGAGAACTACCTGGGAAAAACCCGCCACGACGCATCCACGCCAAGATGACTGATAAGGGCTGGACCCATACGACAATCACGATACCAGCAGGCATCCAGAGAATACATAGGGATCTATCATACGAACGCAAGCATATAGAGCTCGAAGGGATAGACACACATTTTAAATCCAACTAGGGATATCAGTTTTGTGCAAACACTAGAGATAGAACGACTAAACACAAAATGCATGTCATGTTTCGTTACAGGACAACGCAGAAGCAACAATGGCCCGATACTTGGCCTGATGGCCCAGTGGAGCAGTTCAAACATGAAGAACCCTATCGGCCCGGCGAGTAGCTTTCTCCTTGGCGGCAGTGATGTCAGCGCCCACCGCGCGGCTTCTTGAATCCATCATCAAGGTCGAGGTTCGGATGGCGGCAGGCGATATTGCTCAAGACCATGAAGAGGGCGTCACGGGCAAGCCTCTGGGACTCGGTCGCAAAGCGCTCGGCCCTACCCTCTTCATGCACTTTCAGCTTCTCGATTAGCTCGTTGAAGAAGAGTCCCAGCTTGACGCTTGGGACCTCTTGCTTGCTAACCGAGAAGACTGGGCCGTCCATGCCCATCACCGTAGCCTGAGCACCCAGGCGCTCGGCCATATCGGTCAGGCTCTTGATCCAGAGATTACTCATACCAACCTGATTCTTCAGCCTGTCCTCTGCATCCTGACGGAGACGCTTGGTGGTGTCTGAATCCTTGGACAACAACTGCTGGCGGGGCTCAAGGGACTCCACCGAACGCTCCAACATGCCAATCCTCGCCTTCATGTCCGTGATGTTGCCGTTGGCAGCTTCAAGGCTCTCAGTCCTGGAGGAGAGATGCGACTGCACATCAGCCAAGTGGATCTCCGCCTGCCATGCTTCCTATTTGAGTGCCTCAACCTAGTTGGCGCCTCTGGCGAGATCCTCATTCAGCTTAGCCACCTGCTGGTTGAGGTCAGCTTTGACGGCAGATGCGGCAGCCAGATTGTCAGTGAGCTTCTTCAGCTGAGTGGCATAATTAATGGCAAGGGTGTCTAGTGCGGCTTCGTGCTTGTCCTCCAGTTCCTCGGTGTGCTGCTGCACAAGAGCCTCCAGATCTTCATCCTTGGCGCGGAGGGTGGCCTCAAGCTTCTCCTCCCGGAGGGAGATCTCTCGCTCTCTGGCGTCCAGAGACACCTTGTGGTCCGCCAGACGCGACTCACGGGCCATGACCTTTTCTCTCGTCATCTAGAGCTTCTCCTTCTGCTTAATGAGCATCTTGAACTGCTTGTCGTTCCATTCGCGCAACTCCAAACACTTATCCTTCAGCTTCTGGTCCACCTTGTTGGCAGACTCATGCTGCTCCTTGTGCGCCTGCCACTTCTAGTTGTGCCAGGCCTGCATCTCCTTCACGCCCGCCACCATGGATTCCATGAAGAACATGTCCATGGCGAGGGCGGCTGAGTCATCGGCCTATTCGGCTCCCTGATAAAGTGGAGCTAGGAGACATTGAAGTTCCTCATCGAGCTCGGCATCCGTTGTCTGGGAGAGGCCGAGGGCTCCAGCTCCTGGTGGCGACAACACCATTGCCAGCATGCTCGAGGAGGCTGGCGGAATCTCAATGACGATCCCGGTGGCGGGGAGAGGGCCCATAGTCTGGAGTGGGATTTTCACCTCAACGGTCACTTCCCCTACCGGGGCGTCCTCCGAAGAATGCTCTGTCACCGCCAAGGAGCCATGTGCATCCCCGGCAGCGAGATCCTGTCCCTCAGCAGCAGCAAGCTCTGCGGCTTCATCTGCGGCGGCCCTCCCTATATCAGCCACCACCTCCAACAGATCTGGCTTCCTCAGTTTGAGGGGCTGCATATGAAAGGGCCAGTGAATAACGAAGAAACGGATGTCTCAAGCGAATGGAGAAGTTAGTGGAAGCAATCGAAGCATGAAAGAAAAGAAGAATTAAGTAAGGTACGATTTAGAGGTCTGCCGAGCAGGAGTCTCTGTCTCCCCGGCAACAACTATTGTCGGGTCATGAGCTTCATCCTCTGCCGGGGTGGACTCGGCAGCCTTCTGTGCAGCCTCAGTCGCGGAAGGTTCCACAACAGTTTTTCGGCTTGAGCGATGGGGGAAGCATGCCCCTCAGGGAGGGGCTCGCCCTGCATCGTCTCACCTCCTCCTCCATCGGGGAGAATAGGAAGGCCGTCCCCATCACCTCCGGCGGAGAGGACCAAGTCTCCGCTCCCGGGCCGAGGGCTGAGCTGGGGGCTCGGCGCGGGGTCCTCTGCATCACCCCCCACCAAAACCGGGCTCTCTGCTCCCTTCGACGACCGAAGACGTCGGAGCCTCTTCCGGGAATGGTGGACGAGGGTTTCCGTGTCCTCCTCCACTTCCCTTCTGGGAACAACTACAAGAACAGGAGGTCAGTCAGCAAAAATAATTAGACATGCACTGGCTATCCATGAAAGGAAAAATCCTCATTACTCTTCTACAATGAGCATGGAGTTCAAGTTGAACTCCATGGGAGGTGGAGACTCCCGTCTTCTCTTTAGAGACGGAGGGGTAGAACTCCCCGGCAGCTTCCGTGCTTGCCGTGGCGCCAGGAGCTCCGAGGAAGACGAGCTCTGCGAGGAGCTCGAGCCGGAGTGGGGGCTGGCCTCCGCCTCCACATCCGCCGGTCGCTTGGCAGAGGAGGCCTTGGTCTGGGCAAGGCGAGGAGATTGGAGGCACGCCACCTCAGCCTTGGTGGCTTTGGTGGCGGTCTTCTTCACTCTCTTGGCGGCTGGCGTTGGGTTAGAGGCCGCCGCCCCTCGGGCAGCAGCGCGTCTGCGGGTGTGCTGTTTGGGGTCCAGCTCAGGGGCTTGCGTCCCAGCCGCGAGCCACTCCTTGAGCCCCGCCACCTCGCCAACCTCCTCCTCCTCCTGAAGCTGCGTTGCTGCCATGGCTAGAGCCTCTAGCCCAGCAAAGTTATCCCCGACGAGCTCTTCCCCAACAGCTCCTTCTGTGGCTTGCGCCTCGCTGCCGCCCTGGGAAGAACTCCCGTCCCCAGCCTTCCCTTTGCCCTTCCCGGCCTTTCCTGCCTTCTCCATCTCCGCGAGGCGGGCGACCTTGTCCTCCCTGACCCTCTTCAAAATATACGCCACCTCGGCAGAGGAGGTGCATTTATGCAATCTGGTTTTGGTCCTGGTGGCCCTCTCCACCAGAGTGTTCGACCACTCAAGCTCTTCTTCCAAGGTGGGTACGGTGGATAGCTGCCAACTGCTTGCTACCCCTTTGGCGTTGTAGTTCGGCATCCACTTTTGTTTCTGGTCTCGGGCAGAATTGATGTTCAGAGGGATGACGGTTGCCGGGAGCTTGAACAACTCGAAGCGGCCAAACAGTTGGTCGCAGAACCAAGCATGACCATAAACTGATAAGTTATTGGCCAACCCTGGAAGTAGCCTCATCCTATCTGCAGCATCTCCATACAACCATGCGGATCTCTCCCTTTCGTGCAAGGGCGAGATGCAAGGGAGAAGAAAATCTACCCCCACATGTTCGATGGTTAACCTGGTAGTCCTCAAACAGCTGATCCTATTAATTTCCGGGAGCAACCTATCCTCAGTGAGGCCCTTGGTGCTCCAATCCTTGCCGCGCTCGACACATTCCTTCCGTGCTTCACAGAACTCGGGGGCTTCCTTATCTTGGATCCAGCACCAATCCCCTCTCCATTCATCCCACCTCTCGCGCTAGTACCCAGGGAGGTAATCCCAAATCTTCCTCGCCACCCGGGGAACTATTCCGACATCCAGCTAATGATTCCGGAGTGGTTAACCTTGCTCTCCACCCGCAGAACGAAGTAATGCCGGAACAGATCCACATTGGGCCTAACTCCAACGAAATTCTCGCACAAATGCGCAGAGATAACCATGGCCGCCATTGCATTTGGCGTGAAATCGAGGAGGTGGAATCCATAGATATTCATGATTGCCTCAAAGAATTCGGAGAAAGGGGTACAGAGACCGCAGATGAAGTAAGCACAGAAGAAATGATAAGAATCCAACGGATCTTCCTTCCCCACCACATAAACTACGGGTGCTCCATGCCCTTTATCAACAGGCCTCCCCCACAGATACCCATACCTCGCTTGAAGGACTGGGCCGCTCAAGTTCTACGGGATGAAGACGATATCTTCACTCTGCTTCTTGTTCAGCTCTGCCCCTCTCTTGCTTCCCTCAGCGGCAGCCTCCTTCACCGTCGCCGTCTGATTTTTCTTCTCCACGGGTTTCTTCCCCATTCCGGTGGCGGCTTTGCGGGAGGGAGAAGGATTCGATGGGAAGGGCGGCGTCAGGAGGGAGAACGAGAGGAGGAACTGTCGCTTGGCTTGCGGAGGAAGAAGATGGGGGAGTGGAGCAAGAGACAGGCGAATTGTGCCGCTCTGTTTTTCCCTGCTCTTAAGGGGGGGAAAACGGAACAGGGGCGTGACGCTTCAGAAAGTTACTGTTTCACCTTAACTGCAACAGTCCCACGACCCCACGACGCGCAGTAATTGCATAAAGTGGGCATTTGATTGACTAATCGACATGACGAACTGGCGCGCACAACCCTCTCCTGCCACGTGTCCGCACACTGTTTGGGGCCTAACCCAACGTGCCACGCGACACGTGTGGCTCAGGTCCGGGGGCTTATGACGGGGAAAATATACAGGGGTATGCATTTTCCACTCACTCATGCACGAACATGCCAAGATTGAGCCAAGATGTACAAGGGATCAAGAGATACGAAGGACCAACAAGAAGATCAGAGGGACCAAGACCCAGCCAGAGAAACAAGATATCGCCAAGAGAAAGGCCCCCTTTACCGGGCAGGCGAGCCCGGCAAGGGGCGAGGCCACTCCCAGAAGCAGGCGACCAAAGCACCCGGCAGGGCCTGCCAGGGCTCGCGGAGGCAAAAACACCTCACCAACTATTCCACCACGACCCACATCATCGACCAGTGCGGTGTCAAGCCGCAGAGTGACTAAGTGGCAGCCATTCGCCCCATGGCTGCCTCTCCCTACAGGAAAAACCTAAGACGACACCCGTCCTGCAACGTGTCAAGCAAGCAGGTGTGGAGCTAGTAAAATAGCCCAACAAGCCTTGCCGGGCAACCAACAATGTGACATTAAGCGGTGCATTTAATGCGCCCTGTCAGCCTGCAGAGTTAGGTATGATAGCACTGTTGCTATCTTATCAGTGCTAATGACTACTTTGCCATTGTGGTGACCCCTTGATCTATAAAAGGAGGCCCGTGGCAGCCATAGAAAGGTTAGAAGGTTGGATAACTCACACCCCCACATGCGCGTAGCCACTATCGCCCTGAGGCAACCTGAGGGAGTCCCGGACTAGGGGGTGTCCGGATAGCCGGACTATCGTCACGGCCGGACTCCAAGACTATGAAGATACAAGATTGAAGACTTCGTCCCGTGTCCGGATGGGACTTTCCTTGGTGTGGAAGGCAAGCTTGGCGATACGGATATGTAGATCTCCTACCATTGTAACCGACTCGTGTAACCCTAACCTATCCGGTGTCTATATAAACCGAGAGGGTTTTAGTCCGTGGGGCGAACAACAATCATACCATAGGCTAGCTTCTAGGGTTTAGCCTCCTTGATCTCATGGTAGATCTACTCTTGTACTACCCATATCATCAATATTAATCAAGCGGGGTAGGGTATTACCTCCATCGAGAGGGCCCGAACCTGGGTAAAACATCGTGTCCCTTGTCTCCTGTTACCATCCGCCTAGGCGTACAGTTCGGGACCCCCTACCGAGATCCGCGGTTTGACACCGACATTGGTGCTTTCGGTGAGAGTTCCTACGTATGCGTCACCGATAGGCCGATGGCTCCTTCGATCATCAACAACGGCGCAGTCGGTGAGACTTTTCTCCCGGACAGATCTTCGTGTTCGGCAGCTTTGCTGCTGCGGGCCAATTAAGCAGCCATCTGGAGCAGATCGAAGCTTCGCCCCCAGCCATCAGTCAGATTTGGAAGTTTGAACTATCGGCCGATATCTGCGGAGACTTGATTTCGACGGATTCGAGCCGCAGCCAAGCGTGCCGCACTGTCTCAATGGGCATGATCTAGCTCTGCAGCCGAACAGTGCCCTAGAGGCCGCACCCGTATCCGCTCCGACCCTTAATCCGGAGCCGGATTCCCCGATCGAGGACGAGTGGTTGGACACCGCCTCGGGGCTACGATCTCTCGGCAATCGAGCGAACTCCATCCTTGTCCGCTGCGAAGACCTCGACTCTAGGGTGCGGACTCCTCTCCGGACTCGAACCCTCCGCACCCACCGTCGAATCCGATTGGGCCGGTCATGGAGTTCACTACCGTGGACATCTTTCAGCACTCGCCCTTTGGCGACATCCTGAATTCACCAAAGTCTCTCTTTATCCGGAGAGCCTGGCGGACTACGGTCGGGAAGGTTGGGATGCGAGCGATGAAGAAATTCAACGCCCACCCACCACCCACTTCGTAGCCTAATCGTCGAAAGCTTACACGGCGTGCTCGATTTCGACTCGAAGACATCGGCGGTATGGGCGGCGATGTAGGAGACAACAATGAACCATCACCTATAGGATCTGGACAACCTCATCCCATGATGTATACATGGTGGATACACCTAAAGGAAATGAAGCGAGGAACAACGGGGCGCTTCGACGGATAAATCCCTCGAAAAGTCAAAAGCGGCAGCGTAAGCGCGAACAAAGTCCTGCCTCAACAAAGACCCAGCCATAGAGCGAGGCGAACTGGTGGACAACGAACAAGCTATCGAGCAACCGTCCGAACAAGACAACTTGGATAAACAATCTGTTCCCAGCGAAGACAACGGTCCGGACGATATCACGCCGGACAAAACATTGGAGCAAAATGACCTCCGAGAAAAGGCTCGTCGCCATGCTGCGTAGCCTGAAAAAGCGAAGCGGAAGCTCAAAACAGCGGAAGATGCACTCGAGGATCAGATGGAGCAAAGTATTCACACCGAGACAAGTATGGCGATAGTCGCGAACAAAAACTACCGAAAAAGCTACTGCCCGAATTGACGAGGAGGCCTTATAGC
Source organism: Aegilops longissima (assembly GCA_021605205.1). Lineage (NCBI taxonomy): Eukaryota > Viridiplantae > Streptophyta > Magnoliopsida > Poales > Poaceae > Aegilops > Aegilops longissima. The sequence continues at coordinate 239,526,269 of CM038679.1, forward strand.
CCCACAATTAAAAAGTAAGAAGGCCACCCGGTCGGATGGATGACCCCACGGCAAAAAGAGAGCAGCGAATGGCGCCGCACACAAGCCAATATGCGATCCGCATAAGGATTCACATCAAAAGGATGACCCAGTTAGGTCCATCTATGGGCCAAGAAAGCAGGCTCGTCAAAGCAATGCAATACGCCAAAATTCCCAAGATCACGGCACACCCAAATATAGAGGCGCGCACACCCCTATGTTTCACCGATGAGGTCTTTGGATCATAATTTCAGTGAGATTCAAACCCGTAAACATAGAGGCATCTGACGGAACAACAGACCCTAGAGTGCGGATCGAGGATTACATCCTCCACATACACATGGCTAGAGGGCGATCTCCATGCCATAAAATACTTACCCTTAAACTCAAAGGGCTAGCTCGGCATTGGCTTAAAGCCTCCCGAAAATACCATTGGAAGCTGGGAAGAGCTCGAGGATGCATTTGGGCAAATTTTAGGGGACTTATGTCCGCCCTCCGGATCTGAGCGATCTAAGTCACATAACTCAACAGCCCGGAGAGTCAGCCCGAAATGCTGGAACAGGTTCCTTACTAAAAAGAACCAAATAGTCATTGTCCAGGACGCGAAGCCTTAGCAGCTTTCAAACACAACGTCCGAGACGAATGGCTCGCCAGACACCTCGGCCAAGAAAAGCCAAGAACAATGGCCGCATTAACAAGCCTCATGACCGCTTTTGCGGAGAGGATAGCTGGCTAGCAAGGTGCAGCACCAGTGACCCAAGTACATCGAAATTAGGGATGGAAATGGAAACCACGGCGCAACAAGGACCAGCGCGGATTAAAGGAACATTCAAAAGCACGGCAGTCAACACGGATTCAAAAGCTCATGGCGAACAACAAAAACTGACCCTTAAGGACAATAGTGATGAGCTATCCAACTTCAACAAAATCTTGGACAAGATATGTCAAATCCACAGTACTCTGGGAGGCACGCTAACCATACCCACGAAATTGTTGGGTCTTCAAACAGTCCGCAGGTGAGCGCCCGAACACAAGGGGCTCGACACACCAAGTGAAGATGACGACGAGCACCACAAGCGAGCCCGGAAAACAAAAACTTTCCCACAGGAGGTTAAAACAGTAAACTCACTTCACGTGATCAAAGGGAAAACAGGCGGCTCCCACTAAAAGGCGCGCCCGCTGCTGGTTGTCAAAACCAATCACCTTCGACCATCGGGACTATTCGATAATATCCGGAATGCAGGATGGACTGCCTTGATATTGGATCCTATAATCGACGGATTCAATTTACACATGTCCTCATGGATGGTGGCGATGACATAAACCGATATATCGGGACACAATCCATGAGGATGGGGATAAACCAACCAAAATTCGCCGTAGCAACACCTCCTTTAAAGGAGTAATGCCAGGCCCATATATGCCCTTTGCGGGCTCCATACTGCTATAAGTTGTGTTTGGTTCATCCGACAACTTCCGTCGCGAAAGGTTACTCTTCCATGTCGCCCCGGTTAAAAGTAGCCATCAAAAACTATTGGGACGCGAAGCTTTTGCCCGCTTTAACGCAATACCGCATTATGCATCTCTAACACTTAAAATGCCGGTCCCGCGACATCATCTCGTTAAAAGGAAGTATTAAGTGTTACCGTTACGGAAGAGCGGGAAACTGCCTTGACAGCCCCATTGGTATCCGGCTCGCTAGGCAAAGAACCTGAATTGGTCATTCAAACCCGGACACGGCTAGATGAGTCCGGCGCCTACTAGCGGCATACCCCCATACGAGGGGCGCATGCATGTATAACAAGAGAAAATAAAGCTCAATTTTATTCACTTCTTGAACCGTACTCTGTTTATTTAATATTAAGTACATCTTTACATACGATCCTTTTCTTTTAAACTAAGTTCCTCTGTTTCTGAGATGAACAACGTGCTACACCGTCCCGGATACGGCTGCGGAGACACAGTGCAGGCGTGCAGTAGGGACCCGTTGCAAGGATTCTTTTCAGATTAAGACCCTGTGTAAACCTTTTTTCACTGTCTCTTGTTGATATACATCCCCCCGGTTCCTTAATATAACAAAGGAGGAGGCTGGTGCTTTGGCATTGGCCGCACCAGAATTTTTTTGCGTGCACTGGACACGGGGCTTAGGGCATTATTCTGCCCATTTTCATAAAGACCGAATACCTTAGGGAGTATTCGGCGTCTCAAGTTAGGCCTTATATGCATCAGCTCCGAATCATGTCCTTGGTCAAATGTTGGGTTGCCCGGCTCCTGTGTTTTGCTGCCTTACGTTCCGTTTTCACGGCTAACGCGGCACCGGAGAACTCTGCGATTGTGCCCGGTTTGGCGGGCGAGCACCTCGATGAAAGCCGAAACTGACTATCATGATATAGCGAGAGACGGTCAACCACTCGATGACTCACGAGAATGTTTAGGATTCCTCCGCATTAATGAAGGACCGGTTTTTGTCGCACATCGCACCTGAATTCGGGAGAGTGCGGTGCCCCTGTGGGCTATATAGTAGCCCCACCCTCGAACTCCTATGGCTAAGTGAAAGTGATAAAGCATTATAGTCCGGTTGCCTGGTTTGCCACGCTATCACCTCCTTAACAGGACCAAGGCGTTGGATTAAGTGTGAAAAGCGCTTTCTTTGCAAACACCCCGCACTATGTGCGTGGGGCTGAAACCAAGGACTGCCATCTTTCGAGTTATATATACATATACATAAGCGGCCGCCTGGGGAGTAGTTTGCTACTTGATTGCACAAGTATAAAAAGCTCTTATATTATATTAAAACATTGTTTTCACAAATCATACATGTCATTTAAACATAATATCCTTGAGCACTGCGTCTTTATTAAGCGAGCGCCCGCGGACTTCTTCAAAGTAGTGCTCGGCGGTACTCGCTTCTGTCCGAATCTTGGGATGCAACGTCGGTGGCCTTCATCTCTGCCCGGTATGTCTTGACACGAGCGAGCCATCCGCGCCCCTCAATACACGCCGATCGCTTCATTGCGTCGTCTGCAGTGCCGCACCAAGGAACTGTTGCACTAAACCAAAATAGCTCTTGGTGGGTCCGCCCGACCACAAGTGAGTCAAGACATGCTTCATGGCAAATCCGGACAATCGATTCAGCTCGGCCCATTTGGCCAACCGATCGGTCGTGGCAGAGGGCGCTCCGGACTATGGAATTGCGACCAATATAGCTCTTCCTTGGTGCCTTACGGCCCGGAAGTGCTCAACAGCGTCCATGGCGCTTCGCCGCCAAGTCCGAGATAAGCATCCTCCGAACCCCACGACTTATCTAACTGAGCATACTTTGGATCCGTATATTTCCTCCGCAGCAGAAATGGTTTTCCAGCCGCAATTGCCCCAGCCTAACTCAGCTCCTCCTTGGCAGCTCTCAAAGTCGACTGGGCATTCTTGGATTCGGCGGCGGCCTTTTTTAGGCCCTCTTGTTCCACTTGACGTTCTTTTTCAAGAACCTCGCAGCGATCGGTAGTATTCCTCAACTTCTTGGCCATATCGGCCATCTCCTCTTTGCTTCGGCAGTGAGCAGCCCGTTCAGCTTCTAGATCTTCGGCCGCCTTTAAAGCGGCCGCATTACTAATTCTGGCTTGCTCTTTCGCTCGGGCGAGTTCTTACCGCAGCTCTTCCACGGCAGCGGCACCATCTACATTAAGAATACGAATAGTAAGACATGGGCGTCAAGCTCCCTTACCAGGTGTCCGCATAGAAGTCGCATACCTTGTGACTCGTCAAACCATTTATTGACCAGCGCGATGTCCGCATCCGCCTCGTCAAGTTGCCGCTTTGGTTAGGCATATTCATCAGTCCGGCTGGCCTCCGGACGCCCCGCCACTTGTTCAGGAGCGGCGATATGTTAAAACTGAGAATTTGATCCTCGGCACGTCGTCAATTTTGACAACATACCGAGTCTCAGGGGCTACTATCTATACATGGCGATTTTATATGCTTAACTGTTAGAAGGTACATTATTTTTGCGAACCTCAAACCCGTCGGTAAGCTTCGACGGCTTGCATAATCCGCTCTCGCGGATGCAATTCTTTCAATCACCATACCCATTAGAGCACGGTGATCTTCTGAGATAGCCGCTCGCCCGAGCAGATCCTTCAGCTCCTCCGACCGCACACCACTTGGCGCCGGACCTTCCGGCCCCGCCGGACTTGGGGGAACCCTCCGCGACGACACCTCCGGGTCGTCCACTTCACATGAGGGTGCGACAAGTGGAGGTGTTTCGCTCTCCATCATCTCCGGAAGAAGATCCCCCGAAGACGAGCTCTGCTGAGAAGGGCTGAGGTCCGAACTACAATGTACAATTTCGGTTATCTTCATGAATAAATACAGGGATGTTCCTTATTTACAAGACCCCTTCTTTTTACTTACGGCTCGCTGGAGGGCTGATCCCCTCGGGGAAATAATGCGGCTGGGTTACTTCCCAACGCCGGACTCTCTGCCGAAGATTCCTTTCCCTTCTTTGAGGCCTTGACCTCCTTATCTTCCGAAGCGGTCCTCTTCTCTCCTCGGAAGGTGGGACTCTTAATCCCTCCTTCCTTGATAGCCTCCTTCATAGAGGCAGTTGCTTCCCCGCTCCCCCCTTCGCCTTCTTCAAAAGGCGCGGCCTTCAACATCTTGGTCAGCATGGGATCCGGCGTGGTCTCTAGGAGGGGTGCGGACACCTTATTAACTGCGTTGGCTATCTATCCTGTTCAAGAAGCGGCTCCTTTAAAGGGCATATATATATAATAAATGAATGAACAGCTTGTCCGGTTACCGGACTACTTACTTGAGTATCTAGGCGATTGCAGCTTAGTCCTGCGTCCTCGGTCAAGTCCGGACACTTCTCTTGTGATCCGAAGAACAGTTTATACATCTCCACGGGCGTCGTGCCCATAAAATTTTGGAGAGCTCGTGGTCCCTCCGGATTGAATTCCCACAGGTGGAGGGGGCCATGTTTGCAGGGCTGAAGGCGCAGGATCACCATAACCTGCGCCACTGCGACCAGATTGATCCCTCTTTCCTGGAGGTCTCGAATACGGCCCTGCAGCAGGGGAACGTCCTTGGACGGCCCCCAGTCGAGCCCCTTGTTGACCCATGATGCCAGCCGCTGTGGTGGACCTGACGGAAGGAAGGGAGCGCCGCCCATTTGGTGCCCCTAGGAGCGGTGATATAAAACCACTCCCGTTGCCACAAACCAAGCTCCTCTTGAAAAGAGCCCTCGGGCCACGGAGCATCAGCACATTTGCTTATGACCGCCCCTCCGCACTCTGCTTGTTGCCCCTTGATCATCTTTGGCTCCACCTTGAAGGTCTTGAGCCACAATCCAAAGTGGGGGGTAATATGGAGGAAGGCCTCACATACGACATTGAATGACGAGATATGGAGGATGGACTCCGGATTCAAGTCATGGAAATCAAGCCCATAATAAAACATGAGCCCCCGCACAAAGGGATTCGTTGGGAAGCCTAAACCCCGAAGGAAGTGGGACACGAACACCACGTTCTCGCCGGGCTCAGGAGTGGGAATGACCTGCCCTGGAGCAGGCAGCCTATGGGAGATCTCGCCGGTTAGATACCTGGCGTCTCGCAGCTTTAGCACATCTTCTTCTGTGACGGAGGAAGACATCCATCGGCCGTGCTGGTCGGAGCCGGACATCGTCGAAGGTCCGAAGCGCCTAAATCTGATGCTTTGGGTGTTGGAACACGAAGCGCGGGGCGATCTCGATGGAGGGTGTATAAGAGAGGAGGGCCTTGGTCTCATTATAAAGAGGTTGAATACCAAGAGCCCACCCGTGGTCGATTAGGACTCGCCGATAGAGGAGGCGTGCCAACGGCGCGGTTGGGTTACCCACGTCCGTATTGATGAGAATCCCGGAATAAGGGGGCACGATCTATGCTTTGATAAGACGTGCCAAGGAAACCGCCTCGCTAAACGCGCTAAGGTGAAACGGTAAAAAAGATTCAGATAAAGGCCTGGCCGTGGTGTGATGTCACGTCGCGGAATACGTCAGCAGATCTGTGCAAAAATTATTCTCTCTACGGTGTTATGTGGAACTTGTTTTGCAGAGCCGGACACTATCCCTGTGTTCATGACCTTCTACGAAGAATACGGAGGAGGAACCCGCCTCGCAATGCCGAAGACAATCAACGCGCCGGACTCATCGTCATTGAAGCCTCGTTCAGGGCTCTTGAGGAGTCCCGGACTAGGGGTGTCCGGATAGCGGACTATCGCCACGGCGGACTCCAAGACTATGAAGATACAAGATTGAAGACTTCGTCCCGTGTCCGGATGTGACTTTCCTTGGCGTGGAAGGCAAGCTTGGCGATTCGGATATGTAGATCTCCTACCATTGTAACCGACTCTGTGTAACCCTAACCTATCCGGTGTCTATATAAACCGGAGGGTTTTAGTCTGTAGGACGAACAACAATCATACCATAGGCTAGCTTCTAGGGTTTAGCCTCCTTGATCTCATGGTAGATCTACTCTTGTACTACCCATATCATCAATATTAATCAAGGAGGAGTAGGGTATTACCTCCATCGAGAGGGCCCGAACCTGGGTAAAAACATCGTGTCCCTTGTCTCCTGTTACCATCCGCCTAGATGCACAGTTCGGGACCCCCTACCTGAGATCCACCGGTTTTGACACCGACACAACCCTTGCGGGGCAAGTGTACTATGCTCCGCCACCACCTTTCCACCATCAATCCCCCAAAGCAGGAGTAGGGCTTTACGCCTTGCGACGGCCCGAACATGGGTAAAACTGCCCGTGTGATCTCTGCCGTGCTGCCACACACTCGTCTGCTCTTTGTGCAACGCGACGTCCCCCCGCCGAACCAGCAAGGGGCCTCCTGGTCCCATAGGTGGTCGTGGTTTCCCGCGACACTATCAGACAAGGACATAATTATATGCGTGGATGTACCGAGATGGGGTTGCTATCGAGGACGCGGAAGCTGCAGTCCCCGCCAAGGAAAACAAGCAAGGGAGAAAAGCCAGCAAGGATACTGGCAAGGAATCTGGGAAGCGCTCCTCTCTGGAGTGCGCTGCACCTGTTGATGACTTGCGTGAGAGTTCCACTAGCAAGAGATCCAAGGCTGTTGCACCTACTATAAAGAAGGTCCCGGCAGGGCTGGATGGCACTGATGGTGCTGATAACCCACAAGTGTAGGGGATCGCAACAGTTTTCGAGGGTAGAGTATTCAACCCAAATTTATAGATTCGACACACGGGGAGGCAAAGAACATTTGTAAGTATTAGCAGCTGAGTTGTCAATTCAACCACACTTGGAGATTAATTATCTGCAGCAAAGTGATCAGTAGAAAAGCAGTATGATAGTTTTGATAGTAGTAGCAGCAGCAATAGTAACGGTAATAGTGATAGCAGTGATTTTGTAGCAACTGCAATAGTAAAGATAGCAGTAGTAACTTAGCAAGATCAATATGTAGGAAAATTGCAGACATTGGATCGGTGATTTGTTGGATGATATTCATCATGTCACAGTTATAACCTAGGGCGATACGGTACTAGCTTCAGTTTATAAATATAATGTAGGCATGTATTCCGTAAATAGTCGTACGTACTTATGGAAAGAACTTGCATGACATCTTTTGTCCTACCCTCCCGTGGAAGCGGGGTCCTATTGGAAACTAAGGGATATTAAGGCCTCCTTTTAATATAGAACCAGAACAAAGCATTAACACACGATGAATAATGAACTCCTCAAACTACGGTCATCACCGAGAGTGGTCCCGACTATTGTCACTCCGGGATTGCCGGATCATAACACGTAGTAGGTGACTATAACTTGCAAGATCGGATCTAGAACATAGACATAATGGTGATAACATAAATGGTTCGATCTGAAAGCATGGCACCCATGCCCAAAGTGACAAGCATTAAGCATGGCAAAGTCATAGCAATATCAATCTTAGAACATAGTGGATACCAGGGATCAAGCCCTAACAAAACTAACTAGATTACATGATGAATCTCATCCAACTCCTCATCGACCACCGAGCCTACGAAGGAATTACCCTCTCCCAGCGAGGAGCATCATGGAATTGGCGATGGAGAAGGGTTGGTGATGAGGAAGATCGAAGATCCCCCTCTCCGAAGCCCCAAACGGACTCCAGATCTGGCCTCCCGATGAACAGGAGATGGCGGCGACTTCGTATCGTGGAACGCGATAATTCTTTCTCCCTGATTTTTTCTGGAAAAATAGGATTTTATTGAAGGAAATATACCCTAGAGGCAATAATAAAGTTATTATTTATTTTCACATATCATGATAAATGTTTATTATTCATGCTAGAATTGTATTAACCAGAAACTTGATACATGTGTGAATACATAGACAAACAGAGTGTCACTAGTATGCCTCTACTTGACTAGCTCGTTGATCAAAGATGGTTATGTTTCCTAACCATAGACATGAGTTGTCATTTGATTAATGGGATCACATCATTAGAGAATGATGTGATTGACTTGACCCATTCCGTTAGCTTAGCATTTGGTCTTTTAGTATATTGCTATTGCTTTCTTCATGACTTACACATGTTCATATGACTATGAGATTATGCAACTCCTGAATACCGGAGGAACAATTTGTGTGCTACCAAACGTCACAACGTAACTGGGTGATTATAAAGGTGCTCTACAGGTGTCTTCGAAGGTACTTGTTGGGTTGGCATAGATCGAGATTAGGATTTGTCACTCCGATTGTCGGAGAGGTATCTCTGGGCCCTCTCGGTAATGCACATCACTATAAGCCTTGCAAGCAATGCAACTAATGAGTTAGTTGCGAGATGATGTATTACAGAACGAGTAAAGAGACTTGCCGGTAATGAGATTGAACTAGGTATTAAGATGCCGACGATCGAATCTCGGGCAAGTAACATACCGATGACAAACGGAACAACGTATGTTGTTATGCGGTTTTACTGATAAAGATCTTCGTAGAATATGTGGGAGCCAATACGAGCATCCAGGTTCCGCTATTGGTTATTGACCACAGACGTGTCTCGGTCATGTCTACATAGTTCTCGAACCCGTAGTGTGCGCACGCTTAAAGTTCGGTGACGATCGGTATTATGAGTTTTTGTATTTTGATGTACCGAAGGTAGTACGGAGTCCTGGATATGATCACGGACATGACGAGGAGTCTCAAAATGGTCGAGACGTAAATATCGATATATTGGACGACTATGTTCGGACACCGGAAGCGGTTCGGGAACTTTCGGACATATACCGGAGTACCGGGGGGTTACCGGAACCCCCCGGGGAGTATAATGGGCCTATTGGGCCTTAGTGGGGAAGATGAGGGGCGGCCAGGGCAGGCCGTGCGCCCCCTCCCCCTCTAGTCCGAATTGGACAAGGAGGGGGGCGCCCCCTTTCCTTCCTCCTCTCTCCTTCCCTTCCCCCTTCTCCTACTCCTACTAGGAAAGGAGTCCTACTTGGCGCGCCCTCCTCCTAGGCCGGCCGCCTCCCCCCTAGGTCCTTTATATACGAGGGCAGGGGGCACCCCAAGACACAACAATTGATCAGTTGACCTTTTAGCTGTGTGCGGTGCCCCCCTCTACCATTGTCCAGCTCGGTCATATCGTAGTGGTGCTTAGGCGAAGACCTGCGTTGGTAGCATCATCATCACCATCATCACGCCGTCGTGCTGACGGAACTCTCCCTCGAAGCTCTGCTGGATCGGAGTTCGTGGGACATCATCGAGATGAACGTGTGCTGAACTCGGAGGTGCCGTGCGTTTGGTACTTGGATCGGTCGGATCGTGAAGACCGACGACTACATCAACCACGTTGTTCTAATGCTTCCGCTTTCGGTCTATGAGGGTACGTCGACAACACTCTCCCTTCTCATTGCTATCCATCACCATGATCTTGCATGTGCGTAGGATTTTTTTTGAAAATACTACGTTACCCAACAGTGGCATCCGAGCCAGGTTTATCCGTAGATGTTATATGCACGAGTAGAACACAAGTGAGTTGTGGGCGATACAAGTCATACTGCTTACCAGCATGTGACACTTTGGTTCGGTGGTATTGTTGGATGAAGCGGCTTGGACCGACATTACGCGTACGCTTACGCGAGACTGTTTCTACCGACGTTCTTTGCACACAAGTGGCTGGAAGGTGTCAGTTTCTCCAACTTTAGTTGAACCGAGTGTGACTACGCCCGGTCCTTGTGAAGGTTAAAACAACACTAACTTGACGAACTATAGTTGTGGTTTTAATGCGTAGGTAAGAACGGTTCTTGCTCAGCCTGTAGCAGCCACGTAAAACTTGCAACAACAAAGTACAAGACATCTAACTTGTTTTTGCAGGGCATGTTGTGATGTGATATGGTCAAGACATGATGCTAAATTTTATTGTATGAGATGATCATGTTTTGTTACAAAGTTATCGGCAACTAGCACAAGCCATATGGTTGTCGCTTTATTGCATGCAATGCAATCGCCCTGTAATTGCTTTACTTTATCACTAAGCGGTAGCGATAGTAGTAGAAGCAATAGTTGGCGAGACGACAACGATGCTACGATGAAGATCAAGGTGTCGTGCCGGTGACGATGGTGATCATGACGGTGCTTCGAAGATGGAGATCACAAGCACAAAATGATGATGGCCATATCATATCACTTATATTGATTGCATGTGATGTTTATCCTTTATGCATCTTATTTTGCTTAGATTGAGGGTAGCATTATAAGATGATCTCTCACTAAATTTCAAGGTACAAGTGTTCTCCCTGAGTATGCACCGTTATGAAAGTTCGTCATGCCGAGACACCATGTGATGATCGGGTGTGATAAGCTCTACGTTCACATACAACGGGTGCAAGCCAGTTTTGCACATGCAGAATACTCGGGTTAAACTTGATGAGCCTAGCATATGCAGATATGGCCTCGGAACACTGAGACCGAAAGGTCGAGCGTGAATCATATAGTAGATATGATCAACATAGTGATGTTCACCATTGAAAACTACTCCATCTCAAGTGATGATCGGACATGGTTTAGTTGATATGGATCACGTGATCACTTAGATTATTAGAGGGATGTCTATCTCAGTGGGAGTTCTTTAATAATTTGATTAGCTGAACTTTAATTTATCATGAACTTAATACCTGATAGTATTTTGCATGTCTATGCTGTTGTAGATAGATGGCCCGTGCTGTTGTTCCGTTGAATTTTAATGCGTTCCTTTAGAAAGCAAAGTTGAAAGATGATGGTAGCAATTATACGGACTGGGTCCATAACTTGAGGATTATCCTCATTGCTTCACAAAAGAATTACGTCCTGGAAGCACCGCTAGGTGCCAAACCTGCTGCGGGAGCTGAACCAGATGTTATGAACGTTTGGCAAAGCAAAGCTGATAACTACTCGATAGTTCCGTGTGCCATGCTTTACGGCCTAGAACCGGGACTTCAACGATGTTTTGAAGGTCATGGAGCATATGAGATGTTACAGGAGTTGAAGTTAATATTTCAAGCAAATGCCCGGATTGAGAGATATGAAGTCTCCAATAAGTTGGAGGAGAATAGTTCTTTCAGTGAGCATATTCTGAAAATGTCTGGGTATAAACATCACTTGATTCAACTAGGAGTTAATCTTCTGGATGATAGCATCATTGACAGAATTCTTCAATCACTACCACCAAGCTACAAGAGCTTCGTGATGAACTATAACATGCAAGGGATGGATAAGACGATTCCCGAGCTCTTCGTAATGCTAAAAACTGCGGAGGTAGAAATCAAGAAGCAGCATCAAGTGTTGATGGTCAACAAGACCACCAGTTTCAAGAAAAAGGGTAAAGGGAAGAAGAAGGGGAACTTCAAGAAGAACAACAAGCAAGTTGCTGCTCAAGAGAAGAAACCCAAGTCTGGACCTAAACCTGAGACTGAGTGCTTCTCCGCAAAACAGACGGTAGTCCTTTGAAGCGGAACTGCCCCAAGTATTTGGCGGATAAGAAGGATGGCAAGGTGAACAAAGGTATATGTGATATACATGTTATTGATGTGCACCTTACTAATTCTCGTAGTAGTACCTGGGTATTTGATACTGGTTCTGTTGCTAATATTTGCAACTCGAAGAAGGGACTACAGATTAAGCAAAGATTGGCTAAAGGTGACAAATGCGTGTGGGAAATGGTTCCAAAGTCGATGTGATCGCAGTCGGCACGCTACCTCTGCATCTACCTTCGATATTAGTTTTAGACCTAAATAATTGTTATTTGGTGACAGCGTTGAGCATGAACATTATATCTGGATCTTGTTTGATGCCAGACGGTTATTCATTTAAATTAGAGAATAATGGTTGTTCTATTTATATGAGTAATATCTTTTATGGTCATGCACCCTCAAAGAGTGGTCTATTCTTTTTGAATCTCGATAGTAGTGATACACATATTCATAGTATTGAAGCCAAAAGATGCAGAATTGATAATGATAGTGCAACTTATTTGTGGCACTGCTGTTTAGGTCATATTGGTGTAAAGTGCATGAAGAAACTCCATTCCGATGGACTTTTGGAATCACTTGGTACTTGCGAACCATGCCTCATGGGCAAGGTGACTAAAACGTCGTTCTCCGGAACTATGGAGCGAGCAACAGATTTGTTGGAGATCATACATACTGATGTATGTGGTCCAATGAATGTTGACGCTCGCAGCGGGTATCGTTATTTTCTCACCTTCACAGATGATTTGAGAAGATATGGGTATATCTACTAGATGAAACATAAGTCTGAAACATTTGAAAAGTTCAAAGAATTTCAAAGTGAAGTTGAAAATCATCGTAACAACAAAATAAATTTTCTATGATCTGATCGTGGAGGAGAGTATTTGAGTTACGAGTTTGGTCTTCATTTGAAACAATGCGGAATAGTTTCGCAACGCACGCCACCCGGAACACCATAGCGTAATGGTGTGTCCGAACGTCATAATCGTACTTTACTAGATATGGTGCGATCTATGATGTCTCTTACTGATTTACCGCTATCGTTTTGGGGATATGCTCTAGAGACAGCTACATTCACGTTAAATAGGGCACCATCTAAATCCATTGAGACAACTCCTTATGAACTATGGTTTCGCAAGAAACCAAAGTTGTCGTTCCTTAAAGTTTGGGGCTGCGATTCTTATGTGAAAAAGCTTCAACCTAATAAGCTCGAACCCAAATCAGAGAAATCTGTCTTCATAGGATACCCAAAAGAGACTGTTGGGTACACCTTCTATCATAAATCCGAAGGCAAGACACTCGTTGCTAAGAATGGATCCTTTCTAGAGAAGGAGTTTCTCCCAAAAGAAGTGAGTGGGAGGAAAGTAGAACTTGATGAGGTAACTGTACCTGCTCCCTTATTGGAAAGTAGTTCATCACAGAAACCGGTTCCTGTGACACCTACACCAATTAGCAAGGAAGCTAATGATGATAATCATGAAACTTCAGATCAAGTTACTACCGAACCTCATAGGTCAACCAGAGTAAGATCCGCACCAGAGTGGTACGGTAATCCTGTTCTGGAGGTCATGTTACTAGACCATGATGAACCTACGAACTATGAGGAAGTGATGATGAGCCCAGATTCCGCAAAATGGCTTGAGGCCATGAAATCTGAGATGGGATCCATGCATGAGAACAAAGTATGGACTTTGGTTGACTGACCCGATGATCGGTAAGCCATCGAGAATAAATGGATTTTCAAGAAGAAGACATACGCTGATGGTAATATTACTGTCTACAAAGCTCGACTTGTTGCGAAAGGTTTTTCGACAAGTTCAAGGAGTTGACTACGATTAGACCTTCTCACCCGTAGCGATGCTTAAGTCCTTTCAAATCATATTAGCAATTGCCACATTTTATGATTATGAAATTTGGCAAATGGATGTGAAAACTGCATTCCTGAATGGATTTCTGGAAGAAGAATTGTATATGATGCAACCTGAAGGTTTTATCGATCCAAAGGGTGCTGACAAAGTGTGCAAGCTCCAGAGATCCATTTATGGACTGGTGCAAGCCTCTCGGAGTTGGAATAAACGCTTTAATAGTGTGAACAAAGCATATGGTTTTATACAGACTTTTGGAGATGCCTGTATTTACAAGAAAGTGAGTGGGAGCTCTGTAGCATTTCTAATACTATATGTGGATGACATATTGTTGATTGGGAATGACATAGAATTTCTGGATAGCATAAAAGGATACTTGAATAAGAGTTTTTCAATGTAATACCTCGGTGAAGTTGCTTATATATTGGGCATCAAGATCTATAGAGATAGATCAAGACGCTTAATTGGACTTTCACAAAGCAGATACCTTGACAAAGTTTTGAAGAAGTTCAAAATGGATCAGGCAAAGAAAGGGTTCTTACCTGAGTTACAAGGTGTGAAGTTGAGTAAGACTCAATGCCCAACCACTGCAGAAGATAGAGAGAAAATGAAAGATGTTCCCTATGCTTCAGCCATAGGCTCTATCATGTATGCAATGCTGTGTACCAGACCTGATGTGTGCCTTGCTATTAGTTCAGCAGCGAGGTACCAAAGTAATCCAGGAGTGGATCACTGGACATCGGTCAAGAACATCCTGAAATACCTGAAAAGGACTAAGGATATGTTTCTCGTTTATGGAGGTGACAAGGAGCTCATCGTAAATGGTTACGTTGATGCAAGCTTTGACACTAATCCGGACGATTCTAAATCACAAACTAGATACGTGTTTTAATTGAACAGTGGAGCTGTCAGTTGGTGCATTTTTAAACAAATCGTCGTGACGGGATCTACGTGTGAAGCGGAGTACATAGCTGCTTCGGAAGCAGCAAATGAAGGAGTCTGGATGAAGGAGTTCATATCTGATCTAGGTATCATACCTAGTGCATCGGGTCCAATGAAAATCTTTTGTGACAATACTGGTGCAATTGCCTTGGCAAAGGAATCCAGATTTCATAAGAAGACCAAACACATCAAGAGACGCTTCAATTCCATTCGGGATCAAGTCCAGGTGGGAGACATAGAGATTTGCAAAATACATACGGATCTGAATGTTGTAGACCTGTTGAGTAAGCCTCTTCCACGAGCAAAACATGATCAACACCAAGACTCCATGGGTGTTAGAATCATTACTGTGTAATCTAGATTATTGACTCTAGTGCAAGTGGGAGACTGAAGGAAATATGCCCTAGAGGCAGTAATAAAGTTATTATTTATTTCCTCATATCATGATAAATGTTTATTATTCATGCTAGATGTCACACCCTGATTTTCATGGCACAACACTTAAGATGATAAATCATGATAAAATGTGGTTTGACAAAAACTTTTGTGTGCTTTGGACTTTGCCTTGATTGGATTTTGTCTGTTGTTTGCAAGTGCTCTAAAAATCAAATAAATCCTCCAACTCTTATACTCCTTCTCCTTGATCGAAAACTTTTGCCCAATGATCATGCCATGTGTATAGTACAGTATAGAATTTTCTTACAAAAATAATTTGGCCAAAAAGTATTTTCTAAATTTAGTTTTCCAAAAACCCCTGAATTGAGGTTTGCACTGCAAGTACTTGATTTGGAGTATGAAAAATATTTCAAAGTGTATATTTGAAACCTATTAGATATAGGATTCCCATAAACCACCAAAATATAATTTAAAAAGTTATTTTCCTATTTTATTTAAAAGCTTTTTCTTAAGGCCAGAAATGGTCTTTAATAGGGAAAAATTAGCTTATTGTTTCAAAAATATTTGACAAAAATCAGGGAAACTTAGTGGACATATATTTTCCATATATAAGAGTTTCAACACATGGTCATGTTCAGAATATTGGACAAAACCTCCCAAAACCATTTCTGCCCATTTCAAGGATTTGAAATATTTCTACAGGAAATATTTTCATAAAACTCCAAGGAAAATCCAGCAAGTCACAAATGCATATTGTGATCACCTTGCAAAGCCTCATGTCAATTAAAGTCATTTGGTTCACCAAAATGCCCCAAAACCCTCTCTGACCAGAATCAAATTTGAACAACTTTGTACTACCAACTTTCTCTCCTTGACCCCAACTTTGGTGAGCATGTTCACATGACCAAATGAGGCCACCACACCAAGTGGTGCATCAAGGAGAAGTGATTTGCTCAACTAGATCTACACGAGTTCATTTCTACAAATTTCTAGGGTTTACAAAAGTTGCATTGGCAACTTTGCCCAAATAAGCTCCAACTTGGTGGAAGGCCCTAATTATATGTGTCATTTCACCCAGTGGAGTCTCATGGCAGTTGGAAATCATCAGCTGGTCCAAACCATTATCAAACACCTTCTGTCACTTCTCAAAAATCACCATTTTGACCACTAACACTATTCTCCTTGAACTCAACTCTTTACCACAGCTCCTCCTAGTCCTCTCCTACATCCAGTAACTCTCCTCCTTCAACAGCTCAATTATTTGGGGGTAAAACCCATCTCTTTCTCTCTCTGTTTACCCATGGCAACTCCTCCTCTCTCTCATTTCTATATTCAGCGCCCCACCTAGCTCCTTACCACTCTAGAGTATCCAAGAAAGCTCCAGGGCACAAGTGGACATGCCCCTGACCTTTTAAAATGGCCACGCCGGCCATATGCATGCTCTGGAGCGCGCTACAGTGCGCCCTTGCACTGTAGCTGCCCTCTGCCCGATGCCTCCGACCACCTCGTCCCTCCCCTGCACGCCTGCCAACGCGCCTCGATGTTCGCAGCACGCTACACCCCTGTCCCCCTCCTCCTTGTCCCTCCTGCGGCCCCCTCCGCACGCGCGCCGGCCGCCCGAGAGTTCCAATGGACGAGCTCACACGCGCGACGCCCTGGCACTTCCCCGCTCCTTCTCTCCCTTCCCCTGGCCGTAGACCATCTCTACAAACGCCCCGGACACGCACACACGAGCCCCCGTGACCCCAAGCAATGGCAACGACCTCGCCGGCGCACTCGTCCACAATGCACCATCGCGCCGCCATAAAAGGCCACCCCTAACCTCCCTCTGGAGCTCCTTTTCTCTCTCTCCCTCCAGTGCACCCCCTGGACCAACCCACACCTCTCTCCGTGCCCTCCATCCACCGCAATGGCCAGAGCGCCGCCATCGGGCTCCGCCTAAATTCGGGCTATCCCGAGCCTATCTCTCTCCCCTAGACATTCCAACACCCTCTCATCACCAACGTCAACTCAACCCGTGCTACATCCCCTCCTCCCCATGCCTTCCTCGCCGTGCTGAACCCCGCCATCGCCTTTGTTCTGCTGCCGAGGCCTCGCCGCTTCTGGCGCTCCCGTGAGGAATCGGGTCCCAGTGGAAGCCGCCCATCCTCCCGGGCTCGCCGGAGGTGGCCGAGGCCACCGGAACTGGCGCCGGCAAGCGCTCGGCCCCGCCTCCTCTGCCTCCTCTGCTGCAGGCGGGAGGAGGAGGCGACCCTGGTGGACCCCGGGTCGGTGACCCGCCAGTGAGCCCGCCCCATTTAAGTGGAGACGGTCTCGCTAACTGCCGCCGCCGAGGGAAGGCGTATTCCCGCGAATACGCCTCCTGCTTCGATAGCATGCGCGCGGCCGTGCAGTCGGGCCGGCCCGCTGCTTATCTCTTGCCTTGCATGCATGATAAGGGTAAAGCCCCCTTTTTCCTTTTTCTTTTTTCAGCAAGATTCAAACTTTTCCAGAGACCTCACTTCAAGTCCAAATCTGATGGTTCAAATTTTCAGTAACTCCATAAATCATGATCTATTTAATGAGGCATAGTGAACATTTTTATTGTGCTTGGTTTTCACTGGGTACATTAAATAGGTCATTTATCCACATAAGTCCACTTTAAAAATCCATAGGATATTCATTTGAACTCCAAATCCAGTGAAACCAACTCCTAGATGCTTCTAAAATCATTCTTTGATAAAATGGGTACCTTTGCTCATTTTTCAAAATAATATTTCTGTACACTTCTTGCAAATCCACCAATCCCTTGATTCCATCATATTGAAATATTCAGAGATATCCATTGATCAAATCCCATTGAAACCACTTTGGTCATACCTCATATGACCAGAGGTATCCTTGAAAAGTCCAACTCACATTTTTTAGAGCACTTTTATTTTTGCCTGGTCGTGTTGCTTATTATGGTTGTTTTCGGCGATAGTTGACGAAGCAGACGAAATGCTCGGAGTTGGACCAGAGATATTTGAAGACCTCGAAGACTTTGTTAAAACAGGCAAGCAGCCCTTTGACCATGTCTATGAAACCCTTTTTATGCATGTCATATAGCACCATATTGTTGTTGCAACGGAATCATGATGAGGTGGTAACCACTTTGATGGTTTGCCACCGTACTTTCTCGTTGATACTTGCATTATGCATAACCCTACCTTCTTATGAGGGTTATGCCGGTGGGAGTAGATAGGATGCTAAAGTAGATGCTACGCAAAAAGGGACGGGAATATGCATGTTGATGGGGACAAAGTATTTTCAAAAAGACTTTTCGAAAACCCCGTCGGGTGCCACTTATGCCCGAGGGAGATAATGAGATGGGTAACCATTTGATGACGAAGTGGTGTACCGAGGCAAGTGTGTGTGTTGTTTTCAAAAACGGATTAGATTTAAGATTTGTCGACTGTCCCAACCTTACATGCGCGACCACTCTACCCTTGTATGGGAAAGGGCATTATTGATTACCTAGGCCAATACTAGCTTGGAGCCCGCATTACTAGTGACGGGGGAGAGTTGGTGCTCTCTCTCGGGGACGGGTCGTGCTGTAGGGCGGCCATGACTGTTTTTACAGGGCACCGGATACACCGTTGCGTCCCCTCTCGGATGTTACGATCTCGAGTGAGTCTCGTATGATGTACATCATGAGGATATGGAACAACGAGTGGACTCCTTGTTAGTGTCGTCTAGGGAAAGGTAGTGATCGGGTGCTTACCCCGGGTACTTGAGGTATCGCGGGTCGTGGATGACACGGAAGTTCCCCGGATCTTGTGGGTAAAGTGTGCAACCTCTGCAGAGTGTAAAACTATTCGAATAGCCATGTCCACGGTCAAGGACAGTTGGGTGGTGCTGCTTAAACTACGTCCAGAGCTTCGCAAACCAGTGTGTGTGTTTGGATGATTGGGCAGAACTACTTGGGTCAAGTCAAGGGACTTCACATGATTGAGTTGGGTTCATGCCCACTCTATTTATGTTGATATCTGTAACCTGTCCTCATGGTTACTTGAATTCTCCTGATGCATGTCTTACAAGTTGTTGAACATGTCCTTGCACTCAAAACTAGCTTTCTGCAAAAATTTACCTATATCATGCATTGTTGTATCGTGAACCAAAACATGGGTTGCTTGCGAGTACATTCAAAGTACTCATTGGCTTACCACTGGTAATTTTATTGGCCAGGCATGAAAGAACAGGATATAGTGAAGAGTACCTTGGTGACTAACATGCGAGCTAGGACGCTTCCCAGTCAGAATACCTATAGGGTTAAGGCAGATGGCATGGGTCCAAGTTGTTATTGAAGATTTTTGCTGCGATGATGCTCTCAAGACTTGACCATAATGGTCCTACTTGTGTAAAACGGTATGTATGGATGTAAGACTCTTGTTATTCAGCTTCTGTGTGTTCAGTGAGCATTGATCTCTGGGATCACTGTACATGTGCATTCGGTGATCTCGACTTATGAGTCGGGGTCCCCATACTAGAATTGTATTAACCGGAAATTTGATACAAGTGTGAATACATAGACAAACAGAGTGTCGCTAGTATGCCTCTACTTGACTAGCTCGTTGATCAAAGATGGTTATGTTTCCTAACCATAGACATGAGTTGTCATTTGATTAACGGGATCACATCATTAGAGAATGATGTGATTGACTTGACCCATTCCGTTAGATTAGCAGTTGATCGTTTAGTATATTTCTATTGCTTTCTTCATGACTTATACATGTTCCTTTGACTATGAGATATGCAACTCCCAAATACCGGAGGAACACTTTATGTGCTACCAAACGTCACAACGTAACTGGGTGATTATAAAGGTGCTCTACAGGTGTCTCCGAAGGTACTTGTTGGGTTGGCATAGATCGAGATTAGGATTTGTCACTCCGATTGTCGGAGAGGTATCTCTGGGCCCTCTCGGTAATGCACATCACTATAAGCCTTGCAAGCAATGCAACTAATGAGTTAGTTGCGGGATGATGTATTATGGAACGAGTAAAGAGACTTTCCGGTAACGAGATTGAACTAGGTATTAAGATACCGACGATCGAATCTCGGGCAAGTAGCATACCGATGACAAAGGGAACAACGTATGTTTATGCAGTTTGACCGATAAAGATATTCGTAGAATATGTGGGAGCTAATACGAGCATCCAGGTTCCGCTATTGGTTATTGACCGGAGACGTGTCTCGGTCATGTCTACATAGTTCTTGAACACGTAGGGTCTGCACGCTTAAAGTTCTGTGATGATCGGTATTATGAGTTTTTGTGTTCGGAGTCCTGGATATGATCACGAACGTGACGAGGAGTCTCGAAATGGTCGAGACGTAAAGATCGATATATTGGAAAACTATGTTCAGACACCGGAATTGTTTCGAGAAGTTTTGGACATATACCGGAGTACCAGGGGGTTACCGGAACCCCCCGGGGAGTATAATGGGCCTATTGGGCCTTAGTGGATAAGAGGAGGGACTGCCAGGGCAGGCCGCGCGCCCCCTCCCCTTCTAGTCCGAATTGGACAAGGAGGGGGGCGCCCCCCCCTTTCCTTCCTCCTGTCTCCTTCCCTTCCTGCTTCTCCTACTCCTACTAGGAAAGAAGGAGTCCTACTCCCGGAGGGAGTAGGACTCCCCCCTTGGCGCACCCTCCTCCTTGGCCGACCGCCTCCCCCTAGCTCCTTTATATATGGGGGCAGGGGGCACCCCAAGACACAACAATTGCTCAGTTGATCTTTTAGCCGTGTGCGGTGCCCCCCTCCACCATAGTCCACCTCGGTCATATCATAGTGGTGCTTAGGCAAAGCCCTGCATCGATAGCATCATCATCACCGTCATCACGCCGTCATGCTGACGGAATTCTCCCTCGAAGCTCTGCTGGATCAGAGTTCGTGGGACGTCATCGAGCTGAACGTGTGCTGAACTCGGAGGTGTCGTGCGTTCGGTACTTGGATCGGTCGGATCGTGAAGACGTACGACTACATCAACCGCATTGTTCTAACGCTTCTGCTTTTGGTCTACGAGGGTACATGGACAACACTCTCCCCTCTTGTTGCTATGCATCACCATGATCTTGCGTGTGCGTAGGATTTTTTTTGAAATTACTATGTTACCCAACATTTATAGCGTCGGTTTCAGGGTTTGCGGGGCCACCATGTGGGGACAACCCACCTGGGCATGCCTGGAGGGGGCCGCGCCCTGGTGGGTTGTGCCCACCCAGGTGCCCCCCTCCGGTGGTTCTTGGCTCTAGAAATTCTCTTTTATTATATAAAAAATCCTCGCAAAGTTTCGTCCCATTCCGAGAACTTTTATTTCTGCACAAAAACAACACCATGGTAGTTCTGCTGAAAACATCGTCAGTCCGGGTTAGTTTCATTCAAATCATGCGAATTAGAGTCCAAAACAAGAGGAAAAGCATTAGGAAAAGTAGATACGTTGGAGACGTATCAACTCCCCCAGGCTTAAACCTTTGCTTGTCCTCAAGCAATTCAGTTGATAAATTGAAAGTGAAAAAGAAAAACTTTTACGAACTCTTTTGTCTTGTTTGCATTAATAAGCTTAAACAGGACCCATGTTTTCAGCCAATATTATAACTAACCATGTCGACAATAACTCTTAAAAATTATATTAACTCATATCAATGACATAATCAACTAGCAAGCAATAATAAGATATCTCAAACAACAACACGTTATCAAAACAAGCATGATATAATATGATAATAGCGGTATCTCGCTAGCCCTTTCTGAGACCGCAAAACATAAATGCAGAGCACCTCCAAAGTTCAAGCAGCGACTAAACATAGTAATTCATGGTAGAAAAGATCCAGTCATGATGCACCCAACATTAGCTACACACAATGCATAAGCATGACAGCAGTGCTCTCAGGTTCTGGCGCTTATTTTAGAAGGTGATGACACGACATAAAAGTAAATAGATAGTCCCTTCACAGAGGGAAGCAGTGATTTGCAGAGGTGCCAGAGCTCAAGTTTTTAAAATAGAGATAAATGAAATTTTGAGAAATGCACCCTTCTCATTTACTTCGCGACCATCAGTTATCAATATCTTCCATGCTAAACACATTAGTAGCAGTTCCCAAGGGATAAAGTAAAGGTTATGACTCCATAGGAGTTTTTGTTTGATTATTTGTAAGCTCTTTTCTGCTTGCAGTTTGGGACAGGGAATCCCTGTTACCGCCACTTTCTCGTGTAGTGGCGAGTGAATAAACACTCAATCTGAGAATAATCCGCTTAGCATGGAAGATACCAACTACCTCATGTCGTTCCATGAACAATCCAAGCACACAAAAAAGATATTTATTTGTAGTTTTTAGAGATGGCACATGCAAATTTATTTTGGACGGTAGGGTAATACTGGATATAGGTAGGTATGGTGGACTCATCTGGAATAACTTGGGTTTCAGGTTTTGGATGTACAAGCAGAATTCCAACTTAGTATAGGCGAAGGCTAGCAAATAGGTTGCGAAGCGGCCAACTAGAGAGCAACAATGGTCATGAACATGCATTATGCGTAAGTAACATTGGACACTAGCATGAGTAGGATATGAACACCATGAACATAAATATCATAGAGGCTATGTTGGTTTTGATTCAACTACATGCATTAACATGTGCCAAGTCAAGCCACTCGAATATTCAGAGGAGGATAGCATATCATCATACTACATCACAATCATTTTAACGCAATGTCGACATCGAAGATAAATCATTATCCACTCCTAGCTACTTATGCATGGCATGAGAACCTATAATCTCTAATTGTCATTGCAAACATGTTTAATCATAATGGGCTGAATCATGGATACTAGGTTAAACATATTTACAAAAACAGAACAAGTTGAGTTCATACCCGTTTCTTTGCCACGGCCAGTTCATCAAATGTCATCATTATTCCTAGGGGGATTATTCCTAGGAAGGAAACTAAAACTTTGCACAAAGGAGTTTGTGAGGATATGATACTGTTCACATTCAGTTGCGATGAAGTCGGTGAGGCCGGCATTAGCAGCATATTGTGCGAACTCTTGAAGGATTTTGGCCCCTTGCATGAACGGGTTATGTGGCCATTCGCACGGCCGTATCTCCGCCATTCTCTGGGAGCGGAGATCACTATTGGATGACTCCCCAATCACTCCCTTGGAGTTCTTCTTGGAAGAAAACTTCCTAAAGATACTCATGTTTTTCCTATAAACAAAAATTCTGAAATTTTTACTCCACAAAATTTTCTCAACATAACTTTACAAGATTGGTAGCAACTACTCATAGGGATGCATAGAGGCCATAACAAGCATTCAAACTACTTAAAGTCTAATAATTCAACATGAAAGGTCATGTATAGCAGCACCAAGAGTAGCTAATTATTCAAAATATAAAGCACTAAAGCAAAAACTAATTGGACAAACGGAGGAGTCACATACCAAGCAACAATCCCCCGAAACAGTTTCAGAAACTGAGCTTCGAGCAAAGAGATCTAAATCCATAGGTTTGAGAGCTAGAACACGAGAAAGAGAGAGCAATGATGATTTTTTCTAGAGGTAGATGGTGATGTGGGAAGAAGAGATAAGTGAGGGGGCCCATGTGGGGACCACAACCCACCAAGGCGCGCCTGGGGGTCCTGGCGCGCCCAGGTGGGTTGTGCCCACCTAGTGCACCTCCCTGTGATGTTACTTACACAAAAAATTCTTAAATATTCAGAAAATAAATCGTATTAATTTTTCAGAGCATTCTGAGAAATATTTTTGGGTCATTTTTTATTGCACGGGAAATTCAGAAAACAGGTACTATCGTGGTTTTGTCATGGCAGATGTCCTCATGAAATGACTTAGTCGTGGAGCCATCGCTACGGGTTAGCTTGAAGGGGTTAAAGCGGACACAAGGACGCAAGAGAGTTTATACTAGTTCGGCCCCTTCGATGAAGGTAAAAGCCTACATCTAGTTGTGATGGAATTGATGGGGTTTTCGATGACTAGGGAGCAAACAAGCTTCGCCTAAGTCTCGAGTTGTTGTCTGTTGTCCTTGAACCGCCGCCGGGTCGTCCCCTTATATACATGGGTGACACCCCGTCGGTTTGCAGAGTCCCAAGACCGGCTCATAGACGTGTCCGGTTCGTCTCTAGTATTTCTAACTTACAACACAAGTTACATACTAATGCCGGTTCACGGCTACAAGCCTTAAATTGGTTCTGGGCCTTGGGCCCTTATAGAATATCCTCACGGGCTTCAAGCATACTTGACTACTGATGAAGTTAACCCGGCCTCTCCTGGCCGGTTTACGCCCAGTAGTAATATCCCCAACATTAGGCCCCAGATTGATTTGAACAGGTTCATGTGAATCCTCAGCAAAAAACTTCATCTTCAGCAACTTTGTGTAATTGGGTGAACCGCCATGATGTCATCTTCTCTGGTCATCCTAAACTGGCGTGACGTCACCTGTCATAAAAACTATCCACAATACCTCTTTTGTTTAATAGACCTGCGACAATCTAGGCGACCACTCCGTTTCCAAACTCGCGGCTCCTTGATTCTCGCGCCTGACACATGTCCCTTGCTTTATAAATAAGACCGAAGGGTCATTTCTTTTTGCCCTTCGTGCCCCTCTGCTTCGTCTTCCTCGGGCCGCCCAGCTTCGGAGCTCCGCCGCCGCCGTCAACTTCTGCACCAACGTTGGCCGCTGCATCACCCTGAATGTACCAAAGCATTGGGGCGACCTTCTGCTTCTTCCTCAGCTCCGGTAAGTCTTCTGCTCTTTGCGCCCGAGATCTATTCTAGGGTTTCTAGGTTTTTCAGTGTTCATCCTTTGGTCTTCGTTCATATAATGGTTCTCAAAAGAACTCCTGAATCTCTGTTCTGTGTAATGGTAGATTTTAGCCTCCGTTTTCACTTACGCATCTCAAGGTAATAAATCTTATTTACATCCTTGCTCAATGATTTAGTACCGCTCCGTTTTGGACCTTCAATATTTATTTCTTTTCTGAACATGCTCCAGATCCAAAACTGTGAAACACTTTTGTGAAACCTGTTTTCGCACATCCACTCTTGATTCTTCAATGTTTCAGACCAGGCGGTTTAACTTTGTAGATAAATTGACAACTCGGCATATACCATTAGTCCCTTGTTGAACCGCCAGATTTCCAGTTATGTAATGCCACCTTGCGTAAATCTGGTTTATAAGTAACTTCTTCGGTTTAACAATGAATGTATCAATATATAGCCTTCCAACATATTCTTGAACTGTATTACCGCTTTGCAGATTGCACCATGGCCAAGCAAGTGTACGAGTGTAATTGGGTCCTTCTCGAGGATCAAACGCAATGGATAACTTAGTCCGCACCGGCGCTTTTAGGCAAAAAATACGTCATTCATTGGAGGGTCCTCGGCCGGAGAGTTCTCGTAACCCAAGGATGGAGAAGTTGTTGTTTTGTTGATCATTTAGCCCGGGCTTCATCCACCCGGTTCAAAGTTTTATCGGGATGTCTTGGCCAACTTCCAACTGCGCCCACAAGACATTGGCCCCAACTCCATAACCAATATTTGTCACTTTCAAGTGCTCGTGAGGTGTTCTTTCAAGAGGAGCCCACAGTTGAATTGTTCGAGATTGCTTCCATCTAAACCGCCACACTGAATTTTCTCGACGGTCCCAACACCGAGTTGGGTGGTGTGGCGATTCAAAAGCGGAAAGAGGTCACTTACCCTCACGCCAAACTGCACAGCCATCCCAAAGAGTGGAATTCAACATGGTTTTCTGCAAAGATACCTCTCCGAGGGAGAAAATCCTTTACGGGTTACCGTCCGGAGCGTCTAAGCAACACACATCCCCTCCCTCACAGACTGACTGCTAAGGAAAGAAGCAAATATGCCCCTCAACTATCCAAGCTCCGGGCCTTCATGGCCAACAGGTTGACAGGAGTTGATCTTGCTCGCTGCTGGATATCTTGGAGTATACTGCCCCTAAGCCTGCGCTCCGGTTTGATGTGCAAATACACAGAAGATGTGAAAGACCCTCTACGGCATATTGAGATCTAGCTGATAGACGATGAAGTTACTAAGGCTGTTAAGAGGATGTTAAACGAACGGAAGCGCTATGCCAAACCGCCTGGCTCCTTTTACGCCATTAACAAACCGCCAGCCGTAAGACTCATATCTTATGCCTTTATAAAATCTGACTATGTTTAAGTACTCTTTGTTGATATTAACATCTTTCAAACAGGGTGATGATCCATTTTGGAGAAGGAAGACTCCACAAGAGAAACCGGTGGCAATAACCCGGCCCAAGACCAAAGTTGTGAAGAAACCAGCAAATAGAAAGAAAACCACTGCCTCCACCGATCCACTAGCGGACGATGATGTGGGTAATCCGGATCTTGTGGTAGAACTTGACTCACTTGGTCTATTTTTTACACGCCTTATTGATAATGATTATTGCCAGGATGATGCTGAAGCTAGGCATGCTGATGTTGTAGAGGTAATCGCTCTTTCTTCCGATTCAAACCCTTTACCTTCAGTAAAAATCCGTCAGGCAAACCGGAAAGTTAAATTTTCTCATCCTCTTGCTTACTTGGATAGAAACTTTCTTATGAATACACAACAGCATGAAGCTCGTCCCGCAACCCGGCACAGCGGCCAGGTAGTCACCTCCACCAGTTTACCTAACAGTTTGGTTCAGAAACGCCGTTCAGAGGTCTCTAACTGTTTCGTCAATGCTTATCCTAAAGCGGGTTGCATTCGTCAACCTCTTAATCCATCTGACTCCAATTATCAGGTGACTTCTCATTCTTCCTCTGGCGATTCGATAGGCACCCAACTCCCACCACTCAAGACAGTGCTTGGGTGAGCCATATTCCTAATAATGCTGTTTGGTATACCACTTTCAATGTTCATTGGACGATCCTCTTTTTCCTTTCAGGGCCAAGCCTAGGCCAAGCAAGAAAGCTCGCCTAGACAAAGCGGCAGAAGATGATGCTCCTGAACCGACCCAAATACCAAATCCCGAGGAACACATCCAGGATGATATGCTGACCGACCCACCATTGCAAGATCATGATGTTATTGTTGAAGAAGCACATGTTGATACCACCGGCCCTTCAAATCAACCCACGAGTCCTGCTCAAACTGACAAGACAGCGAGTCCACCAAAGCATACGGATAAACCGGCGACCCCAGTCGGAACCGGCGAAGCCAAGGATGACGATGTTGTTAATACTGGTTTTGGCCATTCCGAGCCAGGTAATCCTGTCGCCTTGTCCAAGCACAGTGCAAAGGATGAATTTACTGCGTTTGGTAAAGGCAAGTGGAATGCCGATTTGGCAACTTATGCCGCTTTGAATCCCCAAGATCTTCATTCCGGTTATCTGAATCGGTTATATACCAGCCGTGATTATGAAGCCGATCTGGTGAATATGATGAAGGACAAATATGAGGTAAATTCCATATGACTCTCTGCTTGTATATTGCAAACTGTCAACTCTGATAGCCCCCAAGTGGCGGTTTTAGGATGTCAACTTAAACCGGGACTTCCCAATATAATCCTGAACACAACTGTACTTTTGGAAAGTAGCCCCCAAGGGCCGGTTCAACCTAATGTAGTTAAACCGGGACTTGTATAACATAAGAATTCCAGCATTACTCAAGGACAGAGCAAATATGCATTAGCCCCCAAGTGCCAAGTTGAATACTTGTATTGAGCTTGGGACTTTATATAGAAACTATAGGATGAAAAGCAAATATGCATTAGCCCCCAAGTACCAAGGGCATAACTTGTTGTGGGGTTGGTACTTCAATTCTTCACCTTAACCCTTATCAAATGATTATCTGTATGTAGGCTGATCTGAGCAAGAGAGAAAGTCAAATCGCTGATCTTCAAGAAAACCTGAAATCCCAGCAAGCTGAAACCTCCAAAGCAAAGAATGAATTAACCAGCGCTTTAAGCATCATGGAAAAGCTTAAGGAAGGTTTCAACAAGGAGCGGGCGGATTGGGCCACTGAAAAGGCCGCTTTAACTCAACGGGAAGAAAATGCTGAAGCTGCCCTTAAACCGGTGGTGGATGAACTGACCAGTGTAAAGCGGCAAGTGCATGCCATGACCGCCGCTGTCTTTGGTAAGCCTTTTTTGATTTCTGACGTAATGAAGCTTTCTCATGTAATTGCCGGTTTATTAACCCTTTGAATGATATAGGGACACGTATTGGCCACTTGGGATCAGATGTGCGGAAGAAATTGAAAGCCTCTTATACATTGATAGAGCAACTCTATACTGGTGCGCAGCGGATCATCAACACCGCTTCTCATAACAACCCAGCATAGACCTTGATCCAGGACACCCTTAAAATGTTGTCAATGCTTCCTGCCCGGTTTGAAGAATTAAAGAAATCTGCTGCTAGAACCGGTGCCATAAATGCCTTAATCCGGGCCAAAGCGTGGGTGCCAGATTTTGATCCTGTTGAAGCGGCGCAGGGCTTCCCAAGCTTGAAGGAAGATGGGACAGAATTCAGCGAAGAGGATCTCCGAACGGTAAACCGGGAAGTGCGCCCTTTGGCTTGCCAATTGGTTGAAGAGGCAAATCTGTCTCACTATCAAGCCCAATATGATGGAGAAAATAAACGAGTGCCTGCACCGATTCCTGAAGCGGAGAACCTTATACCGCCAATCTGTAAGCATACTTACGCTCCTGATATTGAACTGTCGTTGCTGATCAATGATGAAGCCATATTCCAAGCATTAATGAGAATCGACTTGACAACTGTTGATTTCCAGACGCTGGGTAGGGAATCATAAGTTGAAGCGGCGCAGGATGACCCGCAACCATCAGGCCGAGCTGGCGATCAAGCATAAACCGGAGGCCGGTTTACATTACTGCTTCCTTATGTTATGCCAAAAACAACTATCTTATCTGGGCACTGTGTTGCCTTGTAATAGACTAGTTGCCACACTTTGTGTTGATATGCCTTCGTGCATATTTATTGCAATTTTATGTTTTTGTTGAATCATCAACCTTAAACTGTTGTCTGCAGCAAAAAGCTTAAAACGCCATTCTGGTTGTATCACCAGGCGGGTCATCATATCCATGTATATGAAATTAAAGATAATACTTTAGATTAAACATATGATAAAATATGGGAATATATGATACCTGCCATCGTAGGGCATGAAGTTGGTTGTGCCAATCTTGAAGCGGAGTTGTAAGAAACCCGCTCTGCTGAAGGAGAAAACAGCTCCTATGTATACAGGGTCGGTTTACCAGGTAAACCGTTCCGGGTTAAGATGAACACCGGTGTTACTCCATAACAGGATGTTTATCAAAAATCAAACCGGGCAAAAGTGTCTCCGGATGAAAAACAAACCGTGTCCCGTCAACTGACAGTCGAATCGGTTTAATAATTGTCGGTTAAGAACACAACAAGAGAAATATGCAAAAAGACAAACAAATTTCAAGAAAAGACAAAGACAAAATCTTTTGCGAAAGAGGCTGTTTGAGCCGATCAAGTGGCATTACCATGGTCGGACACGACCAAGCCCCCAATAGGCGTAGCTATGGTTCATGTCAGCCAGGTCCCCAAATGATGCAGTGGCATTACGCCGATCAAGAGGTGTAGCGATGGTTCGGGTTCGACCAAAGCACCCAAGTGATTCTGTGGCCTTAGGCCGATCAAGAGACGTGACTGGTTCAGACGTGACCAAGTCCCCAAGTGATCTCGTGGCTTTCGCCTATCAAAAGGTGTTGCATTGGTTCGGACATGACCAAGCCCCCAAGTGACATGATATAAAGCTTTGTTAAAAAGCTAACTCAAGGGGTAAACCAGAGACCGCTTTAAGATAAAAACTCCGTGTAACCATTCATGATGTAAAAATAACAAAGACCCCGCTTTAGCTAAGGCTCCGGTTTATTGTATTGATCATAATATATACATTGTCATAATATGTACATAAGTAGAGCCTATGGCTCAAGTATAGTAGGGCCGAAGATGAGCTATGTTCCACGGCCTGTTGGTCTCCTCCTCGATGTACGTGAGTCTTTATGATCTCGAATATCAATCGATAGTACGACCTGCCAGTGCAGATTCTTGCTGACCATGAAAGGTCCCTCCCAAGGTGGGGATAGCTTGTGCATATCTGTTTGGTCTTGGATGAGCCGGAGCACCAAATCTCCTTCTTGAAAGGTTCTGGTTCTAACTCGGCGACTGTAATAGCGACGAAGATCCTGCTGGTAGATCGCCGAACGGGCAGCTGCAATGTCACGCTCCTCATCCAACAGGTCCAAAGCGTCTTGCCGTGCTACCTCGTTGTCCGCTTCAACATAAGCTGCTACACGAGGTGAATCATGACGGATATCACTGGGGAGAACCGCCTCCGCTCCGTAGACCATGAAGAACGGTGTGTATCATGTCGATCTGTTAGGTGTAGTATTGATGCTCCATAACACAGATGGTAACTCCTCAACCCAACAACCCGGCGTCCGCTGCAAAGGAACCATATGCCGGGGTTTGATGCCTCGTAAGATTTCTTGGTTAGCTCTCTCTGCTTGGCCATTGGACTGTGGGTGGGCCACTGATGAAACATCAAGCGGATGTGCTCACGCTCACGTAACTCCTTCATAGCACCCTTAGACAGATTGGTACCATTATCGATAATGATTGTGTGGAAAGCCAAACCGAAAATCACCTTTTTAATGAATTGAACCACCGTGGCTGCATCACACTTGCTGACGGGCTCCGCTTCCACCCACTTTGTAAACTTGTCAACCGCCACCAAGAGGTGGGTCTTCTTGTCCTTGGACCGTTCGAAAGGCCCAACCATATCCAGCCCCCAAGTCGCAAACGACCAAGTAATTGGAATCATCCTCAATTCTTGAGCCGGCACATGGGCGCGTCTTGAGAACTTCTGACAGCCGTCACATTGCCTAACCAGGTCCTCCGCATCAGCATGAGCAATCAACCAATAGAAACCGTGACGAAATGCCTTAGCCACCAGAGATTTTGAACCTGCGTGGTGACCACAATCTCCTTCGTGAATTTCACGCAAGATCTGACAACCTTCCTTCAGCGACACACAACGTTGAAACGCTCCTGACACACTGCAATGATGCAACTCGCCATTGACAATAGTCATGGACTTGGATCGCCGGATTATCTACCTGGCCAGCGTCTCATCCTCTAGTAACTCGCCCCGGTTCATGTACGCAAGATAAGGAACCGTCCAATCCGGAATGACATGCAGAGCCGCCACCAACTGAGCCTCCGGATCAGGAATAGCCAAATCCTCTTCGCCAGGGAGCTTGACCGACAGGTTATGCAGGACATCCAAGAAGACATTAGGCGGGACCAGTTTACGCTGAGAGCCCAGCCGGCTTAAAGCGTCTGCCACTTCATTCTTCCGTCTGTCCACGTGATCCACCTGATATCCCTTGAAGTGGCCTGCAATAATATCCACCTCACGACGGTATGCTGCCATGAGCGGGTCCTTAGAATCCCAAGTACCAGACACTTGTTGGGCCACCAGGTCCGAGTCACCGAAGCACTTAACTCGGCTAAGATTCATCTCCTTAGCCATCCGGAGACCATGGA
Organism: Aegilops longissima; assembly: GCA_021605205.1. Taxonomy (NCBI): domain Eukaryota; kingdom Viridiplantae; phylum Streptophyta; class Magnoliopsida; order Poales; family Poaceae; genus Aegilops; species Aegilops longissima. The sequence continues at coordinate 239,558,063 of CM038679.1, forward strand.
ATAAAGCTTCGTACTCAGCTGCTTTGTTAGTACAAGGAAACATTAAGCGGAGAACGTAACAGAACTTATCACCTCGTGGGGAAGTTAATACGACTCCAGCCCCCGAGCACTCCAATTGCCTGGACCCATCAAAATGAATAGTCCAATAGGTGTGATCCGGATTTTCTTCAGGTGCTTGTAATTTCATCCAATCATTGATGAAATCCACAAGTGCTTGAGACTTGATCGCCGTCCGAGGCACGTACTTCAAACCATGCGGCCCAAGCTCTATAGCACACTTGGCAATCCGGCCAGTTGCCTCCCTGTTTTGAATTATATCTCCCAAAGGAGCAGAGCTGACCACTGTGATGGGATGTCCCTGAAAGTATTGCTTAAGCTTCCGGCTTGCCATGAAAACTCCATACACCAGCTTCTGCCAATGCGGGTATCTTTGCTTGGACTCAATAAGCACCTTGCTGATATAGTAAACCGGACACTGAACCGGATATTCCTTGCCCGCCTCTTTGTGCTCCACCACGATAGCTACACTGACTGCATGAGCATTAGCTGCCACATAGAGTAGCAATGGTTCCTTGTCAATCGGAGCAGCAAGAACAAGCGGATTGGCTAGCTGCCGCTTTAAATCCTCCAACGCTTTATCAGCGGCCGGACTCCAGACAAAGGGATCTGCTTTCTTCAGCATCTGATAGAAAGGGATCGCCTTCTCACTGAGGCAGCTGATAAACCGGCTCAACGCGGCAATCCGGCCTGCCAAGCGCTGGACATCATTGATACATTTCGGTTTAGCCAGGGAGGTGATAGCTGTGATCTTCTCTGGATTAGCCTCAATTCCCCTGTTGGACACCAGAAAACCCAACAACTTGCCTGTCGGTACACCAAAAACACACTTGGCCAGGTTGAGCATCATCTTGTATGTCCGTAGTTATCAAAGGTTTCCTTCAAATCATCAACCAGAGTCTCCTTCTCCCTTGACTTAACCACAATATCATCCACATAGGCATGTACATTACGGTCGATCTGCTTATGAAGGCAATTTTGTACACACCGTTGATAAGTTGCCAGAGCACTCTTGAGCCCAAAGGGCATAGATACATAGCAGAAGGCTCCAAAGGGAGTTATGAACGCCGTCTTCTCCTGGTCCTTAATCGCCATCTTGATCGATGATAACCGAATATGCATCCGTAAAACTCAAACGCCACAACCCGCCGTAGCATCAATAACTGATAGATGCGGGAAGGGCAAAAGGATCTCTGAACAAGCCTTGTTAAGATCGTGTAATACACACACATGCGCCAGGTGCCATTTTTCTTAAGGACCAACACCGGATTAGCCAGCCATTCGGATGGAATACTTCAACAATAAAGCCAGCCGCTAAGAGCCCGCCACCTCCTCTCCAATAGCTGCGCCTTTCTTCGTTGAACCGCGGAGAAACTGCTTCACCGGTTTGTACTTAGGATCAACATTAAGAGTGTTCTCAGCGAGTTCCTCGGACACACGGCATGTCGAAGGCTTCCATGCAAAATGTCCCGGGTCTCACGGATGAACTCGATGAGCGCGCTTTCCTATTTCGGATCCAAGTTGGTGCTGATACTAAACTGCTTGGACGAATCGCCAGGCACAAAGTCAACAAGCTTAGTCTTAGCTGCCGATTTGAACTTTAGAGCCAGATCATGCTCTGTGGTTGGCTTCTTCAATGGAGTCATGTCCGCCGGATCAACATTATCCTTGTAGTACTTCAACTCTTCCGTGGCACAAACCGACTCCGCATAGGCCGCATCACCTTCCTCACACTCCAAGGCAATATTGCGACTTCCATGAAAGGTTATGGTCCCCTTGTGACCCGACATCTTGAGCTGCAGATAAATATAATAGGGCCGTGCCATAAATTTGGCATAAGTCGGCCGCCCAAATAAAGCGTGGTATGGGCTCCGGATCTTCACCACCTCAAAAGTCAATGTTTCTGACCTGGAATCATGATCATCTCCAAAGGCCACCTCCAGAGCTATCTTGCCAATGGGATACGCTGACTTACCTGGTACCACACCATGGAATACCGTATCGGACGGTTTAAGATTCCTATCTGTTAGCCCCATATAGCGGAAGGTCTCATAGTATAAGATATTAATGCTGCTTCCTCCATCCATGAGCACCTTGGTGAACTTGTAACCTCCCACCTGAGGTGCCACCACCAACGCTAGCTGACCCGGATTGTCAACCCGGGGAGGGTGATCCTCTCTGCTCCATATGATTGGCTGTTTGGACCAGGGTAAATAACAAGGCACGGCCGGTTCAACAGAATTCACTGCTCGCTTGTGAAGCTTCTGGTCTCGCTTGTCTAAGCTAGTGGTGAATACATGATATTGCCCGCTATTCAACTGCTTTGGATTGCTCTGATAGCCCGACTGCTGCTGCTGGTTGTAACCACCCTGGCTATTCTGATTGTTTTGATTGTTATGTCCACCCTGATCTCCATTGAAACCTGAACCGGTATTTCCTCCACCGTGACCCGACCCATGGAATCCGGATCCTGAGACACCACCTGATCCGTGATCATACCGAAAAGCATTAGAATTTTTGAACTCCTGCATAATATAGCAATCCTTCCAAATGTGGGTGGCTGGCGCCTCCTTCGTCCCGTGCTTTGGACAGGGCTGGTTTAATAGATAGGTCAGGCGGTTCGGGTTGGGGTTTGGAGCTCCACCGCGATTCGGCGGTTTACCCTTCCGTCGTTGGCCCCTGTCCTGCGCACTAGTATTAGCAACAAAATCCATGCTGCCATCCGCTTTACGCTTGCCTCCATTACCATGACCTGCCGTGTTGTGTTGCTGCCCCTTGGAGTTGTTGTTCTTCTTTCCCTTCCCTGTCTTGTCATCATCAGACTCGGGATCCTTGGTACTATCAGAATCAGCATACTTCACTAACGCAGTCATGAGGGTCCCTGTCGGTGTCAAAACCGGCGGATCTCGGGTAGGGGGTCCCGAACTGTGCGTCTAGGCAGATGGTAACAGGAGACAAGGGACACGATGTTTTTACCCAGGTTCGGGCCCTCTCGATGGAGGTAAAACCCTACTCCTGCTTGATTAATATTGATGATATGGGTAGTACAAGAGTAGATCTACCATGAGATCAGAGATGCTAAACCCTAGAAGCTAGCCTATGGTATGATTGTTGTTAGTCCTCTGGACTAAAACCCTCCGGTTTATATAGGCACCAAGAGGGTTAGGGTTACATGTAGTCGGTTACAATGGTAGGAGATCTACATATCCGTATCGCCAAGCTTGCCTTCCACGCCAAGGAAAGTCCCATCCGGACACAGGATGAAGTCTTAATTCTTGTATCTTCATAGTCTAGGAGTCCGGCCAAAGGTCATAGTCCGGCTATCCGGACACCCCCTAATCCAGGACTCCCTAAGTAGCCCCTGAACCAGGCTTCAATGACGACGAGTCCGCGCGATATTGTCTTCGCATTGCAAGGCGGGTTCCTCCTCGAATACTTCATAGAAGATTTTGAACACAAGGATAGTGTCGGCTCTGCAAAATAAGTTCCACATACCATCGAGAGAGAATAATATTTACACAAGTTCAATATCTTTGGCGTATTCGCAGCGTGACATCACACCATGGCCAAGCCTTTATTGAATCGTTTTCTTGTCCCACCTCAGTAGCGTTTAGCGGCGGTTTCCTTAGCACGTCTTGTCAAAGCAGAGATCATGTCCCCTTATTCCGGATTCTCATCAATACGGGCGTGGGTAACCCGATCGTGCCTCGCTGGCACGCCTCCTCCATCGGCGAGTCCCGAACGGTCACGGGGAGGGCTCCTGGTATTCAACCTCTTTATAAAGAGACCAAGGCCCCACTCCTTTTTCTCAATCTCAATCGAATCCGCCCCTCGCCTCGAGTTCCAACACCCAAAGCTCCAGATTCAGGCGCTTTGGACCTTCGATGATGTCCAGCTCCGACCTTCAAGGCCGGTGGATGCCTTCCTTCGTCACGGAAGAAGACGTACTAAAGCTAAGAGATGGCAGGTATCTAACCGACGAAATCTCGCATAGGCTGCCTGCCCAAGGGCAGGTTATTCCCACTCCCAAGCCCGGTGAAAGCGTGGTGTTCGCGTCTCACTTCCTTGGGGGCTAGGCTTCCCGACGGACCCCTTCGTGAGGGGGCTCATGTTTTATTACGGGCTGGAATTTCACGACTTGGATCCGAGTCCATCCTCCACATCTCATCGTTCATCGTCAGATCTGAAGCCTTCCTCCGCATTACCCCTCACTTGGATTGTGGCTCAAGACCTTCAAGGTGGAGCGAAGATGATCAAGGGGCAACAGCAGAAAGCGGAGGGGCTGTTATAAGCAAGAATCTTGGCGCTTCATGGCCCGAGGGCTCTTTTCAAGAGGAGCTCGGTCTATGGCAACAAGAGTGGTTTTATATCACAGCTCGGGGCACCAAATGGGTGGCGCCACCTGCCTTTCGCTCGGGTCCTCCACCGCTGGCTGGTCATGGGTCAATAAAGGGCTTGACTGGGGCCGTCCAGGGCGTGCCCTTGTTGCAGGGCCGATTCGAGACCTCCTAGAGAGAGAGATCAATCTGGTCGTAGTAGCACAGGTCATGCTGATTAAATCGCATCCTGCCTGCAAATGTCGCCCCCTCCTCCTGTGGGAGTTCAACCCGGAGGGACCACGAGCTCTCCAACATTTTATGGGCGCAACGCCCGTGGAGATGTACAAACTGTTCTTCGGATCACAAGCAATGTGTCCGGACTTGACCAAGAACGCAGGTCTGAGCTGCAATCGCTCGGATGCTCAAGTAAGTAGCCCCGTACCCGGACACGCTATCCATATATTTATCATAAACTTGCCCTTAAAAGAGCTGTCCCTTAAACAGGAGTGGATAGCGAAAGCAAAACTGATCAGGTGTCCGGCCCCCCTCCTCGAGACCACGCCGGATCCCGTGTTAACCAAGATGTTGGAGGCTGCGCCTTTGGAAGAAGGCGAAGGGGGGAACAAGGAAGCTACTGCCTCCGCGAAGGAGGTTATCAAGAAAGGAGGGATCGAGAATCCCTCCATCCAAGGGGAGAAGAGGACCGCCTCTGTAGATCCAGAGACCAAGGCCTCAAAGCGGGGGAAGAAATCTTCGCCAGATGGTCCTGCGCTGGAAGATGCCCCGGCCGCATTATTTCCCCAAGGAGATCAGCCCTCCAGCGAGCCGTAAGTAGAGAGGGGAGTTTTAAAATAAGAGACATCCTGTTTTATTTAGAAGATGACGAAATTTTACCTTGTAGTTCGGATCTCAGCCCTTCTCAGTGAGCTCGTCTTGTGGGATCTTCGTCAGGAGATGATGGAGAGCGAACGCCTCCCCCTGCCGTACCGCCTAGCGAGGCGGACGATCCTGAGGTGTCGTCGCGGAGGGTTTCTGCGAATTCGGCAGGGGCGGAGGGCGGTCGTAGGGCCCCCCAGAGCCCTCCGTGTTCGGCCTTTGAAAAAGGCCATCAGATGAGTCCGGCACCTCCTGGTGCACGGTCGGAGGAGTTGAAGGATCTGCTCGGGCGAGTGTCTATCTCAGAGGATCACCGTGCATTGATGGGTACGGTGATTGAAAAAATTTCGTCCGCGAAAAGCGGGTTGTACGAGGCCGCCAGGAGTTTACTGACGGGTTTTGAGGTACGTGCAATGATGTACCTTTTGACGGTTCCGCATATATAAGATGCGCCCTGTGTAGATAGTAGCCCCTAAGACTCGGTACGTTGTCAAAAATGACAGCGTGCCGAGGATCATAATCCCAGCTATAATATGTCGCCCTTCCTATGTAGGTGGCGGAGCGTCTGGTGGCTAGCCGGACTGATGATTTTGCCGAACTAAAGCGGCAACTTGACGTGGCGGATGCCGACATCGCCCTTGTCAATAAGCGGCTTGACGAGTCACAAGGTATGCAGTTTCTCCGCGGACAGCTGGTAAGGGAGCTTGATGCCCGTGCCTTACAACATGTATGTTTGATGCAGATGGTGCCGCTACCATGGAGAACCTTGGCGGAGCTTGCCCGAGCCAAGGAGCGAGCGAGAAAAAGTGATGCGGCTGCCTTAAAGGCGCATCAAGAGCCAAAAGCGAACAGGCTGCTCCTTGCCAAGCAAGAAGGAAATGGCGAGATGGCCGTGAAGTTGAAGAATGCTACCGACCGCTCTGAGCTTCTTAAAAAGAAGGTCGGCGGAGCAAGAGGACTCAAGAAGGCCACCACCGAGGCCAAGGATGCTCGCTCTGCGATGAGACCTATGAAGGAGGAGCTACGTCAGGCCGGAGATATCGCGGCTAGAAAGCCCTTTCTGCTGCGAAGGAAGTTCACAGATCCTAAATATGCTCAGTTGGACCAGCTGTGGAGTGCGGAAGATGCTTATCTGGACTTATAGCGAGTGCATGGACGCGACGAACACTTTGGAGATCAAAAGGATCACGAGATGGAAGAGCTTTTTTGGTCGCAGTTCCGTAATCCAGAGCGTCCACTTCCACTAACCGATCGTTTGGCCAAATGGGCGGAGCTGAGTAGATTGTCCGTACTTGCCATGAAGGGTGTCGTGACTCATTTGTGGCCGAAAAGGCCCGAGCCGAAGAGTTATTTTGGCTTGGTGCAACAGTTCCTTGGTGCGGTGCCGCATATCAAAGCAATGAGACGGTCAGCATGCATAGAGGGTGCGCGGATGGCTCTTGCCCGTGTCAACACATACTGGGCGGAGATGAAGGCCACCGATGTTGCATCCCAAGATTCGGACGGAAGCCGTGTACCTGTCGAGTACTATTTTCAGGAAGTTCTGCAGGGCGCTCGTTTAATAGAGACGCAGTGGTCGAAGGATATTATGTTCGAATAACATGTATTATTGTGAAACAATGTTTCGATCAAATATAAGAGCTTTTTATACTTGTGCCTTCAAGAATTAAAATACCTCCTGTGCGGCTGTTAATGTATATGTGTATATAACCTGAAAGATGGCAGTCTTTGGCTTCAGCCCCCACACTTATAATGCGGGGGTGTTTGCAGAAAGCGCCTTTTCACACTTCATCCAATGTCTTGGTCCTACAAAGGAGGTGATAGCACAGCAAACTAGGCAACCGGACTATAATGCTTTATCACTTTCACTTAGCCATAGGAGTTCGACAGTGGGGCTACTATATAGCCCCTAGGGGCACCGCGCTCACCCGAATTCAGGGCGCGTATGTGCCTGACCGGGAAACGGCCCTTCGTCAATGCGGAGGAATTCTAAAGATTCCAGCGGGTCATCGAGTGGTTGACCAGTCTCGCGCTATATCATGACAGCCAGTTTTCGGCTTTCTCTACTGAGGTGCTCGCCTGGCCGAACCGGGGCACAATCGCAGTAGTTCTCCTCGTGCCGCATTAGCCGATAGAGCGGAACATAAGGCAGCAAACACAGGAGCCGGGCAAACCCAACATTTGACCGAAGACATGATTCGGAGCTGATGCATATAAGGCCTAACTCGAGACGCCGAACACTCCCTAAGGTATTCGGTCTTTATGAAAACGGGCCGAACAACGCCCTTGGTAGTAAGCCCCTGGTGTCCAGGTACGCGCAAAATTCTGACGTGGCCTATGCCAAAACGCCAGCCTCCTCCTCGGTTATAGCAAGAAACCGGGGGATTGTGTCAACAAGAGACAGTAAAAAAGGTTTACGCAGGTCTTAATCAAAAGAATCCTTGCAACGGGTCCCTCACTGCACGTCTGCGCTGTGTCTCCGTTGTGCCGTATCACGGGACGGGTGTAGCACGGTGTTCATCTGTAAAGAGAGGAACTTAGTTGAAAAGATCGTATGCGAAAATATCGTTATATGAAATAAGCGAAGTACAATTCAAAAATGACTAAAATTGAGCTTTATTGTCTCTTGTTGTGCATCATGGAGCCCTTATGCGGGGTATGCATCTAGTAAGCCCTTGTATGTTTACGCCGGACTCGTCCAGCCGTGTCCGGGGTCTGGACGACCTGTCTAAGTGCTTGTATTGGTGAAGCCGGTTTATTGTGTGGCTGTCAAGGCAACCGCACAATTTTCCGGACTCGAGGAACCCTTGATGTTTCCCTTTAACGAGATGATGCCGCGTGGACCGGGCATTTTAAGTGTAAGAGATGCATAATGCGGTATTGCGTTAAAGCGGGCGAAAGCTTCGCGTCCCAATAGTGCTTGATAGCTACTTGTAAATGGGGCGAGGTGGAAGGTTAACTTTTCGTGGCGGAAGTTGTCGGGTGAGCCCAACAGAACTTCTAGCCGTAGAGAGCCCGTACAATGGGCATATGGGCCTGGCATTACCCCTTGAAAGGAAGTGTTGCTATCGCGAAATTTGGTTGGGTCTATCCCCATTTTGCGGATTGTGTCCTGATATAGCAGGTTTAGATCACTGCTGCAGATCAAGAGCAATAGGCTACTGAGGATTTTCGGAAGATCGAATGGTATTTCAAAGTCTTTTGCAAACCACATGAACAACTGGGAATGAGCGGAAACTCGATAAGTGCGAGGAATTATCCGTAGGGGTATTCATGCGGCAAGGATCTGTAAGGCAGTGGCTCAAGAGGTTCTTAAAAGCCGAAGAATAATTTGATGCAACTTGTAATAACAAGGGCAGCTGGGGATGAAAGTAAGAAAAACAGATGTAAGTATTTATCCATAGGGATGTATCAGTGGTATGGGAATGCAAAAGCGACGGACATAGAGTCTCGAGAGAACATCACAGAGTATCTTCAGAATCTTCTGATGTAGCAGGCGATCCTCTGCAATAAGGGGCTCTCCGGGTGGATGCGATCACGAGATCCTAATGTTAGAGTTAGCAAATTCATTTAACCCGAAAAGTAGAGAGATCAGAGTCCCAGAATATAGACGAGGAATAAAAGATCCTAATACCACCCAATGGCGACGTGGGCCCATGGGCCGCACAGCCATGTTAGTAAAAACTTTTTCAATGACTAGACTCAACTTCAGCCAAGGAGTTGGAAAGGGGGATTGAAAGCACAAGTGCTCCCAAGGTGGTTTTGGTAATTAATGTCAACACATCTCTTGTTGGACTAACACTTTTATCTAGTATGTTTCAGATAAGTTCAACAATGGAGTGGCATGGACTAAAGGATGTGGGAACTCCTTCAAGATGCTAAGGACAAAGGATAGGCTAAAGCTTCAAGCTCAAGACTACTCATTTTACATTTTAGTGATCCAAGATCACATTGAGTCTATAGGAAAAGCCAATACTATCAAGGAGGGATGAGGTGTTGCTTAATGAGCCTCTTGCTTCATGTGCTTAGTGATATGCTCCAAAACCCTCACCTACTTTCTCACATCCACATATGACCTAAACCTAAAGCCAAATCGGTCTCACCGAATTTTCCTATCCGGCGCTACCGATTCCATATGTCATAACCACTGCCACAAACCCTAGGCAAATCGGTTCTACCGATAGGGATCTCGGTCTCACCGAGATGGGATTGTAATCTCTCTGTGTATGTCCATTACCAAAATCGGTCTCACCGAGTTTGTGCAATCGGTACTACCGAGATTACAATGCAAACTTTCTGGTTAACTTATTACCCAAATCGGTCCCACCGAGTTTGAGTAATCGGTCCCACCGAGTTTACCTGGCCAACTCTCTGGTTAGCTAATTAGCAAAATCAGTCTCACCGAGTTTGTGTAATCGGTCTCACCGAGATTATTATGCCCTAACCCTAACCATATCGGTCCTACCGAGATGCAAGTCAGTTCCACCGAAAACCCTAACGGTCACTAGGTTTACTAAAATCGGTCTGACCGAGTTTTATGATTCGGTCTCATCGAGATTGGTAAATTGTGTGTAACGGTTAGATTTTGTGTGGTGGCTATATATACCCCTCCACCTCCTCTTCATTCGTGGAGACAGCCATCAGACTGAACCTACACTTCCAGCATCCTATTTCTGAGAGAGAACTACCTACTCATGTGTTGAGGCCAAGATATTCCATTCCTACCATATGAATCTTGATCTCTAGCCTTCCCCAAGTTGCTTTCCACTCAAATCCTCTTTCCACCAGATCCAAATCCTATGAGAGAGAGTTGAGTGTTGGGGAGACTATCATTTGAAGCACAAGAGCAAGGAGTTCATCATCAACACACCATTTGTTACTTCTTGGAGAGTGGTGTCTCCTAGATTGGCTAGGTGTCACTTGGGAGCCTCCGACAAGATTGTGGAGTTGAACCAAGGAGTTTGTAAGGGCAAGGAGATCGCCTACTTCGTGAAGATCTACCACTAGTGAGGCAAGTCCTTCGTGGGCGACGGCCATGGTGGGATAGACAAGGTTGCTACTTCGTGGACCCTTCGTGGGTGGAGCCCTCCGTGGACTCGCGCAACCGTTACCCTTCGTGGGTTGAAGTCTCCACCAACGTGGAAGTACAATAGCACCACCTATCCGTACCACGCCAAAAACATCTGTGTCTCCAATTGCGTTTGAGTCCTCCAAACCCTTCCCTTTACTTTCTTGCAAGTTGCATGCTTTACTTTCCGCTGCTCATATACTCATTGCATGCTTGCTTGTTATGTATTGAAAAAGTTAAACTTGTGCCTAAACTTCACTTAAACTTTAATAAGGTTAAAAACTGCAACTTTGGTACTTAGTGTCTAATCACCCCCCCCTCTAGACACCTCTTCTCAAGATCCTACAAGTGGTATCAGAGATTTGGTCTCCATTGCCTTGGTTTAATCACCATTGAAGGAAGATGGATGAGTCTACTTCGGGGAGTCTTAGACATAGAGTGCCTATTCTTGATGGAGAGTATTTTCATGAGTGGAAAAATGAGATGCTTGTAATTTTCAATCAATATCATTTGAACAAGTACATTGCTAGCCCTTGTGCTCCTCATGTTGATCCTATGCATCCTACCCTTGATGAATCTATTGACATGACTAGGAATCTTAGAACTATTAATCTTATCACTAGAGGCTTGCCTAGAAACTTGATTAGAATCTTGCCTACCTTTGAGTGTGCCTACACTATATGGAAATTTCTTGAGGAACGCTTTCCAAATTATTCCTTGAAAAATCTAGATGAAATTCTCTATAAGTCTATTGCTTTGAGTAAGATGAATACTAGTGATCCTATGTTTGGTGATCGTCTATTTGAACTTACCGACCTTACGCGTGCCAAAGGAGTTGTTGGAATTATTAGTGATATCATTTCCGAAGCTATAAGAATTCATAAGCAAGATCATTGTCAAACTCACTCTAATGAATTACCCTCTCAAGGATTTGATCCACCACATGACGATGTTGAACATGGATACTATGATGAGGATGATGATAGTGACTTCGATCTTGATGATGCAATGAGACACTTTGGTCTTATGGCAAATCTTCGGGGATATGTGTCAGGAGGAAAGGAATGGGTTCTTGACAGTGGATGTACCAATCACATGACCGGAGATAAAGACATGTTTCGTGAGCTTGCTGAAAATGATAGTCCTGGAAAGTTTGTCACTTTCGGTGACAACTCAAAGGGTAAGGTGGTTGGCCTCGGTAAGGTGGCCATCTCACATGATAGCTCCATTCAGAATGTCATGCTCGTTGAATCTCTTGGCTACAACTTACTTTCAGTATCTAGACTTGCTGATTTTGGTTTCAATGTCCTATTTACTAAAGTAGATTGCCAAGTGTTTCATCGAGACAATCATAAAATGGTCTTTACCGGTGTGCATAGAGGTGATCTATACATTGTTGATTTCACTAAAAAGGCTCAACCTAAAACTTGCTTCATTGCTAAATCCTCAAAAGGTTGGTTATGGCATAGACGATTAGGTCACGTTGGCATGAGAAACCTTGACAAGCTTATTAAAGGGAATCATATCCTTGGAGTTAACGATGTCATATTTGATAAGGATAGACTTTGCAGTGCTTGTCAAGCAGGTAAACAGGTTGGAGGAAGGCATCCTGTGAAGAACATCATGACCACTAAGAGGCCACTCGAGCTACTTCACATGGATCTCTTTGGTCCCAACTCCTACAAGAGTCTTGGTGGAAATTCTTTTGGTCTAGTTATAGTTGATGATTTTTCAAGATTTACGTGGGTGCTCTTTCTCGATGATAAATCACAGGTCCAAAAGATCTTCAAAAACTTTGCTAGGAAGGCCCAAAATCAATTTGAAGTTAAGATCAAGAAGGTTCACAACGACAACGGAACAGAGTTCAAGAATGCAAATGTGGACACCTTTCTTGACGAAGAAGGGATTTCACACGAGTTCTCGGCTACGTACACACCTCAACAAAATGGAGTTGTTGAGAGGAAGAACCGGATGCTCATCGAAATGGCGAGAACGATGCTTGATGAGTACAAGACACTGAAGCACTTTTGGGCAGAAGCGGTTGAGACAGCTTGTCATGCAACAAATCACTTATATCTTAACAAGCTACTTGGCAAGACGGCATACGAGCTCCTCACCGGTAACAAACCCCAAGTTGGATACTTTCGAGTATTCGGCTCAAAGTGCTACATTCTTGATAAGCATCGTCGTTCTAAATTTGCTCCTAAGTCTCATGAAGGTTTCCTACTAGGTTATGGCTCAAACTCTCACACTTACCGTGTCTACAACAATTTCACCCGAAAGGTTGAAGAGAAGGTAGATGTGAAGTTTGATGAATCTAACGGCTCGCAAATAGAGCAATTGCCGATTGATGTAGGAGACAAAGACCCTTCAGAAGCAATCCAAGACTTGTCTATTGGCAAGGTCCGTCCAACGAAGGTGAAGGAGAGTACCTCGTCTATTCAAGTGGAAGCTTCTACTTCACGACAAGGTGAACCAAGAGTTGATACGGAAGCATCCACAAGTGGGACACACCAAGATGAAGAAAATGAGGAAGTGCATCAAGATGAACGTCAACGACCTCCTTCTCCATCACGACAAGAGAACGACAACGCCAACAATGAGGAAGGCCAAGAAGAAGAACAAGATGAAGATGTTCAACGAATACCCAAGCAAAAGCTTTCACGAGTTCGAGCAAGAATTGCTAAAGACCATCCCGTCGAGCAAATCTACAATGACATTCAAACCGGGAGAATCACTCGCTCTAAAACTCGTTTAGCTAACTTCTGTGAAAACTATTCTTTCATATCTAGAATTGAACCTATGAAGGTTGAAGAAGCATTGGAAGATCCGGATTGGATAAATGCTATGCATGAAGAGCTACACAACTTTGAGAGGAACCAAGTTTGGACATTGGTTGAGAAGCCCGAGAACAACCACAGCATCATCAGTACCAAATGGGTGTTTCGCAACAAGCAAGATGAAGATGGACAAGTAGTTCGCAACAAAGCACGTCTTGTCGCCCAAGGCTACACACAAGTCGAAGGTATGGACTACTGTGAGACTTATGCTCCCGTTGCTAGACTTGAGTCCATTCGCATCTTACTTGCCTATGCTAATCATCATGATATCACCTTGTACCAAATGGACATTAAAAGTGCTTTTCTAAATGGTGAAATAGAGGAGGAAGTCTCTGTTAAGCAACCTCCCGGCTTTGTCAATCCTAAGAAACCCAATCATGTTTACAAACTTCACAAAGCTCTTTATGGTCTTAAACAAGCTCCTAGAGCATGGTATAAATGCTTGACCAAGTTTCTTCTTGAAAAAGGCTTTGAAATTGGGAAAATTGATTCCACACTTTTTACTAAAAGGGTTAATGGAGAATCATTTGTATGCCAAATTTATTTTGATGATATCATATTTGGATCAACTAACCCTCATTTTAGTGAAAAGTTTGGAAAGCTAATGTCGGAGAAGTTTGAGATGTCAATGATGAGTGAACTCAAATTCTTTCTTGGGTTGCAAATCAAGCAAACTAAGGAAGGTACCTTTTTCTCTCAAATGAAGTACACTAAGGACTTATTCAAGAAGTTCAATATGCAAGAATGCAAAGGTATGTCTACACCCATGCCTACTAGTGGACATCTTGACTTAACCAAAGATGATGAACCGGTTGATCAAAAGGTTTATCGCTCTATGATTGGTTCATTGTTATATCTATGTGCTTCACGTCCCGATATTATGCTAAGCGTGTGCATGTGTGCACGATATCAAGCTGCTCCTAAAGAATGTCATCTTAAGGCCGTGAAAAGGATAGTGAGATACTTAATCCATACACCAAATTTTGGCATTTGGTATCCTAAGAGGGCCTCTTTCGATCTTGTTGGCTAATCCGACTCGGACTATGCCGGCAACAAGGTTGATAGAAAGTCCACTTCGGGTACTTGTCAATTTCTTGGTAGATCTCTTGTGTCTTGGTCCTCCAAGAAACAAAACTCGGTATCCTTATCTACTGCCGAAGCGGAGTACATTGCCGCTGGTTCATGTTGTGCTCAATTACTTTGGATGACCCAAACTCTTAAAGATTATGGGCTATATGTGAAACATGTTCCATTGCTTTGTGACAATGAAAGTGCCATCAAAATTGGTCATAATCCTGTGCAACATTCTCGAACTAAGCATATTGAAGTTCGTCATCATTTCATTCAAGATCATGTGGCTAAGGGTGACATTGATCTTAAGCATGTTCGCACCGGAAAGCAATTAGCGGATATATTCACTAAACCTCTTTGATGAGAAAGTTTTTTGCAGGTTAAGAGGAGAATTGAACATCATTGATGCTTCAAACTTGGAGTAGAAACTCCATTGGATACATGCAAGACATGAGCTTATGCCTAATCATTGATATCTCACCTATGATGGAAATCTTATGTCTTGGATATATTTGTATCTTGCATGTTATCTAACCCATGTAGGTACTTGGTTGAATCAAAATCCATGAGATTGTAAACCACTCATATCTTGAGCAATCTCTACATCACCAAGTCTCTACACAAGGTGGTTGAAGCCAAGGAAGCACAAAACCATTTAAACATATCCTTTGACATATTTTATGTTGAGCTTCATGATTGTCATTGTTGGATACACAAGTGCTCTTCCTTGCAGGAACTAACCCATGTAGGTAGATGGACTCAAATTCCAAGTGGTGCTCCCAACTCTTTATGAGCTACATCAATCTTGAGCAACTCACACAAGTTCAACTACATGGACAACACCACCAACCAAGGTATGTTATTCCATCTTAGAGAAGCTTTACTCCAACTCATGAGTTAAAGCAACTCGGCAAGATGTGAATACATCAAGATGCTTAAACGAAAAATGGCAACCCCATTTTGAGCTTAAACGATGAGTATGACATATGATCAAGTGATCTCACTTGACTCTTAAGTCAATATACTCTAACATAGGTGACTTTGTCGCCGACCATCTCTAGATGAAGTTCTCTTGTGTTCTTTTCTGATTTTTTGCATTTGACTCATGCATATGTGTTTCCCCTTTCAAAAAAACTTCATCTAGATTTCTTTCTGTTTGCTCTGCATTCTCTGCGTTCCAACTCATTGCATATCATTCAGTAAATTCCTTGCAAATCTTTGTGCGATCTTATTAGTCAAGTGAGCTGAGGTGACAAGTGTTTTCTCTGCGATGAACTCGGTTACACCGATTTGTTATTTTCGGTCCAACCGAAAACTTTCGGTACAACCGAAGCATACCACTCGGTGCCACCGATTTCACAACAGGAAAAACAATTTGCCACTTATTCTGTGTTTCTTTTGCTCCAGCTCCACTCAATGAATCTTGTCCTCTACAAGCATCACATTTTTATCATTGCTTTAGGTTGTGACTCAAGGATCAAACCATTCACGACAAATTCCAGCGGGGGAGAGAGAGCTCAATTTTTTTATCAAGCCCTTCTTGGAAATTGATGTCAAAGGGGGAGAGAGAGATCACATCAAAGATTATCACTTAGAGAGATCACATCAGAGAAGGAGAGAGAGATCCTTCAGAAGGAGAGAGAGAGAGATCTCCAGGGGGAGAGAATACTAGATAAAAGTATTTCTCAAGGATCCCAGATGCTTGGTGTTCAAGAGGAGAGATGCCACATGTCTTCTTGAGGGGAAAGACATGTTCATATGTGCTTATTTGCACTAGCTTGCATTAGCTCTGTTCATTTATATCTTTCAGCTCTGATTTTCTGTTTCCTATCTTCTCCCAGTATCCCATGCTAGATTCAGGGGGAGCAAGACATCTAAGGGAAAGAAATCATCTAAATTCATTGCATATCTTTACTCTTGGGGACATGTCTAATCCAATGTAGTACTTAGTACTCACTCTCTACATGTCATCCCAGTCTTGGTATTCTTGTGGTTTCTTTTGTTTGCTCTGGCTAGTAGGTGCATCTGTGTTATCTAACCTTGTTTACGCATGTTCATTCCATCCTAAGCCAACTCAAGACTACAAGGTAAGTATATGCATCACAATCATGTGTATGAGGAATTCTTGCTGATGTACATACTGTTTGCAAGAAGGACTCATGGGCATGAAGGTATTTTCTTTAATATTCTTTGCTCTGATGCATATGGCCAAGATACATGTAACACATTGCCTGCTCTATCATGGTTATGCTATCACATGCTTCTATATTCCATATTCACATGATTGCATACATGTAGGGGGAGCCTATGCCTGTTACATGTCTTTCCAAACCTTTACTTGCTATTCTTTATATCTTTATCTAAAGCTTTGATGTATGTTGTCATCAATTACCAAAAAGGGGGAGATTGAAAGCACAAGTGCTCCCAAGGTGATTTTGGTAATTAATGTCAACACATCTCTTGTTGGACTAACAGTTTTATCTAGTATGTTTCAGATAAGTTCAACAATGGAGTGGCATGGACTAAAGGATGTGGGAACTCCTTCAAGATGCTAAGGACAAAGGATTGGCTAAAGCTTCAAGCTCAAGACTCCTCATTTTACATTTTAGTGATCCAAGATCACATTGAGTCTATAGGAAAAGCCAATACTATCAAGGAGGGATGAGGTGTTGCTTAATGAGCCTCTTGCTTCATGTGCTTAGTGATATGCTCCAAAACCCTCACCTACTTTCTCACATCCACATATGACCTAAACCTAAAGCCAAAATCGGTCTCACCGATTTTTCCTATCCGGCGCCACCGATTCCATATGTCATAACCACTGCCACAAACCCTAGGCAAATCGGTTCTACCGATAGGGATCTCGGTCTCACCGAGATGGGATTGTAATCTCTCAGTGTATGTCCATTACCAAAATCGGTCTCACCGAGTTTGTGCAATCGGTACTACCGAGATTACAATGCAAACTTTCTGGTTAACTTATTACTCAAATCGGTCCCACCGAGTTTGAGTAATCGGTCCCACCGAGTTTACTTGACCAACTCTCTGGTTAGCGAATTACCAAAATCGGTCTCACCGAGTTTGTGTAATTGGTCTCACCGAGATTACGTTATGCCCTAACCCTAACCATATCGGTCCTACCGAGATGCAAGTCAGTCCCACCGAAAACCCTAACGGTCACTAGGTTTACTAAAATCGGTCTGACCGAGTTTTATGATTCGGTCCCACCGAGATTGGTAAATTGTGGGTAACGGTTAGATTTTCTGTGGAGGCTATATATACCCCTCCACCTCCACTTCATTCGTGGAGAGAGCCATCAGACTGAACCTACACTTCCAGCATCCTATTTCTGAGAGAGAACTACCTACTCATGTGTTGAGGCCAAGATATTCCATTCCTACCATATGAATCTTGATCTCTAGCCTTCCCGAAGTTGCTTTCCACTCAAATCCTCTTTCCACCAGATCCAAATCCTATGAGAGAGAGTTGAGTGTTGGGGAGACTATCATTTGAAGCACAAGAGCAAGGAGTTCATCATCAACACACCATTTGTTACTTCTTGGAGAGTGGTGTCTCCTAGATTGGCTAGGTGTCACTTGGGAGCCTCCGACAAGATTGTGGAGTTGAACCAAGGAGTTTGTAAGGGCAAGGAGATCGCCTACTTCGTGAAGATCTACCGCTAGTGAGGCAAGTCCTTCGTGGGCGACGGCCATGGTGGGATAGACAAGGTTGCTACTTCGTGGACCCTTCGTGGGTGGAGCCCTCCATGGACTCGCGCAACCGTTACCCTTTGTGGGTTGAAGTCTCCACCAACGTGGAAGTACGATAGCACCACCTATCGGAACCACGCCAAAAACATCCGTGTCTCCAATTGCGTTTGAATCCTCCAAACCCTTCCCTTTACTTTCTTGCAAGTTGCATGCTTTACTTTCCGCTGCTCATATACTCATTGCATGCTTGCTTGTTATGTATTGAAAAAGTTAAACTTGTGCCTAAACTTCACTTAAACTTTAATAAGGTTAAAAACTGCAACTTTGGTACTTAGTGTCTAATCACCCCCCCCCTCTAGACATCTCTTCTTAAGATCCTACAGGGATTCCTACAGGCAGTCGGCTCTGATACCAACTTGTGACGCCCCCGATTCGATCGTACACTAATCATGCACCCAAACGTGTACGATCAAGATCAGGGACTCACGGGAAGATATCACAAGACAACTTTAAAAATAAAATAAGTCATATAAGCATCATAATACAAGACAGGGGCCTCGAGGGCTTGAATACAAGTGCTCGATCATAGACGAGTCAGCGGAAGCAACAATACCTGAGTACAGACATAAGTTAAACAAGTTTGCCTTAAGAAGGCTAGCACAAAATGGGATACATATTGAAAGAGGCGCAGGCCTCCTGCCTGGGATCCTCCTAAAATACTCCTGGTCGTCGTCAGCGGGCTGGACGTAGTAGTAGGCACCTCCAGCGTAGTAGGAGTAAATCGTCGACAGTGGCGTCGCTCCTGGACTCCGACATCTGGTTGCGACAACCAGAAAGAAAGGAAAGGGGGGAAAAGGGGGGAGAAAGCAACCGTGAGTACTCATCCAAAGTACTCGCAAGCAAAGAGCTACACTACATATGCATGGGTATATGTGTAAAGGGCCATATCAGTGGACTGAACTACAGAATGCCAGAATAGAGGGGGATAACTTATCCTGTCGAAGACTACGCTTCTGGCAGCCTCCGTCTTGCAGCATGTAGAAGAGAGTAGACTGAAGTCCTCTAAGTAGCATCGCATAGCATAATCCTAACCGGCGATCCTATCCTTGTAGCCCTGTTAGAGAGCAACCACCGAGTTGTATCTGGCACTTGGAAGGGTGTGTTTTATTAAGTATCCGATTCTAGTTGTCATAAGGTCAAGGTACAACTCCAAGCTGTCCTGTTAACGAAGATCACAGCTATTCGAATAGATTAACTTCCCTGCAGGGGTGCATCACATAACCCAACACGCTTGATCCCATTTGGCCGGACACACTTTTTTGGGTCTTGCCCGGCCTCGGAAGACCAACACGTCGCAACCCCACCTAGGCCAACAGAGAGGTCAGCACGCCGGTCTAAACCTAAGCGCACAGGGGTCTGGGCCCATCGCCCTTAGCACACCTGCACGTTGCGAGGGCGGCCAGAAGCATAACTAGCCCCCTTAATACAAGAGCAGGCTTATGTTCCAATCCGGCGCACGTCGCTCAGTCGCTGACGTCACGAAGGCTTTGGCTGATACCACGACGCCGAGTGCCCATATCTTTCCCACGTAGTTGGTTAGTGTGTATAGACCAAATGGCCAGACTCAGATCAAATACCAGGATCTCGTTAAGCGTGTTAATGATGCAACCGCGGACACCGACCAGGGCCAGGCCCACCTCTCACCTAGGCGGTCTCAACCTGCCCTGTCGCTCCGCCACAAAGATCCACACAGAGGGCCGTTGGGACAAAGGTCCTTTCAGCCGCCAATCCGTGAATCACTCGCAGGTGCTCCATGAGCCGACCCAACTTTAGTCACCACATGTATCATGTTTAAAGTATATAGTATATACCCGTGATCACCTCCCGAGTGATCACGGCCCGATAGTATAGCATGGTAGACGGACAAGAATGTAGGGCCACTGATGGAATACTAGCATCCTATACTAAGCATTTAGGATTGTAGGTAAAGGTAACAACAATAGTAGCAAGGACAGGCTATGCATCAGGATAGGATAAACGGAAAGCAGTAACATGCTACACTACTCTAATGCAAGCAGTATAGAGAAGAGTAGGCGATATCTGGTGATCAAAAGGGGGGGCTTGCCTGGAAGCTTTGTTGTATAGGAGGAAGGGTCGTCGGTGATGTAGTCGTACTCGGTGGCATCAGTGTCGTTCTCGGGGTCTACTGGGGAGAAGAGGGGGAAGAAACAATAAATACGGAGAAAACAAAGCATCACAAAACATAATGAGGTAATACGCGGTGCCAGGGGTGATCTAACGCGGGGATAGGTGATACTTGCGAAGGGGGGAAACATCCGGGAAAGTATTCTCAGTGTTTCGCGTTTTCGGACAGATGAATCGGATGGGAAAAGTTTCATGTTTGCTACGCTAGCGATTTGTGGCGGACAAACGGGCTACGTAGCCGGATTCATCTCGTCGTTCTGAGCAACTTTCATGTACAAAGTATTTTCATCTAAGCTACGGTTTATTTTATATTAAATTTCAAAGTTTTAATCATTTTCTAGAATTATTTATTAATTCGAAAATAGAAGGGTAAATGCTATGGGTACACAGAAGCGTACCCATTAAGTTGGCAAAGTGGCTGATAGGTGGGGTCCAGTGGCAGGGTTGACCCAGTCAAAGGTTGAATTGTCAAAGGATGAATAGTGTAGACGGGTCCCACATGTCATTGTCTATGATTAGTTTGACTTTAATTAAATCAGATTACTAATGGTGGGGGCACTGTCATTGTTTAGTAGTTAAACTAACTAGTACTAGTAATTAGACCCTAAGCTAATTTGCACGGCCGGCCAGTGGTGGACGTACGTACACGCACCTAGCATAGCACATGCTCATCCATGGCCACGGTTGTTAGTAGAGGCGGGCAACAGATGTAGCAGGAACTAGAAGGCAGCAGCGAATGGCAAGCGGCAGAAGCAACGAACAATGGCAAAGCATAGCAGCAAGCAAGAGCAGCAGCGTAGCAGCAATGCTGAGAGCAGCAGCATGCAGCCAAGGAGCGGGAGAGTAACAGTAGGAGGGCAAAGCAGCAGCGGGTAGCGGGAGCAGCAAAACAGCCAAGCACACGGGCGCGACACATCGGCGCGGCGAGCGGGGGCAAGGAATGGCACGGCCGGTGCGTGCGCACAGGCGGCATCTACAGCGGCCACGGGAGCCAGCAGCTGCAACAGGAGCAGCAGCCTAGCACGATGCAAGCAGCGGCAGCAGCGCATGTATGTATGTACGCGTACGCGGTAGCTCGGACGAGCTCGGGGACGGCGCGGCTACGACGACGAATCAACAACATGGAGAAGGGGTTTTGGAAGAGTGGCTCACAGCGGTGCCGAGGACGAGGTCAGGGAGGCCGGGGTGGACCTGAGCGATGGCATCGGCGGCGAGTTGGTGACGGCCGGTTGAAGAAGATGGTGATGGCGTCGGTCACGCAGCTCCCCGGCTCGAGCTGGTCCTCGGAACGGACGAACCCGAGCGCGGCGATACTCCAGGATGTGCCGCCGAGTGACGGCGACTACGGTGGCCGCGGAAACAAGGGCGGGGCAGCGATGACCGTGGAAATTTTGACCTCAATTTCGAGCAGAAGAAGAAGGGGTCGATGGGGGAAAGAAGGGGGGATGAACTAGGGTTTCGGGGGCGGGCGCTGGGGCTATATACGACGGTGGGGCCGATGGATGGCTGCCACCGCGACCATGGCGCCGTGGATGGCTGCCACGGCCCCCCTCCATCTCCTGTAGAGAGGGAAAGGGGACGAGTGGGCGTGGCTGGGCCGTCTTGCTAAATGGGCCAAGTGGCCCATTAGATTAGATTTCTTTTCTTTTTATTATTATATTTCCCTTTTTCTTTTCGGTTTCTTCTTTAGCTACTATTTTTTATTTAGTTTAGGTACTAAATGATTTTAGTTAAATGTTCAAAGTATTACATAAATTCGAGACAATATTTTGGGCTAGTCCAACAAGTCTCACTGATTTTGAATATTTTGCATATTTATTTAAATTAGATTGTTTCAATAAAAAGCTTATGGGTCGGTTTTAAAAATGTTTAGGGCCACTTGTATATTTTGAAAAAGGTTATCTCTTACATGAAAATTTGTTAGTGAATATTTGCAACCCAACTTACATTTTTATTTTACCTTTAGAAAATTTTAATTATTTGACTTTACTCTATCTTTGAATTTGAATTGGGTTTGGATCAAATTGAGGTTTAGCAAAATTAATTGTGATGACATGGCACTATTAGTGTGTGATTACTGTAGCTTAACTACCGGGGTGTTACATTGTCGAAAGATTTTTCAATAACATTAATACCATTCACTTGGAATTGTTTCTTCAGAAAGTGCACTGTATGCTCATTACCATTGATATGAAAAGTGACCTTGCTTTTACTGCAATCAATAACAACCCCTGCAGTGTTCAAGAAGGGTCTACCAAGGATAATCGACATGTTGTCTTCCTCGGGCATCTCAAGTATAACAAATTCAGTCAAAATAGTAACATTAGCAACAAGAACGGGCACATGCTCACAAATACCGATAGGTATGGCAGTTGATTTATGAGCCATTTGCAAAGATATTTCATTAGGTGTGAGTTTATTCAAGTCAAGTCTTTTATATAAAGAGAAAGGCATAACACTAACACCAGCTCTGAAATTACATAAAGCAGTTTTCACATAGTTTCTTTTGATAGAGCATAGTATAGTTGGTATTCCTGGATCTCCAAGTCTTTTAGGTACTCCATCTTTAAAAGTATAATTAGCAAGCATGGTGGAGATTTCAGCTTCCGGTATTTTTCTCTTATTGCTGATGATGTCTTTCATGTACTTTGCACAAGGAGGCATTTTAAGTATATCTGTCAAGCGTGTACACAAAAAGACTGGCCTCAGCATTTCAGCAAAGCGTTCAAATTCTTCATCATATTTCTTTTTATTGACTTAGGTGGAAAGGGCATAGGTTTTTGAACCTACGGTTCTCTTTTCTTACCTAGTTTTCTAGTAACAAAGTCTCCTTTATCATATCAGGTTGTGGGTTATCAAGATCAACTACAGGTTCTATCTCAATATCATTGTTTGGTTCTTTATTATTTGTTCAAGTGTCTTCATGAACCTCATAATTATATTTTTCATTATCAGAAGGTGAGTGTTCACTACCAGATTGAGTTTCAGCATCAGTGATAGAAACTTGATTATCATTACCAGGAGGTTTTTCTACTTCAGGTTCATTAGAGGCATGCAAAGTCCTATCATTTTTCTTCTTATTTTTATTTTTAGTAGGAAAATGTGCATCAAAGTTAACTCTTTGAGAGTCTTGTTCAATTCTTTTTGGGTGTCCCTCAGGATAAAGTGGTTCTTGAGTCATCCTACCTCCTCTTGTCATTACTCTAACAGCATGATCATTGATATTATTATTCATTTCATCAAGCAACTCTCTTTGAGATTTAGCAACTTGTTCTAACTAAGTTTGAACCATAGAGGCTGGTAGGTCTCCGTCGTATCTATAATTTTTTATTGTTTCATGCCAATATTATTCAACTTTCATATACTTTTGGCAACTTTCTATACTATTTTTGGGACTAACATATTGATCCAGTGCCCAGTGCCATTTCCTGTATGTTGCATGTTTTTGGTTTCGCAGAATATCCATATCAAACGGAGTCTAAACCGGATAAAACAGACGGAGCTTCTTTTTGGAATATTTGGGAAATCTGGGAGAAAGATCAACGCGAAACGGTGTCCGAGGTGGCCACAAGGCAGGGGCCCACGCCCGTACCAGGAGGGCGCGCCCCCCACCCTCGTGGGCCACCCGTAAGGTGGTTGATGCCCTTCTTCAGCCGCAAGAAAGCTAATTTTTGGAAAAAAATCACGGCGAAGGTTTCAGTCCAATCGGAGTTACGGATCTCTGGATATAAAAGAAACGGTGACAAGGCAACAGAACAGAATGCAGAAACAGAGAGAAACAGAGAGATAGATCCAATCTCGGAGGGGCTCTTGCCCCTCCCACGCCATGGGAGCCAAGGACCAGAGGGGAAACCCTTCTCCCATCTAGGGAGGGGGGCTCTCTCCCCCTTGCTTCCGGTGGCGCCGGAACGCTGCCGTGGCCATCATCATCACCGCAATATTCACCAACAACTTCACCGCCATCATCACCAACTCTTCCCCTTTATGCAGCAGTGTAACCTCTCTCTTACCCGCTGTAATCTCTACTTAAACATGATGCTCAACGCTATATATTATTTCCCAATGATGTATGGCTATCCTATGATGTTTGAGTAGATCTGCTTTGTCCTATCACTAATAGGAAAAGGGCTATAGATAGGACTGATTCTAATGGTGCACCAGGTAAGTAGTGCGCCACTACTATATACTAATGGCGCACCGGTTGATCGTGCGCCATTACCGTGCTCACGGTGCGCCACTACTATTGATTTTTTTCCATTTTTCCATACAAACTAATGGCGCAGGGATGGCAAAGTGCGCCATTACTAGTTAGAACTAGTAATGGCGCACGACCAAGACAGTGCGCCATTAGTATATAATTTTTTTACTTTTTGCAAACCTACTAATGGAGCACTATGCCAAAGTGCGCCATTAGTAGTTAAACTACTAATGGCGCCTTGTGCTACAGTGCGCCATTAGTATAAAAATTATTTTCTTTTACTTTTTGCAAAACTACTAATGGCGCATGTCTCGTAGTGCGCCATTAGTATGTTGGGTTACTAATGGCGCATGGCTTAGTGGTGCGCCATTAGTAACTGGGACCAACTAGATATTTTGGACAGCCACACCTACACACTCACTTTCCCCACTTCATTCCCCCACCTCCTTCTCTAAGCTTGTCGGCTGCCTCCTCCTCCTCACCTCATTTGCACCATAGATTCATCAAAATTAAGTGGTGAAATTACCTTTTTTTTATAGGTAAGCAAGGGGAAAGCTATCTTCATGTTGTAGATCTACTTTTTTTGATAGGTAAGTAAGGGGAAAACTCAGAAGGCTACAGGAAGAGATCGTGGTGATACTATGCGAGCTTGAGATGTACTTCCGCCCGCATTCTTGACATTATGGTGCATCTGCTGGTCCATATCGTGGAGGATATCATCCAACTCGGGCCGACGTCCTGCACAGCATGATGCCGTTCGAAAGGATGAATGGTGTCATCAAAGGATACGTTCGAACATGTCACGTCGAGGGAAGTATAGCGGGGGCTTTCGACCGAAGAGTGCATCTCCTCTGCAAGAATTATCTAGGCATCGAGAACCCGTTGGTCTGCCGTCAGCAACAGCACCTCAAAGGCTCGCTGGATGGGGTCACCGTGAGGTCACCATGAAATGCATGTCGACTACGAGGGTTGACTCGCCGACTTTGAAAGAGCAAACCTAGTTGCGCTACAACACATAGACGTGGTCGATCCTTGGGTGGTAGAGCACAAAACCTTTATTGAGAAGACGTACAATGACCGAGGCCAACAGAGGACGGACGGAGATATACTCAAAGAGCACAACTCATGTATCACGCGTTGGTTCAAGCAGAAGCTTCTGTCGTACCCTTTACATGAAGATTCTTCCGCGGAAGAACAACTCATATTCGCCTTGTCACAGGGCGCCAAGCACAACCTGATGACCTATGAGGCGTACAATATCAACGGCTACACATTCTACACCGAGGACAAGGACATGAAGAGCGATGGTTATCAGAACTCCGAGGTAACGATGGAATCCTACACCGGTAAGGACAAGGACAGATACTACGGAAGGATGGAGGAGATATGGGAGCTGAGCTACGCTGGAGAGAAGGTGCCGATGTTCCGTGTCAGATGGGCCAAGAGCGTCCTAAAAGAAGACCGATATTTCACCACCATGGTTATACGAAGCCAAATCCAAGACCATGGTATAAGCGTCACCGTGAAAAATGAGCCATGGGTACTGGCTTCCCAAGTGGACCAATGCTTCTTCATTACCGACCCGCCAAAGCCCAGTCGTGTTGTCGTGAGGAGAGGCAAAAGGAAGATCATCGGAATGGATGGAGTAGCCAATGAGCAAGACTTCGACAAGTACGGCGACCCGAAGATTTAACATGATGACGACGATGAAGTAGCAGCACACACCACAAGAAGAAGCAGGACCACCCTACCTAAAGGACGTCCGTTCCACAGAAGAACTCCATTTGCGAAAAAGAAGGGCAAGAAGATTGTGAACAGATAGCTAGCTAAGATCGATTGTATTTAAATCGTAGTCTTAATTTCTCGATTGTATTTCATGGGCACTTTTTGATATCATGAATATTTTTAAATTTCATGGGCACTTTTTGAATTCATGAGGACACTTGATCTCGATCCCCCACCATCTCGATCTCGATTCCCCCTCCATCTCGATCTCGATCCCCGCACCCTCCCCCGCTCCACCGCCGCCGCCGATGATATTTTCAAGTAAGAAATTTGAACATATTTTTTAAAAAATAATTAGTGTTTTTATAGAAAAATATTACTGTTATGATTTAAACAAGTTTGAACATATTTAAACACAAATAAATATAAAAACAGCATTTAAAATGCATAAAAAATATTGGGGAGCTTGGGAATCGAACCCGGGACCTCTGGTGTGTGTCTTTGCGTCTTGACCGGTCGGGCTAGTGGGTGGGTTCATTGTAGATAGGGTTAGGTTGTAGATATGGTTAGTGGGCTAGATTAAAACAAAATTCTAATGGCGCACCAAGGGGTGGTGCGCCATTAGAATAGTCATACTTATGGCGCACGACTGGACGGTGCGCCATTAGAACCCTCCCCCTAGCTATCCTCCTCCCTCTCACCAGATCCCCTTGACCCTCTCTCCTCGCCACCAGATCCACCCGCGCGCTGCCCCGACCCACGCCGCCGCCGCCCCCATGCCTCCGTCTCCGTCGCCGCCCCCAGTCAGCCCCTGCCCTGCCCCCCATTGCCGTCCGCTCCCAATCCACCCCCTCCCTCGCCCCCATTTTTTTTCTTGAGTAACACCTCAAGGGGGGCAGGGGTTCTTGCATTTGATATAGAAGAGAGTCTCCTGGTTAATGCGTCATTATTTTTGAAGAATCAGGAAAGTGTTAGAGCAGTTAACTAAGGTGATTATGGACCGCATGAGAAACTTGGAAGCTAAAAACATTGCGATCCTCACCATAAGGATGATTATATCTTCCATGCCTGAATAGCTCTGCCTAAATAATAAATAGATAAAGGTAAAACTAAACCATGCTCAGCGATGAGATTATGTCAACTGACAACCAAAGCAAACTTGTTCATCATTACAAAAGCAAACTTGTTCAACATAACAAAAGCAAACTTGTTCAACATAACAAAAGCAAACTTGTTCAACCACATAACTACAAACTGAGACACGAGTAGGGGTCATCCCAATACCACAAACAACTCAATATCCCCAGATGGTAGGGTCATCCCAATGATCCTCCGCCTCTTGCCAGAGCTCGAAACCTTCTTCGGTGATTTTGATTTTCTTCCATGCCTCGTAGGTGACGTACGCATCTTTCGCGGTGTACTCGATGAGCTTGTTTGGCAGTGGGTTGTCCCCCCATAGTAGGTGGTCCGAATTCCTGTCGATCTTCTGCTTCATTTTTGAGTAGGATGGGTGGATGAGGCTGGCTGCAAACTCAGCCAAAGACTGCCACTTCTTTCCATTGTTTGGAACTCTCCATTTGCGCTGCAAGTCGACGTACTTGTCGGGGTTGATCTCCAAACCAGACAACTTCAGCTTCTCCTTGTTGCCTCCAATGCAGAAGCCAACAAAGGTGTACAGACTTCTTCTCCTGCGCAGAGCGGCGGAGTTCCTTGGGCCTGCATCAAAATAATCTTTACCATTCAAATTCATCTACTTCAAAAACTTCAGAAACTACAGAATTAAAATGGGTTCAGTTGAAGCAAAATTCAGTTAAAATAGCATCTTCAGTTCTGACCAAAATTCAGTTAAAAAAGTATGATCACAACAACTACAATACAACATTCTATATGATCAAAACAGCAAGCATAACATCTCAATGATGTTTTTTTTGCAATCTTTTGCATTACAAGACAACATTCATAACAGCTACTAAATGATCACAAAACTTGTAGACAACATTCGTATGATCACCAAAAACTACTTGAGCTGGATGTTTTACCATTTGGTTGCAGCGGTGATGTGGTATACCAGACGAGATCCTCCACGCATAAGCTGCAGAACTGCAGCAATTTGCGGAGGTTTGTCTTCCTGGTATACTCGACATCAACGCTGATATTCGAGAAAGCATGCTGCCGAGCCTCCTCCTCATCTTGCGGATCATCTTGTCGGCCGTGCGGATTGCTGGTGCATACGACATCCAGCGGCTCCTTCAGTGGATATCAACCTTGAGCGACACGGTGTAGTCCCGCTTACGCTCGGGGACGGAACGCGTCGTAAATCGACCACCAGCGGCTCCTTGCGACGCGCCACCACGGTGATGCTTGGCGGAGCGGAGGAGTTGCTCCACGATGCCTCCGCCATTCTCTTGGCGAGCGGAGGAGTTGCTCGACGATTCCTCGCCATTGCCCTCCCGCCAGCGATGGTGGAGGCAGAGGGAGTTGCTTGATGCTTTGGAGGCAGAGGGATGTAGAGGAGGAAGATGGGCGGCAATGGAATGAGGAGGGAGGCGAGGGAGGAAGATGGGCGGCAACGGAATAGGAGGGGAGTTACGGGCGTGGGAAGAAAACCCCTTCTGCGTCGTGGGGAGTTGCCAGTGGAGGGGAGACGTGGAGAGTTGCCTCGAAAACTCAAACGTCCTGCCCTTTGGAGGGGAGACGTGGGCCCTCGAAAACTCTGCGAGGGAGGCGTGGGCCCTCCTGTTTCAAACGTCCGGGAGGGGAGGCGTGGTAAAATTCAGTTATAATGTGTTTAACTAGTAAAATTCAGTTAACAACAACATCGGTAAAATTCAGTTAATTAAGCGAAGAAGAGAAGAGAGAAAGTAGACAGCAAGAGGAGTACTTGCATTAAGCTGAACGCGTTTTACTTTAAACTTGCATGCATTCTTTGCTTGTTTATATTCATTCTTGTAAACCTGAACATGCTCATCTATCTATCTATCTATCTATCTACCTGCTTAAGTATGTATGTATGCATTGTATTTTTATTTCCTTTGGAAAGTAAAGTTTATTTCTGGCTGGCTGGCATGATAGCTCATGGATCCCTCATTGCAGCTACGCTTGGAGCTCAATCTGATCTCATCTGAAATGAATCTATAAATCAGAGTGTAGTTAGTTCTGAGTAGCGAAATAGTTCTTTGGATGCGATTACTTGCATGGGCACAGGCTGATGAAGAAAAACTTTATATATATTCATCTTGATGTTGACTGTATAAATCATACTTATTGGACATGTTTTATGTGTTGATCCATCAATTGATCACATTGAGAAAGACCATCGTGTCTCCGACCATTTTGCAAAGGTCATGTCTCCGACCATCGTGTCGTGATGAATTTGCAGGTACCCCGAGAGGCCCTTGAGTTTGCCGGAATGTTGATTAACTTCCGTTCCAGCAAATTCGGGTACTCCATATGTCCTATTTTCAGCAAAGGTCATGCTGAAATTTTCCGTGAATTTTAGCATGATTTTGCTAAAAATAGGACATATGGGGTACTTGCGACTAATGCATGGGCCGGGGTATCTTAGTACTTAGTTAAGTAGGATCAACTGCCCCGCCATTCTTGCTGCATTAAACCATAGGTGGCAATAGAGCCAAGTGATTAGGCCCAACTTAGAATTCTCCTTAGCATCGATAAACCCTAGATGATAAACCCAACATAGGTGGCAATAGAGCCAAGTGATTAGTGCCAAGTGATTAGGCCCAACCTAGGGTGCCTCGGCATCGATAAACCCTAAATGATGAAAACTTAACTTGGCTGCCCCGGATGCCTCGGTGTCGATGAGAACCTAAATGATGTACGCTTAGGCTTTTAGGGTGCCTCGGCGTCGACAAACCCTAAATGATGAAAGCTTAGGCTTTTAGGGTGCCTCGGTGTCGGCAAACCCTAAATGATGAGACCATGATCTTATTCCTTGACAATAACCAACTTTTTGACCAAACTTTTTTCCTATTTAGAGCGAAACATAGCCCACAACGATGAGGCCGGTGGTTTGGGCGGCAAGCAATTCTAGGAGTTGTCCCAGGAGATGGAGGAACAACCTCACCGCTATGAGGACGCCGTGGAAGACACCGATCCTAATTACACAACCCCTAGTGGCGTCGGGGATGACACCACTGATGGTGCCGCCGAGGATGCCACCACTGATGATGGCGGCGCACACACAGATGGCAGCCAATCGAAGAAGCAAAGGAAGGACCAGCGTCCGAATGCGCTCCACACTGTCAAGGAGGAATTCACTCAAGTGGACTCCGACGGGAATCCAACGGAGCCCAAACATATAGTCAAGGGGTACTCGGTTCAGCTCGGGTGCATTCTCCGGAGCACCGTCTCGATCAACACCGAGAACCTTAGGCATAAGGACCAAGGGAATTTGCGCAACCTCCTCTTCACGAAGCTGCACGAATGATACAAGTTCCCCGCTGAATTTGAAAACACACGCCTCTCAGGGAATAAAGTGAACAGTGCCGCCCTCAGAAAGATGAGCACGACCCTGTCTACTTGGAGAAGCGCGGTGAAGAAAATGATTGATAAAGGTGATAGTTATGAGAAGATCAAGGCGAAATATCCTTTGATGAGCGAAGATGAGTACAAGGAGTTCAAGATCAAGTGCTCGACCAGTGCAACCTCGAATCAAGTCGGTGGGGAAAGAAATGCGGAGTTGAACTTAGGGAACACAAACTCGGTCCCGCGGTTCAGAGTGGCGGAGCCTATATGGGACAAGGAGGGCCTTGAGCGTGCCGAGCAAGGCCTACCGCCCGCTTCGAGAAATACAGCGGTAACAAGCAGACCAAGAACTATGTCGGGGCCGGTACAAGGAGGACCCGATAACAAAGGAGCTTACCACGGATCCGAAGACCAGGCGCTTGAGCTTGTTCTCGTAAGGAATACACCCCGCGTAATTAGCTCCATATGGTTGCACTCTAACTAATCCCCAATATTTCTAAATGGTTCACGTTCCTTTCGCAGGAAACCGAAAGCGATGGCGGGGTCGTCTCAGAGCTCCCCTTTCGACAGCCCTTTAAATAGGGCGTTGAACATAATGAAAAGCAAGGATAAGCTCACTAAGCCGACGTCAGCTGGTCGTGTGGCCGGCAAAGGCTTGTCGACAAAATGGGGGTCATACTATACCGCTAGTGTGCGGAAGGAGAAAAAGACCAGCTCGGAAAGCCGACAGCGAGGTTGAAGCACTCAAGGCACAAGTGGCGCGGATTCGGAGCTTGTCCAAGAGCAAGTGGAACAACAAGCGGGAATGAAGCTCAACGCCATGGTGCCTACGTTGATTCATGGGCGACGGCGTGGATTGCGGGCGGCTAACGGGGCCTCCCAGTTCCCGGCTTCACGGCCAGAACTTCGCCTGGCAGCAGCGGCGCCATTGGTGTCTCCGGCGGAGGCGGTATTCATGTCTCCGGCGCCGGCACGGGCATTGGAGCTTAATGCACCCGGGTGTACGCCGGCCGGCACCTCGCCAGCAAGCTCCCCCTCCGTCAGTTGCACGCCCGCCGTTGGCGGTGCCTCGACATTAGCCGAGCTCGGCGACATCACGGTAACTAAGCCTCTCGCCGATGACTTCATCTCCTTGCCTTTGGTGGGCATCCACGGCGCCACAGTACATGTTTCGCGGGCACCGCCGACATTCCTTGCACTCTTACGCGCACTTCGGGGCGCCGAGTTGGTCGATGTCGCCAAGGGCAGAATCATTCAACCGGCAACTGCATGTTCCACGGTAATCCGATGCCACCCACGGTGTATAGGGTTGAAGTGGTTGGTGCTGCCAAAGCTGCGACGAGCTGTTACCTCGGTTCGACCAGCTGGGGCGACGAAGAAGATGAGATTACCCTCGGCGCTGCGTAATCTGGCCTTTGCTTTGGCGAAGAGCCGATTCGTTTGGGGCGGGGACACCACCCCACGACAAGACCGCCCGATCGTGCGGCGCCAAGCCATGGCAAGAACGCCGCAACGCTACGGACCTGCGGACATCCCTATGTCGGACATCCCTATGGCACAGGATCCGGACAGCCCTATGGCACGAGATCCGGACGACAACGACAACGACGACGGTACATTTACCAAAGTCCATAAGTACTTTGCCGAACATGGGTGCGCCGACGAGTTCTGCGGGCCTCTTTCTCAAGAACCCAACCAAGGCGACCGCAATCTAGCTGATGCGGCGGAGAAATCAATTGCAATAGGCGTCGCCCGGCGTTCGGTTCTCGAGAGACGCCCCAGCTCCGCCTTCACCGAGCCTCGGATAGCTGAGGTGCGAATATTATCAGCCCCAACACGCTCAAGAAAGCGGTGCGTGAGCGAACTTCGGTCCCATTACGGAGATCAACAAGAAGGGGCGGAAGCGAAAGACTAACAAGGGCGCCGGTGCGAGCCAGCCGGCACCAAGTTCGATCCGTGCTCAGGACGGGCCACCTTCACCTAAGGATATCTCGAGGAGGGTGCATGTGGCGGGTAGGGCGATGCTACCGCCAAATATGCTGAATGCTGCAACCGGTGCTATGCGGAGTCTGCACGACAGTGTTCTTTCTTTGGAGGAGCGGCGTTTGAGAGAGAATGATGTGGCATACCCGGTTTTCGTGGCCAAGGTGCCAGAGGGCAAGGGCTTTGCGGATGGCGACATCGGGGGTACGATCGTCCTGCGGTTTGATGACATCTTTTCTATGTTTAACCTTCGTCCGCTGCACTACACCTTCGTTCGGCTTTTTTCGCTGAGTATGGAGATGCGGATCATTAGAGACAAGACCCCGGACATCGTGATAGTCGACCCGTTCTACATGCGTGCCAAGCACTTGAATAGCGCTGGGGACCGCCAAGTTGCGAGTTCACACCTCGAAGGCGTCATTCTGGCAAACCCAGATAAGGATAACTTCCTTGTGGCTTACTTTCCCGAGTAAGTCATCCTTTAACCGCCCGTAACATATGATTTCTTAGATTCGGCCGTTCTTTTTTTCTAACATTCCGTGTTACGTGCGGTGACACATTGCACACTCATCCTCTTAAGCCGAAATATTCCATGGCCACGTATTTCGACCCGAACCGTAACTCCAAGATAGACTACACAAATGTCAAGAAAGTTCTTGATGATGTTCTCCCAGCTCGCCAAATCTGGAGGCACCTTCACCAGGCAGTTCTTAAAGCACGGCAAGTACATGTTCTCACACTGTCTGAAGTTCTGTTGTGTCAAGCAGCCGCTGGCGGTCGAAGGATGCCTACTACGCCCTCCGGCACATGCGGCGATCGTAAGGACCATCATCAACTTCGCTGCGTGATAATCTCAAAGATTGGGCGCGAGCTTGTCGGTAGTCAGGACGCGGACCTCGGACAAGAATTCTTTCGCATCCGATCGGAGTTTGCGGACATCATCCATCAAGATGTCCTTCATACCTCGGGGCAGTTCTTCGTCCGATATCAACCGTCCAATGTGAGATAGATGAAAGCGCTACAAATGCAGGGTGACAACGATCGCGATTTCATGACCATCACGACGACGGCGGCTTCATCCACGCTCTGTCCGATGAGTCGAGTCGAAAGTAGTGATGTGTAGTTCGAAACATTGATTAGCTCATGTTGTAATTAAACTTTAATGAATTCGTATGTCTCTTTGGTTTGGACAATCGTTCAACTTAGATGTAATCGATGCTATTTATTAGTAGGACCATGAATCATTCTATTAATGTCTTGCTTTTCTCTTTCGATCCTTTTGTTGCATACTTACATATTGCTTATGTATTGTTTGTTGTTTGGCTTGTGCATAGAGATGCCGTCGTATGTCGTGTACAAGGGTAAGGTTCCCAGAGTCTACGACGATTGGGAGGAGTGTCGGAGACAGGTTCACCGTTTCAGCGGTAACAGTTACAAAGGGTACACCACTAGGGCGGAGGCCGAATCTAGATATGCCCGCTATCTAGCGGGAGAGAGGAGGGAGCGTTGGAGGAACCGGATGAGGACCAGTTTGATCGTGATGATGCCCATCGTGATGACCACAACTCTCTTTTATGTGATGGTAGTTTAGATGATCGATATCGACTTGTAATGTAAAGACAAACTCGATACTCGCGGTCTTGAGACTTGTAATGTTTTATCTTTGTTCGGTCTTTTGAATTCGGAGACTAATATGATGAATTGTATTCGGAGACTAATCTTCTATTGTATTCGATGAATCTGATGTTGCTGTGTGCTGCTGTCTATATTCTGTCCAATAATATATTTTGTAACCTGTGCAAAAATCAGAAAAGCAAAAAAAACCAAATATTCATACTAATGGCGCATCAAGGCAGAATGCGCCATTAGTATGCCAAAGGATACTAATGGAGCATCAAGGCCGAGTGCGCCATTAGTGTGACAAAGCACATGGTTACATATGGCCCCCCGGGAGGCATACTAATGGCGCATGGAGTTACATACTAATGGCGCACTGCCAGGTGCGCCATTAGTATACCAGATACTAATGGCGCACCAGTGGTGCGCCATTAGTAAAAAATTCTAATGGCGTGCTACTAATGGCGCACCGGTAGTGCGCCATTAGTAGGCAAAACCGGTGCGCCATTAGTAGGCCTTTTCCTAGTAGTGTATGGGCTATTTTGATGATCAAGATTGGTTTGAGTTGCATGTTTTATTATTGGTGTTGTCCTATGGTGCTCTCCGTGTCGCGCAAGCGTGAGGGATTCCCGTTGTAGGGTTTGCAATATGTTCAGGATTTGCTTATGGTGGGTGGCGTGGTGATGAAGCTGAGACCGAGTAAGTAGGTTGTTTGCGTATGGGATAAAGGGGACTTGATGCTTTAATGCTATGGTTGGGTTTTACCTTAATGATCTATAGTAGTTGCGGATGCTTGCTAGAGTTCCAATCATAAGTGCATATGATCCAAGTAGAGAAAGTAAGTTAGCTTATGCCTCTCCCTCAAATAAAATTGCAATAATGATTACCGGTCTAGTTATCGATTGCCTAGGGACAAATAACTTTCTCGTGACAAAAAGATCTTTACTAAAACTAATTTAGTTGTGTCTTCATCTAAACAGCCCCTAGCTTTTATTTACGCTCTCTTTATTTTCTTGTAAACCTATCCAACAACACCTACAAAGTACTTCTAGTTTCATACTTGTTCTAGGTAAAGCGAACATCAAGCGTGCGTAGAGTTGCATCGGTGGTCGATAGAACTTGAGGGAATATTTGTTCTACCTTTAGCTCCTTGTTGGGTTCGACACTCTTACTTATTGAAAGAGTCTACAATTGATCCCCAATACTTGTGGGTTATCAAGACCTTTTTCTGGCGCCGTTGCCGGGGAGTCATAGCGTGGGGTGAATATTCTCGTGTGTGCTTGTTTGCTTTATCACTATGTAATTTTTATTTTCTATTCTTATTTGTTCTCTATCTTTAGTTATGGATATGGAACACGAAATACCAAAAAAATTAGCTGTACTTTCTTCTCATGGACATGGGGAACCTCCTAAAACCCTCGATGTTGGTTATGTGAAAGATATTACGTACTACTTTAATAATCCTGAGAAAACCCCATTCAATTATGTAATGGGAGTAACGTTGGATCAACGTGAATACTTTAGGGATTACCGCTTATCACAAAAAGGGAAACTATTATGGGATCCAATTCATATATTGAAGTGGTATGCTTGGCAACTATGCGTGAGTTATGATTATACTTGTTGCTCTAGGATGAAGGGTCCACACCTTCCCTTTTCATGCAAATTTAATGATAATAAAACCTTAGCTTCTTATGCTAATAGTATATATGATTACTATGATGTGGAACAAATAGAAGAATTTGTTGCTTTTATGGGTGCTTATGAAATTGAATCTATGTGTAAAGAGTTTGAAGATTTTGATGATGCTGTTTATAGATCTGAAAATTTAGCTATCCTCAAATATTGCTATGAGAATTATGAATACAATTCCGATATTAATGCACTTATTGAGAAAGTCTCCGCTTTCCAAGAAGAGACTAATATTTTGCAGGAATCTATGGAAGAAGAAATTGATGAAACTGTGAGCTCATTGGATGAAAAAGATGAGGAGGAGAGCGAAGAACAAAAGGAGGAAGAGCGGATTGATCACCCGTGCCCACCTTCTAATGAGAGTAACCCTTCAACTCATACATTGTTTAATTCCCCTTAGTGCTTACCGAAGGATGATTGCTATGATGACTATTATGATCCCATTAATTCTCTTGAAATATCCCTTTTTGATGATGCTTGCTATGCTTATGGCCAAGATGCCAATATGAATTATGCTTATGGAGATGAACTTGCTATAGTTCCTTATGTTAAACATGAAATTGTTGCTATTGCACCCACGCATGATAGTCCTATTATCTTTTTGAATTCTCCCGATTATACTATATCGGAGAAGTTTGCACTTATTAAGGATTATATTGATGGGTTGCCTTTTACCGTTGCACATGATGATTTTGATAGATATAATATGCATGTGCTTGCTGCTCCTACTTGCAATTATTATGAGAGAGGAACTATATCTCCACCTCTCTATGTTTCCAATACAATAAAATTGCAAGAAACTATTTATACTATGCATTGGCCTTTACTACGTGTGCATGAATTGTTCTTTTATGACATGTCGATGCATAGGAAGAGAGTTAGACTTCGTCATTACATGATATATGTTACTTTGTGCTCGCTACTAAATTACAAATCATTGCTAATTAAAATTGGCTTTGATATACCTTGGGATCCGGGTGGATTCACTACTTGAGCACTATATGCCTAGCTTAATGGCTTTAAAGAAAGCGCTGCCAGGGAGAAAACCCGGAAGTTTTAGAGAGTCATTTATTTCTGTTGAGTGCTTTCATATAGTTTAAAAACAACAAAAATAAAGAGGGGACCCAAAACTTTTTCAAAAAGAAAAGTGAAAGTGAGAGAGACGAGCATTGTGAAAGTGGGGGACGTCCTTGAACTTTGTTCATGCCCGTGGGAACTTTGTCTTAATTACAGAAACTTTTCAATAAAAATAATTATCCCCTTGTACAATTCCATTGTATTATGAAAATAATGTGCCATGGTTTGCCTTTAGGATGTTTACAATGCTTGTTGGTTTGTACGGTGCAGGACAGAAACTTTAGCTGTAGTGTGCGAATTTTAGTTTTTTACTGGAACGTCAAATAGTTCTGATTCTTTTTGCACTATCTTGATGTACAAATTTTTTATTTGTCCTAATTTTGGCAGAAGTTTTCAAGTATCAGAAGTATGGTGAATGTTCAGATTGTTACAGACTGTTCTGTTTTAGACAGATTCTGTTTTTGATGCATACTTTGCTTGTTTTGATGAAACTATCGATTTATATCAGTGGATTAAGCGATGAAAAAGTTATACTACAGTAGACACAATGCAAAAAAATAATATGAATTGGTTTGCAACAGTACTTAGAGTGGTGATTTGCTTTATTATACTAACGGATCTTACCGAGTTTTTTGTTGGAGTTTTGTGTGGATGAAGTGTTCGATGATCGAGAAGGTCTCGATGTGAGAAAAAGGAAGAGAGGCAAGAGCTCAAGCTTGGGGATGCCCGAGGCACCCAAAGTAAATATTCAAGGAAACTCAAGCGTCTAAGCTTGGGGATGCCCCAGAAGGCATCCCCTCTTTCTTCAACAAGTATCGGTATGTTTTCGGATTCGTTTCGTTCATGTGATATGTGCAAATCTTGGAGCATATTTTGCATTTAGTTTTCACTTTTTTTATGCACCATGCTGGTATGAGATAGTCCTTGGTTGATTTATAGAATGCTCATTGCACTTCACTTATATCTTTTGAGTATGGCTTTATAGAATGCTTCATGTCTTCACTTATATCATTTGAAGTTGGATTGCCTGTTTCTCTTCACTTAGACAACCGCCATTTGTAGAATGCTCTTTTGCTTCACTTATATTTGTTAGAGCTTGGGCATATCTTTTGTAGAAATAATTAAACTCTCGTGCTTCACCTATATCTTAGAGAGATGACAGGAACTGGTCATTCACATGGTTAGTCATAAAATCCTACATAAACTTGTAGATCGCTGGATATGTTTGATTCCTTGCAATAGTTTTGCGGTATAAAGAAGGTGATATTAGAGTCATGCTAGTGGGTAGTTGTGGATTGTAGAAATACTTGTGTTGAAGTTTGTGATTCCCATAGCATGCACGTATGGTGAACCGTTATGTGATGAAGTCGGAGCATGATTTACTTATTGATTGTCTTCCTTATGAGTGGCGGTCGGGGACGGGCGATGATCTTTTCCTACCAATCTATCCCTCTAGGAGCATGCGCGTAGTACTTTGTTTCGATGACTAATAGATTTTTGCAATAAGTATGTATGTTCTTTATGACTAATGTTGAGTCCATGGATTATACACACTCTCACCCTTCCATCATTGCTAGCCTCTTCGGTACCGTGCATTGCCCTTTCTCACCTCGAGAGTTGGTGCAAACTTCGCCGGTGCATCCAAACCCCATGATACGATACGTTCTATCACACATAAACCACCATATACCTTCCTCAAAACAGCCACCATACCTACCTATTATGGCATTTCCATAGCCATTCCGAGATATATTGCCATGCAACTTCCATCATCATCATATACATGACTTGAGCATTCATTGTCATATTGCTTTGCATGATCGTAAGATAGCTAGCATGATATATTCATGGCTTGTCCGTTTTTTGATATCTTTGCTATGCTAGATCATTCCACATCCCGGTACACCACCGGAGGCATTCATATAGAGTCATATCTTTGTTCTAGATATCGAGTTGTAATATTGAGTTGTAAGTAAATAAAAGTGTGATGATCATCATTATTAGAGCATTGCCCCAGTGAGGAAAGAATGATGGAGACTATGATTCCCCCATAAGTCAGGATGAGACTCCGGACTTTATGAAAATAAAAGAGGCCAAAGAAGCCCAAATAAAAAAAGAGGCCAAAGAAGCCCACCAAAAAAAGAAAATAAAAAAATGAGAGAAAAAGAGAGAAGGGGCAATGTTACTATCCTTTTACCACACTTGTGCTTCAAAGTAGCACCATGTTCTTCATATAGAGAGTCTCTTGAGTTATCACTTTCATATACTAGTGGGAATTTTCATTATAGAACTTGGCTTGTATATTCCGATGATGGGCTTCCTCAAACGCCCGAGGTCTTCATGAGCAAGCAAGTTGGATGCACACCCACTTAGTTTCCAGTTTGAGCTTTCATACACTTATAGCTCTAGTGCATCCATTCCATGGCAATCCCTACTCACTCACATTGATATCTATTGATGGGCATCTCCATAGCCCGTTGATACGCCTAGTTGATGTGAGACTTTCTCCTTTTTGTCTTCTCCATACAACCTCCACCATCATATTCTATTCCACCTATAGTGCTATGTCCATGGCTCACGCTCATGTATTGCATGAAAGTTCAAAAGGTTTGAGAACATCAAAAGTATGAAACAATTGCTTGGCTTGTCATCGAGGTTGTGCATGATGTGAATATTTTGTGTGGTGAAGATGGAGCATAGCCAGACTATATGATTTTGTAAGGATAACTTTCTTTGTCCATGTTATTTTGAAAAGACATGATTTCTTTATTAGTAGGCTTGAAGTATTATTGTTTTTATGTCAAAGGATAGACTATTGCTTTGAATCACTCATGTCTTAATATTCATGCCATGATTAGACACATGATCAAGATTATGCTAGGTAGCAATCCACATCAAAAATTATCTTTTTATCATTTACCTACTCGAGGACGAGCAGGAATTAAGCTTGGGGATGTTGATACGTCTCCGTCGTATCTATAATTTTTGATTGTTTCATGCCAATATTATTCAACTTTCATATACTTTTGACAACTTTCTATACTATTTTTGGGACTAACATATTGATCCAGTGCCTAGTGCCGGTTCACATGCATTGCATGTTTTGGTTTTCAGAATATCCATATCAAACGGAGTCCAAACGGGATAAAAACAGACGGAGCTTCTTTTTGGAATATTTGGAAAATCTGGGAGAAAGATCAACGCGAAACGGTATTCGAGGTGGCCACAAGGCAGGGGCCCACGCCCATACCAGGAGGGCGCGCCCCCACCCTCGTGGGCCACCCGTAAGGCGGTTGATGCCCTTCTTCGGCCGCAAGAAAGCTAATTTTTGGAGAAAAATCACGGCGAAGGTTTCAGTCCAATCGGTGTTACGGATCTCTAGATATAAAAGAAACGGTGAAAAGGCAGCAGAACAGAACGCAGAAACAGAGAGAAAAGGAGAGATAGATCCAATCTCGGAGGAGCTCTCGCCCCTCCCACGCCATGGGAGACAAGGACCAGAGGGTAAACCCTTCTCCCATCTAGGGAGGGGGCCCCTCTCCCCCTTGCTTTCGATGGCGCCGGAACGCTGCCGTGGCCATTATCATCACCGCAATCTTCACCAACAACTTCACCGCCATCATCACCAACTCTTCCCCTCTATGCAGCGGTGTAACCTCTCTCTTACCCACTGTAATCTCTACTTAAACTTGGTGCCCAACGCTATATATTATTTTCCAATGATGTATGGCTATCCTATGATGTTTGAGTAGATCTGTTTTGTCCTATGGGCTATTTTGATGATCAAGATTGGTTTGAGTTGCATGTTTTATTATTGGTGCTGTCCTATGGTGCTCTCCATGTCGCGCAAGCGTGAGGGATTCCCGTTGTAGGGTTTGCAATATGTTCATGATTTGCTTATGGTGGGTGGCGTGAGTGACAGAAGCACCGACCCGAGTAAGTAGGTTGTTTGCGTATGGGATAAAGGGGACTTGATGCTTTAATGTTATGGTTGGGTTTTACCTTAATGATCTTTAGTAGTTGCGGATGCTTGCTAGAGTTCCAATCATAAGTGCATATGATCCAAGTAGAGAAAGTATGTTAGTTTATGCCTCTCCCTCAAATAAAATTGCAATAATGATTATCGGTCTAGTTATCGATTGCCTAGGGACAAATAACTTTCTTGTGACAACAAGCTCTTTACTAAAACTAATTTAGTTGTGTCTTCATCTAAACAGCCCCTAGCTTTTATTTATGCTCTCTTTATTTTCTTGCAAACCTATCCAACAACACCTACAAAGTACTTCTAGTTTCATACTTGTTCTAGGTAAAGCGAACGTCAAGCGTGCGTAGAGTTGTATCGGTGGTCGATAGAACTTGAGGGAATATTTGTTCTACCTTTAGCTCCTCGTTGGGTTCGACACTCTTACTTATCGAAAGAGGCTACAATTGATCCCCTATACTTGTGGGTTATCAGAGGCATGCTTCCCAACACCTCTAACATCATTTGAGATTCTAAATAACAAGTCACTCAAGCGAGCAATCATATCAAAACTGTATTTCAATTGTTTCATAACATTTGCATTAAAGTGATCTCGCTTTCTAATGTAATTCTCAAACTAATAAAGGCATTAGCTAGGGTGCATATTGTGAGGATTATCATTATCATTGAATTTCATTGGAGAATTTACCTCTACCACCTTAGGCAGTAGTGGTGTATCAAGCCCATGTATTTCTTCAATAGGAGGTAAATTTTTAATATCCTCGGCTTTAATACCTTTTTCCTTCATAGATTTCTTTGCCTCCTACATATCTTCAGGACTGAGATATAAAATACCCATGTTCTTCGGAGTGGGTTTAGATGATGTTTCAGGAAGAGTCCAATCATCATAATTTCCCAATATTTTATTCAATAATTCTTCAGCTTTCCCAATAGTTTGTTCCCTGAAAACACAACCAGCACAACTATCTAGGAAATCCCTAGAAGCATCGGTTAGTCCATTATAGGAGATATCAAGTATTTCATTTTTCTTAAGAGGATGATCAGGCAAAGGATTAAGCAATTGGATAAGCCTCCCCCAAGCTTGCGGGAGACTCTCTTCTTCATTTTGCGCGAAGTTAAATATTTGCTATTAGGAAGCTTGTTTCTTATGAGAAGGAAAATATTTTTCACAGAAGTAGTAAATCATATCCTGGGGACTACGCACACAACTAGGAGCAACAGTATTGTACCAAGGTTTAGCATCACCGTTTAATGAGAATAGAAATAATTTAAGGATATAGTAATAGCGAGTTTTCTCATCATGAGCAAAAAGGGTGGCTATGTCATTCAACTTAGTAAGATGTGACACAACAGTTTCAGTTTCATAACCATGGAAAGGATCAGATTCAACCAAAGTAATTAACTCTTGGTCGATAGAGAATTCATAATTCTTATCATCAACAAAGACAGGTGAAGTAGCAAACTTAGGATCACACTTCATTTTAGCATTCAGGGATTTTTCTTTATACTTGCATAATAATTTCTCTGGATCATCTCTATCCTTACAAGCAAGAATAACTCTAGTTGCCTCTCGACCCATCGTAACCTTCCGGTACCTTTGGCAATTCATATCTAGGAGGGCTAGTTCTAGTAGGTGTTTCAAGATTTTCAGTTTCAAGCTCATCATCAGTTTCAACAATATCATGTTGTCTTACTCTAGCAATTTGTTCATCAAGAAATTCACCTAGTGGCACATTATCATCAAGCAAGGTACTAGCATCATCATAAGCATCATTTAGAAGTAGCATCATCAATAACTTGCGACATATCAAGATTGATAGCATGTGGTGGTGTTGCAAGTTTACTTATAACAGAAGGTGAATCTAAAGTAGAGCTAGATGTCAGTTCCTTACCTCCCCTCGTCTTAGAGGGAAAAATCTTAGTCTTAGAATCCTTCAGATACTTCTAGTAGGTGAATCTAAAGCATAGTGACTCAACAAATATAGCTATGCTCCCCGGAAATGGTGCCAGAAAAAGGTCTTGATAACCAACAAGTATAGGGGATCGCAACAGTTTTTGAGGGTAGAGTATTCAACCCAAATTTCTAGATTCGACACAAGGGGAGCCAAAGAATATTTGTAAGTATTAGCAGCTGAGTTGTCAATTCAACCATACCTAGAGATTAATTATCTGCAGGAAAATGATCAGTAGCAAAGCAGTATGATTGTTTTGATAGTAGTAGCAGCAGCAATAGTAACGGTAACAATGATAGCAGTGATTTTGTAGCAAGTGCAACAGTAACGATAGCAGTAGTAACTTAACAAGATCAATATGTAGGAAAATCGTAGGCATTGGATGGGTGATTTGTTGGATGCTATTCATCATGTGACAGTTATAACCTAGGGCGATACGGCACTAGCTCGAGTTCATAAATATAATGTAGGCTTGTATTCCGTAAATAGTCATACGTGCTTATGGAAAGAACTTGCATGACATCTTTTGTCCTACCCTCCCGTGGCGGTGGGGTCCTATTGGAAACTAAGGGATATTAAGGCCTCCTTTTAATAGAGAACCGGAACAAAGCATTAACACACGGTAAATACATGAACTCCCCAAACTACGGTCATCACCAGGAGTGGTCCCGACTATTGTCACTCCGGGGTCGCCGGTCACAACATGTAGCAGGTGACTATAACTTGCAAGATCGGCTCTAGAATATACATATAATGGTGATAACATAAACGGTTCAGATCTAAAATCATGGCACCCAGGCCCAAAGTGACAAGCATTAAACATGGCAAAGTCATAGCAACATCAATCTCAGAACATAGTGGATATTAGGGATCAAGCCCTAACAAAACTAACTAGATTACATGATGAATCTCATCCAACTCCTCACCGACCAGCGAGCCTATGAAGGAATTACTCACTCCCGGTGGGGAGACCATGGAATTGGCGATGGAGAAGGGTTGGTGATGACAAAGATCGAAGATCCCCCACTCCGGAGCCCCAAACAGACTCCAGATCTGGCCTCCCGATGAAGAACAGGAGACGGCGGTGGCTCTGTCTCGTGGAACGTGATAATTCTTTCTCCTTGATTTTTTCTAGAAAAGTAGGATCTAATAGCGTCTGTTTCAGGGTCTGCAGGGCCACCAGGTGGGGACAACCCACCTGTGTGCGCCTGGAGGGGGGGCACGCCCTGGTGGGTTGTCCCCACTCAGGTGCCCCCCTCCGGTGGTTCTTAGCTCCAGAAATTATCTTTTATTATATAAAAAAACCTCGCAAAGTTTCGTTCCATTCCGAGAACTTTTATTTCTACACAATAAACAACACCATGGTAGTTCTGCTGAAAACAACGTTAGTCCGGGTTAGTTTCATTCAAATCATGCAAATTAGAGTCCAAAACAAGAGGAAAAGCTTTAGGTAGATACGTTGGAGATGTATCAGGTACGTTCACTATCAGATCTACCCTTGACGAGAAATAGGAAAGCGCGCTCATTGCCTTCTTGCAGGCGAATGTCGACGTGTCTGCTTGGCAACCATCTGACCTCCCCAGTGTTCCCAAGGAGGTAATAGAGCACCACCTTGTTGTCTGCCCTCATGCTCGGCCCATCAAGTAGAAGGTCCAGAAGCAAGCTTTGGAGCGGCTACAGTTCATTACCGAAGAAATTAAGAAACTTGAGGCAGTTGGCTTGGTTAGAGGAGTATTGCATCCAACATGGTTGGCAAACCCAGTGGTGTTGCGCAAGGCGAATGGGAAGTGGAGTGTCAGGGGAAACGACACCTATGGGATCACTTGGATCCCTTTTG
This sequence comes from Aegilops longissima, assembly GCA_021605205.1. NCBI lineage: Eukaryota > Viridiplantae > Streptophyta > Magnoliopsida > Poales > Poaceae > Aegilops > Aegilops longissima. The sequence continues at coordinate 239,602,757 of CM038679.1, forward strand.
CTACGGTTGGCGGGCGCGAGGTTGTGCAAAGAGCGGGTCTAGAAGCTAGCACGAGGATCATTTACCCAGGTTGGGGCCGCGAGGATGCGTAATAACCTAGTCCTGCTTTGGTGTATATTTGAGTGTTCTTGAGTTCTTGAACTAGCTACGATGCATGTGTCTTCCAAAAGATCTGAATCCCCCTTTAGTATGCCTCGGGCCTCTTTTTATAGTGAAAAGGGGCTGCCACAGTGGTACACGGGAGGTGGAAAGGTATACAGTGTACAAGCTTATCGCCTGTCATTTACAGGACAAAGCGCATTAAATGCGCTACTTAGGTGTACACTTTCTTTATCGGGGACGGTAACAAGGCCCGTCCCGTCCGTCGCCGCTCCGCCTTGCTCCGACGCGCATCCAGGCCAACGAGGCATGCAGCGCCACATAGGCTGGCAGGCTGCTGAGTCGGCGTGGTGGTAGGGTCTTCACGAAGATCTGTATGCCACCACGCAGGTGTTCATCTAGTTGGATTAGTACCCCACGTACTGCCACGTGGGTACTTGCTTTAGTTGGTGGGTTGGCCGCTGAGCTGGGGCGGTGATGGGGCGACGAGGTCTTGCTGCGGTCTCGCGTATATTGCCGGCAAGGGTCTTGCTGGGGCCTAGTGAGCGCCTCGGCAAGAGTCTTGCCGGGGCCTTGCGTGTGTCTTCGGCAAGGAGCCTTGCCGGGGCCTCATGGGCATCCTCAGCAAGGAGCCTTGCGATTGTCTTGTCTTCTGTTCCTCATCTAGGATTTGTAGGCTCTCTGTCTTCACAAAGATCTGCATGCCACCATGCACGCACTTCCTGAGCCTTGGTTCCAATGTTGTCGATGGTGTCGGAACTCTCATGCTCAAGGGTGGCTGCGATGTTGGTGTTTGGCGAGCTGCCCTGGCAAGGCTCTTGCCGGGGCTGTGTAGGCCGCCCCGGCAAGGGTCTTGCCGGGAGGAAGCTTGTCTGATCGCTCTATCTTCTGCGTCCTTCATTGGAGCGCTGCTCTAGTAGCCTTGCACTTCTGCTTCCCTCCTCTGCCCTGCTAGGTGTGGTCGCGGGTGCGGCTCTGACTGCCCGTGCACTGGTAAAGGGGCACAAAATAGATCCCCTACTTTTGTGCACCGACAGGAGCCCCCGGTCCTGGGCCACACATAAGCGCGACGCGTTGTTGGGCTAGGCCCAAAACGGTGCGCGGGCACGCGGGGCGGAGTTTTATTGCGGTAACCTCTTCGTTGGTTGCGCTTCCCCACAACCCGCGTTGAATGCGCGACGTGGGGGTCGTGCGTGGGGCGGTTGCTGCCCTCATGCGTCACATCATGGTTAATGGTAAAGAGGCGGTCCGCACCTTCCCCATAAAAAGGGGAAACCGCGGGCGTGCTGCTCATTTACCCTCCGCGTCTCTTCAATTTCCAAACCGCCGTCCCCCCTTCTTCCTCAAGCACAAAAGCCAAAACTCCCGCCTCCATCCGCCGCTACCGCACCCCCATTGCCCTCAATCTCCCATTGCTCCAGATTCCTCACCTCTTTCCCAGTCGCCATGGCACCCAAAAATAGTAAGGGCAAGGGAGTGTCCAAGGACGCCGGGGAGAAGGAGGTGCCGGAGAGTGAGATGGCAGCGCTTCGGACGCAGCTTGCCCTCTTCCCCTCGACGGTCGATGCGGTCCACCTCAGGGACTACTTCAGGCCTCTATGGGGCGCGAAGACGACGGGGCATCTGGCCACGCACATCATCCCCGCCGATTTTGCTGAGGCCGGCCCGAATCGGTATCCTTTCTTCGTTGACTACTTCTCCTGCGGGCTCTGCGCCCCTTTCCCCGATTTTTTCAATGATGTCATGCACACCTACGGCTTCCATCTTCTTGATTTCACGTTGAATGCCATAGCGTGCATGGCCTTCTTTGCCCACCTCTGTGAGGGCTTCGCCGGAATGGTTCCCAGCACGGCGCTCTTCCGCCACTACTTCTATCCCCGTATCCAGGTGGGGGGTGCCATCTCCGGCTGCGTCACCTGGATCCCACGGACCCAGGAGAAGGGCACATATCCGGAGGGCGCCCAGAAGGAGAGGTGGGAGGAGTGGCGGGGCCGGTGTATATGGATTGAGGAGGAGGATCCGAAGGAGTTCTGCTGAGTTTTTCAGAGCCCACCAGTCCGTCGCAAGGACTAGAGCGACCCCAACGCCGATGACAAGAAGCTGGCGATCGCCACTACCAGAATCCATTTCCTCACCATGGCCGGGCTCACCCTTGAGATGATTGGGGCCGAATTCATCCACCGCCGAATCGCCCTACTGCATAACAAGGGGAGGCCGGCCTGGCTCTTCAGGAATGCGGCTGACATCATGAGGCTTCGGCCTGGCTTGAAGCACAACTTCACGGTGATGGGGCATGCCCATTTTTGTCAGAGGCTTTTTCAGCTCAATGTGGGTGACGACGGCAGGGCTAAGAGAGCCGGCAAGGCCGCGAAGGCCGGCAAGGCCGGCAAGGGGCCTCTGTTCGGGTTGCCGGCGGGAGTGGTCCCGCTGAGCAACAACTCTCGCTAAACCGACATCATCGCCATGATGCGGACTTCAACGCGCACGACCTTGACCCAAATTGGGCGGCCGAGGCGGAGCAGTGCAGGAGTTCTTGACAACCTATCGAGAGGTGCGTCGCGATGAGCCTTCGCTTATCCGAGACACCACCAAGGAGGAGCTAGACTACATCACCGCCAGGGCGGCGAAGGCGGCGCTTGCCAGGGAGGCTGGCAGCGCCGGCCACATGGAGGACGAGGCCGAGGCGGCCGCGGAGGAGAAGGAGCTTGCCGGATGGGCGGAGTCTGCCGGGAAGGCCAGCAGCTCCGGCACCGGGGCCCCTCTCATGGAAGATGTGGTCGAGGAGTCGACCGAGGAAGAGGCCGAGGCTGACGACCCACCGGCCACGGGAAAAAGGCGTGTCCTACTGCGGGCCAGCTCTAGCGAGCCGGTCCGGCCCGACAGGACCAAGCAGCGGCAAGAGGTCGAGGTGGAGTCCGTGCGCCTGACGAGGGCCGTGGCAGCAAAGAAGGTGGTGAAGGCCAGGGTGGCGAAGAAGAAAGCGACCGCCTCTTCTTCGTCCAAGCGTTGCCGGACTCCGCCCCCTTCCCCTCCTCCCGCGGATGTCGACATGGAGGTCGTCTTCGATCTTGGGTCTCTCATCCCAAGGAGGAAGAGGAAGGCAGCGGAAGAGGAGGTGGAGGATGAGTAAGCATCTTGCCCTTCATCATCCCCGTCCCTTCAGACCGCGCCGATTTTCTTGACTTTTTTTCATCCTTGCAGGGATGTGGAGACGCTGGTCCAGAGGGCGGCGAAGAAGGCCAAGGCCTCGATGGGCGACAAGCCCCCGGCGGTACTTCGCGTACGCCGTTGTTGGTGGAGAGCAGCCCGGACAGTAGCCTCCGGCGCAGGCCCCGCTGCAGCCCCCAGCGTAAGCTCACCACTCACTCCTCCACTGATGAACATTGGGGTGTGAATCCTCGATGCTAACCTCGCCGGGTTCGTAGGAGAAGAATGGAGGCAGGAGGAGCCACTGGGAGCCACCCCCAACACGCCGCCCCTCTCGACTACACCACCCCAAGGGGCGTCCCCGGCAAGGGCATCCAACACCGAGCCCACTCATATGGAGGAGGAGGCGAACTTGGGTGCCTGGGGTTCTTCCCCGGCAACAAATGCTGGAGGGGAGGGTGCTACTTCATCCCAGCTTGAAGCGGGTAAGTCGTTTGCTTCCCGTCCTCACTCTTTCTTTTTCTTATTTACCCTTAAACTTGGCCCCATCTCATCCTCTCTTCTTGGTATCCAGATCCTTCCTCAGTGGACCGGGAGGATATCGACACCATTATCGAGGAGGTCGCCAAGGACGCCGAGGCTGAGGCCAACAAGATCACCGACGAGGAGGCCGCCAAAACCGCCGCTGAAGAGGCCACCAAGGAGCCTGCCGGGGAGGCCAGCAAGGCCGCTGCCGAGGAGGCCGGCAAGGGGCCTGCCGGAGAGGTCGGCAAGGCCACTGCCGATGAGGGGGTGGTTGATGACCAACCTTCCTCCTCTGCTGTCTCCGGCTCGGGCAAGTACTTGAAGGTGGGCGACGACCTGTTCGTCCACCTCCCAGGAACGGCAAGCACCAAGGCGCGAACCGAAGGGGAGGCGTTCGACGACGAGGCGCTCGCTTCCGCCGGGCTCCAGGTCGTTGACGAACCGAGCGCCGGCAGCGGCGGTTCCCAAGAGGAGCAACTGCTTCGGGCCATGAGCACCAACTTCCAGAAGCTCCAGGCACTTCACCGTGCCCGCCTGGACAAGGCAAAATCCAAGATGGCGGCGGTGGACAAGGCGGAGGCGGATCTCGAGGGACGCATCATCGAGACGCAAGCCTGGTTCGGCCAAGCCCACGAGGAACTGAAGGTCGCCCAGGATTTGTTGGCTAAGCGCAAACAGGAGCTCATCCTGAAGCAGGCCGACATCGAGAAAGCCCAAGAGGCGGCGAGGGAACAGGCCGCCAAGGACGAGGCCGCCCGACATTAGCACCAGGCCGAGCTGAACTCCCAGGAGGAGGACCTTGCCGCTTGTGAGGAGGCACTCGCCGCCACGCTCCGCGGCAAGGATGAGGAGGTCGAGAAGCTCATCGTGCTGCGGACCCAGGAACTGGAGCAGAGGCACAGGGAGACGCTCAATGCCCAAGCCCTGGTCCATGCCGGCAGAGTGAAGGAGCTGGAGGTGGAGCAGGATGGCCTGAAGAAACAGGTCATGGAGCTGGCGAAGGAGAAAGACACGCTCAATGGCACCTTGGTGGAGGCGCAGGCCGCAGTCCTCGGCAAAGCCGAGTTGCTCTCCAAGGCTAATGACTCCATCAAAGACCTGATGCTGAAGCTGGAGGGTCTTGAGGGGACGCTTTCGGAGGTCCGGGTCCAGGAAGAGACCCTGACCAAGGCCATGGAGGACGAGAAGCAGCTGCGGTGGAACGACGCTGCAAACCACGAGGATTACGTGAAGGGCGAAAACCTCTGGATCAGCCGCCTCGTCAGCGTCGCAGAGGGGCTCACCAGGCAGTTGGCTGCCATGGGCATGTCGAGATTCAGGTATTCCCCTGAGGCGGGTGTGAGCCCCAATGCCAAGCTGACCCTGTTCTTCGAGGGCGTTCTTGAGGCCCTAGAGCAGCTCCGTTCCAACAGAGCGTCCTCTTTGACCAACAAGGCCCAGAGGCTTTGCCGGGGTGCCCTAACCAAGGTCCTCACAAAGGTGGCATACTGGACCCCCAACATCGAGTTCGACGCCACGCTGGAGAGCTTGACGGAGGGTGTGGACCTCGCGGTGCTCGAAGAGCATATCGAGCCCATCATCAGCCGCGTCGATAGAGTTCGGAGGATAGAGGGCCAGCGCCGGGACTAGGCACCCCGTTTCTCATCGTCGCTGCAGGTTCATGACCAAGACAATTTTTATCTTTAGTTAGAACTGCAACAACAATTGGTGTAATATAACTTCGCAGTACTTTGAAACGATGCATGCTATTTTCCTGTAAGATCTTTCTTTGTATGTACACCCTACGCTCAACTGGATAGGCTTGCCAGCGCGTAAACACAGGCTGCGGCGTTTCGAGGACGGATCCTCAACAACTGGCCGGGTGTGCTTGCGGCCAAGCAAACCACCTTGCCGTTCTCAGCGTCGCCGCTTGAACCATTGAGCAGACTCGAAACAGAACAAGGGCGTTGCCAATAGCGGGAAGGCCACCCTGCCGTTCTCGAGCGGCCGCTCGAACTGTTGAGCAGACTCGAAACAGAACAAGGGCGTTGCCAATAGCGGAAGGTCCCCATTGCGTGCAAGTTTCTCATACCAAGAGCAGGATCTCTGAGGAAAACATCCTTATACATAAAGGAATTACTCAAAGTTTCGCATGACTTGGCTTTTTTGCCGCAATGCGAGCGTTTACTGCATCCGCAAATGATGTCGTTCGTTCGGTCCTCTTCTTCCTTGGAGTGACGACCACGATGATGCCGCTGGGCCAACTAGACCGGATTTCCACAACGGCGCCCCCTACTTGGGGTGCTAGAGATGTCGGGGGAAATGACACCTATGGGATCACTAGGATCCCTTTTGCTATAGTTGGCGGGCGCGAGGTTGTGCAAAGAGCGGGTCTAGAAGCCAGCACGAGGATCGTTTACCCAAGTTCGGGCCGCGAGGATGCGTAATACCCTAGTCCTGCTTTGGTTTATATTTGAGTGTTCTTGAGTTCTTGAGCTAGCTACGATGCATGTGTCGTCCAAAAGATCCGAATCCCCATTTAGTACACCTCGGGCCTCCTTTTATAGTCAAAAGGGGCTGCCACAGTGGCACATAGGTGGTGGAAAGGTACACAGCGTACAAGCTTATCTCATGTCATTACAGGACAAAGCGCATTAGATGCGCTGCTTAGGTGTCCACTTGCTTTATTGGGGGCGGTAACGAGGCCCGTCCCGTCCGTCGCCGCTCCGCCTTGCTCCGACACGCGTCCGGCCAACGAGGCATGGAACACCATGTAGGCTGGCAGGCTGGTGAGTTGGCGTGGTGGTAGAGTCTTCACGAAGATCTGTATGCGACCACGAAGGTGTTTGGCTAGTTGGATTAGTACCCACGTACTGCCACGTGGTACTTACTTCAGTTGGTGGGTTGGCCGCTAAGCTAGGGCGGTGATGGGGCGGCAAGGTCTTGCCACGGTCTCACATATATTCCTGGCAAGGGTCTTTCCTGGGCCTTGTGAGCATCCTCGGCCAGAGTCTTTCCGGGGCCTTGCGAGTGTCTTCGGCAAGGAGCCTTGCCGGGGCCTCGTGGGCATCCTCGGCAAGGAGCCTTGCGATTGTCTTGTCTTCTGGTCCTCATCTAGGATTTGTAGGCTCTCTGTCTTTACAAAGATCTGCATGCCATGATGCAGGCACTTCCCGATCCTTGGTTCCAATGCTGTCGATGGTGTCGGAACTCTCAGGCTCAAGGGTGGCTGCGATGTTGGTGTTGGGCGATATGCCCTGGCAAGGCTCTTGTCGGAGCTGTGTAGGCCGCCTCGGCAAGGGTCTTGCCGGGAGGAAGCTTGTCTGATTGCTCCGTCTTCTGCACCCTTGGTTGGAGCGTTGCTCTGGAAGCCTTGCACTTCTGCTTCCCCCCTATGCCTTACTAAGTGTGGTCGCGGGTGCGGCTCTGACTGCCCATGCACAGGTAAAGGGGCACAAAAGAGAGCCCCTACTTTGGTGCACCGACATGGAGGATTTGTATAGATTTCAAAAATCTGAATAAAGCATGCCTGAAGGACCTATTCCCCTTGCCGTGCATCGACCAGATCATGGATTCCACTTCCGGATGTGATTTTCTTTCCTTCTTGGATGCCTACTCCAGGTACCACCAGATATTCATGTCCAAGGAAGACAAAGAGAAGACCACGTTCATAACCCCATGTGGCATGTACTGCTTTGTACGGATGTCCTTTGGGTTAAAGTGTGTTCGGTCCAACTTTGCAAGAGCAGTGCAAATTAGTTTTGAGTCTCAGATGCACAGGAATATTGAGGCTTACATGGATGACAAAGTGGTTAAGACCAAGGACAGATCAACACTCATTCAGGACTTGGAAGAGACCTTTGCAAACCTGCACAAGATCTACTTCAAGCTTAACCTAGAGAAGTGTGTGTTTGGCATTCCCTCCGGCAACCTACTTGGCTTCTTTGTATCTCACTAGGGGATAGAGGCCAACCCCAACAAGATCAGAGCAATCGAGCAAATTGAAGCACCAAAGACAGTCAAGGAAATGAGGTGTTTAACTGGATGTGTTGTCATGCTGAGTAGGCCATTTCCAAGTCTGCCCAGCCGCCCAACCATTCTTCCAAATTTTGAAGAAGGCGGGGCCCATGAAGTGGACCCCAAAGGCGGAAGCGGCGCTGCAGGAATTAAAAACTTACCTTTCCTCTATTCCCACCTTGGTCACTCCCAAACCATAAGATTCGTTGCTACTATATCTGGCAGCAACTAATCAAGTGGTTAGCGCAGCACTAGTGGCACGATGGGAAGTGGAAGAAAGAGAAGCTGCAGCTACTGTCCTCTCCGGAGAGGGAAGTGAACCAGTCACGGAAGAATCAAGTGCGGATTAAGAGAAAGAAGAGCAGGGTAGTGAAGGCAATCCCAAGACCACGACAAAGAAGAAGGTGGTCCAGCGACCAGTCTAATTTGTAATCTCCTTGTTGCAGGGGGCTAGATCAAAGTATTCTGGGGTGCAGAAACTAAGCTCTGCCCTTGTCATGACCTCGAGGAAGCTGGGCCGCTACTTCCAAGCCCACGAGATCACGGTTGTCACCCGTTTCCCTTTACAACGCATACTAAGGAACCCAAGGCAACTGGAAGAATAGTTGAATGGGCATTGGAATTATCAAGCTTTGGACTGAGTTACGAAAGCACCTCGACCATTCAGAGCAGAGCGCTGGGAGATTTCATTTGAGAGTGGACACCTACCCCAGACGAAGAGATGCTGGAAACAGTGATCCCCGGCAAGGAAGCACCCCAAGAGTGGATCATGTACTTTGATGGTGGTTTCTCGCTGCAGGGTGCGTGGGCTGGTGTGCTCTTCATTTCACCCACAGGAGAGCACCTGAAGTATGTGGTCCAAAGGCACTTTCCCCGGAAGGAGGCTACAAACAACACTCCTGAAATGAAGGGCTCCTTGTCGGGCTCAGGATAGCGATAGAGTTGGGGATTAAGAAGTTCCTCATCCATGGAGAATCATAACTTGTGGTGAGGCAAGTCAACAAGGATTACCAGAGCCCGTTAATGGAGGAATACGTTGAAGAGGTGAGGAAGTTGGAGGAACACTTTGACAGATTGCAAACGGAGCACATACCACGTTCGAAAATAGCACCACTGATTATCTGTCAAAGTGTTCCACAAAAAAGCTCCATGTGGAACCAGGGACCATTGTCCTCCATCTGACTCAACCATCAGTATCTCCATTGGAGATGGCTAGGAAAAGGAGGAAGCTGGACTCCAGCAAGCCTTTACCGGCAGAACCTTCAGAGGTCCCTGGTAGAGGAGCTGTCGGGAAAACCTCCACCTCGCTGGGCGAGCCACACTCTCCCACAGGACCGCAGGTCTTTATGGTTGAGGTGGGCGCTCCCACGAGTGAGGAGGTACCATTGGCCCTAGTTGTCGAGCCACAAGTTCCAACCTGGGCACAACACATCGTCGACTACCTCCAAACTGGAGAACTTCCCGAAGAGCAAGAAGAAGCTGAAAGAGTAGCCCGGAGGGCCAGCATGTATCAGTTTGTCGACGACACGTTATATAGAAGGAGGCCCAACGGTGTGAAATTGAAGTGCATTTGTAGAGAAGAGGGGAAGGAACTATCGGCAGAAATAAACAAAGGCACGTGCGGCTCTCATATTGGATCAAGAGCCTTGGTTGGAAAGCCTTTCCGGCAAGGTTTCTACTGGCCCACAGCCCTCCAAGATGCAATCGAGCTAGTCACTAGATTGAAGCCTGCCAGTTCCACTCCAAGAAAATCCATCAATCTGCTCAAGCTCTCTAGACGTTCCCGTTATCATGGCCATTTTTAGTCTGGGGGCTAGACATCTTGGGCCCCTTACCCCGTGCTACGGCGGATTTGAATTCTTGTACGTCGCAGTCGACAAATTTACAAAGTGGCCAGAAGTGGAGCTCGTGAGGAAGGTGACCGCACAATCAGCTATCGAGTTCTTAAAGGGATCAGTGTGCCGTTTCGGCGTGCCAGCCAAAGTCATCACTGACAACGGCACCCAATTCACAAGCCGCGCCTTCATGCAATACATTCGAACCCTCGGAAGCAAGGTTTCATTCGCCTCTGTTGCCCATCCCAGAAGCAATGGACAAGCTGAGAGGACGAATGCAGAAGTGCTTCGAGGACTCAAGACAAGAACATTTGATTGGCTGCAAAAGTGTGGCAGGTGTTGGATCGAGCTGTCGGTGGTTCTTTGGTACCTCCATATGACACCAAATCAAGCTACTGGCCAGACTCCCTTCTCCCTAGTCTATGGGGCAGAAGCAGTGCTCCCCACCAAACTCATATACGGGTTACCTTGAGTATTTGCCTACGATTAAGTAGCGCAAGAGCAGCACCAGCGTGACGACGCCATGCTCCTTGAGGAGAACCGTCTCCGGGCTGCTGTACGTGCCACACGCTACTAGCAAGCCCTGCGCCACTATCACAGTCGTAGGGTCCATGCCCGGAGCCTTGAGGAAGGCGACCTTGTCCTTAGCCGTGTTCAGTCCGCCAAGGGTTCCAACAAGTTGACGCCGAAGTGGGTAGGCCCTTACCGGATAGTACAAGTCACCAGACCTGGCGCAGTCCATCTGGAGACGGAAGATGGCATCAAAATGAAAAACCCATGGAATATTGAGCATCTTCGCTAGTTCTAGCAAGTGGTAGCGGCTGCACAGCCACCTTGACAGCCACCCTTTTGTACAAGTCATGCCGATGTTGCATGTAACCCTTTGTACAAAGCAAGGTGCACACCCTGAGCAACAGATAAATAATCGAAGCGCTGGTGCCCTAAAAACAACATACATGCATGATTACCTTAGCATAAGCATGCCATGGTCATTTAGATGAGGTCATATGCTTCTATGTTTTCCCCTGCACTAACTACAAGACTCTTGCCACGCATCCGATCCTGGGAAGGAGAGACGGAGAGCAAGGTTACATATCGATCCTCTACGGTCCAAACAGATAAGTTCTCTTTTTATCCATACATGTCTTTGTAAGAAGAAAACTCGTGCATAGAGAAACCTTGTCACCTTCAAAACATTTGTGCTCCCATCCCTTGACTCGAATATTGCTTCGGTCGAGAAGGTTATAGTGGCATTTGGCGGAAAAAGGTTGACAAGGGGTTGGTTCCCTTCCATATTTTTTAAAAGCCCGGTAGGCCAAGCCCCCGCGGCAACAATGGAAGGCATCGGCAAGACAGCTTGCCGAGGAATCTTGTTTACTTGAAAGTATAGAGGCGTTCGTCCTCTGCATGGATAGGATACATGCATAAGTACCTGGCAACGCTTGTATTTTTCATTAATATACAGATAAGCAAGTACAGATCTTGCAGAGCACAAACATGGATAAAATAGATTACATATTTAAGACTAAAATTTGGCAATCGCTTACATATTTTAGACTGGAAAAAGATAAGTGGCCCGTAACCCCTTTCTTGTCCCTCTCCTCCTAGGAATTATAGTGGGAGGTGAAGAGGGAAAAAGGAGTGCCTGGGCAGAAGCCCAGCCTGACCCCATTAGGACCCATGGGACGGAACCTGACAAGATCGGGAGTGGCGAGGCTGTGAAGGCGGCAAACTCATAAAGTGGCTAGGTGACGCCCTAACCACCACCACTTGGACCATGAGGTGCACCTGGCAGAAGGCACCAAGAGAGCTTCCCCTGGCAACCATTCAGAAGAGGCTAGTGATGATGGTGCCGAGGCAGGGGCAGGGGAAGAGACGAAGAATGGAGCAGCAGGCCAATAGTATAAAACAAAGACGTTGGTGCCATCGTACTCCGACCTGACGGCCTGCCACCTGCCTTCCTCGTCTTGCCAGTTTCCACCTCATCATTGTCGCTTCGAGAAGGTGCTGGGCCCCTGGCCCAACATCTCCCCCAAAGAGACTGCTGATGGTGGTGGCGGCGCCCAAAGCGCGTTGAGAGCACCGTCCCCCACTTCGGCGGGCAGAAAGGTGTCACCACCTTCGGCGTCGCCCTAACTTTGCCTAAGAGAGCAGCGCTGGGATCGCCAAAGGTCCCGAACGCAATACCACAAGTGGGCACCAGAAGCCCTGTAGACTCCACCAGCGGGTCCTCAGACTCCGGCAGCTTACTGTGGAGGCGACGCCCTAGCCCCGGATGGGTGGCTCGTATGAATAGTACGAGCGCTCCGGCATCAAAAAGGCATGACGCCACTCACACAAAGGTCGATGCGACCACCATGGGTGCATCGCCACCAACTACGGCTGCCCCAACTACAACTGTCGCGTCTCCTACGGGCGCGGACCAAGCTCACTCCCCGGGTGTCTACACAAACCTCCAGGATCATCACCCCTAGACAGAAGTACGGAGCTGAGCCCCGGCTACTCTTCCTCGACATGGAGAAGGCAAACAAGAAGAAGGGGGAGTGGTAAGAATGGATACCTCCATTCACCCTCCCGCTCCCTTTTATAGATAAGCGGGGACCTGGTACTGGGGGCTCCTTCTAATCCAACCCATTTGTGTCGCTGGCGGCGACCGGACCCGTCCACCGCCCTCTTGCGCCAATTCGGGACGACCGGGTTTCCGCCACAGCGCCCTTCCCTGTGCCATCCGTCACCTACCCTGCACAATGCATGTGATGTACGTGGCGGCAAGGACGAATGCACTAGGAATAGTGAGATGGCAGCTACCTCCTCGTGAGTAAAAGTCATTCATGGGCCAATTCAGAGATGGCCCGCCATGTTCGGCGTCTAGCACGATGCACGGGAAAACAGGAAACTGACTCAAACATAGGTCAATGAAGAAGCAAGGAAATATCAAGAAATAAGCTACCACAAGCCTCCTGCATGTATAACTGATAAGGCCTACTCCAACTATGCTCAATAGCACATTCGGGCCAGGCCTGCCGGGGGCTCCCGTCGGTGCAAAAAACCTTGGCATGTGTTGCCCGGGCCGTAGACAGGCACAAGGGCCAGATTGCAGTGACAAGAGAAGGCCAATCTGAAGAAATGGCTCTTCGAGAAATCAAAGGGTGGATCAAGAAGGCCAAGCCAAGCCAAGAGAACAATATATCACTAAGGAAAAACCTCCCTTGGCGGAAGGCAAGCCTGGTCAGGTCGATGCTTCACCAAAGACAAGTCCCAAGATTTCCCCGGTAGGCTTCCCGAGGATGCCAGGGTCAAGTTACCCGCCAAGACTCCACAGCTCCACCGCACAGTGACGCAAGTCAATTATCAGTGTGGTGTCGAGCACACAAGTGATTAAGTGGCTGTCATTTGGCACGTGGCAGCCATTTGGAAAGAAGATTCATCCTGTATGACACCCGTCCAGAGGCGTGTCATGCATATAGACAAGAGGGTGGTTGAGCGGCGTGGCAGGCTTGCCGAGCTTCATCCTTAGCGTGACACCTAACAGTGCATTTAATGCACTTTTTCCTAACTGCCAGAGTTAGGTATGATAGCACTATTGGCTATCTAATCAGTAGGCAATGACTGATTTGCTGTTGTGGTAACCCCTTAGTCTATAAAAGGAGGGCCATGGCAACCTAAAATAGGATTCGGACCCTTCTACACTATTACGCGCGTAGTTGCTCTCCCCAAGGCAACTGATGTCTACTACACAACCTTCTTCTTGTAGACGTTGTTGGGCCTCCAAGTGCAGAGGTTTGTGGGACAGTAGTAAATTTACCTCAAGTGGACGGTTTATCATTCCATGGGAGGCATAGGATGAAGATGGTCTCTCTCAAACAACACTGCAACCAAATAACAAAGAGTCTCTTGTGCCCCCAACACACCTAATACAATGGTAAATTGTAATCAAATAAATTCTCCAACTCTTATACTCCTTCTCCTTGATCCAAAAACCTTTCCCAATGATCATGCCATGTTTATAGGACATAAAAATAATTTCTTACAGAAATAATTTGGCTAAATAGTATTTTCAAAAATTAGTTTTCCAAAAACCCCTGAATTGAGATTTGCATTGCAAGTACTTAATTAAGGGCAGTAAAAATCTTTCCAAAAATATATTTGACTCCTATTAGATATAGGACACCCGAAACCAAAACAATATAATTTTAAAAGTTATTTTCCTATTTTATTTAAAGGATTTTTCTGAAGTCCATAAATGGTCTTTAATAGGTTAAAATTATTTTAATGCTTTAAAAATATTTGGAAAAAACCTAGGGAAACTCAGTGGACATATATTGTCCATATATAAGAGTTTCAACACATGGTCATGTTCAAAATATTGGTAAAATCCGTCAAAAACCCTTTCTGGATATTTCAAGCTTTTGGAATATTTACAAAGGAAATATCCCCCAAAAATTCCAAGAAAATTCTAGCATTTCAGATATGACATGTTTGATGATCTTGCCAAGTCTCATGTCATGGAGAATAGTATAACCCCATGAAATCCTCTCAAAAGCACTTCTGTCCTTTTTCAAGTTTGAACAACTTTGCACTGGCAAACATGTCCAAATGCTCTCAAACTTGGTGCACATGCTCAAATTGTGTAATAATGCATCTAGACCAAATGGCACAAGTTGGAGAGAATGTTATCTTGATCAAAGTGCCCCAAAACCCTCTTTGTCCATAACCAAATTTGAACAACTTTACATTGGCAACTTTCTCATTTTGATCTCAACTTTTGTGGACATGTTCAGAACCTCAAATGATGACACTAAACTAAGTGGTGCATCAAGGAGAATATATTTGCATGACTAAATCTTGGAAAGTCCATTTCTATTGATTTCTAGGGTTTACAAAAGTTGCATTGGCAACTTTGCCCAAATGAGCTCAAACTTGATGGAACACCCTACTTCTATGTGCCATTTCATCCTGTTAAGCTTCATGTCAAGTGAATTTAAATTTCTTGCCCAAACCACCATCAACCACCTTCTGACAGAAACTCAAAATCCCTGTTTAGGCCCCTACCACTAATCTCCATGAGCAAAACTTTTTCCCACGGCCTCCCCTGATCCTCCTCTAACTCCTACATGCTTTGATGCCCAAGGAGCAATGATTAAGGGGGGAGACCATTTTTCTTCTCTAGACAGCCACTTTTTCCTCCCTTTCTCATCTCTCTCCCACTCCTAGCAAATTCTGAGTATCAAAGCCTCCCTCCCTCTTGTTTACTCTTCACAGAGGCCTTGAGACACAAGTGGATCTTGTGATTCTTGTATGGCCGTGGGCCTTGACCATTTGCATGCTCTAGAGCGCGAGGCAGAGCAAGCGACCATTAACGCCGCGTCCCCCGACCACCTCAAGCCTCCCCCTTCCGCCAGTCGAGGTGCCTCGACGTCCGCAACACGCCACCACGCTGGCCCCCTCCTTTCCCTCTCTGTCCCGCCCATGCCACGCGCGCCCAGAGCCGCCCGAGCCCGCCAATGCGCGTGCGAGCTCGTGACTCCACCCGGAGCTCGCCCCGCTCCCTCTCTCTCTTCCTGGCGCCCTACTCCACCCCCACGAGCACCGCAGACAACCCCTCGCTCGCTACCCTTGCCGCCCGAGCCGTTTCCACGGCCACCCGTGCGCCGCGTCCATGGTGAGCCGTGGATCGGCTACTTAAGGCCACCCCCGAGCCCCCTCTCTACTCCTTTGGACCTCTCTCCCTCCCGTGCATTCCCTGGACCAACCCACTGCTCTTCCCATGCTCTCCTCGGACCTCCATGGCCGGAGCAGTGCCGCCGGCCGCCGCTGAAATTCATGGGCCTTGACCCCTCTCTCGTCCCCATGAACACTCCCACACCCTCTCATCACCACCGCCAACTCACCCCGTGTTCCATCCCCTCCTCCTCGTGCCTTCCTCGCCTTGCCGAACCCCGCCATCTTTGTTCCCTTGTGGCGAGGCCTCGCTTCGCTCCCGTGAGCCCGGGTCCCCAAGTGGACGCGGCCCATCCTCCCGAGCTCGCCGGAATCCGGGCAGTCACCAGAGGTGGCCGGAGCCACCGAAACGGGCGCTAGCAAGCGCTCGGCCCCGCCTTCTCTACCTCCTCTATTGCGGGCGGGAGGAGGAGGCGACCAGTGGGTGGACCCAGGTCGGTGACCCGCTTGGTGGCCCCTCCCATTTAAGTGGGCGTGCCAGCCTCTCCCCGCTTCCCCACAGCCAAGAGCGCCCAGTGTGAGTTCGCCCGACGGGCCCAGCCCCCGCACAAGCCAAGACAGCTGGGTCGGCCCAATGGCGCCCTGGCACTAAACCTCTCCTAGTGCGCGCTGCCGCCACCCAGATCTGGCCCATTTCGGTAAATCCTTTTTCCTTTTCTTTTTCTGTAGACTTGTAAAATCCATAGAATATTCAAATCAAATCCAAATTTGATGATTCAAATTTCTAGTAGTTCCTAAAATCATGCCCTATCACATGGTGCTATTTATAAATTTTTCCAGAAGCATCTCCTTCATAAATATTTATGAAATCCCCTTTTTCCATTTCTGTGATAAACTTTATAAAATCACAGAGAGCCCATTTTTGATCCAAATGTCATGATTCAAATTCCTGTATACTTTTAAGTTCAAACCTTAGTTTTTAACATTTTTTCCAATACTTTTTGTGCCACATGAAATATTGGCCCATTTCTCCATATATTGCTAACTTTGCAAATTCTTAGGAAATTCATTTGAACTCCAAATCCAGTGAAACCAACTCCTAAATGCTTCTAAAATCATTCCTTGGTAAATGGGTGCCTTTGCTCATTTTTCAAAAATAATTTTCCTGTACACTTCTTGCAAATTCACAAATCCCTTGATTCCATCATATCAAAATGTTTAGAAATATCCACTGACCCAATTCCAATGAAACCAGATCCGTTATTTTTAGTATAACCGAGATGTCCTAGAAAAGTCAAATTAATATTTTTAGAGCACTTTTATTTCCTGCCTTGTTATGTTGCTTACTGTGATTGTTTCCGACGTTAGTTGACGAAGTAGACAAAATACTCGGAGATGGACCAAAAGATTTGAAGACTATGATGAACCAGGCAAGCAGCCCTTTGACCATGAGGAACCATTTTACATCTTAATAACATTTTTGTTGCTTCATTGAGTGCATGATATACCTTGGATGGCAACCTTGCTAGGCTTGCCTCCGTTGCATACTCCTTTGATACTTGCATTGTTCAATGACTCTACCCTTGCTCAGAGTTGTGTTGGTGGGTTATAGAAATATGCTATAGTAAATGGCTACGCAAAGTGGGCCAGGGTTATGCATGGAAAGAAACAAGTGTGGTTTGACATACTTGCAAACATCCCCAGTGGGTGCCACTAATGCCCCTGGGAGATGATGATGAACGAGGTCACTACTTTGTGGAGAAGTAGTGTACCGAGGCTTGATAAAACTTTTGTTTACAGAGACGGATTAGATTTAAGATTTTTCGACCGTCCCAACCAAACATGCGCGACCACTCTACCCTTATATGGGAAAGGGTATTATTGATTACCTAGGCCGATACTAGCTTGGAGCACGCATTACTAGTGACAGGAGAGTCGTTGTTGCATTCTCTCGGGACAGGGTCGTGCCAGGTAGGGCGGCCAAGAACATTTTTATGGGGCACCGGACACACCGTTGGTACCCCGTGCTTGTGATGTGAGATGATTATGGAGCTCCATGAAAGTGTTATGTGATTATGTTGGTCACGGGGGTTACTGTAACGCCCGGATGGTTATGCAACAGTAATCACCCGGTTATGTTAATTAACTTCTCGTTAATTCGGAACCGTCCTAAAACAAAAAATCAAAAATGAAGCAAACGGTAAAGGGTTTCGAAAACTAATTCTAAAATGTTCCGGGGTTTTCTAAAATACCTAACCTAATATTGGTGGGGTGCAATAATATTTACAAAATGCCAGAGCATTTTAAATAAACCAAAAGCAGTAAAAAAGAAAAATAACAAAAAGAGAAGAGAAAAAAAAAAAATGAGAGGGGATAACTCCCGGCCCAGCCAGCCCCCCCCTCCCCACTCCCGTGGCCCACCCCCTGGGCCCACCGGCCCAGCCGCCGGCCACTAACCCCCCACCCCACGGCTAACCCTAGCCGACCCATTCCCCCTCGCCTCTCCTCTCCCCGATCGGATCGGGCGGAGACCCGAACCCAGCACAGTGCCGACCCCCTCGCCACCCGACCCGCGCCTGGCCTCCCTCCTCCTCCTCTCCGCCGGAGGCTCCCTCCTCCTCCGTCGCCCCCCAGGCAGGCCTCCTGCCATTCAGCTCGGCCTCGCCACTCCCCGTCGCGGGCACGCCCCGGCCTCCCCGACGGCCTGCCCCGACCCCCGTCGAGCCCACCGGCCGAGACCCTGCTCCCCTGTGAGGCCCCCCCTCTCCTCCCCCTCCCGTCGGCGATGGCTCCGGCCACCGCGCCGGTTCCCCCCTCCGGCTCCCCCGGCTCCCTCCGCTCGTCGCCGTGGCCTCCGACCGCCCGTCGCTGATTCGGTCCTGCTGCCAGACCGCGCGCCTCCCGATCCCCTCCTTCCTTCCCCCCTGCGGATCCGGCGGCGTGTGACCCGACCCTGCCACCGGTGCTCCTTCCCACGACGGCGACCTCGTCGGCGACCCTACGCCGCCAGAGCCCCTCGCTCCCCCCCGTTTGGCGCCTCGTCGCCCCCGACCGAGCCTCGATCCTCCCCCCTTCCCTCATGGCCTCGCCCCGAACGAGCGAGCCACCACCCCGCTCGACGCCTCTCATGGCGGCGTCGCTCACCGCCCGGGCCAGCGCAGCTGTGGCCTCGGCCGCTCCGCCGCCCACGCCTCGATCCGCCTGGATCGCGCCGCCCGACCCGGCCTGGTCGTGCAGAATCGAACGGCGCGCCAGACGCTCGCCGCCATGGTTTGGCCATGGGCCCATCGGCGTGGGGGCCCCACCCCTAAAAAGAACGTTTTAAATTAAAACAGAAACTAAAAAAGGAAATAAAAATGAATTAAACTAATTAACTAAATAATTAATTAATTAATTAATTGAGTAATTAATTAATCTAATTAATTCGGTTTAATTAACCCTAATCATTAGTTAAATTAATTGGGTAATTAATTAAACTAATTAATTCTGAATTAATTAACACTAATCATTAATTAACTTAATTAAGTAAGGTTAATTAATCTGATTAGGTTAGTTAGCCATTAGTGAATGACATGTGGGACCACTGCCGGGGTTGACTTAGTCAACCCTGTTGGATGATAACGTCGGCATGACATCATCTTGATGTCATAAATGCAATTCGAAATTAATTAAATAAGTAATTAAAATTCCGAAACTAATAAAACCTTTTATAAATCATAACTTTTAATCCGTAATCCGGATTAAAATAATTTCAACGTGAAAGTTGCTCGAGCGTCGAGGCGAATCCGGATCACGATCCGTTCGTCCACCACACGTCTCTAACCTATCGAACCTGCAAACTTTCCTCTCCGGTTCATCATCGACAGACGTCCGGATTAGGATAACTTCCGGATGCTTTCCCCTAAACCGGTACCCTTCTTACCACGTTAGGGCACGCCTAGCATCGATTCTTGGCATGTCATGCATCGTTATGCATCATTTACCGTGTATTCATTGTTTCTTCCCCTCTTCTCTTGGTAGACTACGAGACCGACGCTGCGGTGGCAGTTCGACTCTGATCTTGACGACCTCTCTCTCTTGCCGAGCAACCAGGCAAGCCCCCCTTGATCACCAGATATCGCCTACTCTTATCTACCTTGCTTGCATTAGAGTAGCATAGCATATTCTTATTTTGGTACTCCTATACCGCTGCATAGCCTTTGTCCTTGTAACTTCATTGTTACCTTACGCAATCCTATATGCTTAGTATAGGATGCTAGTTCATTCATCTGTGGCCCTTCATATTTTATGCATCGCGTGCTATACTATCGGGCCGTGATCACTCGGGAGTTGATCACGGGTATATACTATTACTTATACATGATACATGTGAGACTAAAGTCGAATCGGTGATGGAGCACCCATGAGTGGATCATTGAGGCGGAGCGGCAGGCGAGTTGAGACCGCCTAGGAGAGAGGTGGGCTGGCCTGTTCGGCGTTCGCGGTTACTTAACACGCTTAACGAGGTCTTGGTATTTGATCTGGGTTGGCTCGAGCTTATCGCACTAACCATCTACGCGGGAGTAGTTATGGGTATCCCGCGTCGTGGTATCACCGGCACTTCAGACGTCAACGACGGAGCGGCGCGCCGGATTGGACTGGAACGCTGTTAGGCTAGGTGCGCTTCCGGCCGCCCTATAACGCAGGTGTGTTTCGAGGCGATGGGCCTGCCCTGCGGCGCTTAGGTTTAGACCGGCGTCTTGGCCTCTCTGTTGTGCCTAGGTGGGGCTGCGACGTGTTGATCTTCGCGGCGGGCATGACCCGGAAAGTGTGTCCGCCAAATGGGATCAAGCGTCTTTGGGTAAGATGGTGCACCCCCGCAGGAAGTTAATCTATTGAATAGCCGTGATCTTGATAACAGGGCGACTTGGAGTTGTACCTTGAGCTTATGACAACTAGAACCGGATACTTGATAAAACACACCCTTCCAAGTGCGGATACAACGGTGGTCGCTCTCGCTCGGGGTTATGAGCGGGATTGCGGGTAGGATTATTGCTATATGATGTTACTTGGAGGACTTCCGTTGTCCTCTTACATGCATTGGCGGACCGGTGTCGAGCGTAGTCTTCGTTAAGACTAGCTTTCCCCTCTTACTCGGCATTCTGCAGTTCAGTCCACCGATATGGCCTTTACACATATATCCATGCATAAGTAGTGTAGCTCCTTGCTTGTAGTACTTTGGATGAGTACTCACGGTTGCCTTGTTCCCCTTTTCCCTATCTCTACTCGATTGCTACAATCGGACGATGGAGCCTGGGAGCGACGCCACCGCCTCGGCGACTACTACTGCTGGAGGCGCCTACTACTACGTGCAGCCCCGGCGGCGACGGGAGTGACCTAGGAGGATCCCGAGGCGGGAGGCCTGTCCTCTTCGATCTGTATCCGGTTTGTGCTAGCCATCTTATGGCACCTTGTTTAACTTATGTCGTACTCGAGATATTGTTGCTTCCGCTGTCTCGTCTATGATCGAGCACTTGTATTCGAGCCCTCGAGGCCCTGGCTTGTATTATGATGCTTGTATGACTTATTTTATTTGTAGAGTTGTGTTGTGATATCTTCCGTGAGTCCTTGATCTTGATCGTACACATTTGCGTGCATGATTAGTGTACGATTGAATCGAGGGCGTCTGAAGTTGGTATCGAGCCATTGCTGTAGGAATCCCCTTCCACACTCCTTGGCCAAGTCGAGTCTAGACATTGCAAAACTTTTACTAACTTGGCTGTGTGCCTTACGGGCCCACATCGCCATCGGGTGGTACTAGGATCTTTTACTCCTCGACCTTTACTCAGGGCTCGAACTCTCTTCTACTCGGGTTAAACGATTTTACTAACTATCACTAGGATCCGTGACCGCATTCACCCGAAGATGGATATAGCCTTAGTTGTTTTGGAATTGTATTTGAACAATTTCCACCTGTCATTTGACTCCTTTGAAGCGTCTTTGTTTTCAGATGGAACCCACGAGGCAGGTCGTGCGCCACACGACGGCCATTGGTGCCTCGGGATCACTGCGGTGCTAGCCGAGATGATGACCTATCTAGGTTATCGCTGGCACCTGAGTACACCGTCTATGAGGAGTACCGGGACTACAACCGGGAGCGATACCGCGCCATCGTCCACCTCTACTCTCGGAGTATGAGTCCACTCTTGTCTTTGCACACCGCACATGGTGTTGGAGTGACCATCGATATGGCAGTCCACGATGCTGCTTATGCTGCTCGACACGTCTTCGTGCAGAGTATATCGAGTTGGACACCTCCCCCTTCAGACACATTGCTATCGCGTCTGATGTTGGTGAGGAGGGTTACTACACTGCTGCCTACACCACTGTCACCAGAGAGCCCTTCCACCATCAGAACTTTGTTACGCATCGCGATGGGCTGGATCGAGCTAACCGAGCTCTTCGCCACGAGTTGTACATCACCCGTCAGCACCTCTACCGTGCTCTGACGCTGATGCACCCCTTTGTCCGTTCCGGAGAGCTGCCGCGTTCTGCGATCTACCCCGCCAGGACCGTGATGCCCCAGGGTGTCGGTTGGCCAGACGTGGGAGGCTACTCTCCCGCACTTGGCCCCTTCCTGCCACCTGGACGTCGGATTCAGCACCAGAGTATCCGCGGCCCCCAGGTCACTGACGTGGAGGACTATCCACTGCCGCACTATCAGCTTTCAGGCTACATCTACCTCCGCAGTACCGCGTGGGACTGATATAGACTTGCTTGTTAGTGTTTGATGTATTCGTCGCGAGCCTGTGTGCCGCCTATGATGTAGTAGCCTATGTACTGGACCCTATGTATCGAACATTATGCATGATTACTTTTGTAAGATATGCCAACTACTATGTAGTTCCCATCATGCTGCTTTCATTATGCATGTTTCATCATGAATGATTCCTGTCTCTTGCTTAATTTCTCAAATCTTTGAACTACCTGTTATATAATAGCGGGATGGTTAGGCCAGCAGGTCGTGGTCGTGGTGCCAACTTCCCACCACCCGCTGAGTACATGGCGGTATGGTCCAACAACTTGAGATGAATCGCCAGTTCATGGAGAACATGATGGCTCAGCCTCGCCCAATATGAACCAGCACCCAAGCGGAATAACTCTGCAGGATTTCATACGCTGAACCCCGGCGTATCTGCAGCTCAACTCAGCCATTGGATCTTGATGGTGGCTCTGTGACATCACCTATGAGATGGAGTCTGCTGATGTAGCCCCGCCACTTTGTCACCTTTGCTTCCTTCTTCTGAAGGGACCCGCAGCTCAATGGTGGGACAGCCACCGTCGTACTCTGCCAGTTGGGACACTCATCACTGGCGGACTTCCAAGCTGCCTTCGTGCCCGCTTCATCCCTCAAGGGTCATGGACCGGAAGAAGCGTGAGTTCCATAACCTCACCCAAGGCAACAAGACTATTGAAGCCTATCGGTGAGAGTTCTTGGACTTGTCTCGCTATCTTGAAGAGGATATTGCAACCGATGCACGCAGACAAGAGAAGTTCCGTGGCGGTCTTCAAGGCGACATCAAGCTCGCACTTCTAGTGCACGACTTTGCTGATTTCGCCACCTTGGTGAACAAAGCTATCAACGTCGAAACTGGTCTCGCAGGAATACCGAGCTCTAACAGCGCAACCGTGACACGGGCTCATCTTGGGCCCGTCCTCGCAGAAGCGCAAGATATGGATTCCCAACAGCATGTACCAGCCGAATACATACGCTTCAAAGCAGAACTATGCTACACCTCGTGCGCCTACAACTAAGCGGCCAAGCTTCCAGCTCCACCACCCCAAGCTCTGCTCCCACTCCCAATAATGGCTTATGCTTGGTGCGGACAGCGGGCACCGTGCTAGAGAATGCAACCGAACCGAATCAAGCGGCCCTTCCGGAGCTGGCCGTGGAAACACCGAACCGCAACAACACCGGCAAGTCTTATGGGCAAGCTCGGGCCAACCACGTTGATCGAGCGAAGCTCAAGACCAGCTGCACATTGTGATGGGTACACTCCTCGTAAATTCAGTACACGCATCTGTTTTATTCGATTGGGGCATCACATTCATTCATGTCGAAGATTTTGCATTCATGCATGGCATTAAAAGTGAAGACATGAATGCTTCACTATTAGTACACACCCAGCGGGCCAATGTCGGACCTCCATGGTTTGCAACGCGTCCCGTTGAAATCGAAGGAATGGAATTCCTTGTCTCTCCTATCGTGCTGAAGTCTTGTAGCATTGACCTCATTTTGGGGATGGATTGGTTGAAAGCGCACTGGCGTCAATCGTTTGCGCCACTAAGACCGTCCATCTGCTGCACCCTTCTGATGAAATCGTAAGCTACAATGCTCGCCTGGTGCAAAATGCCGAGGCAAGGCTATATGCATTGAATGCATTGAACGCCGCACCACTCGAGGGTATTGAAAACATTCCTGTCGTTTGCGATTTCCAAGGCGTCTTTCTGAAGAACTTCGTGGATTCCCCTGCTAGAGCTGTCGAATTCGTCATCGACTTGAAACCAGGCACCACTCCTATAGCCAAGCGTCCCTACAAGATGCCGCCGCATGAACTCCTTGAACTAAAGGAGGAAATCGACAAATCTCTTCAAAGCGGCTTCATTCGCCCAAGTTGCTCACCTTGGGGAGCACCTTCTCTCTTTGTTAAGAAGAAGGATGGGACAAACCGATTGGTCCAAGACTACCGTCCTATAAATCAAGCTACCATTCAGAATAAGTATCCTCTTCCTCGGATCAATGATCTTTATGATCAAGCTGGCTGGTTAAATCGGTGTTCTCGAAACTTCGACTTGAGGTTGGGTTACCACCAGATCCGTGTTCGCGAGGAGGATATCCCCAAGACCGCATTTGTGACTCGTTATGGTTCCTCTGAATACACCGTCATGTCTTTCGCTTAACCAATGCTCCAGCCACCTTCTCTGCTTTGATGAACTATATATTCATGGATTACCTCGACAAGTTAAATCGTGGTTTATCCGGATGATATCTGATCTATTCCAAGAATGAAGTAGAACATCTTTGAACATCTTCGTCTTGTCTTTGGAAAAGCTACGTGAGCATCAACTCTATGCCAAGTTCTCCAAGTGTGAATTCTGGCTTCCAAGTAACCTACCTTGGACATGTTATCTCTAAGGATGGTATTGCGTCAACCCTGAACGAGTTCAGGCTATTCTCGATTGGACTCCTCAGAAGAGCGTTAAGCAAGTCGAAGTTTTCTCGGTCTCGCCACTATTGCCGTCGATTAAATCGAGAACTTCTCCAAGATTGCCAGCCCTCGACTAACTTTGTTGCATAAAGGCGTCAAGTTCCAATGGATGATAAGTGTCGGGAAAGTTTCGAGCACTCAAAGACAAGTTGACTTCGCCCGCTGATGCTAGCTCCTCCTGATACTAAGAAGGACTTCGTCATTTACTGCGACGCATCCCGTCAAGGTTTAGGCGGTGTCCTAATGCAAGAGCGCAAAGTAGTTGCTTATGTCTCTCGACAGATTCGCCCTCACGAGGAGAACTACCCAGTTCATGACCTCGAACTTGCTGCTGTCATACATGCGCTTAAAGCGATGGCGACATTACCTTCTCGTAATCGTTGCGAGATCTACACCGACCACCAAAGTCTGAAGTATCTGTTTACTCAGCCAGACCTGAACCTCCGTCGCCAGAGATGGATGGAGACTATTGCAGACTTTGATTTGGGAATTTCCTATCGCCGAGCAAGGCTAATGTGATGGCTGATGCTTTGAGCATAAGTCTTCTGCAACCACCTTGAGTTCACAAAGTTCAGCCCTCACTTGTTGAAGAATTCAGCATTTGAACCTCCATATTGTTCCTCCGGGTGCACTTCGCTCCCCTCCTCCGGAGTTCCGCAAGATGAATCTCCGTGTTGTTCCCGAGGTTCCCTCTTTACCCTGGCTGTTGAACCCGATCTCTTGGGCACCATAAAGACAATGCAGGGATTTGACTCTGAAGTCTACAAGCTTAAACAAGACGTCAGGAAAGGAAATCCCTCCTCCTTCACTATTGCCGATGATGGCGCCTTGTACTTCAAAGGCCGCCTAGTGGTGCCGTGTAAGAAGGACAACCTGGATATGACTCAGAAGGTTATGCGAGAAGCTCATGATACGCCTCTATGTATCCACCCTGGCAGTACAAAGATGTATCAAGACATTAAATCCGAGATTACGGTGGTCTAATATGAAGCAGGACATTGCTCGCTATGTTTACGAGTGTGACGTTTGCCGTCGTATCAAAGCGTAACATCAAAGGCCTCTTTGGAACTTTGCAACCTATCTCTATTCCCGAATGGAAATGGGACCATGTCGAAATGGACTTCATCTTTGGATTTCCCGGATCACGAAAGGTAATGATGCTATTCTTGTCGTCATTGACGGCTCTCTAAAGTTGCACATTTTACGTCGGTCAAAGAAGCGATCACTTTGCTAGCCAGCTTGCAACGCTCTATATGTCCGTAATTGTTTCACTTCACGGTATTCCACTGGTTATCAGTTCGGACCGTGGCAGCTTATTCACTTCAAGATTACGGGCAAGTTTTCAAGAAGCTATGGGGACTCATTTATCTTTCGAAGCTGCATTTCATCCATGAGTCCCAAGGGCAAGTTGAGCGTGTCAACCAAATTCTCAAGACATGCTTGAGCTTGTGTTGTCTCATTCGCAAGAAATGGGAGGAATCTCTCCCGTATGCTGAGTTCTCTTATAATAATAGCTATCAAGCTAGTGCGAAGATGGCCCCTTGAAGTGTTATATGGACGAAAGTGCGAACCCCTCCGAACTGGTGAGAAGCGGGGCGTCCACTCTTGGTCCGGATATTATCCAACATGCCGAAGAACAAGTCCGCATTATTCGCGAGAATCTCAAGACTGCTCAGTCGCGTCAAAAGAGTAATTATGACCGCCATCACAAGGACATGGTCTACCAACCTCGCGAAAAGGCCTATCTCCGTGTTACACCAATGAAGGGTGCTCACCGCTTCGGGGTCAAGGGCAAGTTAGCTCCTCGCTATATTGGCCCTTTCACTATTCTGGAAAAGCGTGGAAAAGTGGCTTATCAACTGGAGCTTCCGTCGAACCTTTCACAGGTTCACGATGTGTTCCACGTGTCCCAACTCCGACGCTGCTTCAAGGACCCAATCCGAGCACTGGACCATGAAGTGCTCGAATTGCAACAGGACCTCTCCTATAAAGAGCATCCGGTCCGCATTCTCGACCAAGCTGAACGCCGCACACGCCGAAGGCGATTAAGTTCCTCAAAGTCCGATGGTGAATCACTCAAGAAGGCGAAGCCACACAGGAACGCGAGGATCGCGTCTACGAGATGAATATCCGCACTCTTTCCTTCTACCTCCTAAATCTCGGGACGAGATTTCTTGTAGTGGAGGAGATTTGTAACGCCCGGATGGTTATGCAACAGTAATCACTCAGTTATGTTAATTAACTTCTCGTTAATTCGGAACCGTCCTAAAACAAAAAATAAAAAATGAAGCAAACGGTAAAGGGTTTCGAAAACTAATTCTAAAATGTTCCGGGGTTTTCTAAAATACCTAACCTAATATTGGTGGGGTGCAATAATATTTACAAAATGCCAGAGCATTTTAAATAAACCAAAACAGAAAAAAGAAAAATAACAAAAAGAGAAGAGAAAAAAATAAAAGCAGAGGGGATAACTCGGCCCAGCCAGCCGCCCCCCTCCCCACTCCCCGTGGCCCCCCCCCTGGCGGCCCACCGCCCACCGCCCCGCCACTAACCCTCCCCACCCCACGGCTAACCCTAGCCGACCCATTCCCCTCGCCTCTCCTCTCTCCCCCGATCGGATCGGGCGGAGACCCGAACCCGTGCCGACCCCACCTCGCCCGCCGACCACGCCCAGGCCTCCTCCTCCTCCTCCCGCCAGGGGAGGCTCCTCCTCCTCCGTCGCCCCGAGCCCTTGCGGCCTCCGCCCGCTGGCTCGGCCTGCCTGCCCGTCATGGGCACGCCTCCCGGCCTCCTCCCGACGGCCTGCCCGACCCCGCCGAGCCCACCGCCGAGACCTGCTCCCCTGTGAGGCCCCCTCTCTCCCCTTCCCCGTCGGCGATGGCTCCGGCCACGCGCGCGGTTCCCCCTCCGGCTCCCCCGGCTCCCTCCGCTCGTCGCCGTGGCCTCCGACCGGCCCCGTCGCCGGTTCGGTCCCGCGGCCGCGCACCGACGCGCCCCCTCCCCCGATCCCCCTCCTTCCTTCCCCCCTGCCGGATCCGGGCGTGGTCTGACCGCCCGGCCACCGGTGCTCCTTTCCCCGACGGCGACCTCGTGGCGACCCTAGCGCCGCCCGAGCCCTCCTCACACGTTCGGCGCCGCCCCCCCCCGACAGAGCCTCGATCCTCCCCTTCCTCTCAATGGCTCGGCCCCGCCGAACGAGCCACCACCCGCTCGCGCCTCTCGTGCGGCGTCGCTCACCGCCGTGGCGTGGCTGTGGCCTCGGCCGCTCCGCCGCCCAGCGCCTCGATCCGCCTCGATCGCGCCGCCTCGACCCGGCCTGGTCGTGCCCGAATCGACAGCAACCCCTGCATCGCGCGTCGCCCGCGCCTTGTTTAGCCATGGGCCATCGACGGGGGCCCCACCCCTAAAAGAACGTTTTAAATTAAAAGCGAAACTAAAAAGGAAATAAAAATGAATTAAACTAATTAACTAATTAATTAATTAATTAATTAATTGAGTAATTAATTAATCTAATTAATTCCGGTTTAATTAACCCTAATCATTAGTTAAATTAATTGGGTAATTAATTAAACTAATTAATTCTGAATTAATTAACACTAATCATTAATTAACTTAATTAAGTAAGGTTAATTAATCTGATTAGGTTAATTAGCCATTAGTGAATGACATGTGGGACCCACCTGTCAGGGTTGACTTAGTCAACCCTGTTGGCTGATGACGTCAGCATGACATCATGCTGATGTCATAAATGCAATTTCGAAATTAATTAAATAAGTAATTAAAATTCCAGAAACTAATAAAACCTTTTATAAATCATAACTTTTAATCCGTAATCCGGATTAAAATAATTTCAACATGAAAGTTGCTCGAGCGCCGAGGCGAATCCGGATACGCGTGATCCGTTCGTCCACCACACGTCTCTAACCTATCGAACTCGCAAACTTTCCTCTCGGTTCATCCATCGACAGACGTCCGGATTCGGATAACTTCCGGATGCTTTCCCCCTAAAACGGTACCCTTCCTACCACGTTAGGGCACGCCTAGCATCGCTTCTTGGCATGTCATGCATTGTTATGCATCTGTTACCGTGTATTCATTGTTTCTTCCCCTCTTCTCTTGGTGAGACTACGAGACCGACGCTGCGGTGGCCGGTTCGACTACAAAGGTCTTGACGACCTCTCTCTCTTGCCGAGCAACCAGGCAAGCCCCCTTGATCACCAGATATCGCTTACTCTTATCTACACTTTGCTTGCATTAGAGTAGCATAGCATATTCTTGTTTTGGGTACTCCTATCTGCTGCATAGCTTTGTCCTTGTAACTTGTTGTTACCTTACCTGCAATCCTATATGCTTAGTATAGGATGCTAGTTCATTCATCTGTGGCCCTTCATATTTGTCTGTCTGCCGTGCTATACTATCGGGCCGTGATCACTCGGGAGTTGATCACGGGTATATACTATTACTTATACATGATACATGTGAGACTAAAGTCGGGTCGGCTGATGGAGCACCCGCGAGTGGATCATTGAGGCGGAGCGGCAGGGCAGGTTGAGACCGCCTAGGAGAGAGGTGGGCCTGGCCCTGTTCGGCGTTCGCGGTTACTTAACACGCTTAACGAGGTCTTGGTATTTGATCTGGGTTGGCTACGAGCTTATACGCACTAACCATCTACGCGGGAGTAGTTATGGGTATCCCGGCGTCGTGGTATCACCAAGCACTTCTTGACGTCGGCGACGGGCGGCGCTAGCCGGATTGGACTGGAACGCTGTTAGGCTAGGTGCTGCTTCCGCCGCCCTCGCAACGTCTTGTGTGTGCTCAGGCGATGGGCCGGACCCTGCGCGCTTAGGTTTAGACCGGCGTGCTGGCCTCTCTGTTGTGCCTAGGTGGGGCTGCGACGTGTTGATCTTCTGCTGGCGGGCGTGACCCGGAAAGTGTGTCCGCCAAATGGGATCAAGCGTCTTTGGGTAAGATGGTGCACCCTGCAGGAAGTTAATCTATTCGAATAGCCGTGATCTTGATAACAGGACGACTTGGAGTTGTACCTTGAGCTTATGACAACTAGAACCGGATACTTGATAAAACACACCCTTCCAAGTGCCGATATAACCGGTGGTCGCTCTCGCTCGTGGTTATGAGCAGGGATTGCCGGGTAGGATTATTGCTATATGATGTTACTTGGAGGACTTCCGTTGTCCTCTTCATGCATTGCCGGACCGGTGTCGAAGCGTAGTCTTCGTTAAGACTAGCTTTCCCCTCTTACTCCGGCATTCTCGATTCAGTCCATCGATATGGCCTTTACACATATATCCATGCATAAGTAGTGTAGCTCCTTGCTTGCAGTACTTTGGATGAGTACTCACGGTTGCCTTGTTCCCCTTTTCCCTATCTCTACTCGATTGCTACAATCGACGATGGAGCCAGGAGCGACGCCACCGCCACGGCATTTACTACTACTGGAGGCGCCTACTACTACGTGCAGCCCGGCGGCGACACGGGAGTGACCTAGGAGGATCGAGGCAGGAGGCCTGTCCTCTTCGATCTCAGATCCCGGTTTGTGCTAGCCATCTTATGGCACCTTGTTTAACTTATGTCTGTACTCAGATATTGTTGCTTCTGCTGTCTCGTCTATGATCGAGCACTTGTATTCGAGCCCTCGAGGCCCCTGGCTTGTATTATGATGCTTGTATGACTTATTTTATTTGTAGAGTTGTGTTGTGATATCTTCCCGTGAGTCCTTGATCTTGATCGTACACATTTGCGTGCATGATTAGTGTACGATTGAATCGAGGGCGTCACAGTTACTACCAATCGAGTGGACTCTATGTTAGTGTCGTCTAGGGAAAGATAGTGATTGCGTGCTTACCCCGGGTACTTGAGGTACCGCGGGTCGTGGATGACACGGAAGTTCCCCGGATCTTGTGGGTAAAGTGTGCAACCTCTGCAGAGTGTAAAACTATTAGAATAGCCGTGTCCATGGTCAAGGACAGTTGGGTGGTGCTGCTTAGACTACGTCCATATGTTTCTGACAAACAACACGGTTTGGTAAATCTGTTGACGTGATTCGTGAGGAAGTCACGATGAGCTTGAGAATGAGTTGTTCATAACTCTTTCTCGATGTAGATGTCTGTAACCACCTGATACTTGTTGCAGACGCATTCATATCCTTGATAAATGCTGATCATACTTGCATGAGAAAAACTAGCTTTCCGCAAAACTTCCAATTTAGCAGTAGAATCTTGCATAATTATTCTGTTATCACCCTTGGGTTGCTTGCGAGTACATTCAAAGTACTCATTGGCTTGCCACTGGTTATGATGGAGAATACTTTGGTGACGAACATGCAAGCTAGGACGCTTCCCAGACAGAATGCCTGTAGGGTTAAGGCAGATGGCATGGGTCCAAGTTATCGATGAAGATTTCCGCAGCGAAGTTATACTGACGACTTGACCATAATGGTCCTACTTGTGTAATACGGTATGTATGGATGTAAGACTCTTGTTATTCAGCTTCTGTGTGTTCAGTGAGCATTGATCTCTGGGGTCACTGTACACGTGCATTGGGTGATCATGACTTATGAGTCGGGGTCCCCACAGAGCTGGTATCAGAGCCATCCTGACTGTAGGAAGCCTTAGCTAGCATGGTCGTTAGTTACGTTAAAACTATTTCCAAAACTATTACCACTTTTCAAAACTATCTATACTTCTCTTCCCTTCTCAATTCTTAGAAAACTAAGATATATTTTCCTTATTGATCTCTTCCCCTTCAATTTTTTTAAATGGTTGCTAGAATCCTTATGCCCCTGACCACGGGATTCCTTGTAATCCTCGTGGATATTCTAGAAGGAGGATGCCTTGTCAGACATTCACCCACATCTCCTGAACACAAGATTGGTGACACCTCGACAAGACGATACCAACAGAAGATACATCCTCGAGGAATGAGAACATGAAGACCCAGAAGATGGTGACACCCTTGACACATCCCCAAGATGATGCGACCTTAGACTATGATGATCAGGGCATAGGAAATGCAAGATCATGCTACACATCGCTAATGGAGCAACCATGTCCTTATCATTGTTGCATCGGCAGCCACCAGTGGATGAGAACCTAGCCAATTGGTCCGCCTCACTATAGTGAGCAGGAAAATGGTTCCCTTCATCCCCGGCCCCGCTCTCGGTGAAGATATTGTCAACAATGTGTCCGACAGATTGGACCTATATTATGCCTTGTTAGTATCATCGCATAAAGGATTGCCACCTGGAACCGCCGAAACCTTAAAGAGGCAAAAGTGATCGTAATGATTAAAAAGACAAGAGAAGACCATGTCAATGCCAGCCACGAGGAGCCACCTTCACCCCATCACCACATCAGGCAAGAAGATGTTGAATATTCTTCTGGCTCAACCCAGATCGTTTCATCGAACAAGAGGCGTAGCAACACCTGAGGAAAACTCAGAAGACTGCACGAGGCACAAGGAACGACTACTGAATCCGAGAACCCCTTGGGTAGGATGAGTCGTGTACCCCCTATGCGCAGTTGAGTCTGTATGATGGTTCGAATAGAACCATGATTGTGTGTTGTTTGTTTTTATTTGTTTGTTTTTTGATATAGGTCGCACTTTTGCCCTAGGTAACAAATACGCGACTATATCACCTTCCTTACCTTGCTTCTTCTGTTTGGCCCTTTTTGCACCTGTTTGTTTGCACTTGCACTATAGAACCCCCTTTAGGCATTCCCCTCCCCTATGCTACTTCTCCCTCTCATCTCACTCATCAACTGAAGATCAGCAAGATAAGGTGCACCAAGGATTCCACCTCAGCGACCAACTAGCACTGAAGACTTTTGCTACAGTCTCCTATACCAAGTGCAGCCCGTAGAGTTATGGTTGCTCCTCAAGATTAGAAACCCATTCCTAGACCCTTCAAGATTTCACGGGATACTGTCAGGACCCCGATTCCGAGTCACATCGATCTAGCCGGTAACACCTCATATCACTTTGCGGCCTCACGCACGGTATTCCCACAGGTGTCGCCTTACCATGGCCCGGGACCGTTTGCGCCTTTTGGCTCACGTATTTGATAGTGTCGCTAGCATCCATATGACAGAGAACCCGGGCCGACATGACTAGCCGTGAACCCAAAGTGGCACTAACTTATGGGGACAGGCATACATGAATCAACATCGAGCATGTCGGTCAGCAGCGTGCGAATCTGGGTTGTAGGTCTGGGCTAACTGGACTCCAGTGAACCGGGTTGTAGCAGGCTAGGCAAGACTCCGGATGTCTAGACACAGGAACGAAGTGAATCACATGCCGACCAGTCAAGTGTTCCAGAGCAGTAGTGCTGGGCTAGCAGGACTACGGTGAACCGGGCTGTAGCGGACTACTATGGCTCATGGAAGCACAAGACTAAATTTCCCCGTAAGAGAGGCTACCAAGGATAAACAACTAGGTTGTCGGATCCCACACATACCAAGCATTTCAATCATACACACAATATGCTCGATATGTGTAAATACAACATGGCATCACAACAAAACTCTACGACTCAAAGTATTTATTCAATAGGTTCCGAGGAGTGAGATATTACAAACATGGGTCTCATGACCCAACATTCAGAGCATACAAGTCAAAGCACATGCGGAAGCTTAACATGTCTGAGTATAGACATCTACAAATGAAAAAGGCTGAGAAGCCTGACTATCTACCAGATCCTGCCGAGGGCACAAGATCATATCTGAGGTATCAAGATAAACGTCGAAGTCCACACGGAACTACTAGCGAGACTGAATTCTCTCTGCAAAACATAAAATAGGCAAACATGAGTATAAATGTACCCAACAAGACTTACATCAGAACTAACTACATATGCATCAGTATCAATAAAGGGGGTGGTGGAGTTTGACTGCACCAAGCCAGCTTTGACTCGGTGGCTATCCTGAACTACAACTGCAAGTAACTCTTTTGAGGTGGCGCACACGATTCCACATATTTACCATATCAATACACCACTATGGATCTGCTCCCGTCTCCCTACGGGAACGCCATCCATAGCACTCACGCTTATCTTGCGCATTTTAGAGTATCCACTTTCACTTGTCTATGAACTGTACAGGCAACCCAGAAGTCCTTTACCACGGACACGGCTATTCGAATAGATGATGTTAACCCTACAGGGGTGTACTTCTTCACACACGCTCTCGCCACTTACCGCCATGTACACGTCATGTATCTCGACAACCTTCAAGCGGAAGCCTGGCGAGGGTGTCGGCCACGACCTACCTAAACACTCAAGTCTCTAGTCCAAGTTTATCGCCTATTAAGGTTCCATCCGCAGGGAGTCTGGCCGAGGTTTCCACAAACGGCCCCGAACGATGTGTACAGGGTTCCGAGACACCAAACGGGCGCCCGGCATGCCCGGCCACGTGCCTACCGCATCACAGCCCACCCCTCGGGTCAGCGCTGCGCACGGCCTCCAGCATACTACAAATACCAGAAACTACTTGCAACTCCTCGACAGAGGACAAGGGTGGTTAAGAAGCCGAGAGAGTCCATTAAGGATCCAAATGTGTGGTAGTAGCTAATCATGGATCACAAACACAGAACTCAGTTCCTAAGGACGGCTTCAATGAGACAACCCACCATGTACTCCTACATGGCCTCTCATCGATACGTTTACCAAATCGTGTTCACACACTTAGCTCTCAACAGTAATACATGTTCACACACCTCCAATTCATCCCCATTTAATCGGACTGACTCAACTCTAAGCGATAGCAGGCATGACAAACAAGCATGAATGAGTAGGCACATCAGGGCTCAAACAACTCCTACTCATGCTAGTGGGTTTCATCTATTTACTGTGGCAATGACAGGTCATGCAGAGGAAAGGGGTTCAACTACCACAGCGTGTAACAGTTGAATCGTTGTTGTCCTAATGCAGTAAAAGAGAGCAGAAGCGAGAGAGTGGGATTGTATCGGAATGAACAAGGGGGTTTTTCTTTCCTGACACTTCCGAAGATAGTATAGTTCTTCATCGGTGTCATCGATCACATCATCGAAGCAACGTCCACTGAGAGGGGACAATTACCAGCAACAGAGAGAAAACACAATCAATGCAATGCAACAATATGATGCATGAATATTACATGGCAAAATGAGTGTGTTGGGCTAATGCATCTACAACCAGGGTGGTTTGAGCTCATTTGAATCAAAGATTCAAATACAAACTCAAGTTATGGGTTTATAAAGTGCATTAACATGTTTTGAGCTAAACAGCAAGGTTAAGTTGCTTAAACATGCATGAAACCAGTACAGATGAATATATTGAATTTTTCTGATCCTTTTTCATATATAACTTATTTCCAATTGGAATTATAGATTATTTTCTATGATTTTTCGAAGTTAGCACTATTTTCTGAAATTACCTGAATAAGAATAAATCCAGAAAATGCTTTATAGCATTAGCATGACATAGGTGTGACGTCAGCAGGTCAACTGGGTCGGCCAGGTCAAACCTGACCTGTGGGACCCATATGTCAGTGTCTCACGCTGGTTTGGGTGGATGACAGGTGGGACCGATCAACGTTGACTTGACCAAAGTCAAAGCTGACACGTGGGGTCCACACAGATTAGCACTAACCTAAACAGGAAGTTAGACTAAACTAATTGGGCTCGGGGACCCACATGTCATGGACACATGCACTAACTAAACAAGATTAGCACCTAAGTTAATGGCACCACGTCAGCTGCCGGCGTTTAACCGCCAACGACCACAGACCGCAGCGGTGCCCGCGTCGGGTTTGCTCTATGGGCATCCATTCGATGCGCGGGAGGGCGCGTTCGAAAGAGGAAGCCAGCCGCCTCCGTTGGTGGTCATGGTTCGGGCGGGGTTGGACGGAGTCGGCGGCAGCGAGCTTGGCTGCGGCGGCCGGAGCACGGGGTTAGTCGGGACGAGGCTGTAAGGCTTGGTAGGGGGTGCGGGTGGTGGCGCTGGCTTGCTGGGGAGCTTCTGAGCATGTTGGTGCGCTTTCCCGTGAGCTATAGCGTCTGAAACGACGATGACGACATGGCTGTGCGCCGGCGAGCTCTAGGGTCCGGCGGAAACAGCGGCTAGGGCGGCCAAACGACATGGGAAGAAGAGGGGAACGGGTCAGCGGCTCACCGTGAGTCCAACGAGCGCGAGGGTGAGGCCGGGGACGCTCTGTGGGTGGCGAATCGAGCAACGGCGGCCGTCGGTGCAGAGGACGAAGATGGCATCAAGGACGGCGTTGCAGGGCTTCTGGCCGGGCGTGGCTCGGTGGGGAGGAAGAGGGGGTCGAAGCGGAGCTTCTGAGCGCTTTGGCGAGGCGAGGCTGTGGCTATGGCCACGACAACAGCAAGCGGCGGCGACGATGATGCTCGGGCACGGGAGGAAAGAGAGAAGAGGAGGGGGAAAGCTCGGGGAGAGTGAGAGAGAGGTCAGGGGGCTGTGTGGCGTCACTTGAAGAGGCCAGGGCGAAGCGGCAAGCAGGAGGTGGCTGCACGACGGTGTGCGGCGTCGAGCACACGCTCATCCTCCTGGCAGAGGAGGAAGACGACAGGGGAGGGGGCAGGTGGCTGGGCTGGCCACTTGGGCCGCCAGGTGGCTGCACAGGTGAGTTGGCCCAGGTAAGTTTCTGTTCTTTCTATTTATTTCTCTTTTCTATTATTCTGTAGTCTTTAGGGCTTTATTAAAAATACTTCAACATATCCAAAAATCATGAAACTGCTCAATGCCACTGTTTAGAATATAACCAACAGCAAACATTTTAGTTTATGGTTATTTGAGCATTAAAAATATTCAATAGCATTTATATGCCCAAATGCAAATACTATATGATTTAATTCAGAGCCCAAATATGTCATGGAAAAATGTGCAACACCTCTGGTTATTGCTTCTAGCATTTTCCAGAAATGATGAACATTTTTAAAGCCATTTGGATTCACTGAGAATATCTTAGTTGAACCTAGTGAATTCCTTTGATGCTAGGGTTTAAACAATCCCCATTTAAAGTTCATTTGAAACTTAAACATGATGACACTCATGAGGCTAGCCTAGTGCAATGCCAGAAGCTAGGGATGTGACAGATACCCCAGCTCGAATCCTTAACCATGTGCTAAAACCCACAGAATTGCAAGAGAACCAGTTAAGCCTCCGTAACCTTGCTTATCACTGGGTTCATTATGGAACTAGTGGGCATAGTGAACTAGCACATTACGATCCTAATATAGCACGAGAGCTGACAATGCCATAAGGTAGGCCTATTTGAGGATATAGGAATAGAGGACAAATGACTTGATGAGTTTATATCAGAGACCTTGAGGAATTATCCGAGACTCTTCGGTGGATTATAAGGCTTTCATGTTGGTAGATGAACTTGGTGGGATCAGTTAATAGAGTAGCATGACTCTCATTGCCCCTGAGTAAATTGGACAATTATGATTGCAAGCTAAAATTCTCGGAAGTATAAGGATTTGACTTAGCCAAGGGGACATTCATAGAAGATAGTTGGCATTACGGTATTGACTTGGGGTAGACATATAGAAATTCTCGTTGGACATGAGATTTGGATTTAAGTAGGTGATCCTAGTTGAGTATAGATGTTGAGTAAGCCTACATGGTTCGGTGTAAATTGGATTTAGACTGAAGATCTCGATCATGATACCATGTTTCTCGGTGGACGATAAACTAGGAGATTGGGTTAATTGTAGAAGGTTATTTAGGGGTCTATATAAAACCCGACCTTGGAGTTTACTTGACCATGATAATGGAAATTGGTGGACTTACCATAGTAGAGATAGCCCTCTCAAGTATTTGGGGATTATAGGACATTAGGAGATCATGTGGAACACCATAAACATTGGATTTGTAGAATTAATGGATTGTGTAGTGATTGATGGAAGTTAATGGGTTGCTGCAATTGATTCTTAGGAAGGCAGCAAGATCTTGGAGTGGCATACGACGTGTTTCCTTAGGATAAAGATGCACTACCTTGGACCCTGGGAGAATAGGATGAGCACTTGGATTGTCATGTTTAACTCAAGCTTGGGAGCTTGTATACCCATGGAATTTTTAGGGGTAGACATACGTATGAGTTTGGGGATCGTAGACATGTATGATCCTGTTAAACCTCCTCTCGGAAGTCCTGAGAATAATAATAGCATGAGTGATGATTGGAGCTGACCTACAAGAGTTGATGCTTTCGGTGGTATAAGGTTATTTGTTTAAAGGACTAGACAGAACAATTGGCCTCTCAGAAATCGTGCTTAAGGATAAGATGATAAACGTTCACTCGCACACTAGAATCCTTGAAACCCTTAAGCCCCACCAAGCCACGATATGGTCGGAATCACAACCACAGGCTTTGGTTCTAGGTCAAGTAGACCCTGGCCAACACTCAACCATGACCACCACCAATACCCCAGCCTACTTTATGTACCCCGTCAACAAAGTCTTCATGGAGTACTTAGACAAGATAGTTGTCATCATTATTTGGTGACCTACTTGTCTACCCGAAGACAGAAGAAGAGTCGTTCAGCTAGTCAAGGAACATTTGAAGACTGCCATGCCAAGGAGAAAGAACTATACCAACCACCATCGTCAAGGAGTGAACTTTCTCGTTGGAGACCAAGTGTATCTGCAAGCCACTTCTCTCAAAGGAACTAAGTATTTCCATGTCAAAAGGAAGCTCACAACAAGATTTACCGGCCCCCTCCAAGATCACTTCGAGACGAAGAGTAGACAGCCACCAGCTGGAGTTACCACCTGAGTTACCCACTATGCACAGCGTTTTCCACACGACACACCCCCGGAAGTGTTTCCAACTTCCTAACTAGCCCGATCTCTACGAGGGCGTCAACCACCGAGCCATCGACCCCTAGCCCAATCTAACCTACCGTGAGCCACCCATTAGCAACCTGGATCAAGAAGAACGTCACACATGAAGCCACATCATCAAGTACTTCAAGTTCAATGGAGCACCACACGAAAGCAGAACCAACATGAGGACGTGAAGACTGCCCCACATTTAAGTTTTGTACTCCTTCCCGTGCCTAGTTTGGGAATCTCGGGGCCGAGGTTCTTGTAAGGGGGGTAGGTCTGTCACACCCTGATTTTCAAGCCACAACACTTAAACTAATAAACATGATAAAATGTGGTCTGACAATTTTTTTTGAGTGTTTTGTCTTTGCTGTGATTGAATGTTTGACTGATGTTTGCAAGTGCTCTAAAAATCAAATGAATTCTCCAACTCTTATACTCCTTCTCATTGATCCAAAAACCTTTCCCAATGATCATGTCATGTTTATAGGACATAAAAATAATTTCTTACAAAAATAATTTGGCCAAATATTATTTTCAAAAATTAGTTTTCCAAAAACCCCTGAATTGAGATTTGCACTGCAAGTACTTAATTAAGGGCAGTAAAAATCTTTACAAAAATATATTTGACTCCTATTAGATATAGGACACCCAAAAACCACAAAATATAATTTTAAAAGTTATTTTCCTATTTTATTTAAAGGCTTTTTCTTAAGTCCAGAAATGGTCTTTAATAGGTTAAAATTATTTTAATGCTTTCAAAATATTTGGGAAAAACCTAGGGAAACTCAGTGGACATATATTGTCCATATAAGATTTTCAACACATGGTCATGTTCAAAATATTGGTCAAATCCCTCAAAAACCCTTTCTGGATATTTCAATCTTTTGAAATATTTACAAAGGAAATATTCCCCAAAAATTCCAAGAAAATTCTAGCATGTCACATATGACATGTTTGATGATCTTGCCAAGTCTCATGTCATGGAGAATAGTATAACCCCATGAAATCCTCTCAAAACCACTTCTGTCCTTTTTCAAGTTTGAACAACTTTGCACCGTCAAACATGTCCAAATGTTCTCAAACTTGGTGAACATGCTCAAATGGTGTAATAATGCATGTAGACCAAATGGCACAAGTTGGAGAGAATGTTATCTTGATCAAAGTGCCCCAAAACCCTCTCTGTCCAGAACCAAATTTGAACAACTTTACATTGGCAACTTTCTCGTTTTGATCTCAACTTTTGTGGACATGTTCAGAACCTCAAATGATGACACTACACTAAGTGGTGCATCAAGGAGAATAGATTTGCATGACTAAATCTTGGAAAGTCCATTTCTATTGATTTCTAGAGTTTACAAAAGTTGCATTGGCAACTTTTTCCAAATGAGTTCAAACTTGGTGGAACACCCTATTTCTATGTGCCATTTCATCCCGTTAAGCTTCATGTCAAGTGAAATTAAATTTCTTGCACAAACCACCATCAAACACCTTCTGACAGAAACTCAAAATCCATGTTTAGGCCCCTTCCACTAATCTCCATGAGCTGAACTTTTTCCCACGGCCTCCCCTGATCCTCCTCTAACTCCTGCATGCTTTGCTGCCCAAGGAGCAATGATTAAGGGGGGCAGAGACCCATTTTTCTTCTCTAGACAGCCACTTTTCCCTCCCTTTCTCATCTCTCTCCCACTCCTGGCAAGTTACAGAGCATCCAAAGCCTCCCTCCCTCTTGTTTACTATTCCTGCAGACGCCAGAAACAAGTGGACGCGTGGGTGCATGCGAAAAGCCGCGGACACCGGCCATTTGCATGCTCTGGAGCGCGAGGCAGAGTAGGCGACCATTGACGCCACGTCCCCCAACTACCTCGAGCCTCCCCCTTGTGCCAGTCGAGGTGCCTCGACGTCCGCAATACGCCATCGTGCTGGCCCCCTCCTCTCCCTCTCTGTCCTGCCCGTGCCCAGAGCCGCCCGAGCCCGCCAATGCGTGTGTGAGCTCGTGGCTCCACCCGGAGCTCGCCCCGCTCCCTCTCTCTCTTCCTGGCGCCCTACTCCACCCCCACGAGCACCGCAGACAACCCCTCGCTCGCCCCCCTTGCCGCCCGAGCCGTTTCCACGGCCACCCGTGCACCGCGTCCATGGTGTGCCGCAGGTCGGCTACTAAAGGCCACCCCGAGCCCCCTCTCTACTCCTTTGGCCCTCTCTCCCTCCCGTGCATTCCCTAGACCAACCCACTGCTCTTCCCGTGCTCTCCTTGCACCTCCGTGGCCGGAGCAGTGCCGCCGGCCGCCGCTTAAATTCCTGGGCCTCGACCCCTCTCTCGTCCCCATGAACACTTCCGCACCCTCTCATCACCACCGCAACTCATCCCGTGCTCCATCCCCTCCTCCTCGTGCCTTCCTCTCCTTGCCGAACCCCACCATCGCTTGTTCCCGCCGCGGCCGAGGCCTCGCTCGCTCGGGCGCTCCCCGTCGGAAACTGGGTCCCCAGGTGGACGTGGCCCATCCTCCCGAGCTCGCCGGAGTCCGGGCAGTCGCCGGAGGTGGCCGGAGCCACCGGAGTGGGCGCCAGCAAGCGCTCGGCCCCACCTTCTCTGCCTCCTCTATCGCGGGCGGGAGGAGAGAGACGACCCAGCGGGTGGACCCCGCAGGTCAGTGACTCCACCAGCGGGCCCCTCCCATTTAAGTGGAAGCGTACCAGCCTCTCCCCCGCTTCCCCGCAGCGAAGACGCCCCAGCACGAGTTCGCCTCCGACGTGGCCCCTGCGCGCGTGCCGCCGAGCCGCTGGGCCGGCCCAATGGCGCCCTGGCACTAAACCTCGCCTAGTGCGCGCTGCCGCCGCCCAGATCTGGCCAATTTCGGTAAATCCTTTTTCCTTTTCTTTTTTTGTAGACTTGTAAAATCCATAGAATATTAAAATCAAATCCAAATTTGATGATTCAAATTTCTGGTAGTTCCTAAAATCATACCCTATCACATGGTGCTATTTGTACATTTTTCCAGAAGCATCTCCTTCATAAATATTTATGAAATCCCCTTTTTCCATTTTTGTGATAAACTTTAGAAAATCATAGAGAGACCATTTTTTATCCAAATGTCATGATTCAAATTCCTGTATACTTTTATGTTCAAACCTTAGTTTTTGAACATTTTTTCCAGTACTTTTTGTGCCACATGAAATATTGGCCCATTTCTCCATATATTGCTAACTTTGCAAATCCATAGGAAATTCATTTGAACTCCAAATCCAGTGAAACCAACTCCTAAATGCTTCTAAAATCATTCCTTGATAAATGGGTGCCTTTGCTCATTTTTCAAAAATAATTTTCCTGTACACTTCTTGCAAATTCACAAATCCATTGATTCCATCATATCAAATTGTTTAGAAATATCGACTGACCCAATTCCAATGAAACCAGTCTGGTTATTTTTCATATAACCAGAGATGTCCTAGAAAAGTCAAATTAATATTTTTAGAGCAGTTTTATTTCCTGCCTTGTTGTGTTGCTTACTATGATTGTTTCCGACGTTAGTTGACGAAGTAGACGAAATACTCGGAGATGGACCAAAATATTTGAAGACTCTGATGAACCAGGCAAGCAGCCCTTTGACCATGAGGAACCATTTTACATCTTAATAGCATTTTTGTTGCTTCACTGAGTGCATGATATACCTTGAATGGCAACCTTGCTAGGCTTGCCTCCGTTGCATAATCCATTGATACTTGAATTCTTCATGACTCTACCCTTGCTCAGAATTGTGTTGGTGGGTTATAGAAATATGCTATAGTGGCTACGCAAAGTGGGTCAGGGTTATGCATGGAAAGAAACAAGTGTGGTTTGACATACTTGCAAATAGCCCCAGTGGGTGCCACTGATGCCCCTGGGAGATGACAATGAACGAGGTCACTACTTGGTGGAGAAGTAGTGTACCGAGGCTTGATGAAAGAGTAGTTTACAAAGACATATTAGATTTAAGATTTGTCGACCGTCCCAACCAAACATGCGCGACCACTCTACCCTTATATGGGAAAGGGCATTATTGATTACCTAGGCATGTACTAGCTTGGAGCCCGCATTACTAGTGACGGGAGAGTCGTTGTTGCGCTCTCTCGGGATGGGGTCGTGCCAGGTAGGGCGGCCAAGAACATTTTTATGGGGCACCGGACACACCGTTGGTACCCCGTGCTTGTGATGTGAGATGATTATGGAGCGTGGCTCCACAAAAGTGTTATGTGATAATGTTGGGCACGGGGGTTACTACCTATCGAGTGTACTCTATGTTAGTGTCGTCTAGGGAAAGATAGTGATCGGGTGCTTACCCCGGGTACTTGAGGTACCGCGGGTCGTGGATGACACGGAAGTTCCCCGGATCTTGTGGGTAAAGTGTGCAACCTCTACAGAGTGTAAAACTATTCGAATAGCCGTGTCCACGGTCAAGGACAGTTGGGTGGTGCTGCTTAGACTATGTCCATATGTTTCTGACAAACAACACGGTTTGGTAAATCTGTTGACGTGATTCGTGAGGAAGTCACGATGAGCTTGAGCATGAGTTGTTCATAATTCTTTCTCGGTGTAGATGTCTGTAACCTCCTGATACTTGTTGCAGACACAATCATATCCGTGATAAATGCTGATCATACTTGCATGAGAAAAATTAGCTTTCCGCAAAACTGCCAGTTTAGCAGTAGAATCTTGCATAATTATTTTTTTATCACTCTTGGGTTGCTTGCGAGTACATTCAAAGTACTCATTGGCTTGCCACTTGTTATTTTATTGGCCAGGATGAAAGAACAGGACATGATGAAGAATACTTCGGTGATGAACATGCGAGCTAGGATGCTTCCCAGTCAGAATGCCTGTAAGGTTAAGGCAGATGGCATGGGTCCAAGTTATCAATGAAGATTTCCGCTGCGAAGTTATACTCACGACTTGACCATAATGGTCCTACTTGTGTAATACGGTATGTATGGATGTAAGAATCTTGTTATTCATCTTCTGTGTGTTCAGTGAGCATTGATCTCTGGGGTCACTGTACACGTGCATTCGATGATCACGACTTATGAGTCGGGGTCCCCACAAATATATAGGTGGAAAATGTTTCTGATGATGTTAAATTATTGTAGCGACCCGACCCGAATGGATCAAGTCTCTGTGCTTAAGTGTCATCCCTGGATCGGTATGCTGACACACACAGTACTCGAGGATTTATAACAGAGGTAAATCACATGTATAAAGTAACGTAAATACTAGTACCTCAATCCAAAATAGCGGAAGTAATAAGGTTGTGGATTCCCATCAACACCAACGGCAAAGTTGAGTGTAGAAATCGTGACCCTAACGTATCACTTACTCGTCGTCTGAAAAGTCTGCAACATGAAACGTTGCAGCCCGAAAACGGGTCAGCACATGGAATATGCTGGCAATGTAACACATAAAGAGTAATGAAAGAATAAGCCTATACTATATGCATACATGGCTGGTGGAAAGCTCTATGGTTACAGTTTTGTGTAAAGCCAATTTTTCCCTACTGAAAAGGAATAAATTTATTTAACTAACATGGTGGTTGTTGAACATTGAGAATGGTTGACAGCATCATCAATCCCAATTAAAAGTACTCATTAACAACCCAATAATATTATTTAGAGTAACATGATGAGATTCACATGATAATCCAAGTACTAGATACTCAAGATGTCCATAACCGGGGACACGGCTAACCATGATTAGTTTATACACTCTGCAGAGGTTTGTGCACTTTTCCCCACAAGACTCGATCTCCAACGTTTGATTTCTCGCACTACATGGTGTTTGAGAAACGGATGACCGAGACATAGTCTTTCAGAAACGCTAGCATCTTACATGTGGGTAGACCGTACCAACCTACAACCCCTACATCAGCTAGTCTACCCGTAAGAGTTCGCACAACTTAGTCAACTATGCTAGAGCCCATAGTAGCATGTGGCTGCACACGGAAGTTTCTAGCATGAATAATCTCATGATCCCTTTGAGCCTGGGTGGCGGTCCAAAGAAAAACAGGCAAGTCCTGATGGAAACCGGGTGCCTCAATGCACCCAGATGTGTGTTTAAGTTGCCACCTTGAGTAAACCATTAATTTAACAATCTCACATCTGTCATGGAATACACTCACCCAATCCACGTCTACTAGCATAGCATGGCATAATAAGAAAACGTAGAAGTAACTCCCAAAGGTTTGAATATAAATCAGGTAATAGGTACTACCTCAAACTACTTCCCAAAACCAACAATTTAATTAGATCTTAATCATG
Source organism: Aegilops longissima (assembly GCA_021605205.1). Lineage (NCBI taxonomy): Eukaryota > Viridiplantae > Streptophyta > Magnoliopsida > Poales > Poaceae > Aegilops > Aegilops longissima. Next base: position 239,647,393 of record CM038679.1, read on the forward strand.
CAATGTTTGAGGATAGATCTAATGCATAAAACTGGGTAGTAGAAAAGTTGATCAAAGTGTTACTTGCCTGCAATGTTGATGAAGATGATTCACACTCATAACTCTTGATAGGCCTACTCGTCACACTCTGGTCAATCTATCGTAATCAAGCAATAGTAGCCACACATAAGCAATCAGTCAAAACATCGGAAAGAACGAAGAAGACGATTCGGAAAAACATCAAAACCAAGCAAATAACTCTTGCAACATAAAACAATTTCTAAAAGTACCGAAATTATGTGAATTTGGCCTTATCAGAAAGTTTAGGTCAAGAGCTTCGATTTGCAATAAGAATCAACTAAATCGGAGTTACGAGACTCAAGTTATGATCAAACGAAGTTCAAATTCAAATCTGATCTAATTCAAATTTTAAACTTTCAAAAACATGTTTGAGTTCGATTATTGGATAGAGGGGATCATAACAAAGAAGTGGGCGTTGGTTTCGTTGAATTCCGACTAACGAGCAAAAAGTTATGGTCGTTTGAAAACCAGGGGCTATTCTGTAACTAAACTAATCACAAACGGATCCCTGGCGGAAAATAACAGGAAAAAAAACTAAGAAGAGAACGTTCGCTAAGAAATTCTAACGGATGAACCGTTCGCTAGATTTAAAAAAATTGGACGGATCTAATCCTAGCCGTAGATGACAGATCGGACGGGCGAGGTGAGAGGCGAGACATACCGCGGCGACGGTGGCTGCCGGCGGCGAGGAAGACGGTGGTGGCGGCTTGGACGTCGACGGGGCGGCGGCTCCGGTGGGTCTCCAGCAGTGGCGAGGGCGTCAGGGCGCTCGGCGCGGCGCGGCGGTGAGGATGGAGTGGGCGGCGTCGGTCGGGAGTGGCGGGGTGGAGCGGGGCGGCGGTGTGGATCTCCGGCGGCGACGGCTAACTCCGGCGAGGGCGCGGCGTAGCTGCGGGGCTCGTGGGCTTCGGTTTTTTGTGGGAAAAGGGGCTGGGGTGCTCCGTTTATATAGGAGGGGAGGAGGAGAAGACTTGGAGGAGGGGCGAGGCGAGGCGGTGGAGAAATCCGGCGAGGACACGGCAGCGGCGGCGGTGGCGTGCTGGAGCTGGTCTTCGATCGAGGGTCGGGGACGACCGGGAGGTGGGGGGCTGGGCGCTGCCTGCCAGCAGTCTGTGTGTGTGGCGAGTGGCTTGGCTGGGCTGGCTCGGCCTCTGGCTGGGCCGGCCTGGCTCGGTCGGCTTCGGCCTAAATGTATTTTTTTTCTTTTTAATAAACACATTTTTTTAAAACACAGACAAACAAAAGTAATAAAACAAAATAAATACAAATATTATATAGGCATATAATATATCAAAATTTTCAGAAAAAGATTTCCAATAGCATGAACATTTTCCTAAAGTCAAATAAACTCCACAAAATTTAGATAAATCAAACACTGCTGCTGCTCTAATAAAATCCAACTAAAATCATTTTAAAAATACCAAAATGAATTCAAATTTATTTATCTCCAATTTTCTAATGTAGGGAATCATGTTACCCTATTTTCCATAAATTTTATTTTTGGAGAAAAATAATTTGAATAAAACTCAATAACTCCAAATTGAAAATAAATTCAAAAGAACTTTGAATTTAATTCTTTGAAACTCCCAACTCATATTTCATATGTTTTGAAGAAGTCATTTTATCTTCGCTCGTGAAAATCCTTGAGCTGCATAAAGTTCCTGGGTTGGAAGTATTTTCCAAATGAAATTCAAATATTTTCAACACCCCTTGTCATTTAAATAAATGGAAGAAGTCATGTCATCTTCTCTCCAGGGTTTTGTGGTGAAAAGAATTTGAATTCATGGAGATCACGAATGCAAAATGAAAGTTTGGGAAAGTCCTTTTATTCCCTCTTATTTAACTTTAAAAAAGCTTCAAATTCACTCACTTTCACTCAATCAATCACACAATCAATAAAAACTATCTATTTGTTTATAACATTCCAAAATTTAGAATTTTGGGATGTTACAAACTACTACCCTTAAAATGAATCTCGTCCTCGAGATTCGGAGAGGCTAGCAAGAAATAGGTTAGGGTTTGGGGGTCTTCTCAAGATCCATCGATCATCACACGGGGTCTGGTTGCTACCACCCTTAGAAGCATTGTTACGGTTCAATCAAAACTCATATACCCCATCCTTATTGTTGGCAGTGTCGATCTTCGCAGATCCCCTAAAAAAATTTCCTTCTCTGGGCTCTTCCGGTAGTGGCATAACCTTTACCGCAATTCTTCTGTCCTTTCATCTTGATATGGTTCTTCTGAGATTGGGTCTTCTTAGCTGATAGGTCTGGCGCCAATACCAACTAACTATCGATATCTCATGGTGGTCAACAATTTATGGTTTCTCCTGCAGAAAACGGTTCTGGGTTGAACCTCACCGTATGTCCTACGATTGGCAACAACTGCCGTGTACAAGGGAAAATACTTATACCATTCTAAGGTTCAAACAAGGTTTTGATCGTCGTCTCTCTACTATAGGTAAGTCACTCAGATTTACCATCCCATATAGCAAGGCGAATAATAAGAGTAAGTCGATATGGTGATCAATCCATCCCGCACCCAAATCATTACCTTGTACAAGGTTTAGCGAACCTCGCATTCTAACACTCGGTCATTCTCACAAGCATTGCAGAATTTCTCTTGTCGATGAACCAAGTTCGGACAAATCCATTGATTCTGCAAGCCAAACAAACATCTATCGTTCCTTAACAACTCTCAGGTTTTGCGTAAACTCCTATAGAATCGTCGGTTGACAAAGGCATATCCTCTTCTTCTAGGATTTCTCCTTCAACAAGAGTGTGCTTGCTTCTCGGCAGGTCCTGGGGCCTGTGGGTTATGGCCCATCTCATCACTTGTAGTCCTTGAACTTATCCTCGGGCTTCTGATCATTATTCCAACTTCCAACTTCCTAGTATTCTTAAATCCATCCAATTGTACTGTCTTCCTTCCTTCTATTGGCACCAAACTAGGACATGATTACTCAGACTCATCATGGAATTTCCATTGATCCATATTTCCAACATCATACCTCCTTTATGTCCAATAGTAATTTATCTCTTCATCCTCGTGGGATGTCCCACATACCGAGATAAAAACTTATACTTATGAAGTCCATACTCCACTTCGTGGAACATCATTATCCTTTCCACTGTCAAGCGTCCTTACAGGGTAATTTTGGCCATCTCTGCATGGCACTTCTTCAACTGGGAAACGTGAAACACATCATGAACTCCTGACAGTCCTTCGGGTGACTCCAACTTGTTGGCCACTTCTCCCATGCGCTCCAAAACTCGGTATGGTCCTACAAATCTCGGTGCTAACTTTCCCTTAACTCCAAATCGTTTAACTCCTCGCAGAGGGGACACACGAAGACATGCTCTGTCTCCAATTTCATAGACTACCTCCTTGCGTTTTTGAGTCTATATAACTCTTCTGCCTGGACTGAGCTACCTTCAGTCTATCTCGAATCAACTTTAACATTCTCTTCTGACTCCTTGATCATATTTAGTCCAAACAACTGACGGTCTCCAACTTCATCCCACATCAACGGTGTCTGGCTCCTTCTCCCATACAAAGCTTAAAAAGGGGCCATCTTCAAACTGGCTGGGTAACTATTGTTGTATGAGAACTCCGCGTAAGGTAGATTATCATCACTACTAGATCCAAAATTTAGCGCACACGCTCTCAACATGTCCTCCAGAATCTGATTGAATTCCTCGATATATCCATCTGTCTATGGATGAAAGGCTGTACTGATCTCTAGCCTAGTACCCAAAGTCTGGTGCAGCTGATTCCAAAACTTTGAGGTAAACTGTGTTCCTCTATGATGGTCCTCGGAACTCCATGCAGACATACGATCCTTGTCAAATATATCTTGGCCAACTTCGCACTTGTATAGGTGGTTTTCACTGGGATAAAGTGAGCCGCTTTGGTCAAGCGAATCAACTACTCCCTAGATAGAATCATATCCTGTTCGGGTTCTGGGAAATCCGGTAATGAAATCCATGCCAAGCTTATCCTACTTCCATTCGGGTATCGGCATAGGCTGCAGTAATCCTGCTGTCTTCTGATGTTCTGCTTTTATTCTCTCTGGCATACATCACCTACGACTACATACTCCATAATATCTTTCTCCGTACCAGTCCGCCAGAAACGCTCCTTCAAATCCAAATGCATCTTGGTGTTTCCAGGGCGAATCGAGTATGGTGAGTCATGAGCCTCCTAAAGTATTTACTTCCTGATCTTTGCATTATTGGGCACATATACACGGTCCTCGAACCATAAGGTGTCGTGCTCATCCTTACGAAAACCTTTGGCATTTCCTTTGCTCATCCTCTCTTTTACCTCAGCAATCTCTTTGTCATCCTTCTGAGCTTCACGGATCTTTCCCAACAATGTAGACTGAACTTCCATTGCTGCAACAAAACCTTTGGGAACAATCTCCAACCGAAGTTCCCTGAGATCCTCGGCTAACTCCTTTGGTAATTCTCCGCTTAGGAGGGTATTCGTCCTTGTTTTCTTTATGGTTGTGTCCTATTTCTCCACAATGCTTGCATGCACTTTCTCCATATCATTTCCATAAGGCTTCAACTTCTGGGGCACAAGCCGAGACTTTGTCAAAGTCAACTTAAATTCTTTCCAAGTGGTTACTCCTTGCCATCCATTGATGGTTTGGTACATCCTCCACCAGGTAGCAGCACCTCTTTCAGAGAACGGAAGAGCATGCTGGGCCATATCCTTTCCGGCTATAGTGTTATTCTCCATATGATCCTCCATGTTCTGAATCCATTGGTCCATCTCCAATTGACTCATCGGTCCAGAGAATATAGGCTCATCTCCATTCATCCTCTATGGGGTCCATGGGTTTTGGGGTGAGATAAGAGAGAAAGAGAGGGGATACAAACAACAGTTTTGAAAAGGGCATTTTATTTGTGGATGTCGGAAAAACATCAAACAAATGACAGATCACAAACGTCGGATCTAACGTAGGTATATAATAGGGGTTTGGTCTTCTAAGGTCAATAAATCTTCAAGGTCGCCAAACTCTTCCAGTCTTGTTCTTGTCTCCGATGGCTTCTTCGGATCATGCTTGTCCTTCTCAAGTTCTTTTGCCAGATCATCTATGTTGTCGCAAAGTCTATCATGACGTCCTTTAATATTTTTGGAGTTGCGTTCCAAACTTCTGGGTTTCAACATCCTTGGCATGAACCATGGTCCTACTGTCTTTCAGTTCCTGACGAATCTCCGGTATCTCAAGGTTTAGCTCCTCCTGCTTGGCTATTTTCAACTTCTGGGACATGAGTTCTTCACCAAATGCTTCCTTATCAAATACTGCTTCCTGCAGGTCCATCTTAACTTCTTGATGTAACACTCCAGATCCTGGTGATACACCGGCCAAGGTTAAAACTTCATCCTTTGCTGACAGATGCTCCATCAGCCTTCTACCATCCAATCCTTCCATGCATCTACATGCTTAACTCAGCCCAGTGATAATAGTATAAGCGGGCAATAACATCATAGATAACCGTGTTTATGCCCATGTTATTACCATGAGCTATCATTCCATAATTGATATCTCCTGCCTTGGGGCTTTCTTGACAGAACTTTTGAGTTTCTAACTCTCCATATACACCTTGATCTCGGGTATTGATAACTTCCATAGTCTGTCAAATTCCATAAGCGTAACCTTCCTAGGTCATAAAAACCTGGGAATTCTACACAGTCTTCAACCGTTGTAGTTTCCAACATTATAATGCTCGGAAAAATCCACTTCATTCTAAAGGGTCTTAGTTGTTCGATATCTTGTCTCCTTGGAGTGGTCTCACCGGTCGAATCTTCAAGTGGTCAAAAGGGAAAAAGGGGTATGGTCTCACTAAAAGGGGATATTTGAATAAGCTCAGAAGAGAAGAGAAGTGAAAGATCTTTTTGAAAAAGAAAGTTGTAGAGAAAAATCTTTCCTATGGGCTTGTCAGTTTCTAGGGTCACGTCCTACAGTAAACATGTGCTCTGATACCATCTTGTAGCGACCCGACCCGAATGGATCAAGTCTCTGTGCTTAAGTGTCATCCCCAGATCGGTATGCTAACACACACAGTACTCGAGGATTTATAACAGAGGTAAATCACATGTATAAAGTAACGTAAATAGCGGAAGTAACAAGGGTGTGGATTCCCATCAACACCAATGGCAAAGTTGAGTGTAGAAATCGTAACCCTAACGTATCATTTACTCGTCAGAAGATCCTCGCAACATGAGACGTTGCAGCCATAAAGGGTCGAAGACATTGAATGTCTTGGCAAATTTACATCAGAGAGCAATGCTGAAATATGGCTATCACTACATGCATATTTGGCTGGTGGAAAAGCTCTATGGTTATAAGGTTTTGTGAAAAGCCAATTTTTCCCTACTGCAAAGGAATAAATTTATTTAACTATCATGGTGGTTGTTGAACATTGAGAATGGTTGTGACATCCTCAATCCCAATTAAAAGTACTCATTAACAACCCAACAATATTAATTAGAGTAACATGATGAGATTCACATGATATCCAAGTACTAGATACTTAAGATGTCCATAACCGGGGACACGGCCAATCATGATTAGTTTATACACTCTGCAGAGGTTTGTGCACTTTTCCCCACAAGACTCGATCTCCTCCGTTTGATTTCTCGCACTACATGGTGTTTGAGAAACGGATGACCGAGACATAGTCTTTCAGAAGCGCTAGCACCTTACGTGTGGGTAGACCGTACCAACCTACAACCCCTACATCAGCTAGTCTACCCGTAAGAGTTCGCATAACTTAGTCAACTATGCTAGAGCCCATAGTAGCATGTGGCTGCACACGGAAGTTTCTAGTATGAATAATCTCATGATCCCTTTGAGCCTGGGTGGCGGTCCGAAGAAATACAGGCAAGTCCCGATGGAAACCAGGTGCCTCAATCCACCCAGATGTGTGTTTAAGTTGCTACCTTAAATAAACCATTAATTTAACAATCTCACATCTGTCATGAAATACACTCACCCAATCCACGTCTACTAGCATAGCATGGCATAATAAGCAAACGTAGAAGTAACTCCCAAGGGTTGATAATAAATAGGTAATAGGTACTACCTCATCGACTTCCCATCCCACAATTTAATTAGATCCTAATCATGCAATGTTTGAGGATAGATCAAATGCATAAAACTGGGTAGTAGAAAAGGTATGATCAAAGTGTTACTTGCCTGCAATGTTGATGAAGATGATCCGCACTCAAAACTCTTGATTGTTCTACTCGTCACACTCCGTTCAATCTATCGTGAGCAAGCAATAGTAACCACACATAAGCAATCACTCAAAAGATCAGAAAGAACGAAGAAAACAATTCGGAAAACATCAAAACCAAGCAAATAACTCTTGCAACATAAAACAATTTCTAACAGTACCAAAATTATGTGAATTTGGCCTTATCATAAAGTTTAGGTCAAGAGCTTCGATTTGCAAAAAGAATCAACTAAATCGGAGTTACGAAACTCAAGTTATGATCAAACGAAGTTCAAATACAAATCAGTTTGAATTAAAATTTTAAAACTTTCAAAAACATGTTTGAGTTGGATTACTGGATAGAGGCGATCATAACGAAGAAGTGGGCATTGGTGTCGTTGGATTTGGACAAACGAGTAAAAAGATGTGAACGTTTGAAAACTAGGGGTTATTTTGTAAAAGAACTACTACAAATAGGTCCCTGGATAGGAAATAAAAAGAAAAAGAGAAAAAAAAACTATCGAGCGAACGCTCGCTACAGAGACCTAATGAACGAAAGCGTTCACTAACAGATCTAACCTAGCAAACATCCACTAAATAACTAGGTTAAAAAAAACAAAACCGGCTTTAAAAAAACAAAACTGGAAATAAACCGGATCGGACCGGGCGGTTTTTTACCGGTCCATGGCGGGTCAACGGCAACGGTGACGGTCCGGCGGTGGCGACGGGTAACTCCGGCAAGGGCGGCGCGACGAGACGGCGGCTCCATGGTGGCTGCCGGGTGGCAGCATCGGCGGCGGAGAACGACGCGGTGGCGGCGGACGGCGGCGAGTCAGTGGCGGCGGCGGCGAAAAGGCGACGGCGGAGCGAGATCCGTGATGGCGGCTCGGCGAGATCTGGTGGCGGCGGCGCGGAAAACGAGGGGAGAGAGGCGGGGCCGGGGCCTCGGGTTTTTATGGAGGAGGGGCGGCGTGGTGGCGTGCGGGAGGGGGCAGAGGAGGCCGAGGCGGGCACGGCCGTCGAGGTCGGCGGCGGCGACGACGTGCGGGGAACGGACTCCCGCGGGAACTCGGAGACGGCGCGGTGCTGGGCTGCGACCTGGCCCGATTGGCTGGGCCGGCCCAGTCGGAAAGTTTTTTTTTAAATCATTTTCCCAGGCAAACAAAAGTTCTAAAAAAAATAATAATAACTATATTATATAGGCATATAATATATCAAAATTTTCAGAAAAAGATGTCCAACAACATGGACATTTTTGTAAGGTCAAATAAAATCCACACAAATTTAAATAAAACAAAGAGTGCTACTGCCCTACTAAAATCCAATAAAAATCATTTTAAAAATAACAAAATGATTTCAAATTTATTTTTCTCCAATTTTCTGATGTAGGGAATCATGTTACCCTATTTTCCTTATATTTTATTTTTGGAGAAAAATAATTTGAATAAAACTCAAATAACTCCAAATTGAAAATAAATTCAAAAGAACTTTGAATTTAATTCTTTAAAACTCCCAACTCATATTTCATATATTTTGAAGAAGTCATTTTATCTTCTCTCATGAAAATCATTGAGTTGCATGAAGTTTATGAATCAAAATATTTCCAAATGAAATTCAAATATTTTCAAATACCCTTTCATTTAATTAAATGGAAGAAGTCATATCATCTTCGCTCTAAGGTTTTGTATTTGAAAAGAATTTGAATTCATGAAGATCATAAAAGAAAATGAAAGTTTGGGAAAGTCCTTTTATTCCCTCTCATTTAACTTTCAGAAAGGTTTCGAATTTCACTCAATCAATCAAACAATCAATCAACTCTATCTATTTATTATAACATTCCAAAATTTAGAATTTTGGGATGTTACAAAACTACCACCCTTAAAATGAATCTCGTCCTCGAGATTCGGAGAGGCTAGCAAGAAATAGGTTAGGTTTGGGGGTCTTCTCAAAATCCATCGATCATCACAAGGGGTCTGGGGTGCTACCACCCTTAGAAACATTGTTACGGTTCCATCAAAACTCATATACTCCATCCTTATTGTTGACAGTGTCAGTCTTCTCAGATCGTAAGGATAATTCCTTCTCTGGGCTCTTCCGGTAGTGGCATAACCTTTTTCCTCAATTCTTCGGTCCTTTCATCTTGGTAAGGTTATTCCGACATTGGGTCTTCTTAGTTGACGGGTCTGGCGCCAATACTAAACAACTATCGATATCTCATGGTGGTCATCAATTTATGGTTTCTCCTGCAGAAAATGGATCTGGGTTGATCCTCACCGTATATCCTACGGTTGGCAACAACTGCCTTGTACAAGGGGAAAATGCTTATACCATTCTAAGGTTCAAACAAGGTTTTGATCGTCGTCTCTTTACTATAGGTAAGTCACTCAGATTTACCATCCCATATAGCAAAGCGAATAATAAGAGTAAGTCGGTATGGTGATCAATCCATCCCGCACCCAAATCATTACCTTGTACATGGTTTAGCGAATCTCGCATTCTAACACTCGGTCATCCTCACAAGCATTGCAGAATTTCTCTTGTCGACAAACCAAGTTTGGATAAATCCATTGATTCTGCAAGCCAAACAAACATCTATCGTTCCTTAACAACTCTCAGGTTTTGCGTAAACTCCTATAGAATCATCGGTTGATAAAATCGTAACTTCTTCCATGGTTTTTCCTTCGGCAAGAATGTGCTTGCTTCTTGGCAGGTCCTGGGCCTGTGGGTTATGGGCCCACCTCATCACTTGTAAACCTTGAACTCATCATCGCGGGCAACTGATCGTTATTCCAGCATCCAACTTCCAGCTTCCTAGCATACCTAAAATCCATCCAATTGTATTGTCTTCCTTCCTTCTATTGGCACCAACTAGGACATGATTACTCAGACTCATCATGGAATTTACCTTGATCCATATTTCCAACATCATACCTCCTTTATATCCAATAGTAATTCATCTCTTCATCCTCGTGGGATATCCCACATACCGAGATAAAATCTTATACTTATGAAGTCCATACTCCACTTCGTGGAACATCATTATCCTTTCCAAGGTCAAGCGTCCATACAGGGGAGTATTGGCCATCTCTGCATGGCACTTCTTCGACTGGGAAACGTGAAACACGTCATGAACTCCCAACAGTCCTTCGGGTGACTCCAATTTGTTGGCCACTTCTCCCATACGCTCCAAAACTCGGTATGGTCCTACAAATCTCGGGGCTAACTTTCCCTTAACTCCATATAGTTTAACTCTTCGCAGAGGGGACACATGAAGACATGCTCTGTCTCCAATTTCATAGACTACCTCCTTGCGTTTTTGAGTCTGCATAACTCTTCTGCCTGGACTGAGCTACCTTCAGTCTATCTCGAATCAACTTATCATTCTCTTCTGACTCCTTAATCATACTTGGTCCAAACAACTGACGGTCTCCAGCTTCGTCCCACATCGATGGTGTCTGGCTCCTTCTCCCATACAAAGCTTCAAAAGGGGCCATCTTCAAACTGGCTGGGTAACTGTTGTTGTATGAGAACTCCGCGTAAGGTAGATTATCATCACTACTAGATCCATAATCTAGCGCACACGCTCTCAATATGACCTCCAGAATCTGATTGACTCTCTCGATTTATCCATCTGTCTGCGGATGAAAGGCTGTACTGAACTCTAGCCTAGTACCCAAAGTCCGGTGCAGCTGATAACAAAACTTTGATGTAAACTGTGTTCCTCTATCTGATACGATGGTCCTCGAAACTCCATGCAGACATACGGTCCTGGTCATATATATCTTGGCCAACTTCGCACTTGTATAGGTGGTTTCACTGGGATAAAGTGAGCCACTTTGGTCAAGCGAATCAACTACTACCCAGATAGAATCATATCCCGATCAGGTTCTGGGAAATCCGGTAACGAAATCCATGCCAAGCTTATCCTGCTTCCATTCGGGTATCGGCATAGGCTGTAACAATCCGGCTGGCTTTTGATGCTCTGCCTTCACTCTCTGACATACGTCAGATACGACGACATACTCCGCAATATCCTTCTTCATACCAGTCCACCAGAAACACTCCTTCAAATCCAAATACATCTTGGTGTTTCGGCGAATCGAGTATGGTGAGTCATGAGCCTCCTGAAGTATTAACTTCCTGATCTTTGCATTATTGGGCACATATACACGATCCTCGAACCATAAGGTGTCGTGCTCATCCTTACGAAAACCATTGGCCTTTCCTTTGCTCATCCTCTCTTTTACCTCAGCAATCTCTTTGTCATCCTTCTGAGCTTCACGGATCTTTCCCAACAATGAAGACTAAACTTCCAATGCTGCAACAAAACCTTTGGGAACAATCTCCAATCGAAGTTCCCTGAAAATCCTCGGCTAACTCCTTTGGTAATCCTCTGCTTATGAGGGTATTCGTCCTTATTTTCTTTATGGTTGTGTCCTATTTCTCCACAAAGCTTGCATGCACAAGGTTTCTTCATATCCTTTCCATAAGGCCTCAACTTCTGGGACACAAGACGAGATCTTTGCAGAGTCAACTTAAATTCTTCCCAAGTGGTTACTCCTTGCCATCCATTGATGGTTTGGTACATCCTCCACCAAGTAGCAACACCTCTTTCAAAGCACTGAAGGGCATGCTGAGTCATATCCTTTCTGACTATAGGGTTATTCTTCATGTGATCCTCCATGTTCTAAAGCCATCGGTCTGTCTAAAATTGACTTATTGGTCCAGAAAATACAAGCTCATCTCCATTCATCTCTAATGGGTCCATGGGTTTTGGGGTGAGATAAGATAGATAGAGAGGGATGCACACAATACAAACAAAAGTTTTGAAAAGACAAATTTTATTTGTGGCTGTCGGAAAAACATCAAACAAATGACAGCTCACAAACGTCGCATCTAACGTAAGTGTATAATAGGGGTTTGGTCTTCTAAAGGTCAATAAATCTTCAAAATCATCAAACTCTTCAAGTCTTGTTCATGTCTCCAACGGCTTCTTCCGATCATGCTTATCCTTCTCAAGTTCTTCTGCTAGATCATCTCTATTGACACGAAGTATCTTGTGATGTACTTTAATAGTCGTGGAGTTGCATTCCAAACTTCCGGTTTCAACATCCTTGACATGATCCATGGTCCTACTGTCTTTCAGCTCCTGACTAATCTCCGGTATCTCGAGGTTTGCTCCTCCAGCTTGGCTACTTTCAGCTTCTGGGTCCTGAGTTCTTCACGAACTGCTTCCTTGTCAAATAAGGCTTCCTGCAGATCCACCTTAAACTTCTTCATGTAATACTCCAGATCCTGGTGATACACCGGCTAAGGTTAAATCTTCATCTTGCTGATAGGTGTTCCATCAGCATTCTACCATCCGATCCTTCCATGCATAGGCATGCTTAACCCAGCACAGTGACCTTAGCATAAGCGGGCGATAACACCATGCATAGCCGTGTTTCTTCCCTTGTCATTTCCATGAGCTATCTTTCCATAGTTGATATCTCCTGCCTTAGGGTTTTCCTGATAAAACTTTGAGTTACTAACTCTCCATGTTCCGGTCTTACTCCAATACACCTTGATCTCGGGTATTGATAACTTCCATAGTCTGTCAAATTCCATAAGCGTAACCTTCCTAGGTCATAAAAATCTGGGAATTCTTCAGAGCCTTCAAAATCTCCTAGTCTTCGGAGTCTTCAATAGTTGTAGTTTCCATTTACACGGTAAAATCCTCTTCATTCCAATTGGTCTTAGTTGTCCGATTATCTTGTCTCCTTGGAGTGGTCTGATCAGTCGAATCTTCGAGTGGCCAAAAGGGAAAAGGGGTATGGTCTCACTAAAAGGGAATATTTGAATAAGCTCAGAAGAGAAGAGAGGTAAAAGATCTTTTTGAAAATGAAGTTGTAGAGAAAAATCTTTCCTATGGGCTTGTCAGTTTCTAGGGTCACGTCCTACAGTCAACATGTGCTCTGATACCATCTTGTAGCGACCCGACCCGAATGGATCAAGTCTCTGTGCTTAAGTGTCATCCCTGGATCGGTATGCTGACACACACAGTACTCAAGGATTTATAACAGAGGTAAATCACATGTATAAATAACGTAAATACTATTACCTCAATCCAAATAGCGGAAGTAACAAGGGTGTGGATTCCCATCAACAACAACGGCAAAGTTGAGTGTAGAAATCATAACCCTAACGTATCACTTACTCGTCGTAAGATCCTGCAACATGAAACGTTGCAGCCACAAAGGGTCAGTACATTGAATGTACTGGCAAATTCACACTATAGAGCAATGCTGAAATATGATTATCACTACATGCATATTTGGCTGGTGGAAAAGCTCTATGGTTATAAGGTTTTGCGAAAAGCCAATTTTTCCCTACTTCAATGGAATAAATTTATTTAACTATCATGGTGGTTGTTGAACATTGAGAATGGTTGACAGCATCCTCAATCCCAATTAAAAGTACTCATTAACAACCCAACAATATTAATTAGAGTAACATGATGAGATTCACATGATATCCAAGTACTAGATACTCAAGATGTCCATAACCGGGGACACGGCCAATCATGATTAGTTTATACACTCTGCAGAGGTTTGTGCACTTTTCCCCACAAGACTCGATCTCCTCCGTTTGATTTCTCGCACTACATGGTGTTTGATAAACGGATGACCGAGACATAGTCTTTCAGAAGCGCTAGCACCTTACGTGTGGGTAGACCGTACCAACCTACAACCCCTACATCAGCTAGTCTACCCATAAGAGTTCGCACAACTTAGTCAACTATGCTAGAGCCCATAGTAGCATGTGGCTGCACACGGAAGTTTCTAGTATGAATAATCTCATGATCCCTTTGAGCTTGGGTGGCGGTCCGAAGAAATACAGGCAAGTCCTGATGGAAACCAGGTGCCTCAATCCACCCAGATGTGTGTTTAAGTTGCCACCTTAAATAAACCATTAATTTAACAATTTCACATCTGTCATGGCATACACTCACCTAATCCACGTCTACCAGCATAGCATGGCATAATAAGCAAAGGTATAAGTAACTCCCAAGGGTTGATAATAAATAGGTAATAGGTACTACCTCATCTACTTCCCATCCCACAATTTAATTAGATCCTAATCATGCAATGTTTGAGGATAGATCTAATGCATAAAACTGGGTAGTAGATAAGGTATGATCAAAGTGTTACTTGCCTGCAATGTTGATGAAGATGATCCACACTCAAAACTCTTGATAGTTCTACTCGTCACACTCCATTCAATCTATCGTGAGCAAGCAATAGTAACCACACATAAGCAATCACTCAAAATATCAGAAAGAACGAAGAAAACAATTCGGAAAACATCAAAACCAAGCAAATAACTCTTGCAACATAAAACAATTTCTAATAGTACCAAAATTATGTGAATTTGGCCTTATCAGAAAGTTTAGGTCAAAAGCTCTGATTTGCAAAAAGAATCAACTAAATCGGAGTTACGAAACTCAAGTTATGATCAAACGAAGTTCAAATACAAATCAGTTTGAATTAAAATTTTAAAACTTTCAAAAACATGTTTGAGTTGGATTACTGGATAGAGGGGATCATAACGAAGAATTGGGCATTGGTTTCGTTGGATTTGGACAAGCGAGTAAAAAGATGTGAACGTTTGAAAACTAGGGGTTATTCTATAAAAGAACTACTACAAATAGGTCCCTGGACAGGAAATAAAAAGAAAAAGAGAAAAAAAAACTATTGAGCGAACGCTCGCTACAGAGACCTAATGAACGAAAGCGTTCACTAACAGATCTAACCTAGCGAACATCCACTAAATAACTAGGTGAAAAAAAACCGGGTTTTAAAAAAACGAAACTGGAAATAAACCGGATCGGACCGGGTGGTTTTTTACCAGTCCACGGCGGGTCAACGGCAACGGCGACGGTCCGGCGGCGGCGTCGGTTAACTCCGGCAAGGGCGGCGCGGCGAGACGGCGGCTCCGTGGTGGCTGCGGGGTGGCAGCATCGGCGGCGGAGAACGACGTGGTGGCGGCGGACGGCGGCGGCGGTGCGGCGGCGGCGAAGTCTTGTGACGGCGGAGCGAGATCCGCGGTGGCGGCTCGGCGAGATCCGGTGGTGGCGGCGCGGCTAACGAGGGGAGAGAGGCGGGGCCGGGGCCTCGGGTTCTTATGGAGGAGGGGCGGCGTGGTGGCGTGCGGGAGGAGGCAGAGGAGGCCGAGGCGGGCACGGCCGTCGAGGTCGGCGGCGGTGACGTGCGGGCAACGGACTCCTGCGGGAGCTCGGAGACGGCGCGGGGCTGGGCTGCGACCTGGCCCGATTGGCTGGGTGGGCCCAGTCGGAAAGTTTTTTTTAAATCTTTTTCCCAGGCAAACAAAAGTTCTAAAAAAATTAATAAAAACTATATTATCTAGGCATATAATATATCAAAATTTTCAGAAAAAGATTTCCAACAACATGGACATTTTTGTAAGGTCAAATAAAATTCACACAAATTTAAATAAAACAAAGAGGGCTACTGCCCTACTAAAATCCAATAAAAATCATTTTAAAATAACAAAATGATTTCAAATTTATTTTCTCCAATTTTCTTATGTAGGGAATCATGTTACCCTATTTTCCTTATATTTTATTTTTGGAGAAAAATAATTTGAATAAAACTCAAATAACTCCAAATTGAAAATAAATTCAAAAGAACTTTGAATTTAATTCTTTAAAACTCCCAACTCATATTTCATATATTTTGAAGAAATCATTTTATCTTCTCTCATGAAAATCATTGAGTTGCATGAAGTTTATGAATCGAAATATTTCCAAATGAAATTCAAATATTTTCAAATACCCTTTCATTTAATTAAATGGAAGAAGTCATATCATCTTCGCTCTAAGGTTTTGTATTTGAAAAGAATTTGAATTCATGAAGATCAGAAAAGAAAATGGAAGTTTGGGAAAGTCCTTTTATTCCCTCTCATTTAACTTTCAAAAAGGTTTCGAATTTCACTCAATCAATCAAACAATCAATCAACTCATCTATTTATTATAACATTCCAATCTCCGGCGGCGACGGCTAACTCCGGCGAGGGCGCGGCGCAGCTGCTGGGCTCGGGGGCTTCGGTTTTTTTAGGGAAACGGGGCCGGGGTGCTCCATTTATATAGGAGGGGAGGAGGAGAAGACTTGGAGGAGGGGCGAGGCGAGGCGTTGGAGAAATCCGGCGAGGACACGGCAGCGGCGGCGGTGGCGTGCTGGAGCTGGTCTTCGACCGAGGGTCGGGGACGACCGGGAGGTGGGCTGCTAGGCCGCTGCTGCTGCAGCATGCTGCTGTGTGGCGAAAGTGTCTTGGCTGGGCTGGCTCGGCCTCTGGCTGGGCCGGGCTGGCTCGATAAACTTCGGCCTAAATGTTTTTTTTCTTTTTAATAAAAACATTTTTTTATAACACAGACAAACAAAAGTAATAAAACAAAATAAATACAAATATTGTATAGGCATATAATATATCAAAATTTTCAGAAAAAGATTTCCAATAGCATGAATATTTTTATAAAGTCAAATAAACTCCACAGAAATTAAGATAAATCAAACACTGCTGCTGCTCTAATAAAATCCAACTAAAATCATTTTAAAAATACCAAAATGAATTCAAATTTATTTATCTCCAATTTTCTAATGTAGGAATCATGTTACCCTATTTTCCATATATTTTATTTTTGAGAAAAATAATTTGAATAAAACTCAATAACTCCAAATTGAAAATAGATTCAAAAGAACTTTGAATTTAATTCTTTGAAACTCCCAACTCATATTTCATATGTTTTGAAGAAGTCATTTTATCTTCGCTCGTGAAAATCCTTGAGTTGCATAAAGTTCCTGGGTTGGAAGTATTTTCCAAATGAAATTCAAATATTTTCAACACCCCTTGTCATTTAAATAAATGGAAGAAGTCATGTCATCTTCTCTCCAGGGTTTTGTGGTGAAAAGAATTTGAATTCACGGAGATCACGAATGCAAAATGAATGTTTGGGAAAGTCCTTTTATTCCCTCTCATTTAACTTTCAAAAAGCTTCAAATTCACTCACTTTCAGTCAATCAATCACACAATCAATCAAGACTATCTATTTGTTTATAACATTCCAAAATTTAGAATTTTGGGATGTTACAATTATATATAGAAGGATCAAGTAATTTTCATAAGGCTTTTATAAATAATTAGAATCGACAATCCTTAAAAAGGCCAAGAGGTGGAAGGCAACTTGGGCTCTTGAGTGCAGCTGGCGCCCCACCTTTCCTTGTGGGGGGGTGGGATTGGGGAGTCCACCTCCTCCCCCTTGGTCGGCTTCCCAAGGAGGGTATTACCTCCTTGGTGGCTTCCCCTCCTTCCCCCTCTAACCTATATATACTTGAGGTATTGTCCCTATAGTCTACACAAGTTTTGGAGCCTCCTCTAGTTCATCTAGTTCTAGCTCTAGTTGGTCGTAGTTAACTAATTATATCTAGACCTAGTTCCTCTAATCCTCATAATTAGAAGCCCAGTGTGGTTCTAATCTCTGCCCTCTAATTCTCCGGCGATGATTAGCCCTGGACGACGAAGCGCTGCCGGATTGTGAAGATTGTATGGTTGCAACCAAGTAGAGAGGTCGTGCTTTTGGTCTTCCATTGGAGCGATTGTTTGAGGGTGTTCGCGGGATCTTCATCAATGGTTGGAGGGACTCCACATACAATCTACACCGGCTCGCCTACTTCCACTCCACTCTGGAGTCGGTAACAGTCGTTACTCTACCTTGTATACATCTTCGTATTGTTCATGGGTGATCGTAGGGCGAATTTTTCTGTTTTCTACTACGTTTCCCAATAGTTACTCATATCTCATGATCGCTAGTTTTGTATCCTGGATTTTTCATAAGGAAAAGGAAAAAACAAAACAATACTAAAACCATATAAGCAAAAGAGAATAAAAGTGCAAAGGATACTCCATATAGGGAAACATCAAGTTTGTGAGTCGTTTCAGTGGTGCCAAGTTATGAATCCATTTCCCTCTGTGTGCAATCAAGTTAGCATTTCTCCTTGTGTTTGAGTAACATGAGAATTAGCCTTCGTTAGGCCATATATTTTCTTGCTCATTTCTTTGGTTACACAAGCCCCATTATCTTTGCACGTGTGTTCCTATATGTTTTATTTCTCTTCATTAGTGATCAAGTCATGATGTGTGTGGCTAGACGATGATAGATACGATCACACCAAGAGGGCCATAATAAAATCTCTCCAATGTCGGAGGAGAAAATCCCTATCTCGAGTATGTACTTCCTGGTCATATTTTCCGATGAACCTGTAAGTTGCCATCATGATCATCGTGTTATGGTTGACACCCAGAAAGTGCATCTTCCAGTATGAAGTGACTCGACACTCTCATGGTCTAAGGAATTATGCATACGCTAACTTTCTCTATGTTATGCACTATAGACTTGTGATGAAATGATCTCCTACTACAACATACAAATTGGGTCAATTCAATACAAGTGTTTCTTCTAACATCATGTCCTCAATTTTGCCGACATCATTGTTACACTTAACTCATGCCCATGATCATGAAAACAGAACCATCAAGTGACACTTAAGCTCGTCCTAGAGGCAAGACTTGAAATCTATTTTACCGTTTATTATTTTACACGTGCACATGAGTTTTCCTCTAAGCCTCATGGTTATTGCATACTCGAGAACCATTGTAGTTACCGTATATAACATAAATTAATTATAAACTTGGAAATAAATAATAACACAATTATTATTGCCTCCAGGGCATATTTCCATCACTATCACCATAAACACAGAGTCGGAGTAGGTTTTTGCCTCCACCGAGAGAGCCCTAACCTAGGTAAACTCGCCTATTTGTTTCCCCTCCAAGCTAATCACCTTAGTAGGATACCCTACCGAGCAATATGTTGAATCATCTCCAACATTCAAATAGTGCCAAGTTATGAAATTATCTTGAATAAGCTTCAATAACTAATAATATACATAAAAATGGCAATATCCAACCACAATGTTTATTGGAGCAACGACAACGCACACCGTTGTAGGACCATTGACAGATTCTAAGGGGTGTTTTCCCCACCTAATTCGTGTTTTTAATACATTTTGTTTATGGGGGCTTTTTGCGCGCCTTTTCCTTTTACCATTACACATTCTACAAAATTCATGTGGTTCCAGCAAATGCCTATGAAGATTGACATGGACACAACATCCATTTCTGCAAGAAGAACTAACACAAAAATCTAGTGACATTTAGGCGTTCATGTCGATCCACACCAGGCCTCCAACTGCCGGTACCCCGATCCTAAGTCACAACGATCTAGCATAAGACACATCATATCACTTTGCGGCTTCACGCACAGTATTCCCATGGCTGCAGCCTTTACCTTTGCCGGGACCGTTTGCGTCTTTTGGCTAACTTATATGATTGTGATACTAGCATCCATGTGACTGAGAACCCGAGTCGACATGACTAGTCATAAACCAAGGTGTTACAAATGTATAGGGACATGCATACGTAACCCAGCAATGCACTTGTCGTCATCAACA